>CM031611.1:77250107-77270107 GCA_018398815.1 Conus ventricosus
TAGCGGCCCAGCCCGACAGTGACAGCATATGCGGCAATGTTTACGCCAGTATACTTTTTCACGTGAAATTAGTAGTGGGTGCTTAAACTCCAGTGAGGGGACGCCAGTAGGCCGTAAGGCCAAAAAGCCGTCCTTTCTACTACTAGTACTGCCTGGGACAATTGTTCTTTTATTGCCCTTATGATATATAATTGCATTTTTTGGTCATACTTGTCGATGGTATGCTCAAAATCTGACAGTATATTCGGCAATGTTTACATTTACCCCACTGTACTCCCGTGTGAAGTACGGAAAGCAACCGTTGTCAAAATGGCGTATCCGAGAACACAAACAAGTTTTAGAAAGTTTTTTCCGTACTTCAAGTTGAACGGGATACGAGAGTAAATGGGAGGCATTGCCGTACACGCCATATGAAATGTTCGGGCTGTTAGAAGATATTCCTGTACGCCGGAACAATAGACTTTTTTTTAACGGTAATGTCTGTGTGAATGAAAGCGGAAAAATGTATGCACGACCCAAACACACGCACGCGCACGCACACGCACGCGCACGCGCACACGCACGCGCACGCGCACACACGCGCACACACCGCGCACACACGCACACACACACACACACACACACCGAGGTGCTTTCCGTCAAAACGTAGCCGATTTATGATCCAACCATGTTTCCTCGTCATGCTAGTGGGTTGTCATTTTCTGCATCTGCAAAAGCCTTCATAAATGACAAAAGGGTCACAAAAGGAATTCTTTCCCTCACGACCTTTTCTCTCTCTCGCTCTTTCTATCAAACTTACGTAGTCGCTTATTGTGAGTATTGGTCAAAAGGTTATATTTCTTGGGGGAAAAAACGGGGAGGAATTAGGCGCGAAAAGTCGGGAAGTTTACAGAATTCTGTATCTTGTTGCACCTCTCTCTCTGTCTCTCTCTCTCTGTCTCTCTCTCTCTGTCTCTCTCTCTCTGTCTCTCTCTCTGTCTCTCTGTCTCTGTCTCTCTGTCTGTCTCTGTCTCTGTCTCTGTCTCTCTCTTTCTCTCTTTCTTTCTCTCTCTCTCTCTCTCTGTATGAATGCAAGACACATTTTCATTTATTCATTTTTTGGTTTCCTTTTTTCTCGTCTCATGGAGACATTTTAAAATATTGTATGCTATTGTTTTGTTTTGATTTTTTCTTTCATTTGTAGTTTTTTCATTTCCTTTGCTTTCGTTATACTTTAAATTGCTTTTTTTAAAATTTTATTTTCACCGACTTTGACAGCACTTGCTTGTTTGTCTACTCATGTTTTCATGCATACGTTGTATCATTTAATACCAGCTTTGTGGAATAGTAACGGCAAGTATGAAAAATAGCTAAGCCAATACTTTTACTGTTATAAAATAGACACACACACACACACACACACACACACACACACACACACACAACACCACACGCACGCACTCACATGCACACATACAGACACGCGTGCACGCGTTCTCATTCACTCGCACTCATACTCGCACACACAACTAACTCTCTCTCTCTCTCTCTCTCTCTCTCTCTCTCTCTCGCTCTCTTAAAGGATTATGCTCATTGAAATGCAGCTTTTTCTTTCTTCGTCGCAAAAAAATGTTCGAACACCGTCCTAGACTGGGGGAAAATTTTCACCACTCTTTCGTCGACGCTAATTACCATTCCCCCCCTCCCCTACTTAACCATACTGTAAAAAGATCTTGTAACCTTAGCCCATACTCCCGCTGACACCTCCACCCCCCCACCTCCACCCCCCCCTCCTTAACCATACTGTAAAATGTGTACCCTAAGCCCATACTCCCACTCCTCCCCCCCTTAACCATACTGTAAAAATGTTGTACCCTTAGCCCATACTCCGGCTGACACCTCGGCCCCCCCCCCCCCCCCCCCTCAGTTAACCATACTGTAAAGATTTTGCACTCTTCGCCCATACTCCCGCTGACACCCCCCCCCCCTCCTTAACCATACTGTAAAAAGGTTTTGTACCCTTAGCCCATACTCCCCGCTGACACCCCCCTCCTTAACCATACTGTAAAAAGATTTTGTACCCTTAGCCCATACTCCCGCTGACACCCCCCCATACTTACCATACTGTACAGATTTGGTACTCTTAGTCCATACTCCCGCTGACACCCCCCCATACTTAACCATACTGTACAGATTTGGTACTCATAGCCCATACTCCCGCTGACACCTCCACCCCCCACCCCCCACCTTCACCCCACCCCCTTAACCATACTGTAAAAAGATTTTGTACCCTTAGCCCATACTCTCGCTGAAACCTCCCCCCCCCCCCCTTAACCATACTGTAAAATTTTGTACCCTTGGCCCATACTCTCGCTGACGCCTCCCCCCCCCCCCCCTTAACCATACTGTAAAAAGATTTTGTACCCTTAGCCCATACACCCGCTGACACCACCTCCCCCTCCCCTTAACCATACTGTAAAAAGATTTTGTACTCTCAGTCCATACTCCCGCTGACACCTCCCCCCCCCCTACTTAACCATACTGCAAAAACGGTTTTGTACCCTTAGCCCATACTATCGCTGACACCTCCCCCCTCCCCCCTCACTTAACCATACTGTAAAAAGATTTTGTACTCTTAGCCCATACTCCCGCTGACACCTCCCCCTTCCTTACTTAACCATACTGTAAAAAGGTTTTGTACCCTTAGCCCATACTCCCGCTGACAACCCCCCCCCCCCCCCCATACTTAACCATACTGTACAGATTTGGTACTCTTAGCCCATACTCCCGCTGACACCTCCACCCCCCACCTTCACCCCACCCCCTTAACCATACTGTAAAAAGATTTTGTACCCTTAGCCCATACTCTCGCTGAAACCTCCACCTCCCCCCCTTAACCATACTGTAAAAAGATTTTGTACCCTTGGCCCATACTCTCGCTGACACCTCCACCTCCCCCCCCCCTTAACCATACTGTAAAGATTTTGTACCCTTAGCCCATACACCCGCTGACACCACCTCCCCCCCCCCTTAACCATACTGTAAAAAGATTTTGTACTCTTAGTCGAGTCCATACTCCCGCTGACACCCCCCCCCTACTTAACCATACTGTAAAACGGTTTTGTACCCTTAGCCCATACTCCTCCCCCCTTCCCCCCTCACTTAACCATACTGTAAAAAGATTTTGTACTCTTAGCCCATACTCCCGCTGACACCTCCCCCTCCCCCTTAACCATACTGTAAAAAGGTTTTGTGCCCTTAGCCCATACTCCCGCTGACCCCCCCCCCCCCATACTTAACCATACTGTACAGATTTGGTACTCTTAGCCCCTACTCCTGACATTTCCACCCCCCACCTTCACCCCACCCCCTTAACCATACTGTAAAGATTTTGTACCCTTAGCCCATACTCTCGCTGACACCACCTCCCGCCCCCCCTCCCCTTAACCATACTGTAAAAAGATTTTGTACCCTTAGCCCATACTCTCGCTGACACCACCTCACGTCCCCCCCCCCTTAACCATACTGTAAAAAGATTTTGTACCCTTTGCCCACTCTCGCTGACACCTCCACCTCACGCCCCCCCCCCCCCCCCCACCCCTTAACCATACTGTAAAAAGATTTTGTACCCTTAGCCCATACTCCCCGATGGCACCACCTCCACTCCCCCTCTCCCCCCTCTCCCCCCCCCCCCCCTCCTTCAGTCCTGCCAATGACGTCCTGTTAAAAAAAATGATGGAATGAAACCACATCAGTCTGTTTCGAACCATTCCTTCCACGATTTTAACTGGATCAACGGCAATGGTGCTCTACCCTTGACTAAACGTAGGGACTGCTCAGTCACGGTAAGTATTGAACATCTTGGGTTTTTTTCCCCCCATCTGATGCGCGACGGTTCTTTGTAGTGACTGGTTGTTCATGATACATGTAATTCTAATTCCGTTATTCTGTTACGTGACGATCGCTGAGATCGTTACCCTGACCGTTGTCCGCAGAGAAAGGCCAAACTGTACCTTTTTTTTTTCTCCTTTCATTTACACGTGGAGGGGGTGGGGATATCGAAATCTGGCGGATTTTGCAGGTACGCGCGTCCTGAATATTCCGAAACAACTAACCGTACCAGATTGATAACTTAAATGGTCCGGTGGGACCGAGTTGCCCTTCTCCGAACATATTTCGTTTAAGATATTGTTTCAAAATGGAGTCACTGAGGGCGGAAAATGAAGCAAAATTTAGAACCGGACGGGGTTAGTTACCGCCAAGGACATAGACAAAGCACAGGACAAGACACAATGCATTTCGACCTCTTGGGTCTTCAGGCAAAGACAAATAACATTTAGGACAGTGCGGACAAAGAACGTAAAGTCATTTATCTTCCCATTATTCTTCCCGGAAGGCCATTTTGCTCGGGTGCCAAAATACATGGGAAGATAAGTGACTTTACGTTTGTCCGGGGGGCGTGCACGTGAAATACAGTTCCCCAGCAACAATCACACGTTTTCTGTCGTCAGTGGAGAGGTGGTCTTCTGTGCAGACAATGGCGAAATCCAGCGAGTGCCAAACGGCAGGGGAGAGGATTTTCAAGTCGGTGGGCTACATCATCTACATCTGTCGCTCCTTCCTGTGGGTGCTCTGGGCACGGGCCAAACCCTTCTTCGCCTCCATCATCCTCATCTATGAGACCATCGACTTCGACAGCCTGGACCTGCTGTACGTTCTTAAGGCTTTCCTCAAGGTCAGTGGCTGACGGGAACACGATGGGTGTGGGGGGAAGATGGGTGTGGGGGGAAGATGGGTGTGGGGGAGAGATGGGTGTGGGGGAGAGATGGGTGTGGGAGAGATGGATGTAGGGGAAAGATGGGTGTGGGGGAAAGATGGGTGTGGGGGAGAGAGGGGTGTGGGGGAGAGTTGGGTGTGGGGAGAGGGTGGGGGGAGAGATGGGTGGGGGGAGAGATGGGGTGGGGGGAGTGGGTTGGGGAGAGATGGGTGTGGGAGAGATGGTGGGGGAGAGATGGGTGGGGGACAAGAGGGTGGGGGAAAGTGGGGGGGGAAGTGGGTGTGGACGCGATGGGTCGGGACAAGATGAGCTGGTACAAGCTTGGGAAAGGGAGTGGGGGGGGAGGGAAGGGAAGGGGGAGGGCGGGCGAGAAGCGGGGAGGGGATGGGAAGAGCGGGGGGGGGGTACCTGTGGTCTTTGGAGATCGATCAAGTGACAGGGTGAAGAGGGGCGGGGTCCTGTGGAACTGTCGGCGGGGTCCTTTCCGCATACAAGTGACATGCGAAGAGCGGGGTACCTATGTTCTTGGAGATCGACGAAAGTGACTGTGAAAACCGGGGGTCCCTGTGGTCTTTGGAGATCGATACAAGTGACTTTGTGAAGAGCGGGGGGGTACCTGGGGGTCTTTGCGGATCGTTTACAAGGGGACATGTGCGATTGCGGTCGTGTGAACGTGTGGGGTTTTTGGGGTTTAGCACTGCAAAGTTAAACGATTTCCCTCAAGGTTCTTTTAGTATCTCCTAAACATTTGCTGTAATGGTGTTAAAATGTGGACGACGGTGTATGTCAGTGGTATTTTGGTGTTACAGTGGTGACGACGGGTGTTTCTGTTATAGTGGGTATTTGATGGTGGGCTTGGGTGAAATTTGGACGGTGTTATGTTACAATGTGTAAATTTTTCAGTGTTGTATCCATTGGTGGTTGTCCCAGCGGGTTTGTGTGTGAGGACGGTGTTATAGTGGTGGCTGTGGCGGTGGTTACAATGTGTGATGACGGTGTTAAAATGGTGGCTGATGGCGGTGTTACAATGTGATGACGGTGTTAGTGGTGGCTGGGGGGTTTACTGTTGTATGGTGAGGGAGGTGTTACAAGTTGGGGCAGGGGTGGATGGTGTTACAATGTGTGTGACGGTGTTACAGTGGTGGCGGATGTTGTGGGTGGCTGAAGGTGGTACAATGTGTGACGACGACGGTGTCGTTGCAGTGCTGCTACTTGGTGGGGGTGCACCACGTGACGACGGGTGTCAGGCTAAGTGGTGGGGGCTTCTTCTCGAACACTCTAATGGGAACGCCAGCCCCCCTGACGAATGCTCCCCGTGCGCTGTAGGTCCCCCAAGGGCACCGTAAGCTTCCTCTCCATGATGTTGGCTCCGTCCATATCTGTTGTCTCAGAGCTTCGTGCAACAGGCAATCCTGCAGTAGATGTGCTGTTATACTGCCGGTCTGGCATGGGCACTGGTCTGACTGACCGATCCTGAACTTGGTAAAGAGGTGATAGTTCAGGGGGGTTTGTGGCCTGCCCGCAGCCCTGAAGATGACCACCTGCTCTGACTTAGCAGGTGGTACGGGTCATGTCTATTGAAATGTGGATACTCCTGAAACCCTTTCTTGCTCTGCTGTCTGGTTTTGATTTCTTGGTTTCCCTTTGAGGGTTGTGGACCTGTTTTCCCTGTTTCTTTTTTTGCCCCCTCTTTAGCCAGGTCTGCAACCTCGTTGCCAGTACGTTGCGTGGGGAAGGGACCCACTGAGAACGACTGTGCCGGCTCTGCCGGGGGAGATGACGTAGAGGTTGAGCGTGGTGTCAAATGCATGGGAGGGGGGGCCGGGGGGGGGGCGTTATATCCAGTGTGGTAAATCATGTTGTGTGCCCAATGTGTGACGACGGCCGTGGTGGTTGGTGTTGCAGTGCTACCTGATGGTGGTGGTGTACACGTGGCAGCGGCCAAGGCCTTCGCCAACTGGGTGGTCTGGCCTTTTCCCAAGCCCCGCCTGCTGGTGTACGATGCCTACACCCGGGATGCTGTGGATGGACACCAAACAGGGGTTCCCTCCCCGACCCTTGGGACCGGGGTACGTCGGACTGCGGGGGGGGGGGGGGGGGGGGGGGTGCATGACAAGCTTTGGGGGGGGGGGAGGAATGGAAGGGGCCCCGAGGGGGGAGGGGGCAATGACTGAAGCAAAATATGAGTGAGAATTAGGGGTCTTGAATGTATTTTCCTGAAATAATTTTCGGATATGAAGTTCTTTATTGATTATAGCTACCCGCCAAAAAACCAGTTTGACCCTCTTTGCTTAAAACTTCAGTTGAATGGCATTTAAATTTTGAGCAGGTAATGAGCATCGTGTTTTGGGGGTTAACGATAAAAAATGGAAAGGGAAATTTCATCTCATAACGTGTGCAACGTCTCAAACACGTTTTCCTGTTTTTCAATAAAGGCTACTCATCAGTAATGTGCTTAAACTTTTCTTCAATGCACAAATTTCGGTGTCAATTACGCTTTAAACGGTGTGGGACGGAAGTAGTGAGTCCACAAAAAAGGCTGAATTCTCTCCTTAGACGTGCAGCAAAGCTACACCCCTCCAGCTGTATCTTAACAGACGAAAAACTAAGCGCTGAACATACTTCCTCTGAATAGGCAATTGGAATTCGAGGCATTTATGTTTACAATCTTGACGGTACTATGCCATGTTATATCAATGCCCTTTTTCACGAACAGCTTTTCTGGCTCGTGGGAAATTCCTTTTTCCCCTACCCCGCATTGATCTTTTACAAAACAAGCCTAGCTTACTCTGGACCATAGTCAACTCGCTTCCACCGAATCTACAAAACGTGAAACTTTTAAAACTTCAAGGAACATTTGCATAAAATTTTGTCTCAGTAGGTAATTATTCGATTAAATGTTAGCGCCCATTCGCAAAGTTTATGTGAACCATACTTTGAATAAATCGTCTAAACATAAAACTATTTCCGTCAAAATTCGCTCCTTCCCACTCTGTCTACCTTTCCCTTTTCTCATCCTCTACCTACCTTTCTCTTCCCCACCCTCCTCTGACCTCTCTGTGTAGTTTTGTTTGCAAGTTTCCTTCTGTTTTACCATCCTCCATCTCGTACGTTTGTTTTTTCCATTGTAGAATTTAGTTTACCATGTTTGCTAGTTGAATGTCGGTAGAATTATGTGTTGAAAATGTATCATGACAAGGACAGATTATAAGACTAGGCTTTGGGCCTAAAATCTTCATCCTTGTGTATTAAAGATAAATTTCAATAATCGCTCTCCACCCCGCACAAACACACACCCCAACACTCACCACACACCACACACACACACACACAACACACACACACACCACACTCTTCTCTCTCCCCTCTCTCTCTCTCTCTTTTCTCTCATTCCATCCTGTCACTTCGTCCCTCCCTTTGCCCCTTTTTGTACGATATAAAAACATCATCCAATCATGGTTACTGTTTGCTTGCAGGCTGTTCAGCAAAAAGGAGTGACGTGCACGTGCTGCAGCGCTGGGGGGCTCTTGGTTCACTCTCCTCCTGCGGCACACCTGGGTCTGGTCGGGTCCCCTCCTTCCCTCCGCCCCTCCTGCACACCTGTCCCCCCCTCTGTCCACCCTCCCCCCAAATCCCGCCATTGTCTTCGCACTGCAGTCTGCCCGGAAACCTGCCCTTTTTTGACCTCAAACATCCTCTCCCCTGCTGCTTGGCCCTTCCGACGTCTATGACGTCACGGGACTTGGAATTTGCAAGTGACGTCATTGTCTCCGTTTTCTCCCGATTCATCCGATCCGTTGCCTCTACGTCTGTAGCATTTGATTTGATAATTATACTGTATTTGTAGTTGACATCGGTACGGATTAAATCATTCCTGTCGACATTCTAGTAGAAATGTTTTTCTTGCACTCTTCACCGGTTTCCAGTGGAGATAAAGATGTCTCGCAATCCACAGGTACCACGAAGAACAAACTGTCTGTTTAGGAACCCTGTGTCGGTAAAGACACTTTTAAAATCTACACAATTGAGCAGTGATGTTAGGTATGATCACATTTAAAAGATGTGCAGACTTCAAAAGCCACGGGTTATGATGAACAATATAGAGGGTACATATACCAATTTACGGTCAAGTCGTACAGATTTCACTGTTCTCGGATGTCTTGAAATATGAGCGGTCCCTTACAGTTGCCTTTAAGACTTTCGATTTCACAGATAGCATGGCTTATACACGGTACGGTTTTTGATTATGTGGCAAAGGGCCTGTTGGAAAAACCATCTTTTGATCGGCGCCGTTCAGTTTTCAACCAGCACGAAGTCCAACCTGACGTTGGACTCGTATGACGTCATGCCGGCTATTCTCAGCATGCCTCCCAACACAACGCCATCACGAAACGGACATTACATCGGTCCGCGTCACAGCTCGGACATGAAGTGGACGCGGGGAAAACGTAGGGAATCTGCTCCCATTTCAGTTCGATTTTTTGCAGAACTGGAACGAGTGTTCGGGTTACCACACGGTGGTGGTTCTTTGTGAGCAGTGCGGTGAGGATGGGGTGGGGGGGGGGTGTAGATGAGTTACCAGCCTCTGGTTTTTTTATTTTTTGTCGGTCGTGTTTTTGTTGTTTGCTTCGTGTACTTTTGATTTGGTTGTTGTACGTTATCCATTAGTCATTTGCATTGATCGCTTACGCTGCCTCCATTTTTGGGCGCCAGTGTTTTTGATGACGAAAATGGCATGGGACCTCTTCTTTTCTCTCTCTCCTCTCTTCTCTCTCTCTCTCTCTCTCTCTCTCCCTTCTCTTTCGTCCCTTCCCCTTCTCTCTCGTCCCTCTCCTCGTCTTCTCTCTCTCCCTCTCTTTTCCTCTCGCCCCTTCTCCTTTTCTCCCCTTGTCCCTTCTCTCTTCCCTTTTTCTCTTCCCTCTCCTCTCCTGTCCCTCTCTTCTGCCCTCTCGTCCCTCTCCCCGTCCCTTCTCCCCTCTTCTCTCCCGTCTTTCCTCCTCTTTCTCTGTCCTTCTCTCTCCCCCTCTGTTTCTCTTTTCCCCCTGTTTTTCCCAATTCTCTCTCTCTTTTCTCTTTTCTCTCTCTCTCTCTCTCTCTCTCTCTTCTGTTTCCTAAATCGACTTGTGTTCGCAACAGGATGCGTAAACATTTCTTTAACATATGCGTTTGATTTTAAAACCTTGACTGTTTACCCCCCCCCCCCCCCTTCCTGCTTCCCTATCCCCCATGCTTCCAGTCAATGACCGGAATGCTCAATTAGATTGAAGACGGGACGATTTTCAGAGGGGGAAACGGAGGGGGGGGGGGGGGGGGGGGGTGTCCACTCACGCTGGCTCGGGCGCCAAGGCAGTCATTATCAGTAAGGGAGGCGGGGGGGGGGGGGGGGGGTATTAGGAAGTTCTACTGCGTTTTTTGAATCGGAACACGGCTCGGGGTACACCACCGAATGATCTGGTTACAGTGCAGCGTCTCCGTTTGGGTGGGTTGCCTCATGACAACTTGACATTGACCGCTCCCTTCAACTGCCGGTTCCGGGCTGTAGGGGACCATCCAGGGTGTGGCTGTGGACGGGAAAACCGGAATAAGTGGTGTGTTAATGCCACGATCGGCCTTGAAGACAATAAGCAAAAGAAACGGGAATTGTGTATGAATGTGACGAGGATTTTGTTTGAAACTATCGGTGAAGGGATTTCCCCCTTCTTTCCCCAAAATTTTTAATTTTTTGGTGCAAAACCCGGACTTCATACGTACAGAAGTGTGGTTGCTATCCCAGACTACATTAGGTGGATGGTTTTCGGTGTTTGAAAAGCAGAGGAATATGAAGATGGGTACGCCAAAACTTAAATGTTGTCATGAAACCGCTCGCGTCCATAAATGACATGCACACATGAATAAACACATGGTTAACATACCCAAAATGTTTTTTTTAATGGCAACAAGAGAACACGTAACGATACGCCAAAATATGACCAAACGCCTTTGGATTTAGTTTAAATGGCCCCTATCATAACGGTCGAACAGTAAGGCATAGAATACCGTATCATGAATCTGACCCACTCTTCCATTACCCCAGCAACATGGATATTCCCGCAGTTATACTCAAATTTGCCCTTAAGGGGGGTCGCACATGGATCGCAGTAAATGCCTCGATGGTTTTCGGGGGAAGTGATCAGTTTTGATATGGAAGAGCACGAGCACCCATGGAAGCCTTTTCTTCAAGTGGAGCTTTAGATCTTGTGGCAAGAGCCCAGTTCGGGGGTTTTAGAATGGTACAGCTGCACTAAAAAAAGACTGGCTTTCCAGTAAACGATGTAAGGCAAAAATAAATCCGCCATCACGAATAACAAAATTGGAAAAGACGTTCGAAAACCAGTGCAAGTCAAGATGGGTTTTTTCTTAAACAAGCTTTTTCAAAGCTACTAATTAATATTGGGATTAAGACACTGGCTGAAATGTGCATACGGGCATGATTAACAAAAGATCACTTCGGTTGTACGTGTACCGGCCCGTTATGTTTGGACAGTTGCTGAACGGATTCGCCAAGCTCGTCCTTCGAACCACCCACGGCTGGAAACCAGTTAAAAGCCTATACAGCTATGCCAACAAAAACAATGATATGAGACATGGAAGGACCGCCATTAAAGATGGCTACGAGTAAAATGAACTGTCAGGTGCTGGAGCATTTTGGGAAATGGAAGACCGAGAACCCGTGGCGCAAGCGTATCTAGATAAACGCGCCTGTTTCGGTGCTGAGAATTACGAAATGTTTACAGTTCCCGCACTTTATGTACCAGCATAATGAAGGGAAAGGAGCTCAACTCTTTACCATAGGTGCATTCAATGACGGTTTTTCTTTTACAAGTATAGACTTCATCGTTCACACGCGCATCCATCGGACTGGGCCAAAGGCGTTTGGCGAGCTGGAAGCCCCCTGCAGTCCACGACTGGGCAAAGGCTTTTGGCGGCTGGGAAGCCCCCCCCCACTGGAAACCCTGCAGCCCGACTGGGCAAAAGGGTTTTGGCGAGTGGAAAGCCCCCTGCAGTTCCATCCGCCGTTGGTTTAAAGCGTGTTGGCAGCAAAAGTATCTGGAGATCCCCTGGTCTTCAAACACGCTTCAACGGTGAAGGGGTATTCCGGTCAGGGAGACAATGGTACGAGGTGGGAAGCAGGACCCAATACTGGCGAAAAGACCGATACGGGGTTGACACTGTTCTACCTAAAGTTTTTACCGTGGTGAAGAGTTGTTTAAAATAACCAAAGGGAGGTCCCCTAATAAATTATGCCGGACGGAGGGGAGAAGAGAAGTCTTTCGAACTTTTTATCCACCATTCGCCCTTTTGTCGGAGTCCCGTTCGTTCCTGCATGTCACTTTATCACTTGACGGCAAAAGTGTTCAGTTGCCTGAGGCCGCCTCAAGTTACTACTATTGTCGCCTGCTGTTGTGTTTTTCGGCGGAAAAGCGACTCGGTGTCTGTACGCAACCCGTTGCCCCCCACGGTCAAGTATGGTGTAGTGCTTCAAAAAATTAGTTTGACGCTATTGGCGGTGAATTGTGCCGGCCAAACTTTTGAACAGGAAGCAGTGGATCTGATCACGGAAAGTGGTAAAATGCCCCGGGCCAGGCAGTGCCACTTTACCGTGTTGAAGGCAAAGATACTGCATCTCTCTCCACTTGACGATGAAAATCTACCAAAATGGAATATGCTCGTTTTTATTTTTAATCTGCAATGTGAACAATTAGCTAGGTGGAGGGTGCCGGCATGGGGATCATTGAAGCGCTCTTTAGCCAACGTGTTAAAAGGGGAAATGGGAAAACCCCCAAAAACCACGTAAAATGTAACACGAAATCGCCCCACAATACAATTGGACAGGAACCCCATCACATACAGCATGCCAGCGAAGGGTTTACAACACGGGTATCGCTATCAGAATGAGGAAGGGTGTGGAATGCAGGCTGCTGGCGATTTCCCAAATTTGGGACCAAAACTTGCTAAAGGCACCTCAGACACTGGAATGTTCGCAAACCGGAAGCATACAAAACGGAGATGAATTTGAAAAACAAAGCGTGTTGGGAATAATCATTTGGAACAGCATACGACTGTTGGAATGAACGCTTGTCGGGAACGTGCCCACAATACGCGTGTGCAGACAAACCCGCGGCAATAGTTTGATGGAATCATCTGCAACATGATAGCACGTTCTAATGTCACAAAGTTCACACCTTTGTTCAATACTGTACTGCATGTGTTTTCCCGTCGAGATCAGACTAAAGAGGGAAACCCGACCAGGACATTCGAACCGGAAATTTGTAACGCCAACCACTATGCAATTCTCTTCATCAAAGTCAACGGTTTAGTAGTATCAAATTGGGGCCCCCTTTGTATTTGTTTACCAACAAAGAACAAATTACAATTAAGAAAATAGATGTTCAAAAAATCATCTAGATAAGGAATGCTGTAATGTCCTTTCATTCAGAATAGTCTGTCACAAAAGCATTGACAGCAGTATAGTTTGCCACAGTTTATCAAGCAGTTAAACGGGGAAGGGGACATCACAAACTTTCATTCAAAGCTATTAAAAAATTATCTCCCCATTTCATCACACACCCGGGTTCCATCAGAAAGTCTCTCTTGGGTTCGTCTGCTTCAGGCTGTAACCAATAAACGTCAGTCTTACTTCTCCGATTTCCCCTTTACTCAGCCCAGAGCTCGTAAACGTCAGCAAAATAGATCACGCCATTTGGGCAGAAACATTGCACAAACTTGTGAATGATGGTATTGTTTCATGAGTGAAAAGAAAAAAAAAACTGTACAAAAAAGTGACGGGAAACTATAAGGCATCGGTTAAAACAACCTTACACACCACAAAAACCCCATTCGGCTACAAGGGTTTTTTTTTCTTAACAGAAGGGTTCGGGGACAAGCTTTACAACACCAAAACAAAAAGTCGTTAAAGGGGGGGACCAACCGTGAACATGCAGTCCCGCACAACCGGAACCCAATGTCGCCAAAGAGATAGGATGCACTTTACCCGGGAAAGAACGGCCCCCGGGACCGGCATTCCACAGTCACAAGTCTTTAACAACACCTTTCCCTTACGCTGCCAGCTTTTCCCTCGGGTTAACCCCCAAAAAAAAAAAAAAAAAAAAAACCGGGCCAAAAACCTGCAGAAACGGAAACGGGGCGTAGAAACGACCTTCCCACAGGGAAAACCCCTTTTTGGAAACACCACTACGATCTTCCCCCCACCCCCCCCCAACCCCCCCCCCCCCCCCACGCGATTCTCCAAAAGGACAAGGGGTAAACAAACCTTTGCACAAAACAAGCGGAAAACCCCCCTTAATGCCCTCAAATAATTTTTAGCACCTTTTCCCCACCAAGTGTAAAAAGACCCTTCCGAAAACCCGTTAGCCACGGGCCATGGCCCCCCAAAAAAAAGAAAAATTTTAAACCAAACGTAAACAAAGGTTTTCCATGTTTGGTTAGTCTGAAGCAAAGGGGTTGTCCCTATTCCCCATGTTGGCAGACTTCACATGATGGTTTCTTCCCCCCCTTCCCCCCACTGGGCCCCCACCCCAACAACAACAAACACAAACATTTACCCTCAAAACGGGGGGGGGGGGGGGGGGGCCACCCAAATTAGAAAATGAAAACCTTTAGAAAAATCCATATCCATCGTTTTCAAAATGATAGGGTGGGTTTTAATAAAATATAGACAAATGAACACAACTTTGCACCCTTACATGACAGCACAAATGGGTTTTAACGAGGAACCTTCACCGGTTAACACATGAATGTGCCCTAAACCATCCCCCCCGTGGCCCCCAGCCCACCCCTAAAACAAAACAAAAAAAACAAAACGGTGTACCCTCACGACAGAAAGTCGTGGAGATGACATATCTGAAAGGCGATTCAGGTGCAGACTTTCATCCCCAACATCGTAGAGGCACTGACATGTATCCTTATCCATTTGCAGCCAAATGTAGGCACCAATGGCAACAGTGCAGTGCCTAATGGCTGTGTCGGTGAGAGGAACGAGAGGCTAGGTTACTAGATGAAGCCTCAGACGGGAGAGTGAACACAACTACATAGCAAGGGCAGTAACTCATGCACATTGCACAGAGAGCGAATGCACAAACACAGCACTGAAAGTGAACACATACAACAGAGATTGAACACATCGAATTAAGTCCGACAGTGAACGCGTATATATAGCACAGAGTGAGCACACAGACATCGCACAGAGTGCATACATCAAACACAGAGTGAACACACAAAGCACGGAGAGTCGACACACAGCACAGACAGCGAACACACTTCCCATGGCACAACGAGTGAAAACATACATACAGCACGAAGCGTGAACACACTGACATAGCACGGGAGGTGAACACAGACATAGCACGGGAGGTGAACACACTGACATAGCACGGGAGGTGAACAAACCGGCATAGCACAGAGTGAACACACCGACATGACACCGAGGTGAACACACGGACAGCTCAGAAAGTGAACAAAGATAGTAAACAGAGTGGATGCACAACCATAGAACAGGTAGTGTGTGCGCGCGCACATAGACAGACGCACACGCACCAGTTACGGCAGTTTTTTTTTTCTCTTTGTCGTTTTGTTCGTCCATGTTGATGTACTTGGCCTGTGAAGGACTGTCGGGTACAAGCGCTACTCTGTGCTGTCGTTAACGCTCGTTCCATTGTTCGGACTGCAGACACCCAAAAGCGACAGGCCATAAACAGGACGTAAGCCTCCAAGAGAAGGTTTGAATTTCTACAAGTGCGAATAAAAGATGCCTCAACGCTCTGGCTCCGAGTGTCAACAAGCGCGAGCATGGTTTTGCAGTACATGCACATCACAGACTGCAAACCAGTACAGGCAGTATGTGCGATACGTTTTCCATTCGTTGTCGTTGAGAAACAGGAGTAATATTCAGACAAATGTTCCACCACATCAAGAACTTTGCTTCGTCTCGACATCACCAGCATCACCTTGGAGGTTTGACAGAGCCAAGCGTTCTGTGGCGAGAACTATCTGGGCTTGTATGTATGGGAGCAAAACGGTAGACCAGTACCAGCATACCTCACACTTTAACCTTGTGTACAATTCACTTAAGAATAACCACGATTCGCTCTTTAGTTAAGACTTTGAAATCTGCGCTTCAGGACATACGCTACATCTACTAGTCACAGAAGTTCGCGCTTTTAAGAAACTCCAAACATCTTACTTCAGCCCTTGTTGCCCTGAGTGCCAGACTGGAGAAAGTGGTAATGCAATGGGTACCAGTACACTGTGGCATCGGAGGCAACGAAAAAGCGGACATTCTGGCAAAAGACGGTGCACAAAAGGAGCAGGCCAACAACCTGGCGTCATACGATGAAATCAAGACAATCATCAAGGCACAGCAAGGAATAAAGTGGCGCCTCCAGCACCCCAAACAACCCAGAAGACACATACCATTTGCTGAGACGACGAGAACAGGTCAAGATCTTCCGCCTGAGGACTGGACACAATCGCCTGCTCCACCACATGCACACAACATTTGGCATTGGACAGAATGGAGAGTGCCCTTGTGGTGAGGGACCAATGACAACCGACCACATCCTTCAAGACTGTATGACGCATGCAGCATCCAGAAGGAAGTACTGGCCAACACCGACAGCAGTGGAAGCCAAGCTGTACGGCACCCTGGAGGAGCTGCGGTGGACGGCAGCCTTCATCGAGGACACCGGACTGCTCATCCAACGGGAGGCGAACGAGGAAGAAGAAGATGCACCTCTTCTGGCGGTGTGGTATCGGGGCTTTCATTCCCGATGCAGATGTGACGACGATGTGCCAGTCTTCATTCCAAGTCCCCACGACTGATCTCCAACAGGTGAAAGCGTGTTTCATGTGGGCACCATTTTGGACCAAGAGAACAGCACTGGCCGAAGTCCCGCTGCCTGGCACCATGTTGACTATCCAAAAATGAGGGAGAGTGAGGGATGAAAAGTCCGGTGCGGCACCAACCTGTCCTTAAGCCTCCGCCTAAAAGGACGTTAATATCACTATCTACGAGATCAAAAGAAAATGGAAAGCTGAAACATCTCGGTTTCTGATCCAGGTTCTTCGTGCTTTTGATCCGTTTTATATTCGAGGTGGACATCTTTCACACTAGGGGGGGGGAGGGGGGGGGGGGTATAACGGAAATCTTTTCTCGCCATCTATCCTCCTTATTGGTTGTCCAGCCACATCGTAACTAGAAAGTTAACATTTTTCACGGCGTCCAACTGTGCCCCAAAGGATGGTACTCTGCAACGCCTTCTGCGTCTTTTCCTTATTTTTTATTTTTCCATCGTGCAAGTGTTGTTTAGAAGGTGACTCAAAGATGGCCAAATATGCACACACACACATCAGGCCAAATGTTTAGCAGCCATGTATGTTCCATGAATATTGTAAATTATAGGTTTTGAATATAAAAGAAAACTAAAAAGAGTTGTTGTTGTCATAAAGTTTCGTTCTTCAGCATAATGGAAAGGTGTAGTATAAATCGAATCAGTTGGAAATGTTCATTGGGGCCCAAACGAAGGTATACAGAGAGCGGATGGAAGCATGCACCTTTTCTGTCTGCCTTCTTTCCTCCTGGCCTGTCTGTCCCTCTTCCCCATCAGCCAGCACACAGTCGAGCGTCTGCAAGTGAAGGCAGCGAGTGAACCTGAACACAGGTGTTCAGGGAGTGAAGGCACAGAGAGACGGAAGATACAGATGCATGTTTCGATGAGTTAAGGCACAGACATAGCGAACATGCAGACACGCAATTGATGGGTAACAGGCACACACTGAGTCAGCTCAGAGACACTCTGGGAGCACAGGTATTAAGAAATACACACAAACACAAAGACACACACGCGCGCGTGCACACACACGCACGCACGCACGCACGCACGCACACGCACACACACACACACACGCACACACAATTTCTGTAAACGAACACACACACACACTGTGTACCCCCAGCATCCCATCCCATCCCTATCCCTGCCTTCTCTCTCGCCCCCTCCCCCCTCCGCAATCCCCACCAGTGACCACACTGTCACACGCAGCTTGCAGACTGACTCTTGGAACCCAGCACCAGTTCACGCCAATGAACACATAACTCCTCCCAGCGTCGCAATGCCCACGATGAAAAAACAACACACACACAACAACAACAACAATAACACTAACTACCCCTACCACCGCCAGCGATACAAAACGCTATAGGCTCGTTCCAGTCGGGCAACAGGCGAGAAAATCACGCGAGTGTGGCGAATGGCGGCGTTTTGTATCACGCCTTGGGGGCAGGAGGGGCGAGGCATAAACTGTGGATCGCTAGAGTATTTTCTGGCTCGGTTGGCCACATGCCACAGTTAGGATTTAACATCAAATCACTATAATTATAATCCATGTAGACGTTTTAAGGCCTAGCATCAATGTGAGCCTGCGTTTCATATTGAACCGATAACTGATCGAAAGAACCACCACCCCACCAATCGTTTCATCTATTTTGAGGGACTTCCATCGATGACGTCACTTCAAATACACGGCCTGCCCCTTGGTTGACGTCACCTTTCAGGTTGTTGCACTCACCCGTGACCCATCTTTGCGCCAGCTGTCATCCCCCAATTAGTCCCATTCCTTCGGTTTGAATCTGTCCGCTTGGAACCACCAGGCGTGTCCCTTGATGGCCATATAAAAGAAAACGAGGAGAATCAACTTTCAGACATAATACCAAAAAAGAAAAAAAATTCTCAAAAAACTGTAATCGTGCCAGACTATAAATACCCGACTCCTTAAACAAGGTCTTGGCGCATGAATTTTTGGTGTGCAGCCAGAGAAAATGGCCGACAGTAGTAACGTCCTCTGATTCGTGCTTGAATCGATGAGCATTCTCAGCCTCCAGCAACCAAAAGATCCTAAAGAGTGGTATTGTCTCCATCTGATGCCAAAATGGCACAGAAACAATAAGCTGTGTCTCCCTGACGAGTCTGAATCAGCGGACGAAAGGCCTCGGAGCAGGCGATATGAGCGGGTCTGTCATCAAGATGGACTACAATGGTCCCCAGATGCTGCTGGTGAAAGATTTTATATTCGTAATATTTTTCCCTGATCTTTCATTTTCTTTCTTCCCCTGCCTCCCCTCCTCATCCTATGTTTGCCCTGTTTCTTTTTGAATGTATGCCAAGTCGTTACTGTAATGACAGAGGAATTGTTGGCATGCACTTGTTTTGCCCCACTACTAAATTGTTCTTCATAAAGAAAGAGCCAAGTTGTTGTTGAAAAGAATTTGCCTCACGCCCTTCCATTTGCTCATCCCGTCTTTCGCTTCTCTCGCCGCAAGTGAACGCGAGCTACTCGCCACTTCTCGCTTCTGTGAAACACGCCTCATGTGTCACTAACAATCGACACACGTGCCTTTCTCTATCATCGCAATCTATTCAGTAATAATGGCATATGTATGATTATTGTAAACGATGAAATATATAAACAATCATAAGCCATTGCAGTGGGAAATAAGCAGGTACATACAAAATGCAATACGAACGTTATTAATGATTTCTACAACAAGCAAAATGATCAAAAATTATTCTCCACCTATACCAGCATCCGCGATAATGAATCCAAATGAAAGGATACATGACATTATACGACGCTGTATCACCAAAACATTGCGAACAAAAACTTTTTACTTACAGTTTTCATGATTGTAACAGTTTCTTCCCCTCGTTCAAACAAATAAACCACAAAAATGTAAGACAATGTAAAATCTTTTCGAATGAAATGAAACAAAAAATGAAAAAAATAAAACAATGAAGAAGAAAAAAAAAGATTTAAACCAACAGTGATTGCCTCCTGATCAGAATTGCAACAATCATTTCATTTTCCTTCCACTGCACATCTTTCTCCCTCTTACTACCTGCTCGGCAACTGTTCACTTGTCCCTTACTACAAGGCATGGTAGGATAACTCATACACTGCTCGAAAGGCACATAGTGATCGATGATGGCGGCCAAACGCTATATCAATGATCGATGGCTACAGTGATTAGCAAAAGGATGCGCGGTGATGCTGTAAGGCACTCTCGCAGGGAATCAGATCATTCAGCATGCTGGCAAAGCCGGTCAAAGCGCGATGACCTGTGAACACTGGGTGTTGAAAACAATGTGACCAGTTGCAGTAGGGTCGGAAAAAAACCAGCAGAGAAAGAATT
>CM031611.1:77272607-77275107 GCA_018398815.1 Conus ventricosus
CGAACGTGAGAAATGAGACCCACCACTCTACGACAGTAGATATCACGAATGTGAGAAATAAGACCCACCACTCAACGACAGTACAGGTCACGAATGTGAGAAATAAGACCCACCAGTCAACGACAGTGCAGGTCACGAACGTGAGAAATGAGACCCACCACTCTACGACAGTAGATATCACGAATGTGAGAAATAAGACCCACCACTCAACGACAGTACAGGTCACGAATGTGAGAAATAAGACCCACCAGTCAACGACAGTACAGGTCACGAACGTGAGAAATGAGACCCACCACTCTACGACAGTAGATATCACGAATGTGAGAAATAAGACCCACCACTCAACGACAGTACAGGTCACGAATGTGAGAAATAAGACCCACCAGTCAACGACAGTACAGGTCACGAACGTGAGAAATGAACCCACCACTCAACGACAGTAGAGGTCACGAACGTGAGAAATGAGACCCACCACTCAACGACAGTAGAGGTCACGAACGTGAGAAATGAGACCCACCACTCAACGACAGTAGAGGTCACGAACATGAGAAATAAGACCCACCAGTCAACGACAGTAGAGGTTACAAACGTGAGAAATGAGACCGACTAGTCAACAATCCGGACAGATTCAAAACAAAAACCGGAACACACCAATCAATGATAATAGAGATTGGGAACATGACAGGATAAACAAGCTAACAACGGTACAGATTCAAAACGTAAATTTGAAACACATCGGTCAAAACCTGCAGAGGAACATGACGTTAGGATACACCCGTCGACGACAGTAGAGATTGGGAACATGGAATATGATGCACTGGTCAACAACGATGGAAAATAGGAACATCATTAGACCGCACCAGTCAGATACAGTGGAGGTTAGGAACATGAAATAGGACACACTTGTCAACAGCGGCAGATGTTAGAAACACGAAATAGGACACACTTGTCAACAACCGTAGAAGGTAGGGACATGAAATAGGACACATCTCTCAACAGCAGTAGAGGTTAGGGACATGAAATAGGACACACTTGTCAACAACCGTAGCGATTAGGGACATGAAATGGGACACACCTGTCGACAACCGTAGAGGTTAGGGACATGAAATAGGACACATCTGTCAACAACCGTAGAGGTTAGAGACATGAAATAGGACACATCTGTCAACAACCGTAGAGGTTAGAGACATGAAATAGGACACACCTGTCAACAACAGTAGAGGTTAGGGACATGAAATAGGACACACCTGTCAACAACAGTAGAGGTTAGGGACATGAAATAGGACACATCTGTCAACAACAGTGGAGGTTAGGGACATGAAATAGAACACATCTGTCAACAACAGTAGAGGTTAGGGACATGAAATAGGACGCACTGTCAACAACAGTAGAGGTTAGGAATATGACACAAGACACATCCGTCAACAACAATAGAGGTTAGGAATATGACACAAGACACATCCGTCAACAACAGTAGAGGTTAGGAATATGACACACAAGACACACCCGTCAACAACAGTAGAGGTTAGGAATATGACACAAGACACATCCGTCAACAAACAGTAGACACCGTGAACATGATTCGACCATGGCAGTCACAGTTGAGATCAGGAACATTAACCCTTTCTACCACAACCATCCACCTCTACCCTCCTGCTCCCCAAACCCGAGATCCCCGGGCTCCCTGGCTCACCTTGACCACCTCCTCCGGGTACCACATGGCGTGCTCAAACTTGCCGTTGTTACACTTCTGGCACTGCTGGCCGTACAGTTTGAAGAGGACGTAGCCGGCGTTGGTGGCGAAGTTGAGATGGAACCAGAAGATGACCCGGCCCTTCATGGAGGTCCATCCATGGCCACAGTCCTGCACAGGACACAAGAGGGTATTGAGGGGTCATTGAGGGGACACTGAGGTGGGCAGTTTTTTTGTTTGTTTTTTTTTTTTTTTTTTGGGGGGGGGGGGGCATTGAGAGGGCACTGACGGGGGACATTGAGGGGTTTTTTTTAGGGGACATTGACGGGACATTGAGGGGATACTGAGGGGTCATTTTGGGGGACATTGAGAGGGCACTGACGGGGGACATTGAGGGGTCTTTCAGGGGACATTGAGGTGGGCATTGACGGGACATTGAGGGAACACTATGGGGGAAATTATGGGGACATTGAGAGGGCATTGACGAACATTGAGGGGGCATTGACGGGAAATTGAGGGAGATATTGAGGGGAACATTAAGGGGAAATTGAGAGCGCATTGAGGCCACACTGAGGGAACATTAGGGGGGGGGGGGGGGGGGGGGGCGTGTTCTTCAGCGTCAGGTCAGTAGTTATTGCCCGTGTGTGAGTGTGTGTGTGTGTGTGTGTGTGTGTGTGTGTGTGTGTGTGTGTGTGTGTGTGTGTCTGTGTGTGTGTGTGTGTGTGTGTGCGTGTGTGTGTGTGTGTCTTCGTGTGCGTGCGTGCGTGCGCGCGTGTGTGTGTGTATGTGTGTGTATGTGTGAGTGTG
>CM031611.1:77280107-77285107 GCA_018398815.1 Conus ventricosus
GATATTAGAAAAGCCTTTGATAGTGTATGGCATGCTAGATTGTTATACAAATTGAAGGCGATTGGGATTTCAGGTAATTTTTTACAGTTATATTAAAGCATTTCTAACACAAAGAAGTTTACAGGTCAGAGTACAAAACACATACTCCAGTTTTAAACCATTGGATATGGGTATTCCTCAAGGTTCTGTAATATCTCCAATGCTATTTAATATTTTGCTGTATGATCTTCCAAAACATGTAACTAAAAATGCTACAGTTGTACAATATGCCGATGATCTGTGTATGTGGATAAATACTAGTATGAGAAAAAGCACACCCAAAAGAGCAATAAATTACCACAGAAAACTTTATCAGGCAGAGCTTGATAACCTTAGCAAATACTTGTTTATATAATGGTCTAAAGCTTTCCCATGAAAAAACTCATATGGCTTTATTCAACAATGGGGATGATCCCTCTGATTTACCATCTTTTAAGCTGGATGGGATAACAACTTACATACGTACACTTAATTAGATTCTTAGGTGTCCATTTCACATCGAAACTCACATGGAATATCCATATTGATTACCTTTTAAACAGGGCAAGAAAAACTTTAAATTTTCTGAAAATTTTGAGCAGCAAAGCTGGTGCCAAGATGGAAAAAACATTAAGGCTCTTGGCTTTGGCATTAATTCGTTCTAAAATTATCATACGCCCAAGAGGCTTTCTTTAGCGCACCTAAATATTTGTTACAAAAACTACAAAGTGTGGATAGCAAAGCCTTCAAATTATGCCTAGGAGTTCCGGTATATGCCTCCACTTTGAGGACATACAGAGAAATAGACGTTTTACCTTTAAATGAATATAGGAATCTATCACTTGCAAATATTTCATGAAATGTTCAACCATGGAAGGTGTAAATGAAACGGAAAATATCTATAAACCCAGAGAGTGATTATCCAAAAAGAGCAAAACATATTGCCTCTCTGTGCACTATCAGTTCATACACTGCTGATTTGTTTAAGAAAAGTAATATAGATGTTAAGTCTTTGTCAAAAACGTCCCTTATAGATCCCATTCCAACGTGGGAAAGAAAGAGGGCGAAGTTTGATCTTGATTACACTGATACAAAGAAAGCAAATCAGCCTTACATCTTGTCATATTTAACGAAGATGCAAATGCAAGACAGATATTCCAACCATCTTAAGGTGTACACAGATGGATCGTTGACGAGTAACAAGAGGCCGGATTCAGCATTTGTTATTCCATCGCTGAAAGTACAAAAAGCATATTTCATTGGAAAATATTGCTCCATATTCGTAGCTGAAATGATAGCGATACTTATGGCGTTGACATTTCTAATTGATTTACCGCAGTCAATTTTTCAAGTATTGTTTTGTGTAGATTCGCTGTCAGTGTTACAATCGATCAAGTTTTTTTAATTCAAATTCAGATAACTTTATTTTGAAGGAAATTCAACATTTAATCCACGTCTTGATATGTAAAGGAACAGATATAACTTTCCTCTGGGTTCCTTTACACTGTGGAATTTCGGGGAATGAACTTGCTGACAGATGTGCGAAAAAAGGCGCTGAAAATGGAACGAGGGTACAAACTATTTCCATACCGTTCACTTTGAAAGAGAGTCAACAAATTTTAAAACATACAGCTTGGGAATATTTCAGAAATGGGCAGAACAACGCTGTTATTCATGTTCAGACACAAAATAATCCTCTTTTTAGTATTGATCATTTAAAAAGCATCCAAAATCTGCACATTTATGATATGCATCAATACGAAACTTCGTTTCAATATTCCATCGATTGAAACTGGATGCTTTTAGAACTAAATATAGCTCTGCAACACAATGCATATGCGGGGAAACAAAATTGACAAGAGATCATGTTTTGTTCGAATGTGTGCCTCTCAAGGCATTTCTGCCATATTTATCAGGCATGTCTGTGACAGATATTTTTTCTGATATTGATTTTGCTTTGAAAGTTACTTTCTGCTTGATTTGTAGTCCAGTCAGGTATTTGCTTTAATCTGATATTGTTAGTGTGTGTAGGTTTGTTTGTTTATTCGTTTGTGTGTCTGATTGTTTTCTGATTTTATGTACACCACCCTCCGCTCACTCCCATCTCCACCCCCACCTACACACATACACACACACACACACACACACACACACACACACACACACACACACACACACACACACACGCACGCACGCACGCACGCACACACACACACACACACACACACACACACACACACACACACACACACACACACACACACACACACACACTTGTATGCAACATGAACAAACTCTATCTATCTCCCTCTATTTGCCTGTCTATCTCTCCTTTCTTGTCTAATATCACTTAGTTTGTGAAAAGACGTAAAATTAAAGTACTACTACTACTACTACTACACACACACACCACACACACACACACACAACACACACACACACACACACACACACGCACACACACACACACACACACACACACACCACACACACACAACCAACTACCCCACCCCACCCCTTCTCTCTGGGATCAGCTCATTACTCCCCCGGCTCGTTACTCCCCCGGCTCTTTACTCCCCGGTTAGGGTTAGGGTTAGGGTTAGGGATAGGGTTAGGGTTAGGGTTAGGGATAGGGTTAGGGTTAGGGTTAGGGTTAGGGATAGGGTTAGGGTTAGGTTAGGGTTAGGGATAGGGTTAGGGTTAGGGTTAGGGATAGGGTTAGGGTTAGGGATAGGGTTAGGG
This sequence comes from Conus ventricosus, assembly GCA_018398815.1. Taxonomy (NCBI): domain Eukaryota; kingdom Metazoa; phylum Mollusca; class Gastropoda; order Neogastropoda; family Conidae; genus Conus; species Conus ventricosus. The sequence goes on from CM031611.1 coordinate 77,282,868, forward strand.
TTAGGGATAGGGTTAGGGTTAGGGTTAGGGATAGGGTTAGGGTTAGGGATAGGGTTAGGGTTAGGGTTAGGCGAGCCGGGGGAGTAACGAGCCGGGGGAGTAACGAGCGGGGGGAGTAACGAGCCGGGGGAGTAATGAGATGCTCCCTCTCTCTCTCTCTCTCTCTCTCTCGCTCTTCTCTCTCTCTCTCTCTCTCTCTCTCTCTCTCTCTCTCTCTCTCTTCTCTTCCTCCTCCTCCTCCCTTTCAATCTCCTCCTCCTCCCCCTTCTCTCCCCCACTTCCTTCTCCTTTCTCCCCCCCCCCCCCCCTCACCCCCTTCACGAGCAAACACGATGACCACAGCAAACAAAGAGAGTGGACCTCTGCTAGAACCACTTGTTGACAACACGCAGTCACCACACCTAAGCCAGGTGAGTACTACTGACCACACTTGTCGCCACCACCACTGGACAGACGACTTGGTCACCACACATAAGCGCCATTCACCATTCCCACTACACCGACCACGACAACGTGGGTCGGTCCGCCTAAGCACTATCCATCCAATCTCTTCCTGAGTCCTGGCTGACGCAAGATCACGTTGTCCTAGTGCTGTCAAACTTCGCGTGACGCCACTTCCGTGTTTAGTATCCGGGTACTGGTGAAATCCCTTGGGTAAATCCCTGTGTGGACTGTCACCAACTTGAGCGATTCATTCCCGTTGACAGGCAATACCTCTGGCGTGATCATTGCCTTGCTCAATATTGGAAAACATACCCCACTTGTTTACTGTTTATCGTTTGCTGTTCCCTACCTCATTTCATTTCCGATTTTGCTTTGATTAAACTGAGGTTATTTGTATTTGTTTCTGTCCGTCTGTGTGTTCGTCTTTTGATCTCCCTTGCATCTTTGGGTGGATCCTCATGCGTAGGCTCAAAGACTGTCCCCTACATTTTATATTATTTGCATAATGTCTTTAGTTTTACAGCAACTTTTTTCCTCCCCACACTTTCGTTTGGTTGCATTTACTACTCTTCGCTGGCTGCTTTGGGGGTGCTATTGGATCTTTTTTGCACCATGGTGGTGAGAACACCACAGTATTATGGACTGTGGTGTGTCTCTATTTGACGCCGGGAGCGCAGACACAACCAGCCGTGTCTCCCTGATGAGTCCCGACCCAGCGGGCGAAAGGCCTCGGAGCAGGCAATACAAATATATCTGCCTTCAAAAGGGATAGCGATGGTTCCCTTATGCAGCTAGTGAAGAGTTTTCATACCTGTAACATATATATTTTTTTAATTTCATGTTCCCAGTTTCTCCATCTTCAAACTCCCCTCCCCTCAAGTCCAAATCTTTGCTAGGTCATTACTATGAAGACAGTTCAGTTGTTGGCTGCGCTTGTTTTTCCCCACTATTAGATTGTTCGTGTATGTATTTGTCTGACTTTATTCAAGTTTAAAAAGGCTGTGCCAGTCTTGAATAAAAGTTACTCTGTGTTAGGTTTCCTTAAGGGAGCAAACATACCCCACTTGTTTACTGATTATTGCTCAATATTAATACATCTTTTCCACTCATTGTTTCTGACTAAACGTTTTACCTTTAAAGCGATGGGGGGAAAATAGGTACAAGAATAGATCGGTGATAACTTAGCAGAAGGAGGAGAGGGAGGAGGAGGAGGAGGAGAGGGAAGAGGAGGAGGAGAGGGAAGAGGAGGAGGAGGAGGAGGACAGATAAAAACCCCCAAAGACATTGGAATTCCATGTGATTCGTTTGTAGTGTAATCAATTAGTACTGCAGCAGTAGCAGAGCAGTAGCAGTACAAATAGTAGTAGTTGTTGTGTACAGTGGTTTTAACAGTACTAGTAGAGTGGGTTTTTTTAATTGTTGATTTTTAAATCAGGTGTAAACAAATAAGGGAAATGCCTGAGGCCCAGTTTAGCTCATCTGAGGGTGTCAATAAATTAATTACTTCGCTATAAATCTTAATGTATATCAATCACTCGCACACACACGCGCGCGCGCCCGCAGATATTGTGTTCATGACAGTTGTTTTTTCGGAGGACAGGACTTTATTTTCCTACAAAATGACAACACCGAAAAGGCTCGTGTACTTGACTGGGATGTGATTTTTAAACTAAACCCAAATTTTTTTTTTTTTTTGGGGGGGGGGGGGGGGGGTAATTTTAACACTGAATCAAAATTTGCCGGGTCTGTATCTGCAAGAAATTCATCGCTGAAGTCGCTGGAAGCAAAACCGACAC
>CM031611.1:77302607-77310107 GCA_018398815.1 Conus ventricosus
TCGAAATTTTCTTGGTGACCCGGGGTTGGGGGGTTCGAATTTTCCCCGGGGCCGGGCCGTTCGGTAAGGGGGATTTTTTCCTCGGATTTAAACTTTGGGTTCTGACTCCATTTCCCAAAAAAAAGTCCTTCGAATGAACTAAAAAACCGAGGTTCCGTGTGTGAACGAAACGCAAAACATCTTCCACACGTCAAATCCCATCCCCAAACCATTGGGAAAGAGAAGGCCATTTGGGCCCCTTTTGGTTTGGGGGAAATGACACTTACACACAGCAGCACTCTCCCGGTGAAAAACGAAAGAATGAAAGATTTTTTTTAAAGTAAATTTGAACGTTTAATGACTGGATGACAGGGGAAAACGACTGAAAAAAAACCCGGGGGCCCGCTCTTCAGTCGGCTCACCCGGGTTTGGCACCCTTTTGTGCAAACAAAAAAGCCAAATTTGAAAAAGAAGCGTTTGGTTGGTCTCTGGCCGGGAATAGATCTATAAAAAGGTATTCTTAAAAATAAAAATGTAAAAATTTAATAATAATTTTAAAACAACAAAAAGATAATATGAAAAACAAGATAACAAGGGGGAAAAAAGACTTTGATGGAAAAAAATTTGGAAAATTTTTTAAAAAAAAAAAAAAAAAGGGAAATTCTGAAAAAACCATAAAAAACTGTGGATTAAAGTTCGGTTTTTGAAAGAATAGTAAAAAAACGGGGCAGGGAAACTAAAGGGAAAGTAAGAACATTGGTAAACTGGGGCCCAACTAAAAGTAAAAATTTAAAGGGAAAACCGGAAACCCAAAACTGAGGAAAAGGCTTTGGACCTTGTGCGGGAAACCAGAAAGGGAATCTGTCCCCCCAAAAAGGGTAAAAAACCCTTAAAAAAGGAAAAAAGGGGGGAAAAATGCAAGACAAATGAAAGAACCCCATCGGATAAAAAAAAAAATGATAATAAAAAAAAAAAAGTGGGGGGGAAAAGTGGGTAAAAAAAACCCTACATTAAAACGTGGTTGACAAGAAAAGGTAGTCTAAAGGGCCCTTCAAAAGCACTTTGCACGGGAAACGTTTTCACCCCACCCTTTTGAGAAAAAACCAAAGGGGACTCAGATGTATGTAATGGAGGGGGGAAGGTTTAGGTTTTGGGGGGGGGGACCGTGGTGGGGGGGGGGGGGGGGGGGGGCGGGGGAGCTAAAGGTAGGGGTGTCAGGGGGGGGGGGGGGTGGGGTGGGTGGGGGGGAAAGGGGGGTGGTTTGTGGTGGTAATGAGACTTTGGGGGAAATTGATGACCCTTGAAAAAAGGAGTTCGTGTGTAGGGGGGTGTGGGGCGTGGGGGGGAAGGTGGGGTGGGTAAGGGGGGGGTGGGGTGGGGGGGGAGGGGTACATCATGCCCGATATTTTTGAGTGAAAGGGTTGGGTTTCCCCGGATACTTTACAGGGCGTATCATTATAACACGCACAACCGCACAAACAGACGCCCCGGCACGCGCGATTTTTAACACGCACGCACCCTTTTTTCCGGGACGCATGCGGGGTGGGCCCAAAAAAACACACACCACACACACAAAACACACCACACACACACACACACCCCAACCCCAAATACAACATACCAATATTTTGCGCCGCGCCCGCGCTCAACAAAAACCACCCACCACAAGCACAAAACACCACACAACACCACACACCACAACACCAAAACACACCCCCAAACACACACATCACCATCACTCACCCCAAATCAAAACACACACCCCACAAAAAACACAAAACAAAGCAAAAGCAAAAGCAAAAGCAACGCAACCCAACACACCACAAAACCCCACACCCCACACACACTCCCTCAACACATCCACACACACATAACAACACACGGGGAAAGGGAACCCATGTGCCGCAAAGCCAAAAAACCAAAAACACACCCAAAACCCAAAAAACCAACCCAAAAAAAACAAACCGGGGGCCAAACCCAAACACATTTGGGGAAACACACTCACCACCCAAAACCCCACACTCCTCAACAACACAAACACACACACCCCCAAACTAAAAAACTTTCTTTTTTTCAAAACCCCTTTTATAGCCAAGGCGCACACGCACGCACAAGTACGTTAGGGTATAAGGGGGGCGGGCACCTGGGCCCGGCAAAAAAATTGGGGACCTTTTTATCCCGTGGAGGGGGGGGGGTAAGGGGAATGGTAATCCCCCCCCCCAAAGGGGCCCCCCCCCCGACCGGGAACGGAAGCCCCCTTTAAACCCGGAGGCCCGAAAAACCCCGGAAAAGCCGAAATATAAAAAAACCGAAAAGCCCTTGGGGAAAAAAAATTGGCCCCCCCCCCCCTTTTTGGGGCCCCTTTATTTTTTGGGGGGGCTTTTTACGCCTTGGGGGTTTTTGGGGGGTGGGGTTTTGTTGGGGGGGGGGGTGGGTGGGGTTTTTTTTGTTTTGGGGGTTTTTTGTGTTGTTTTTTGTGTGGGTCCCCTCGCCCCCCTTTTTCTCTTCCCCTCCTTTTGGCCCCCCCCTTTCTCTTCCCCTTTTGCTTTTTTTGGGGGCCCCCTTCCCCCTTTTTTTGTCCCCCCCCTTCCCTTTTTCTCCCCTTCCCCTCCCCCCTCTCCCCTTTTCCTTTTTGTCCCTTTCCCTTTTTTTGGGCCCCCTTTTTTTTTTTTTTTTTTTTGTTGTGGGCCCCCCCCTTTTCCCCTCTCTCCTCTCTCTCTCGGCCCCCTCTCTCCCTTCCCTTCTCCCTCCCTTTTTTCGGGGGGCTCTCTCTCTTTTCTCTCTGTCCTTTCTCTGCCGACCTTTTTTTCCCCCTTTTTTTTTTTCCTCTCTCTCTCCCCTCTCTCTCTCTTTTTCTTTTCTTTTTGTTTCACCCCCCTCTCTCTTTTTTCTCTCTCCTCTCTTTTCCTCTCCCCTCTCTCTTCCCCCTCCCCCCCCCCCCCCCCCCCCCCCCACCCGCAACTTTAAAAAAGGCCAGGAAAAACACACAACACAAAACACACACACCACACACACACACAAAACACACGAATTTCCCCTTTCCCTTCCCTTTCCCCCCCCCCCCCCCCCCCCCCCCCCCCCCCCATCGCCCCCATCTCCCCCAACCGCCCAACCCCCCCCCTACCCACCCCCCCCACCCCCCGGGGTGGCGGATCAAGGGGGGGTGTATTGAAAAACCCGACATTTTGGGGCCCCTTTTCTTGCCCGCCCCAAAAAGCCCACACTAAAGGGGACGCTCTGACTTTACGCTGCCCATTGAATCGGGGGAAAAAAAAAGGGGGGGACAAAAGGTAGATTACCCCTCCCCCCTTCCCCCCTTTCCCCCCTCCCAAACCCCTTCCCTTCCGACGTACTTTGTCTTTATGTCTTTTGTTCTGTTGGGTTGTTGTGTGTGGGGTTGTGTGGGGTACGTGTGGGTGTGTGGGGGTTTTTTTGTGTGTTTAGTGTGTGTTTTGGGGTTGTGTGTGTGTGTGTGTGGGTATGTGTGTGTTGGTTTTGGTGGTTTTGTGTGTGTGTGTGGGGGTGGGGTGTGTGGCTGTGTGTGTCTCTTGGGGGTTGTGTGTGTGTGTGTGTGTGGTGTGTGTGTGAGTGTGTGGGGTTTTGTTGTGTGTTTTGGGGTAAAAAGAGGGGTGTTTGTTGTGTGTGGTGTGTGTTGGGGTGGGGTGGGTGTGTGTGGGGTGAAAAAAGAGTGTGTGTGTGTGTGGTGTGTGTGTGTGGGTGTGTGTGGGGTGGGTGTGTGTGTATGTGGTGTGGTGTGTGTGTGGTGTGGTGTGTGTGTGTGTGTGTTGTTTTGTGTGTGTGTGTGTGTGAAAGCGAGGGGTTGTGTTTGTGTGGGTGGTGGGTGTTGTGTGTGTGTGTGTTGTGTTTTGTGTGTGTGTGGGGTGTGTATGTGTGTGTTTTGAAAGAGAGTGTGTTGTGTGTGTGTGTGTGTGGGGGTGGTGTTTTTTGTGTGTGTGTGTGGGGTGTTGGGGTGTGTGTTTTGAGTGTTGGTGTGGGTGGTGTGTTTTGTGTGGTGTGTGTGTGTGTTTTGTGTGTGGGGTGTATGTGTGTTGGTTTTGTTGAGTGTGGTGGGTGGTGGGGGTGTGTTGTTGTGTGTGTGGGTGTGTGTGTGTGTGTGTGTGTGTGTGTGTTGTGGGTGTCTGTGTGGTGTGTGGGTGGGTGGTGGGGTGGGTGTGTGTGTAGTGTTGTGTGTGTGTTTGTGTGTGGTGTTGTTGTGTTTTTGTGGGGGGTGTGTGTTTTGGGGTTTGGTGGGTGAAGGGGGATGTGGTTGTGTGTGTGTGGGGGTGTGTGTGGGTTGTTGTTTGTGTGGGTGTGGGGTGTGTGTGTGGGGAAAGGGAGGGTGTTGTGTTGTGTTGGGGGGTGTGTGTGTGTGTGGGGTGTGGTGTGTGTGGTGTGTGGTTTTGTGTGTGTTTTGTAGTTGTGTGTTTGTGGGAAAGTGTGTTTTGTTGTGGTGGGTGTGTGGTGGGGGTGTGTGGGGTGTGGGGTTGGGGGTGGTGTGGTGTTGGTTTTTGTGTGGGTGGGTGTGTGGGTTTTTGTGTGGGGGTGGGGGGTGTGTTTTTGAGTGAGTGTGGTGTGTGTGGGGGGGTGGTGGGTGGGGGGTGTGTTTTGGGGGGTTTTGGGGGGGGGGGGGGGGTGGTGGGGGGGGGGTGTGGGTGTGGTTGGTGGGGGGGGGGGGGTGGGTGGGGGGGGGGTGGGGTGGGTTGGGGGGTGGGGGGTTGGGGTGTGTGGGGTGGGGGTGGGGGGGGGTGTGTGTGTGTGGTGGTGGGGGGGGGGGGGGGTTTGTGTGGGGGTTTTGGGGGGGGTGGGTGGGGGGGGGGGGGGGGGGGGTTTGGGGGGGGGGGGTGTTTGTGGGTTTTGGGGGGGTGGGGGGGGGGTGGGGGGGGGGGTTGGGGGGGGGGGGGGGGTGGGTTTTGTGTGGGGTGTGTGTTGGGGGTTTTGGGGGGGCCGGTCTGTCTCTCGGGCTTGTGTGGGCCAATTGTTTTGTTTGTGTTTTTTCCCCCCCTTTTCCCCTTTTATTCGTTTTCCCTTTTTTCCATTCTCTTTTTTCGGGTTTTTTCCCTTTTCCCTTTTATGTTCTCTCCCACCCACCCCCACCCCCAACCCCCACCCCCCCTTTCCCAAAAACTTTTTCTTCCCTTTTCCTTTTGTTTGGGTGTGTGTGTCAAGTCAAGGGCAAGTCAAATCAAAATTTATTTTTTTTAGATGGAACGTTTAATTTAAACAGGTTTAACCCCTTTTCTTTTTTTCTTTTTTTTTCATCAAGCCCTTTATAACAAAACAAAAAAATTGGGGGAATAAAATAATGAACACAAGGAAAAACAAAAAGGAAAAACAGTGGGGGTGTGAGTGTGTGTGTGGGGTGTGTGTGTGTGGTGTGTGTGTGTGTGTGTGTTTTGTGTGTGAGAGAGAAGAGAGGAGAGAGAGGGAAAAGAAAAGAAAAGAGGGGAGGGGAGAGGGGAAAAAAAGAAAGTGGGGTTTTTTTGTGTGGGGTGGGTTGGTGTGTGTGTTGGGTGTGTGTGTGTGTGTGTGTGTGTTTTGTGTGTGCCCGTGTGAAGTGTGTGTGGGTGTTTGTTTTGTGTGTGTGTGCGTGTGTGTTGGGGTGTGTGGGTGTGTGTGTGTGTTGTGTGGGAAAAAGGGTGTGTTGTGTGTGTGTGTGTGTGGTGGTGTGTTGGTGGGTGTGTGGTTTTGAGAGAGAGAGAGAAAAGAGAGAAGAGAGGGGAAAAGAGAGAGGGGTTGGGGTGTTTTTTGTGTGTTGGGGTGGTGTGTGTTGGGGTGTGGTGTGGTGTGTGTTGTGTGTGTGTGTTTTCCCCGTGTTTAAAATGTTTGTGTGTGTTTTGTGGGATGTTTGGGTGTGTGTGTGTTGTGGGGTGTTGGGTTGTGGAAAAAGGGGGTGTTTTTTGGGGTGGTGTGTGGTTTTGTGTGTGTGTTGTGGTTTTGTGTGTGGTTTTGTGTGTGTTGTGGGGTGTGGGAGAGAAAAGGGGAGAGAGAGAGAGAGAAGGGGGAGGAGAGAGAAAAGAAAGAGAGTGTTTTTGTGTTTTGTGTGTGTGTGTGTGTGTGTGTGGGTGTGTGCGTGTGTGTGTGTGTTGGGGTGTGTGGTGGGGTTTGTGGCCTGGGGGGATGGGGGGGTGTGTGGGTGGGTGTTTGTGGGGGTGGTGTTTTGGTGTTTTGGGGGTTTTGGTTGGGGGTGTGGAAAAAGGTGTGGGTTTTGGGGGGTGTGGTGGGGGGGGTGTGTGTGGGTGGGGGGTGTGGGGGGTGTGGGGGGTTTTCCCGTGTGAAGGGGGGGTTGGGGGTGGGGGGGGTGGGGTTGGGGTGGGGTGTCGGGTCTCTGCTCTCTTCCGCCTTGTCCGGGCCCGTTCCGGGCTTCTTTTCTCTCTCTCCTCCTTCTCTCTCTCTCCCCCTTTGGCAACCTTTTTTCTCTCCTCTCTCCCCCTCCTCCCCGCCCCTCTCTCTCCCCCTCTCTCTCTCTCCCCTCCCGCGAAATTTTCCCTTTTTCTCTCTTCCTCTCTCTTTTCCTCTCTCTCTTCTCTCTCTCTCTCTCCCCTCTCTCCTTCTCTCTCTTTCGACCTTTTCCCTTTCTCTTCTTCCCCCTCCCTCTCTCTCTCTCTCTCTTTTCTCTCCCCTTTTCTCCTTCCCCTCTCCCTCCCCCTCTCTCTCTCCCCCCCCCCTCCCCCCACCCCCCGAACTTAACAAAGGCCCGGAAATCACACACACACACCCCACACACACACCACACACCAACACACACACAAAACACACACCCACACACACAAACACACACACACCCCACACACAAAAAACACACACACACACACACACACACCCCAAACCACACAAACAACCCCACACACACACCCACACACACCCACACACAAAACACCCACACACACCCACACACACACACACACACACCACACACAAAACACAAAACACACCCACACACACACACACCACCACCCCACACACAAACACAAACACACACCCCACACACAAAACACAAAACACGGGAAATTTCCCCCCTTCCTCCTTCCCCCCCCCCCCCCCCCCCCCCCTCCCCCCCCCCCCCCCCCCCCCCCCCCCCCCACTCCCCTAACCCACCCAAACCCCCCCCACCCCCGGAGTGGCCCAAACAAGGGTGGTGTATTTTTAACACAGAAAGATTTGGGGTTTCCCCCTGTCCTTTCCCGCCCACCTGCCCCAAATAAAGGGGGGCGACTCTGACCCGCCCGCCCTTTAAAACGGAGAAAAAAAAAAAAGGGGAAAAAAAGGTACCTTACACCCTTTCCCCCCCCCCCCCTTTCCCCCTCCCACCATCCCTTCCGGGCGTACTTTGTTTCATGTTTTTGTTCTGTGTGTGTGGTGTGTGGTTGGGGGGTGTGTGTTGTGTGGGTGTTGTGTGTGTGTACGTTGTTTTGTGGTGTGTGTGTGTTGTGTGTGTGTGTGTGTGTGTGTGTAGTGTGTGTTGTGTGGGTTGTGGGTGTGTGTGTGTGTGGGTGTGTGTGTGTGTGTGTTTTTTGGGGTGTG
>CM031611.1:77332607-77335107 GCA_018398815.1 Conus ventricosus
CACAAGTGGAGATCAAGTGATTGTGCCTTCCATTGTGATCATTAGCTTCCGATGTGTGTTTATCGCTTCGGTGTGATTGTCTCTCTCCCTGTCCGGTCGTAGCTTACCAGGAGATTGACACTTCCTCCGTGATAGTAACTTCTTGCGTGGTAGCACCTCTCTGCAGTAATTGCATTTTCCTGTGTGCTTGTAGTTTTCTGTGTGATTGTGGCTTCCTGTGTGATTGTCGCTTCCTGTGTGATTGTCGCTTCCCGCTTCCTGTGTGATTGTCGCTTCCTGTCCGAGTGTAGCTTACCCGCGTGATTGAAAACTTCCTTTGTGATTGTAGCTTCTTGGGTAATCGCGGCTCTCTGCATGATTGTAGCTTCCGTATGATTGTCGCTGTTTGTGCGATTGGACCCTCTTGTGGAATTGTAGCTTTCTGTGTGTGGTTGTACCTTCTGTGTAATTGTAGATTTTTGTGTGTGGTTGTACCTTCCTTGTAATTGTAGATTTCTGTGTGTGGTTGTACCTTCCTGTGTAATTGTAGATTTCTCTGTGTGGTTGTACCTTCCTGTGTAATTGTAGCTACTGTGTGTGGTTTTACCTTCCTGTGATATTGTAGCTTTCTGTGTGTGGTTGTAGATTTTTCTGTGTGGTTTTACCTTCCTGTGTAATTGTAGTCTTCTGTGTACTTGTAGCTGCCTGTGTGATTGTGGTTTTCTGTGTAATTGCAGCTTTCCATGTGATCGAAGCTTTTGGTTTGATTGTGACTTCCTGTGTCATTTAAATTGTACCTCCGTGTGAGTTGTATCTCTGTAGATTTCTGTGACATTTTGACCTTTCTGCATAACCTTCCTGTGTGATTGTAGTTTCCTCCCACTTTCTGTGTAATTGTAGCTTTCTGTGTGATTGCACTGTTCTATGTGATTTTAGCTTCCAGTGTAACAAGCTCTTTCTGGTGAGAGTTTACCTTCTCGGGTGATCGTACCTTCCTGGGTGATGTATTTCCCTCGCTTTCTGTCTAATTGCAGCATTCTCTTTGATCGTAGCTTCCTGTGTGATGTGCGTCTTCGTGAGTGACTGTACCTTCGCCCTCCCCCCCTCCCCTCCCCTACCTTCCCCCCCCCCCCTCCCCCTCCGCCTTGAATTATAGTTTCTTAGCTTTCTGCGTGATTGTTATTACTTGAGGCTTCCTGTGTGATTGTAACTTCTTGTGTGATTGCTACTGTGGTTGTAGTTTTCTTAGCGTTCAGCGTGATTGAAGCCTCATGTGGGATTGTAGTTTCTGGAATGATTGCAGTTCTCTAAGACCGGAACTTACTAACAGCCTCTAAGCTCCCTTACAATAACAAACTCTCGGTGAAGACGAAACTAGAACTTCCGGAATGTGTGACTATGACCGGAATTTCCGGAGTGATTTCTGCAGCTTCCCCGTTGGAGAACCCCGGATCTTTTTTTTCAGGGGACCATCTGCCCGGAAGGTCAACAGATACTGTGACGTCAACCGGTGTTAGCAAGATATTGTTTCAACCTGCGTTTGTGGTCTGCTTATCAGTGGAACACGACCCGTTCAATGAACTGCGCTGTTATCAGCAGTGAAATAGGACTGAAAGAAAAAAAAAAGATAACCACACACACGCGCGCGCGCGCGCTTCCACAACCTGAGGTGAGTAACATGACCCCCCAGGTCAAGGTCAAGGTCGCCGCCAAACGGTAATATTATCTGTGGCGGGAAGACCGACACCTACCACCCTGTACTTCAAAGCCGAAGAGCTTCTAAAGAGCACATAACTCGGAAACCACGCACCACGTGGAGCCTCGGTCGTCAAGCAAACGTGGAATTGGTGATCATTGATTTAGGGTCCTCCCTCCACAAGGCCTTGCGTGTCCACGTGGATGTGCCCTCGCGTGCCATCGTCAACACCATCATCATCAGGAGGCGGGGGTGGGGGTCGGGGTGGTGGTGGTGGTGGTGGGGATGTGTGTGTGTGTGTGGTGAAGAGAAGCATTTTTTCCCCAGGGGGTAGACCCTGATGATGGTGGAACTGAGAGTCCACTGTGGGGGTGGGTGGGTGGGGTGGGTGGGGGGAGGGGGAGTGTACCCGAGGTAACTTTGCTGTGTCTTATCGCTAACCTCTTCTGCCCCTCCGTGACTTCGGGTTCGCTGTCTTATCTCTGAAAACGCGGCTATTAACCTTTCAAAACAGACAAACAACACCATGTTTGTTCATCCTTCCCCTTACCCCTTACCCCACCCCCACCCCCTCCCGTTTCCTAGTCCAGCTTCCACCATCCATCCCATCACCCCATCACCAGCCACCACCCCCACTCTCTCTCTCTCTCTCTCTGTCTCTCTCTCTCTCTCTCTCTCTCCCCTCTCTCTCTCTCTCTCTCTCTTTTCTTTCTCTCTCTCTCTCACAATGTTTCTTTCTCTCTCTCTCTCTCTCTCTTCTCTCTCTCTCTCTCTCTCTCTCTCTCTCTCTCTCCCCCTCTCTCTCTCCTCCTCTCTCTCCTCTCT
>CM031611.1:77342607-77347607 GCA_018398815.1 Conus ventricosus
GGGTGTGTGTGTGTGTGTTGTGTGTGGGTGTGTGCGTGCGTGTGTGTGGTGTGTGTGTGTGTGTGCGTGTGTGCGTGTGTGAACTATGTTCCTTTTCTTTGAATGAAAAATATTAACATTTCTTTTCATAATGTTTTCTTAAATGTCAGTACAACCATGAGTTAATCTGACAATAAATTGGTTTCAGTGAGTGTGTGAGTGCGTGGGGCGCGCGCGTGCGTGCGTGCTGCGTGCGTGCGTTCGTGTGTGTGTGTGCGTGCGTGCGTGCGTGCGTGTGGGGTGTGTGTGTGTGTGTGTGCGTGCGTGTAGTGTGTGCGTGTCTTTGAAAGAGTGGTTTTTTCTGCCAGTACAGAAACATACTCCTGTGACAGCACAACACTACCGTTATAAATTAACGTCGCCATTTAGAAATCTTTTTTTTTTCCCCGACAAAACCGAGCTTCACCTATGCATGGCAACACCCGTCTTGCACCGAATTCGAGAAGATTAGCGATCGCTCGTTCTTTGTTTTCATTGTCGTGAATATGTTTATCTTGCCTGGAGAAAACCTAAGAGGTCGAAACGCGTGGTGTTTTGTCTTGGGGATTTGTTTGTCCCTTTGTGTGGTGTGTGAATCATAGTTTTTCTTTTTTAACAAATGTGCATGTCATGTTCTCCTAATCGCACTGGAAAAAAACCCATAAAAAACCAACCTTATATTAAAAGTCATGTGAAACCTAAAAATGCATTTGAAAAAAAATTTTTAATGCCAATGCCCAAAAGTTTTTCTGTTTGTGCAGAAAAAAGGGAATCTAAAAACATTCTTTTCACGAAGTGTTCCTTTAGGGATTAAATTTGAAAAAAACTTGGAGCCATCTGCAAAACACTTTTTATGTGAATAAATACACCCCTTCGTGAAACTCCAGTTAGTAGTGCATTCTTTTTCGGCTGAAAATAATACAGAGGAACGCAGCGGCTACTTTAAAAGGGGGTAAAGCTGTTATTTTTGGACTACAGGGCAACTGAAGGGGGTTTTGGGGTCGTACGTATATAATGCTGGGGTTCTTTTATGTGTGGAAAATTAGGGGTTTAAAATGCGTCACACCACACCACAACACACACACAACACACACACACAACCACACTCTCTCTCTTTTCCTCTCTTTTCCTCTCCCTTTTGTGTCTCTGTCCGTCTCTCTCTCTTCCTCTCTCTTCTCTCTCCCCATTTTCCCTTTAAACATGTGGAATAAGAAAAAAAGGGGAAAAGATGCTCCGGATTAAGAAAGGGGAGGAATGTGAATCCATCGGTGCTAAACCAATCCGACGCAAATCCCAAAGGCTTAACATGGCCCAAATGGAATATCCTGTGTCTGTAAAGGTTTTCCCCTACCACCCGGGGCATGAAGTTTCACAGAAAAAAGAAGGGTGTGTGAAGACTCTCTGAATGAAGCACCCATGCATCAGCAGATAAGACGGGGAAAAAGGCAGGATTTAAACCACAGTCCCAGGACATCCACGCTTTTGGTTCGGATGGGGAAATTTGCACACCCTCGATGCTAGGCCCTGAAACTAAACCCTGCCACGAGAAAAAAGAAACGGGAAATTGGGGAAATGGATGAAAAAATGTCCAAAGACCGTGCATGTGGGGAAAAGCCCCCGGGAACAAAAAACTAGCCACAAAATGGGGCATTGTGTATCCCACATTAGAGAGCCATGGAGTAAAACTACCCAAAAGAAAAAACACCCCCAAAGAAATCCAGACCCCAAAAAAAAGATGGACAAGATCAGAGTCCAAAAGAAACCCTAAAGAAGCAAAGAAACCGCACTCCCAGCTGAAAAACAAGGCTTGGAAAAAAGGGGGAAGACTGAAAAAAAAAACACAGCGCCCTCAGAAAAGGGGAATCTCGGGGAAAGAAAAGGAAAAAAAAAAGGAAACACAAGGCGCTTCTTCAGGACCCTTCCGTTTGCCGACACTTTTTGAGCAGCCAAAATCTGGGCCCTAAGTGGGGCCAAGGTTTCTGAGCAGCACTGAGGAAAATACTTGACTCACAGACAAACCCACTCGACATTCGGGTTTGGGTTGGTCAACCAACCCTGGGGAAACATTTTCAATGGAAAAGCCTCCAACGGACGGAAATCAAAAGGGGGTCGACAAACCCGAGCAAATCACACCGGGGCCAAAGGGATCCTTCCAGCTTTACAAGAAATGTCCCCAAGGGGTGGAGTGGCCCCACGGGTGCTGCGTCGGCTTGGAAAACCAGAAGATCAGGGGCCAGGGATGAGGGCAGATGGTGTGTACACCCCCAAAGGCAAAACAAAAGTGCATCACCCATTTAGGCCAATATCACTACGAAGCGAGGGAAAATCTTCTTCTCGTCATGGCAGCAAGGTGCCCAATACCTGATGGAAAAAAGTATTGGATATGTAGTCCAAAAGGGGGGCTCCCGGCGTGGCTGGCTGTGAACACCCACAATGATCTGGGACGCAATCCAAAAAGAAAAAAACAAAAAGAGGACGGGGACGTGTGGGGTTGATCTGGCAAAGCATTGGGATCTGTCCCCCATGGGGAAATCCCTTTGGTTCTTAGATGTCCCTGTCCAAAAATACCCGCGATGCCAAGAAAAACTTCAATGGCTTCTAAAAGGGGTTTCCCTTCCCAAAGGGTACACAAAGATTGGATAATTTGGAAGTGGGTTTGCAGGGGGCGTGAATTTTCCCCCAAAATACTTTTCGTGCGGGCAATGGAATCTTTGAAAGCAGCAAAAAACAACGCGAGAAAAACGGACCTTGGCGGGGTACAAGATGCCTCCTCTCGGGGCCTTTCTGGGACACTCGTGATTTCACCCAGGAAGACGAACACGTCATTGCTGGAGAGGCGGGGAGACAAGTTGCCTCACCGAATGAATTTCAAGCAAAGAAACAGGGGTCCTAACGGGGAAAGGAAACGTGGCCGAATCTGTGGTCTTCAGTGTTCCAACCAGGCCTTTCCCACAGTCACAAAGAACCAGTCAAGAGTTGGGAAGTGGTATGATAAACGTGAAAGACACACAAAGGCAAAAGAAACCAAGCAGATGGGGAAAAAGGGTTGGAGCCCATTGACCTGTGGGCCCCCTGGAAAAAAAGGGTCGGGTTTCTGAGTTCATCTATCCCAAAGCCTAGGGCCTTGTGATATACGACATCTGCACAGCCCCGGGGAAAGCAATAAGCCAAAAAACAATTTCACAGGAATGGCTTGGTGTCCCACCTGTCGACTGCATCCGCTGTACTGTCCCCAAGCAAAGTAAAAACCCCATGAAACCATCCGGGAGGAATCAAAGCGGGGGAAGATAGACTTCAAAGATGCTGAGGGGCTCAGGAACAAGGTGGGAGAAGCAATCAAAACCCATGAAGAAGGGGAAAAGGAAATTTTTAAAAGGCGTGGATTCTGCAAAAGAAAGTTCAAGATACAGAAAAAAAAGGAACACCAAAAACCAAAAGACAAGGGCTGGGGTGACCAAAAAAGAATGGTGGCAAAGGCCAAAGGAAAAGCCCAAAAAAGAAAGTGATTCAGGAGATGAGAAAAAAAAAGCCAAAAAAAACCCAAAAAGCCCTCCAGCAGAGCCAGAAGGGCAATGGACAACGGGGGAGAAAGCACTCCAAAGAAGTCTAACTTGGAATTTAATTTGGCAATGGCCCCCCTAGGACAGCTTTATTTTCAGATTCTATGACCTTCTCCCTCAATGCAAACCTGGTGAATTGGGGGGAAAAAGCATCCTGAGCCCCCGCCCTGAAAACAAACAGTGGAGCATGTTCTAAGCCATGTAAAATAGCCCCGGGCCCAAGGGAAAGGGACAATGGAGGGACAAACCAGTGCTAAAGGGATTGTACAAGAGTTGGGAGTACCAAAACCCCAAAGGGGGAATAGCTCCAAAGCACCCGCAACATTTCCGGCGGAGGCAGCAAAACATGGCCCCGAACAACAGTGCCACTCGAAACAGCAGGGGAGATCTGTGGGTGGGGGGATGATGGGAGTGCCCCTGCAGACCTCCCCGAAGGAGAGCACCCCAAAATTTCAGCGAGGGGAGAGACCCGACATAGTTCCCCTTATTTAAACCAACAGTGACATGATCGAGCTCACGGTCCCTATGAGAACGAATGGAGGACTCAAATTACAAGACTGAAAAGTATGTGATCTGGCAAACAGTAGGAGAGAAAGGGTATCAGGTCAAAGTCCTCACCCCAGAAAATTTGGGGCTGGGGGTTTGTAGGAAAGTCCCCGCATACAGCTCATGAAACAGCTCTCAGTTCGGGAAGGAAAAAAACCCGGAGCCCTGAAAGCAAGGGCAGAACGGAGAGAGGTGTTCAAGTGGATCTGGTCAAGGAGGGAAAAAAAGTGAACTTCATAAGGCTTAATTTCCCCACAAATATCAGGTGTCCCTGTGGCTCATGATTAAAGCGGGTCATTTAAAAGAAAATGACATGTCCCAAGGGGCATGGGTTCGAAACCCCTAATGGCTCGTCCCCAGTGGGGGAAAAAAAAAGGGGGGGGAGAGGGGGTCCCGGAGTCATAAGGGGTGGCCAACCCCCCCGGTGTCAGGAGTAAGGGGGAAACACTTGTTTAAGGGGCTTCTCTTCTGAGGACTCTCTGTGCCACGATCTCCACGGTTTTTTTCTACCTTCTCTTTCAACCCAAACAATACCATTAACCAAACGCACGCACACAACCACACACCAAAAACCACACTCTCTCTCTCTCTCTTCCCTCTCTCCTCTCTTAACCCCCAAAAAACTACACCTATACCCGCCGCACGCCCAAAAAAACAAACACAACCCACAAAAACAGCACAAACCCGACAGCACAGCACAGCAAGCACAAACAAACAAAACATACACATGAGGGGCACACAACCCATACACCAGCAGGGAAACAAGCAAGAAGCAGCCCCCCACGTAGCACAGAGAGAGAGGAGAGAGAGGAAAAGAAGAGAGAGAAGAGAGAGAGAGAAGAAAGGGGGCTTCGCAAAACTTTTTTGATTTTTGGG
>CM031611.1:77357607-77362607 GCA_018398815.1 Conus ventricosus
CACCTCACAGACGCATCCATTAAGTGATGAAACTCGAATGTATAGTTCGAATCTTCCCAGTCAAAATCATAACAACTCAAACTTGGGTAGAAGCCGGTCAGCGAGACAGGAGAATCCTACAAAGGATTCCGATGGGAATCGAAACACAGACACCCCCCCCTCCCCCCACCCCCCCCCCACCCCCCCCTCCAGTCGGGAATCCACGACGCTAACCATTGCGCCACCACAGCGGTTGGTTATTTTACACACACCCTGGTGAAAAGATGAAATATGGCCCAGGGAAGATTCACCACATAAGATGCGATTCCGTGGGGCGGAGCAAGATCAAAGGTGAATTCAAGGTCGGATCAGAAGATGGCGGAAGAAATACTGACCTGATGTTAATTAACCCAAACTTGATTGACAGATATATAGCATGCAGCCCAAGATGACATGTCAGTCAATTGTAGTCTGGATCTGTGATCCATTGGGCAAGCCTTCCCTAAATCTATTGACCTGATTTGAACGACACGTATTGGAAAGATGTTCAGGTAGACGTACTTGAGTGTCATGTCATTGTGGGGAGTGTAGACGTCATGGAGTTTCAATGTCACTGTCGTGAGTTCAGTGTAGACTTTATATTGAATTTCACGCCATTGTTGGAGCCTAGTGCAGAATCCATTGAATATATCTCATGTGATGATGTAGGATCAATGTACTGTCATTGAGAATTCCTAATGTCATTAGCGTGGGATCCACCATACATACACTGCTTGTTTTTTGTTGGAGGTCAGGGTATACATTTATACGTGCTGCATATTAAATAATGAGGTCAAAAGAAGGTACGCTGAACATGTTTATTATGTCATTGTGAAAGCGAGATCAGTGATGTAAAATAACACCAATACTAATACCTAAAGTGATGATGATGATGATGATGATGATATAACATTAAAATATTTTCTTTTTTAATAATGATGATGTTGTTGATGAAGACAATGAAATAAAAAGGAAATTTTTTCTTAATGTATAATAATATTGATAATAACAATAAAAATTAATGATCAGGGTTTGATGTTGATTTTTTAATTTGTGTTACTACATCATCATCATTATTTTTTTGATCATTATTATTATTGTTAAGTTTTTGCCTTTTTTTTTACGAAATATTTTGAATAAACAACTTCTTGAGCTGGGGCTTTCCCCATTCGCAAAAGTCAAACACAAAACCCCCCTTTTTCCTTAAACCACGTCCTTCTCTCATCCAAACCCCCCCACCCCCGCCCCCCCCCCACCCCCCCTTTCTTCACTCAGTTCGCCGTGGAGGCCCCGGCCCCCCTCCCCCCCCCCCCCCTCCCCACCCCCTTGGTCGCGAGTTCCTTTGTAGGGGCCCCGCGCGGCGCGCGGCGATGCGCAAAAAGGCCCGTACTTTTTCCTTCCCATTCATCTTTCCCGGGGGTTTGTAACCCTCATTCAAAAACACCCCAAACCCCCCTACATTGCTAAAAAAAACCCTTTTTATTCCAACATAGAATTACTTTGGCGTGAAAAAACCTTCACTGCTGATGCATTGTTTGGGAGTTTTAAAAAAAAAAAAAAAAAAAAAGGACGGAAGAAACCAAAAAAAAAAAAAAAAAAAAAAAAAATCAAAAAGCTGAAGGGGGGAAAAATCTCGGGGTGCGGCGAAAAGCGTGCCCGCCCCCAAAAAGGCGTGATGGTGGTCACGGTCGGGGGGAACGGGGTGAACGGTATGTGTGCCAATCAATTGTGGGGGGTACAGTTGGGTTACCTAAGTTGTAGTAGTAACGGGATCTGGCAAAAAGGGAGGGGAGAGGGAGAGGGGGAGGGGAGGAGAGAGAAGGGGGAAAAGGGGAAAAAAAGGAAAAAACCCAAAAAGAAACAATAAAAAATAAATTTAGTTCGTTTTTTTTGTCATTGGAACAAAAGAACTAAGAAAGTCTTGCAAAATTTCTGTATACGGGGTTTAACCCCCCCCCCCGGGAAAAAAATTGACTGGACCCCAAAGGGGAGAAAACCCGTGGTTTTCCCCCCCCCCCCCCCCCCCCCCCCCCCCCCCCCCCCCCCCCCCCCCCCCCCCCCCCCCCCCCCCCCCCCCCCCCCCCCCCCCCCACACCTCCCTGAACCAAATTTAACCTGCACCCTTTTTTTATACATGATTTTTTTTCCGTATGCAAAATGGTTGTTTGTTTGCTTGTTTGGGGTGTGTTGTGTTGTTTTTTGGTTGTGTGTGGGTGTGTGTGTGTGTGGGTGTGTGTGTGTGGTGTGTGTGGGTGGAGAGAGAGAGATGAGGGGAGGGGGAGAGTGGTTGTGTGTGTGTGTGTGTGTGGTGTGTTGTGCGGGGCGGGGTTTGCGGGGCGTGCGGGGCGTGGATGGTGGTGTATGGGTGTGTTGTGTGTGTGTGTTTTGTGTGTGTGTGTTGTGTGTGGGTGTGTTTATATGTGTGTGTGTGGGTGTGTGATTGTGTGGGGTTTGTGTGGTTGTGGTGTGTTTTGTATGTGTGGGTGTTTTATATATTTTTTTTATTTTTAAAATTTTTTTTATATTTTTATATTTATTTTTATATATTAATAATATTTTGTGTGTGTGTGTGTTTTGGGGTTGTGTGTGTGTGTTTTGTGTGTGTGTGGGGTGTGTGCTTTGCGTGGTTGCGTGCGTGGTGCGAGCGTGCGTGCGTTTTTGCGGTGTGGTGTGTGTGTGTGTGGTGTGTGTAGTGTGTGGTTTTGGTGTGTGCGTGCGTGCGTGTGGTGTTTTTCGCGTGTGTGTGTGTGTGTTTTGTTTTGTGTTTTGTTTTGTGTGTGTGTGTGTGGCGTGTGTGTGTGTGTGTTTGGTGTGTGTGTGTGTGTGGGTGTGTGTGTGTGTTTGGGGGGGGTGTGTGGGGTGTGTGTGTGTGTGGGTGTGTGTTTGGTGTGGTGGGTTATATATGGTGTGTGTTGTTGTGTGTGTGTGTGTGTGTGTGTTGTGTGTGTGTTTTATTTTTAAATATTTTATGTTATATGCGTGCGTGTGGGGTTGTGGGGTTTTGTGGGTGTGTGTGTGTGCGTGTGTTGTGTGTGTGTGTGTGTTGTGTGGTGGTTTTGTGTGTGTGTGTTGTGTGTTCAGTGTTGAAGCCAGAGATTTCCCCTAAAGGGCCTGTGGGCTGTGGTGGTAAAGGAGGGTTTCTCGCCCTTTGTCACACAAAATCAAACCCAGCATTTTTTAAAGGGACAGAGGCAAAACCCTACAGCACACTTTCCCCCTTTCCCCCCCCCGCCCCAACTCCCAATATCCCCCCCCCTTTTTTTCCCCCCCCCTCCCCAAAAACACACACACAACAAAACCCACAAAAACACACACACACACACACAAAATTATTTATATTTTTATATTATATTTATTTATTTTTTTATATATATATATATTTATTATATATTTAATATTACCAAAAATATTTGTACCACAAAAAAGTACTTTAAAAAACCCCCGACTCTTCTCTTTCTTTCTCTCTCCCCTCTCTCTCTCTCTCTCTTCTCTTTTCTCTCCTCTTTTCCTCTCTCTCTCTCTCAAAAAAAACCCCACACCCCAAACACACGCGCGCGCGCGCGGCGGGGCGCACGTACACCACCCACACCACACACACCCAAACACCCACCCCACACGCAGGAGGGGAGGAGGGAGAGAGAGTTGAGAGAGAGGAGAGAGAGGAAATCGGCGGGGAAAAAAAACCCCGTCCAATTCTTTTGTCTCTTGCCTTCCCCAAGATAAAAAGTCGAAAATGCCCCACCCGGTTCGTCAAGTTCTTCAAGCGGGAAAACTTTAATTTAAAAAGCATAGGGAAAAGTTTTTCGAAAAAATTTTGGCCCACTTTGCACAAAACGTTTTGTCTTTTATTCCACAAAAAGGGCCTGGAAGAAGATTTTTAAAAAAAAAAAATAATGGTTATTTTTTGGCGGGTTTTTAAAACCCCTCCCCTGAATGACTTTTCTGGACAGAAAGGGCCTGAATACTAGCGAAAAGTCTCCTCTCTCTCTCTCTTCTCTCTCTTCTCTCTTCTCTTTCTCTCTCTTTTCTGTGTTTTTTTCAAGTTTGTCCCGTTAAAGTAAAAAATTCCCCCGGAATGTTTGATATAGCGGCATTTTTTTTCTTCTTCACCATCCTTCTTTGTATTTTTTTAAATTTTAAAAATCAAAAAAAATGTTTGGGGAGGAGAGGAGAGAGAGGAAAAAGGAAAAGGGGGGAGAGAGAGGGAGAGAGGAGAGAGAGAGAGAAAAAAGGGAAAAGGGAAAAAGGGGGGGGGGGGGAAATGAGGGTTTTGTAAGGAAGGGGGAAATTGAGGGGGGGGAGGGGTACGGGGATTTTTTTGGCAGGATGGGGGGGGGGGGGGGGGTTGGGGGGATGAGGTTAATGGGAAAGGGGGGGTTTGAAAGGGGGGGGGGGGGTGGGGGGGTGGGATGTTTGCATCCACCCCAAATTTAAAAGCTTCCCGGCGGTACTTTGAAGGGGCGATGACAAACCGGGAAAAGGACGGGTTTGTGCAGCTGGCTGTCTGGGTCACCCGGTTTTTTCAGGGGGGGAAAGTGGGTCTTTGGGAGAAAGGGAAGGGGTGGAAAAGTGTTCCATTTTTCTTTTGGGTTAGATTCTATCGTGTTTTCAAAGGCTTTCTATTCCCTGTTGATCGGAGGGGGAAATCTTTCCCCGCCCCTGAGCTGTTCTTTGTTTTACTTTTGCAGCGAGGGGTGTAAAACCCGTCTTTTTTGAAGAGCCCTCGGTGGGTTCCCGGGCAAGGGGGTTTGGGGGAAAAAGGTGACGGACCAGGCCCGGGGAGTTTTGACAACCCGGGAGGGAATAGCAAAAAAAAAAAAAACAAAAAGCGGGGGGGTTCCTAAATTACCTCAGGGGGGCCAGTTTTTTTTTACAGTTGCTTTTCTCTCGCGGGGCCACGGGGGGTTTGACTGTGGTGTTTGGTGGGACGTCAGCGAGCGGCGGGGGGTAGGGCAAAAGGGGCTCCGACTGAAAAAAGGCTT
>CM031611.1:77370107-77375107 GCA_018398815.1 Conus ventricosus
CCAGGGGAATTTTTCCGGGGGCCCTTTTCCGCGCCGGGGTGGGAGGTTGAAAAGGGGGGAAAAGGGCGGGAGGTAAGAGGGTAAAAAGGGACAAAACACAAATAGAAGGGAAGGGGGGGGGGGGGGGGGGGAGAGAGAGTCCAAAGGGCGCCCGCCCAGGGGGGGGGACGGAAGGTTTTCGAGAACCGGGGGAAAAGGGGTTTCAAAACAGGAGAGAGACAGGGGGGAAGACGGGGGGGAAGAGAAGAGGGAGAGAGGGGGGAGAGGGGAAGGTCGGGAAGGAGATTTTGAGGGAGAGGGAGAGAAGGGGGAGGGAAAGACAGAAAGAGAGACAAAGGCGCGAAAAGAGGGAGGAAGGGGGGGGGAAAGGAGAGAGGGAGAGTGGGGGAGGGATGGAAAGAAGACAGAGGGAGAGAGAGAGGAAAAAAAAGGAAGGAGGAGAGATTAGAGAGAAAAACAGAGAGGGAGAAGAGAGAGATGGGGGGGGGGAGGAAAGGAGAGAGGGAGAGGGGAGGTGGGGCGGAGGGGAGAGGGGGGGGGGGGAAAAAGAAGGAGAGAGTGGAGAGAGAGGGGGGGGAGGGGGAAGGAGAAAGGGGGAGTGGGGGGAGAAGAGGGGGGGGAGGAAGGAGAGGGGGGAGGGAGAGGGGGGGAAAGGAGGGAAGGAGAGAAAGAAGGAGAGCGAGGGGGGGAGGGGGGGGGGAAAGGGGAGGAGAGAAGGGAAAAAGGGGGGGGGGGAAGGGGGGGAAAAAGGGGAAAGGGGGAGAGTGGTTTTAGGAGAGGGGGGGGAAGGAGAAAGAGAGGGAGAGAGAAAAGGGGGGGAGAGAAGGGAGGGGAAAGGAGCCGGGGGGAGGGAAGAAGAGGGGGGGGAAGGGGGAAGTGGAGAGAGAGAGGGGGGGGGGGAAAGGGGAGAAAAAAGGGAGAGGGGGGGGGGAAAGGGATAGGGGGGGGGGGGGGGGGGGAAAGGGGAGGAAAAAAAGAGGGTGGAGAGAGAGAGGGTGTGGGGGGAGGGGGGAAAAGGTAAGGAGGAGTGGGGGGAGAGAGGGGGGAGGGGGGGTAAGGGGGAAAGAGAAAAGAGGAGGGAGGAGGAGAGAGGGGGGAGAAAAGGAGGGAGAGAGAGAGGGGGGGGAAAAAAGGGGGGCGGGGGGGGGAAGGAAGGAGAAGAAGCGGGAAGAGAGGGGTGGGAGGGGGGAGGGAAAAAAAGGGGGGGAGAGGGGAAGGAAGGAAAAGGAGGGGGGGAAAAGGGAGGGACGGGGAAGAAGGGGGGGGAAGGACAGAAAAAACGGGAAGCGGCAGGAACCAAAAGGGGAACCAAACAAAGAAAGCAGGCCAAAAAAAACCCGGGTTGGTGGTTTGGGGGGGTTGTTGGTGGTGGGTTGGGTTTTTTGGGGGTTTTTTGGGGTGGATTTTTGGGGATTTTTGGGTTGGTTGGGGGTTTAGTTGGGGGTTTTTTTTTTTTTTTTTGGGGAATTGTGGTCTTTTTGGGTGTGGTGTGTGTGGGTGTGGTGTGGGTTGTGTGGTTTTTGGGTGGGGGGGTGTGTGTGTGTGTTTTGTGTGTGTGTTTGTGTTGAGGGGTGTGTGTGTGTGTGGATTTTGGAGGGTGGGGTTTGTGTGTTGTGTGTGTGGGTGGGGTGGGGTGTGTGGGGTGGTGTGTGGGGAGTTGGGGGTGGGGGTTGTGTGGTGTTGGGTGTGTGTGTGTGGGTGTGTGGGGTTGTGTGTGTTTGTGTGTGTGTGTGTGTGTGTTTTTTTTGGGGGGTTTTGGGGGTTTGTGTGTGTGTGTGTGTGTGTGTGGGTGTGTGTGGTGTGTGTGTGTGTGTGTGGGGGTTTTGGGGGTGTGGGTTTGGGGGGTTTTTTGGTTTTTGTGTGTGTGTGTTGTGTGTGTGGGTTGGGGGTGTGGGTTTTTGTGGGGGTTTTGGGGTGTGGGGGTGTGTGTGTGTGTGTGTTTTGTGTGTGTGTGTGTTGTGTGGTGTGTTGTGTTTTTGTGTGTGTTTTGTTAGTTTTTTATTTTTTAACGTTTGTTCCCCCTCAAGTGATATTGGGAGGGGGGGAGGGGAGGGGGGGGGGGGGAGAGGAAGGGGTAGGGAAAAGGGTGGGGGATAGGGGAAAGAGGGGGGAAAAAAGGGGGGGAAAGAAAAAGGAAAAAAGGGGAAGAAGGGGAGGGAGGGAAATTTTTAAAAAGTAGTGACGGGTTTGGCATTTTGGAAATGCTTAAATTATTTTTTTTAAAAAAAAAAAATTGTGGCCCGTAGGTGTGTGTGTTTGTGTGTGGTGTGTGTGTGTGTTTTGTGGGGTGTGTGTTGTGTTTTTTTGTGTGTTGTGTGTGTGGGGTGTGTGTAAGAATGCATATGTGGGAAACCCCCAAAAAAAAAATATGTTGGGGGAGGGGGGGGGGGGGGGGGGGGGGATAGAAATATAAAAAATAAAAACAAAAAAACCAAAAAGGGAAGGGAATATTAAAACCAAATAAAACCCAAACAAAAAAAACCGGTTCCTCAAAGGAGAATAAAAGAGGGTTAAAGCCTATTTCAGAAAAAGGGTTCGAAAAAGATGAAATTCATTCCAATTTTTAAATTTTAAACGGTCTTTTTCGGGGAAGTCCCGGGCAGCCCCCCCTCCGATTTTTTTGGTCTTTGATTTTGGGAAACAGTGCAAAAAAGGGGAGGGATTCACAAAAATTTTGGGTTCCCCCATACACTTTTGGTTTTACAGTATTTTGCTTGAAAGTCAAAAACGAATCTTCATAAAGATGAAAATTGGTCTTGCCCTTGATCAGCCCAAAGTTTGGATAAATTTAAATTTCAGTTTTCTCGGACCCTTTTAATCCCGGTGAGAGAATTTTGGGCCCTTTTTGAGTTTTCAAAATGTTGAAAAAATTCCCCCTCGGTCTTTTTAAATGGGGTCTTAAAACCCTTCATGAAAAATCTAATTCAATTTTTGTTGTTTCCCCCCTTTTCCAGTTCTTCGTGTTTGGCACTTCTGGGCCCCTCTGTAAACCTTTCCCTTAGAGCATACTCCGGGGGGAGGGAAACCCCAAATAAAATTTTTCCTAAGGGTCTTTTTTTTTGAAATTTTTATAAATTAAAAATTTTTTTTTTTCGGGGTCTTCCCAAACGTTTTTTTGATTTTGCCTTTTGTAGTTAAAATCCCGTTTTTTTGAGTCAACAAAATTTAAATATTTTACCAGTTTTTAGGGGGTAGTTCTTAAATTAGGGGCGAAAAGACTTAAAATGGCAAAAAAAAGCGAAAATTTTAGTTTAATGCTGATTTATATGTTTAACTTTTTTGGACTGTTTTCAAGGGAAAGGGAATTAAAATGTGACCGGTGTCCCATTTTTAAAGTAAAAACCATTAGTCAGCTAAATTTATTTGGTTTTCCCTTAAACTAATTTTTAAATGGAAATGAAATGAGGTGGGGAATGAAAAACGTTTAAATTTTTTTAAACATTTGGGGGTGATTTTTTTTTTAAACCTGTAGACCCAATTCAAAGATAGGTTTAATTTTTTTCCCCGATGGTACAGGTGAAAGTTGGTTTTCGGGCTTTTTGGCTTTCCCTTTTAAAAATTTTGTGGAATTTATCCATCAGAGCCCAAACGAATGTTTTGGGTTGTGTGAGTGGATTGTTTTAGCTCTTTTAAAAAAAACTTTTTGGAAAATCTGGGCCTGGTTTCTTCTTGCAAAACGCTTTCATTCGCGAAGGGAATTTTTTAAAATTTTTTCGTGTTATAGCTTTTCCTGTTTTCGTCAAGAGGGAACCTCCCTCTTTTTTAAACCCCTAGTTGGGAAGCGGGGTTTTTGGAACTCAAAAGCGGGGTTTGGTTTGAAAATCTTGCTTTGAAATTTTTTTAAATTAGTTTTTTTGGGAGCCTAATTTAAAATTTTGGGGGGGAAAAATTTCCCCCGAGACCCAAACCCCTAAGGAGTTAGAAGGCAAAAAAAGTGCTTTTGTATTTTGGGCCCCCCGGTTGTTTTTTTAAAGTTTTTTGGGGAAAATTTTTTAAAAGGGTTTTTCCCCTTTTTTCCCTTTTCCAATATGAAATGTATATGTTGTTTCCCAGGAAATTTTTTTGATGAAGGTTAGACACCCAAGAACTTAACACTTTGTGATAATTAATTACATTGCCATTGATAGTAAAAAAGGAGTTTTTTTCAGGGTTTATCCCCTTTGGTTTTTTTTTTAAACCCAAAATTTTTATTTTTTTTTTTAATGAAAAACGAAAATCCATTTTCCCTTCATGACCTGGAAATTTTATTTTATTTTTTTGGGTTTATATTTTGGGGGGGAATAATTTAAACCTCAAATTTGGGCTTTACGCTTCTTTTTCCCTTTCAACCTTTTTCTTTAAAATCATTGCGTATGGGCTAAAACTGTTCTTTCGAAAGTTTTTGGGAAAAAACTGTACCCGTATTTTAAATCCCTGGGGTGATAGCCTGCCCCCTTGGGGAAGCCCCTTTTGGAGTTCTTAAGTTTTGAGTATGTGTTTCCCAACTCTTAGGGTATAAAACGATTTGTAAAAAAATTTTGTATTTTGTTATAAATTTACCATTTAAATTGTTTTTCCGAAGTTTTTGTAAAAATTTCTGTTTGCCATACTTGGTCAAAAAGCTTTCTTCATCAAAAAAATTTTGGAAAGAATTTTTTCCCGGGCTAGAAATGTTTTTTAATTTGGTGTTGTTTTACTAGATTTTCGGGGTTTAGAGCGGTTTTCCCCCCCCAAAAGCCTGCTTGTTTTGGAGGAAAATTTAATTTTGTTTTACAGAAAGGGATAATTTTTTAAAATTTTTTATTTTCCCCAAAAGGTTTGCCCATGAGCCGTTGGGAGAGTGGGTGGGTTGTTTTTTTTATTCCCCTATTTTTTCCCTTGCTTAGTATAGGTTAAAAAATTGAGTGCTTCAGAAAAGGGGGCCCTTTTTCCCCCCGGGGGGCCCCCCAACATTGTTGTTTAAATTTTGATGAAAAAAAGGGGGAAAACATTGGGAGGTAAATGCTTTTAAAATTTCTTAG
>CM031611.1:77380107-77382607 GCA_018398815.1 Conus ventricosus
GGTGGTGACTGTAGGGAGACGGATCAAGGTCGTCAGAGGGCTACTTAACGGTTGACCAACACAGGAGGGACAGCGGCCAGTGGTGCGGGGATGCCCCCCAGGGGGAGAGAGGGCCCGGTGTGGGGCGTGTTCCCCCGTGAGGTGGGAGGGTTTGGGGGACGGAGTGAGGCCGGATTTAGTGGCGGTGTGGATAGGGGCTACTGTCCCTGTGTTGTGTGTGGTGTGTGTGTGTGTGTGTGAGGGGGGGGGGGTGGGGGGGGGCGCCAGTCTGATTGCGACTACCCGGGGATAACAAGACAATGATGAGAGGACAGTCGCAGTGTGTGTGTGTTGTGTGTGTGTGTGTGTGTGTGTGTGTGTGTGTGCATCTTGTGTAGTGGGGAGGGGGCGGGTGTGTGTGTGTGTGTGTGTGTGTGTGTGTTTTTGTGGTGGTGTGTGCGTGCGTGTGTCGTGCGTGTGTGTGGGTTGTGGGTGATAAACCAGCAAACGTGATGAACTGTTAACCCTTCTCTCTCTCTCTCTTCTCTCCCCTCTCTCTCTCTGTGATGACCCCTAAACCCACCAAACTGCAGTGATGCAGCGATTACATCAGCGAGAGAGGCGAAACTGCTGACAAGGCGATGACAGCCAAAAATGTTGGTCAACACCCACAGGAATGTGACAGACATGACTAAGCCCGAGAACAAACAACAAAGGTCATCAAACAAAGAAAAACCTAATCGAGAATCTTTTTTTTTAAATAAAGAAACTTTTTTTTTAAACGACGAGGAACCCCCCACCCCCCCCCCCCCCCACCCAAAAAAAAATAAAATAATATAATATAAAAATAAAAAAAATTGCGACGCACAGAAAGATGATTTTATCTGTCGGCTCAGAATCATTACAAAGCTGATGAGTCATTACTTTTTTTGTTTGTCAACCATTCCAAAACAGACTCGAATACGAATTCTTCATATCATATCCACACATCGAAATGAAAATCCGAAAAAAAAAAGAAAAGAAAAAAAAACGAAAAAAAAAAAAAAAAAATCAACCTGCAGCTAGCTACGCAAGGAACCACACATCAGTCTAGAACCACTGTGAAACGAAAGCAGATTACCAGCTTAGAATCACTTCGAAACGAAGAAGAAACAAAAAAACAACCAACCAACCAGGAACACTCTTCTCGGAGAAAAAAAAAAAAAAAAGGAAAAAAAAACCCAGAGGGCGGCGGTAGAATTGTCGGGCGAGGAGGATTTCACACACGGGGTTGAACTCCGTTGAGGACGCGTGGAGAGTGACGGCGGCATGTACCCGACATCAGTGGCCTGTGTGTGTGTGTGTGTGTTGTGGTGAGTGTGTGTGACAGTGGCCCCTAAGTCAGTGACGGAACAACTAACTACCCCGTGCGGGGGGGGGGGGGGGGGGGGGGGGGGGGGGGGGGGAGCAGCAGCTAGTGTTGGCTTGAGACAGACGAGGGAAATTTGACAACAACACTTGTCCGTGTCGATCGCTTCACTGAGCTGTGTGTGTGTGTGTGTGTGTGTGTGTGTGCGCGCGCGCGTCCGTGTCGGTGTGTGTGCGGCGCACTCACGCAACACACACAGACGACACACACGCTCTCTCTCTCTCTCTCTCTCTCTCTCTCTCTCTCTCTCTACCACACACACACAACACACACACACACCACACCACCACACCACACATACACATACACATGTTTTTTTTGCTGCCCTTGCTACCGCTACAAACGAGAACATGTTTCTTTCATCCGGGAGGTTCTCAGGTGTGAGCTGGCGTTTTTTGCCTATTCAAACCAACTAGCTTTCACAGCATGTTGTGAGTCAGCTCTCTCTCTCCTCTCTCTCTCTCTCTCTCTCTCTCTCTCTCTCCCTCACACTGTGACAGCATATCCTGTCGCCTGCTCGACTCACACATACAGTTCCACCGACTTCAACGCCAAGTTAACGACACCAAGCAAGGAGTGAAATTAACAACAACTGTCCAAGATGTGAAATTGATTTTCTTTCTCATGACGCATGTGTGAAACTGACATACTTATCTCCAAGGCGCTGTCATCCACTCTTCGTCTATTACAGGTAGAAAACTACCAAAGTTGTTCACTATACTGATAAAACCACGCGAGCCTTTTTTTTTTCTCTGACTGATCCGGCACATTAGTTGGAAGTCGGAACTGTCCTGATTCTCACACATTGCAGCTGACACGTTCAAAGCTCAACAACTTCACACCACGTCTTAAAAAAAAACAAAACAAAAAAAATCCGTGAATCGGTTTCTACTGTCACCGACCTAAAATTCGACACTGATTCTAACCCGAGTTATGGAACATACGACAACCTGAAAAAAAAATGGAGAAAAAAAAATGAAGAAAAAAAAAAAGAAAAAAAAGAGAAAGAAAGAAGGAAAATAAATGGTTGAAAACAAGTTTGATACCAAGTTTCGCAGAAGTTTATATCTTCACAAAAACGCGCAGTAAGCAAAAGTTTTGAACCACCTAGAA
>CM031611.1:77387607-77388869 GCA_018398815.1 Conus ventricosus
TCGGGGGAAGGGAAACAGCAGAGGAAAGCATGAAGAAACGGAAGAAGAGAGAAGAGCCAGCAGTGGTGAGGCGAGACAAGATGTAGAAGAGGACACTGAAGCAGTGTACAATCAGTATGATTCCTCTGATCTCTACGATCTTTCCAAAGATGGCTTCCCTCTTCTTTCCACTCACGATGAAGGCAACGCAAGTCGACCATACATTCTGCCAACGTCGGAGTACCCGAGTGCAAATGAATCCAGAGACAAACCGGCCGGAGAGAATTCAGGTCAGGTGCACGGGAAAAAACTCCGGGGACAAGGCGACAGTTCAACTCTACTGCTGCCCACCTTCCCCCTTCAAGTCCCGTGATGACAAGACAGCGCGCGAGCTCGGCTTCTCACTGCAGAGGGGTTGCAGGCCAAAAAGAAAGCGCACATACGACTCTACACCACTGGATGAAACACGGGATCTCGAAACAAGCAAGAGGGATATGGGAAGACGGGTGGGTGGTTCATCAAGCAGGGGTGGGAGGGTGGCGGGTGGCGGGGGTGAAGGTGGGTTGGCGGTCGGGTAAGAGAATTAGCGAGGGAAATGAACGGAGAGGACAAGAACAAGAACAAGAACATATTTTATTGCCATATGAAAACCAGAGGTTTTGTGGGGCACAGATGATCAAGTTCAGACATTCAACTAAACTAATCCTAGCGTTGTCACATCTTGCAACATAACATCATTAGTAGCAGAAAGAAAAGCACAGTGTGTATCAGAGTCTGATTAAATTATTCTGTCTCCGAAGAGAAAAACACAACAGGATATACTGGGCAAGTACAGGTTGGAAGCAGTCCAATAACATAAGCTCCGAGGGTTTTGTCATGTTAGTCTGTGGTGGAAAATCAGTTTTTATGATCCTCGTCATCAGGTCATAACGTTGTTGGTCAAATAATTTGCAGTCATCGAGAAAATGTAGTTCGTCCTCAACGACGTGGCATGTCGTGCATAATCTGTTTTCTCTGTCAGTGTTGGTATAACGGCCTCTCTCAATTTGGAGGTCATGGGCACTTATTCGTAATCTAGTTAGTGCTCGTCTGCAATCTGTGTTAGTGTGTTGCTCCAAATAAGCCGCCTGTTTGTATTCGGTAGTAACTGTGGCATAAAATTTGAGCTTGGATGTGCTTTCATTCTTTTGTTTCTTCCAAAACTCAATATAAAACGTTTCAGCTTCGCATTGATCAGAAATTTGGCGAGTCATACAATGCTGTTTTAGAATGCTGAATTATCC
>CM031611.1:77388969-77411469 GCA_018398815.1 Conus ventricosus
AAACTGTAACAAAAGCAGCGTTGAAATACAATCACTCATTGACAGTGAACCCTAACAAGCCTTGAATACACACTCATTGACAGTGAACTCGTAACGAAGCAGCGTTGAAATACTATCACCATTGACAGTGAACTCCTAACAAAGCAGCGTTGACATACTATCACTCATTTACAGTGAACTCGAAAACAAAGCACGTTTGAAATGCAAATCACTCATTGACAGTTGAACCCCTAACAAAGCAACGTTGAAATACTATCACTCATTTACAGTGAACTCGTAACAAAGCAGCGTTGACATACTATCACTCATTTACCGTGAACTCCTAACAAAGCAACGTTGAAATACTCACAGCTCGGGCCTGTTTGCACTCTCCTTGAAATGAGTGACAGAGAGACATTCAGTCAGTCAGTCAACAGACAGACAGACAGACAGACAGACGAGAAAGAGACAAAAAACCCAAAGGCAGACAAGGACAGTGTCAACCTCGGGTACGTCAGTGGAGGAAGGACTAGCGCACAGCCCAAACACACTCACAGCTTGCTTACAATCTCATTCAGATATCATGCATTCGTAAAATCAAACCACTAGTAAAGTCTAAACTTTACTACCATAATCATGGAAAAACATCAATGCGCATGGAGTCAAACAACAAAAACATTCTCTCTTTCCTTGAACTTCACAAAACCATTTATCTAAATCATCATAACTAACCCGGGGTATAAATAGATTTCTACTTTACCTGGCCAGGTGATCTTAAACTATTTACGAATCACTGTCTTTTTTTTTCCCTCTTTTTTTCTTTCTTTTTCACTGTCACTTTCACAAGCACCATCACAACACAACTGCTGGCACTGGTCAGGTTGGACCGCCGGCACTGGTCAGGGTTTTGGGCTGCTGGCCCTGGTCAGGTTATTGGCGTTGGCCTGTGGGTTTTGCCTGATGGGAATGGCGCTGCCAGGTATGAGGTCGAACCCCGGTTTAAATTGAACAGTGACTACCAGGCATCGATCTGTTCTCCTTTCTTCCTTCCTGCACTAACGCATTGCAAATCTCTCCTCTCTCTTCTGGTCTGCTCTATCAAATGGACAATGGTTGCTTTTTTTTTTTTTTTTCCTTTTTTTTTTCTCTCATCAATTAGCAACTCTCCTCTCAAAAATCTCTCCTTAGTCCTTCCTCTGCAGACTCTATCTGGTGCAATGCTTCAACTCGGTTCTCTTCACTCCTCTCATCTCTCTGCTTTTCTCTCGTGCAAGCCTACTCCCAGAACCTCTCCCTCTCTTCTTCTTTTCCTTCCTCCCCCTTTTTCCTTGCTCCCACTCTCATAGCTTTTTTATCCTGTTCCTACCTGTCAAAAGGGGGAGTACCGTTGGTCAGTATTTTCCCGCCTTGTACCGAGTTACCTCCCCCTCTAATTTCACTGGACATGCAAATCATCAAAGTCCCCATCTACCGGCCTTGCTCCTCTGTGGTGGTTAATGGGTCAATTAATTAATTAACTTGGTTTCACCCCCACCTACACACTACCTCTTCCCCTTTTCCCACTTTAAAGGTCTACTTTAGAGGTTTTCGATAATTGGTCAGCTTATGCAGAAATATGAAATGTTTGATAAATTGGTAAAATAAACATCCGATTCGCTCCCGATCACACGAAATCGATCCGCGAAAGTGGGCATTTTCACCTGTAATCAAGAAAACGGGAGGTAATCAACTAAATCTTGGCATGGCTTAACTGCTCTTGGATGTGACGTCACATGATGGTCAGCGACGGCGACAGAAAGTGATTCTGATGGTTCTTGCACATCTCTCTCGGTGTACAATTTATCATGTAAAAGCGGTGACTATGATTGCGACAGCCAATGTGACTCTGGGGATGTTTTTGCAAGGCCTGTACCTTATCAGTTTGAACGCTAAGTTCTTTTTACCACGTCAGTTCGGTTCCTGCTGGACGCCCGAACACAGCATTCCGAAGGCGTACGGACTTTACCGAAGTCTCGAGGGAGGCTACCGACTGACTTCTTG
This sequence comes from Conus ventricosus, assembly GCA_018398815.1. Taxonomy (NCBI): domain Eukaryota; kingdom Metazoa; phylum Mollusca; class Gastropoda; order Neogastropoda; family Conidae; genus Conus; species Conus ventricosus. Next base: position 77,390,989 of record CM031611.1, read on the forward strand.
ATGCGATCACGCGTGGACGGCAAGCGGAGATTCTCCTTCCTCAAGCCTTAACGTGTTCATTCAATTTAACAAGTGTGATCTGTCCATAGATATGAACAGAATAAACGTGCGACTATCGTACTCATCTGTACGAGCTTACCACTCCGCCTTCAAAGTATATGCGCACAATGCAGACGAAGTTTTTGATCCACTCGAACGGGCTCGGCAATTGTCGGAATAGCTCGTTTCTGCGGTCCAGCTGGAACTGATGTGGTGAAAAGAACTTTAGCTGCCCGGCATGGTTGCACGAACCGAATCCACTTCTTTCGAGTATCTGGATCAGATGGAAATGTGTGCAAAGAATATCGGTCTCCTGCTGAGCTGCTGCACTGGCCTACAGCACAATATCTGCCACCCCCTCGTGACTTTTTAGGCTGTGGGGATCGCAACTCGTGTTGAATTCACTTGGCGTTGGCTTGTTGTGTAGGTCGCGGCTGACGGCCAGTCCATCAAGTGACGTCACGGTTTTTCGGTCTACCGCGCGGGTTTGAACAGGTGTGCAAAAGTCGATTTTTATCTATTAAATTCTTCCGGCGACTTTTTTGAAAAATGAATACCGCACTGTAGTTATATGACATGTAGACCTGCTTTTAACAAATTATCGAAAATCTCTAAAGTAGACCTTTAAACTAGTTACGAATCACTGTCTTTCCTTTTCTTCTTTTTTCTTTTCTTTTCACCGTCACTTTCACAAGCACCAGTCACAACACAACTGCTGGCACAGGTTGGACCGCCGGCACTGGTCAGTTGGACTGCTGGCCCTGGTCACTGGTCAGGTTGGACCGCCGGCACTGGTCAGGTTGACTGCTGGCCCTGGTCAGGTTACTGGCGTTGGCCTGTGGTTCTGCCTGATGGAAGTGGCGCTGCCAGGTATGAGGTCGAACCCCGTTCAAATTGAACAGTGACTACCAGGCATCGATCTGTTCTCCTTTCTTCCTTCCTGCACTAACGCATTGCACTCTCTCTCTCTCTCTCTGGTCTGCTCTATCAAATGGACATGGTTGCCTTTTTTTTTTTCCTTTTCTTTTTTTTCTCTTCATCAATTAGCAACTCTCTCTCTCTCTCTCAACATCTCTCCTTAGTCCTTCCTCTGCAGACTCTATATGGTGCTAATGCTTCAACTCGGTTCTGTTCACTCCTCCTCTCATCTCTCTGCTTTTCTCTCGTGCAGAGCCTACTCCCAGAACCTCTCCCTCTCTCTTCTTTTCCTTCCTCCCCCTTTTTTCCTTGCTCCCACTCTCATAGCTTTCTTATCCTGTTCCTACCTGTCAAAAGGGTGAGTACCATTGGTCAGTAGTAGTAGTAGGACTAGAAAATAGCCTCCTCGCCGTGCCTAATTGGCTGACGCGACACATGAAGCCGTCTGCCTGGAAACCAGAAGTTTGATTTTTGGAACTTATGTCCAATTGAACTGGCTGGCGACTGACCACGATTACAGCTTTTCGGATCGAAAGGCAAACATTCAGAGATCATAATGAAGACACAATCACATCGGACAAGACTGGGCCGCTGCAGCGACACCAAGGAGAGGAGGGGAAGCGAGGGAAAGGGGGTGAATGGGGGTGGGGTTGGAGTGTGTGTGTGTGTGTGTGTGTATGGCGGGGGGGGGGGGGGGGGGGGGGGGGGGGGGGGGGGGGGGGGGGGGGGGGGCAGGGGCGGGAGGGAGGGAGGTGGACGCAAGGCATGGACAATCACAGCTAGCGGCGGAGGACGCAAAACAAAAACACTCAAGCACGGCATGAGAATACACCGTGAAGAATGACTCAGCTGATAGGACTCTGATAAGCTGAAGGGCACACACACACGAGCGCGCGCGTGCACACACACAGAGACACACACAGACACCACACACACACACACACACACACACACACACACACACACACACACACACACACACACCAGGTAGTCAGGGATTGCCCTGAAGACAGGTCTCATTCAAGACTCCACTCAGCACTTTTTGTGGACCACGCTGTATCGCTGTGTACGTTTGTCACACTCATTGTCAACCATAGTAGTTGTAGTAGTAGAGTAGTAGTAGTAGTAGTAGTAGAGTTAGTAGTAAGTGGTAGTGGTGGTGGTGGTGGTAGTGGTGGTGGTGGTGTGGTAGTGGTGTGGTGATGGTGGCGGTGGTGGTGGTGGTGGGTGGTGGGGGTGATGGTAGCCGTGGTAGCGGTTGGGTAGTAGTAGTAGTAGTGGCAGCAACAGCAGCAGCAATAATAGTAGTGGTAGCAGCAGCAACAGAAGCAGGAGTAATAGAAGTAGCAGCAGCAACAGCATCAGTAGTAGAAGTAGCAGCAGCAGCAGCAACAGCATCAGTAGTAGTAGTAATAGTAGCAGCAGCAGCAGTAATAGTAGTAGCAGCAGCAGCAGTAGTAGTAGTAATATTAGTAGCAGCAGCAGCAGCAGCGGTAGAAGTAGCAGTAGTAGTAGTAGTAGTAGTATAGACAGCAGCAGCAGTAGTAGTAGTATAGCAGTAGCAGCAGCAGCAGCAGCATAGTAGTAGTAGTAGAGTAGTAGTAGTATAGCAGCAGCAGCAGCAGGAGTAGTAGAAGTAGTAGTAGTAGTAGTAGTAGTAGTAGTAGTAGTAGTAGTAGTAGTATAGAAGTGGGAAGAAAGGCAGCACAGCAGCACAGCAAAGTGGGTAAAAGTAGTAGTAGTAGTATAGCAGCACCCAGCAAAAAGATAGTAGTATAGTAGCGGGAAGCAGCATAGTATAAGAGCAGCACAGCAGCACGGGAGTATAGTAGTAGTAGTAGTAGCAGAAAGGCACAGCAAAACCCAGTAGAAAGTGTTTTATATTAGTAGTATTAGCAGCGGGCGGGCACAGCAGCAGAGGTAGTATAAAAGCGCAGCAGCACAGCAGTAGTATTAGAAGTATAGTCGAAAGAGCAGCACCCGGCAGTATATAAAATAGAATAGAATAGAAGTAGAATAGCAGAAGCAGCAGCAGCAGTATATAGTAGTAGAAAAAGTAGCAGCAGCAGCAGTGGGACAAATTAAGTATACCCGCAGCAGCATAAAGAAGAAAAACAGAGCAGAAAGCAGCAGCATTAGGAGAAAATTAGAAAGTATTGGCAGTAGCAGCAGCATAAAGAAGATAGTGGGTTAGAAGCAGCAGCAGCAGAAAAAGAAGTAGTATTTGTAAGTATCCGTAGAAAGCGAATAAAAGTGAAGTGGTAGTAGTAGCAGAAACACATATAGAAGAAAGTTTGGTAGTACAGCATACAGGTAAAGAAGTAGAGTGTAATATGGGAGTAGCACAGTAAATAAGTAGTAGTGGAAATTACACAGAGAGCAGCGTAAGAAGTAGTAGGGGGAAGAATAGCAGCAGCACAGAAAGTATATAGTAGTAGAAAGCACCCGACAGCAGCAGAAAACCAGCAGAAAGTAAGTAAAAAATAGTAGAAAGCAGCACCCGCAGCAAAAGCAAAAGTAGTAGTATTTTTATTTAGTATAGTAAGCACAGCAGTATAGTAGCTGTAGAAAGTACCCGCAGCAGCAGCAGCGTAGTGGAATAGTATAGTAAAAGCAACAGCAGCAAAATTTTCGTGGTTTAAAAGATTGTGTTTTTGTCGGTAAAAATCCCCCTTAAAACAAGAGAAAAAAACCGGGTTTGGAATTTTTTGTCCATTTGATCGAGAAAAGGCCGTGGTTAAATTTTGCGGTTAAAACCCGCCCGGTGGGCCCTCATAAGCAAAAAGGTTTATCCCAAAGTTTCAGTTGAAAAAATTCCCTGACTGGGGCTTTGTGGCCAGTGACCTTTTTCCACGGAGCGGGACCCCAACAGGGGAAAAAAGGGAGTGGGGAGAAAGGGGGAGACGGGTTTCGGGATCCTCGACATCCTCGTCCATGGCGGAAAAAATAAACCTCTGGGATGACCTCCCTTTTGGCCACCCCCAAAACGTGCTGCTCGGGTAAGGGGGTTTCATCGGGGGCCCGGGAAAATGAAAGACTCTCTGTTTGATCCCCCCGGACGACCATATATACTTCATGGCTTACACATGGACCCCGGGTTTACAAACCCCCGGGAACAAGAAACGAAAGGGTTTGCTCTAGCCCTTGATAACACTCGCCCCCAGGGCCCTTTTCCCGGGATGCCAAATAAAAGAGAAGAGGAGAGAGAGAAGAGAGAGAGAGGGGAACGAAGAGCCCGACCGACAGACAAAAGGAACAGAGAGAAAAACAGGGAGAGAGGGGAGAGAGAGAGAGAGGGGGAGAAGAGGGGAGAGAAGAGAGAGAATCAGAGAGACAGAGACAAAAAAGGGAGACGGGACAAGCAGAGACAGACAGACAGCCCGATAAAACAACAGACAGAAAAGAGGGACCAATTGGGACAATGAGGAAGCAGAAAACTTTATCGGGTTTTAAATCTTACACTTTTCCCATGTCGTATCAAACATTCTAAAGAAAAAACGATGAAATATACACATGATCGTTTAAACCAACTCCCTTTTACCAGTCGTATCTATCGATTCATGGGAAATTAACGAAAAGTATAACAAAATGATTGTTTTGAATCTTCACGGTTACCCATGTCGTTTTTTTTCCCTACTTAATGAGATGCAAAAAAATACCTTTTTTGGAATCTTAAACTTTTAAAACCTTTTCCGTATCTCTTGATTCAATATTGTTCTCCTGTCAGTTAAAGAAAGGTCTGGGGTCGTGCATACTCCCCTCTCCTCCCCTTTTCCCCTTTCCTCTGGGGTCCTCTCTCTCCCCTCTCTCTCCCCCTCTCTCTTTTTTTCCCTCTCTCTCTTTTTTCCTTTCTCCCTCTATCTTTTCTCTCTCACTCACACACACACACACACATACACACACCCCAAAAACACACCCCAACACACCCAAAACTACGCACCCCGCACGCACACACACCCCACAACAAACACACACACACAAAAAAACCACACACACCCACACACACACACACACAACACACACCCCAAAACACACACACACACACAAAACAAACCCCAAAACTGTCACCCCCTGTCACTCTTGCATCCCCGCATTCATGACAGCATTTACCCCAATACGCACACGCAATTTTTTCCAATCCCCCAAAAAGGGACCCAATACCGAAGGGTTTTTTTTTTCCCCCCCTCCCTTCGGGGAAAACATTTTTACTAAGTCACAAACAACCTTTAAACAGATTTTACACCTGAAACTCTCTCCGCACTGAGAGACCAAATAAATCCGCAAAATTATCTCCCCCCAAAAAAACCAACCGAGAGAAAAACAATCTTCACACTTTAAATCTCCTTTACACTGAAAAAAAAAAATAGTCTTAAACACTTGTTCTCTTTTGACACTGAGAGATAAAATAGTCTTCCAAAATTGGATTTTCCTTTACACTGAGAGATAAAATACCCTTCACACTTTTTATCCCCTTTTTTCCACTGAGAGATAAAATAGTCTTAAACATTGAATCTCTTTTTAACACTGAGAGATAAAATATCTTCACATTTGTACCCTCCTTTACACTGAGGATAAAATATTCTTCACACTTGAAATTTTCCCCTTTACACTGAGAGAAAAAAATAATCTATTTTCCGTTTCCCTATAAAGCTATGGCCTAAACTTTTCCGTTATCCCCAAAAATTCCGGACCAGGAAATACATAAACTCCCCGTAAATCCCTGAAAACCTCCCTTCCTCAAGCAAAAGTTTCCCCCTGCTTTCCCCTTCCTTTCCCTGTCTCCCCCCTGAGACAAAAAAACTGCCCCCCAAAACTCTCCCGCCCTGGAGATACAGTCTCGACTTCTCTTCCGCGATTTTCTTCTGTCTCTTGCGAAACGGCGAGCTTCAACCCCTCTCCCTGGATTTGGTACTGGCTGGGGCTGAACCCCGGGTGAAATTCCCCCAAAACCATGGCCACTTAAACCACCCAGGGGGTAAAAGGGTAAAGGGGTAAAAGGGGCGAAGGGTAAAGGGTGAAGGGCTGAAACACGAATAAGGTTCGGTAATTAACCTGCTTTTTTCCCAATTAAAACAAAAGAATTCTTTCTCTCTTCTTTAAGTTTTCCCCCTGTAGCTTTTCCCCAACATCTACGCTCCCCTTTGGTAAAACTGGTCGCAACGGGGACCCCCGGGCCCCTGACGGGTTCGAGTCTCTAGGCCATCTCCCGGGGGTTAAAACTGACTTTTTCCCCCCCTTCCCCTTTTTAGTGATTGCTACTCATGTTCAAAAAATGCCCCAGCACTTTCCCCTTCCCAACCCTTTTTTAAACAATCCCCCAAAGTGGTCACTTTAAACCCAATGACCACATTCGTTTTTTTAAATGAGCCCTACCCCCAAAAATTTTTTTGGGGACGCCCGCTACACTAGCAAGCCATTGAAAAACCCCTTTTTTAATTGGGGGCCCACGGGGAAAGATTCAAAACACAATTTCATGTAAAGGAGCGCCCCACATGCCTTGATGTGGGGCACGCCCACATGACAACACAAACGCCACACACACACACACACACACACACACACCCCAAAACACACACACCACACACCCCCACCCAAACCCCCACCCCCTCCCCCAAAACCACCCCCCAAAAAAATCACACGACCCACAACACCCCACACACACCACACCACACACAAAAAACACACAACCAAAAAACACCAAAAAACAACAAAAAAAACAACAAACTAAAAAAAAAAACCCCCAAAAAACAAAAAACCCCAAAAAACACACTTTTTTGGTTTCCCCAAAAATTTTGGTAATTCAAGTTTTTTTTAAAGGGGCATGGCAAAGTAAAAAACTTTTTTAAATAAACAAATTCAATCTTACCAAAATTTTAATTTCAAACCTTAACAACTTTTGGTTTAAAAAATTAAAAAAAAATTTCGGGGACGGGAAAACCTTTTGAGTCAAAAAAATTTTAAGGGAAAATCGGAAGTTTTTTTAAAAAGAACTTACGGGGGCCCCAATTTTGAAAAAATAGAACAAACCCCCCAAACCACTTTTAAAACCAAAAACAAGGGGGGTTTTTTTGGCAATTAAAAATCCCAAAACCATTTTTGGTTTTTTTTTTTTTAAAAAAAAGGGGCAAAAAAAAAAAATTTTTAAAAAAAAAAAAAAATTTAAAAAAAAAAAAAAAAATTTTTTTTAAAAAAAAAAAAAAAATTTTTGGGAAAAAAAAAAAAAAGGTTAAAAAAAAAAAAAAAAAAAAAAAAAAAAAAAAAAAAAAAAAAAAAAAAAAAAAAAAAAAAAAAAAAAAAAAAAAAAAAAAAAAAAAAACAAAAAAAAAAAAAAAAAAAAAAAAAAAAAAAAAAAAAAAAAAAAAAAAAACGAAAAAAAAAATGAAAAATTTTAAAAAATTTTTTTTTTTTTTTTTTTTAAAAAAAAAAAAAAAAAAAAAAAAAAAAAAAATTTTCCCGTTTTAAAAAAAAAAACCTTTTTCTTTTGTTTTTTTTTTTAATAAAAACGCCAAAAAAAAAAAAAAAAAAAAAAAAGGCCCCGGTTGTTTTTTTTGGTTTTTTTTCTTCAAACCTTGTAAAAAAACCCCCGGAAATTTAAAAAAAAAAAAAGCCCCCCCCCAAAACCCCCCCCCCCCAACCCCCCCCGAAAAATTTTAAAAAAGGAACCAAAGGAATTAACCCCCCCCCAAAAAAAAAATTCCCCCCCCCTCCCCAAAAAAAGGTCCAAACCCCCTTGGCCTTTGTTCCCCCTTCGGAAAACCCGGAAAAAATTAAAAATTCCCCCCCAACGTAAATTTAAAATTAAAAATTGCCCCCAAATTTAAAGGGGCCCCCCTAAAAAAAAATTCCAAACCCCAAAAGAACCAACCCCCCCCCCCCCCCCCCCTTCCCCCCCCCCCCCCGGAAAACCCCCCCCGGCCCCCCGGCTCCCCCGCCCCCTTTTTAAAAACCCCCCCCCAACCTCCCCCCCCCCCAACACAAAAATTTTCCCCCATTTCCCGGGCCCAAAAACCCCAAATTTTAAACAAACCAAAAAATTTCCCAATTTTAAACCAGGAAAACCCAAACCCTTTCCCCCCCGCTTTACCCCCCTAAAACCCCCCCCTTTTTTTTTCCCCAACCCATAAACCACAGGGAAAATTTAAATCCCCAAAAAACCCCCCCCCTTTAAACCCCCCCCCCTTTTTACCCCCCCCTTTTTCCCCCCCCAAAGCCCCCCTAAAAAACCTTAATTTTACCTTCCCAAAACCCTTCCGGGCTTAACCAGGAAAACCAGAAAAAACCCAAGGGAAGAAAAAAAAAAAAACCCACCCCCGCCCTTCCCCCCCCGGCCCAACCCCGCCCCGCCCGCCGGCCCTCACCTTGAAAACCCCCGGCGGGGGGGTTTGGCTCGGTTTGGTTTAAAACCAAAAGGGGCGTCCCCGCAAATAAAGCCCCCCCGGAAAGGGGTTTGGGTTGCAGTATTGGTGGCTTTTTCGTAACCGTTTCCCCCCCGACTTGAATTTTGGGGAACCTTTTAAAATTTTTTTTAAAAACCCCTTTTAAAAGAAGGAGAGATTCTAGAAAGTTAAAATCAAAACTGAACCCTGTGGGTGCATCTTTTTGCGGTTTTTGGTCTAAAAAAAAAAGCCCATGATTTTTTGGGAAAAGATTTTTTCTTTTTTTAAAGGGGGCCAGATTTTTAAGGAAATGTGGTCATATGCCCCTTTTTAAAAAATAAAGAAGCGGAAATGGAAAATTTGGTTTAAACCCACAAAGGGTTTTTTAAAAAGCTTGACCCAATTTTTGCAGTCCTAAAAACGTGTTAAAGGCAATTTTCCCCCAAAAATTTAATCAAAAATATTTTAAAAAAAAATTTTTAAAAAACCCCAACACCAACCAAAAGTCTGAAGTAAAAGTTGATTGTGCATACCCCAAAAAAAGGGAAAATTTAAATTTGGGCAAAATGACTCCCATTACTATTAAAACATGGGGGATTTTTTTAATTGTTTTTTTCTTTTCGGGCTGCAACAATTTAAAACACAAAAAGGAACTGGGAAAAGACCCTTTGCGGGGAGGTCCCCGGGAGGGTTCTGGGGATACCCCCCCTGCAAAAACTGAAAGTCCCTGCCCACTTTATCACGGGCCCTTTGTGGGGTAGCAAAAGAAGAAAAAACCCCCGGCCCCGGGCTTACTTATTTTACGTTTGGGAAAAAGGAAAGGAAATCAAAGCGGGTGAAAGCTAAGGCAAAAAAAAATTTATGAACGTTTAAGCGTTTGTGAACAAAAACAATGTGTTTCGACTTGGGGGAGGGGGGGCAATGAGAAAGGGTGATGAAGAATTTTCTTGGCATCATCAAAGATAAAGATCTCCCCTTGCCATCGAATTTGCGGTTTCCAATAGTCCCCGCCTCAAAAGCTATACCAATGATGCCTAATTTTCCGGGAAAAGGTCCTTTTTCGTCCACAGGAAAGACAAAAAATGGCAAAATTCGAAACAGCTACAAAAATTTTTTATGGGAAAAATTTTTATCAAAAAAAACCCTTTTCAAAAAAAGAAGAGTTCAGGATGACCACCTTGTTGGAATGTTCCTAGAAGTTCCCAAAGGGGGTGGAAAATTTTTGTGTTTTTCCTATAAGACAAGCCAAATTTAAAAAAACCAACTCCAGAAAGACTTCCCCAAAAATTTGGGCTTCCCTACAGCCAAGTGCAAACAACCAAGTGAGAATTTTTTTGTACGATGGAGTTGGGGGCGACTTTGTGAAACCTACTGAAAGGGTGGAACCTTTTACAGCAGGAAAGGACAACTCTTCTGATTCTGATCGGGGAAAGCACCCACAAAATCATTGGGGTGTTGTAAAATTGGGAACTGTAACAGCAAATCCTAATGAAGGGGGAGAGAAGAGGGAGAGGAGAGAGAGAGAAGAGAAGATAGAGAGGAGAAAAGAGAGAGAGAGAGGAAAAATTTGAAAAAAACAGCCAGTGCATATTAGTGATAATTTTATTTGCAAAATATAGGGTTTTTTGTTATTTTCCCGTACATTTGGGTTTTTCCCCCTTTCGACAACCCTTAAATCTGTTTCAGGGAAAGATTACACCAAGAAGACACAAAAAGGCCCTTTTCCCCTTGAGCATGCAACTGAACATCACGTGCACTAGCGGACAAAAGTGTCCCACAAGCACATTTGGGGGCCCCCTGAAGCAAAAGACATGAAAGGAAGACAAGGTTCCCCGAGATCCTTCCAGTTTACTTGTTCAACTGTCTGGCTTTGGGTTGGGGCCCGGGGCCCCCAACGGGAAAACAATCCCGAAGGTCCGTTTTGTGTCGGGTTCGGCCCAAAAGAAAAATTTCAGGGTTTTGTCAAAAACAATATTGGGAAAGTTCACCACCAAAAGGGGAAAAAGAAATTGCCCAAACACTAAGCCCTGGGGAAAGATTGTAAGGCAACAAAAGGATCCCGCCAAACTCATCACATCCTCAAAGGGCCCTTTGGGCCCTCCATATAACACAAAAAGTCCTTTAACATGACACAGCTCTAGCGAACAGCATTAGCGGAAAAAAAGTTATATTCCAGATGGTTTTTTAAAGAAAAACATACTAATCTTGCCTGGGGTAACATGAAATTTTGGGGAAAAAGACTCTTTTCTGGGAAAAGGGATAAAACACAACACCAATGGAATCCCTTGTCCAGAGAGTTTTTGGGTGATAGAGTACACAACCTGACAATGTCATTTTGTCCAAAAATGTTTCAAAGCTGAACAGATCAAAAAAACGCCCCGCTAACACTTTTTTGAAAAAACCCTTACCGGGGCAAATTTCATCCCCCCAAAAGGGGGGGGGCCCGCAACAAAAAGTTTGACCCCCAAGGGTGAAGAGTTTTTTTTCACGCATTTTCCCCTGGTGTGACCGCACAAGTTTTTCTAAAAGGCAAAGGGAAAAACAAACCAATTGGGGAGATCCCCGTTACGTCTCCGTGTACATAGACATCTTTGCTCACCTTGGACAGAAAAGGGATTTGTCCCCCCACAGCAGCTATTGTCTCTGGAAGATTTTTGTTCCGACCTATGGGGGCCAAAAAGGGCAACATGGTGAAAAAGCTCGGGAAAAACATTTTCAGGCTTTCGTCAAGCCGCCCCCACAAAGCCCCAAAAGACGACCGTCTTTGGGCTTCATGTTCAAAAGGGAAACAAAAAAAAAAAGCAATATGGCAAACTGTTTGGGAAACCCCAAAATTGACCCAAAACCCCCTTTCCTTTTGGGGCACGGGGGGGACGAAAAAGGTTCCTGGGTGACCCCTCCGCTTTTTCCCGTGCAATGGATGAAAATTTCCCCCCACTCCTTTAGGTTTTGGGCAACTTTTCAAAATGTGGGTTTAAAAACAATTGGGGGCTTGAACAGGCCCGCTGCAAAATGTCTGACCCTGGCCCTTTCCCAGAACTGGGGCCAGTGTCTTAGGATTGCACCAATTCCAAACACAACCCAGTAGGAGGACAGCCACTCCCCATGAAAGCCGAGCAACAGGGGGACCGGGCAGTGACGGAAAAATTGGATCCCCGAGTGACCCCGACCCTTTATTCTTTAAATGGAAACGTAATAAAGAAAAAAATATAAAAAAAAATATATATATAAAATTAAAAATATATATATAAATATTTATTTTTTTATATATATATATAATATATATTAAAAATGGGTGGGTTTTCCAATAAAAACTAAGAAACGCAAATGAAATTTTACCATATTAAAAATTGCTATTTTTTTTTAAAAGGTTTACCTTTTTGACCTTGAAACCCTTTTACTTTGACACAAACAGCGGGACGTCCTCGCAGGAAAATTTTTCCCAAAAACCACCAAGCCCAAAAATTAACGAAAACCCAATTGGGGAAAATTATGAGAAAAAATGTTTATAAAACCTATTTTTTTGTGCACCAGGAAAGAATTTGGGAAAACTGGATTCCCAAAAACACCCCCCAATCCCCCTCAAAATACAAAGGGCAGGGGGGATTAGTGAATGTAACAATACCAAACGATAGGCAATTTTAAAGTCTTTTTTCCCAAAAGAAACAAAACAACTTTTATGTTTTTTTGGGGTTTTTACCAAAGACAAATTTTTCAACCCCCCCCTAAAAATCAAAAAATAGGAACAAAGAAGGAAATTCACGTTATTTTCCCTCTTCCTGGGTTTAATTTTCCCCCGGTTTCCCCCAATGAAAAAAAGTGATTTTTGGGATCACAAGAACCCCCCCCACAAAATGCAAATATTCATTTTGTGTGAAAAATCAAGTTGCTACAGATTACAAAAATAAGCGATTTTGACTATTTACCCTTTCACCTAGGGAGGGGGAAATGCCCTGGGGCCAGGGGGATTAGGGGGAGGAAAAAGGAGGGGGGGGGGGGGGGTTTTCCTCGGGGAGGGGTTTTGTGTGTGATAAAGATAGGGTTTTGTGTCCCAATTTTTTTGGGTGGGGTGATATCTTTTGATTTGGGTTTTGGAAATGGTGGATTGGGTAAAAAAAGGTTTAAGGGGGAAAAAAAGGGGGGGGGGGGAAATGGGCGGGGGGGGGGGGGGGGGGGGGGTTTTTAAAGGGGAAAATAAAACAAAATTTAAAATTAAATAATGGGGGGTTTTTCTGTAAAAACTGTATGTAGTATTTAAAGGGGTGGGTGGGGGGTGTAGTAATGTGTGTGTGGGTGTGTGTTGGTAGGGGGTTTTTCCAACTGGGTGTTGGGGAAATGGGGGGATGTGTGTTTGGTTTTTGTTTTGGTTTTGAAGCCTTGGGGGGGTAGGGGTGCCCCCTTTGGCAATGATTGGCATCTCCCTTGCCAAAAAGGGCACACTACACCCCCAAGGCAACAAAATCCAACAAAACCAAACAAAACATACCCACCACTTCCACATCAGTTGGCAAAACCCCTACCAACACACACACATACACACACCCCAAACATCACCCCCCCACCACATCCCCTTCACTCACTTCATACAGTATTACAGCCAACCCCCCCACTAATTTTTTCTTAAATTTTTTTTTTCCCCTTTCCCCTTTAAAACCCCCCCCCCCCCCCCCCCACTTCCCCCCCCCCCCCCCCCCCCCCCTTTCCCCCTTTCCATTTTAACAATCCACCATTACCACAACCATCACAAAGATATCACACCACCCAATAAACCCAACACACAACCCTATCATATCAAACACCCACACCCCCCCCGAAAGCAAACCCCCCCCCCCCCCCTCCATTTTCCCCCTCCCATAAACCCCCTCCCCCCTGTCCCTTTTCCCCTCCGAACACATGGACAAAAACGGATGAGTCATTTTTCATTTTTTTTTCGGTTTTTTGTTTTTTACTGTCCCCCAAAGGGTTTAAAAAGGAAATTTAAATTTTTTTGCCTGAAGAAGACCCAAGTGGTTTTAAATGGGTTTGTGTCTTTTCATGTGCTTTTTTTGCAATGTCATTTTCGGTAAAGTTCAAACAAACCAAATTCCCCAATTTTAACTTCGTTCGCCCGCCATCAGTCACTTCCCCTTTTTTAAATTGTTTTTGATCATAAGGGCAACGTTTACCCTTGATGCCCCATGAATAAAAAGCCATGACTTCCCTTTTTTTTGTTTTTTCCAAAATTTTTTAAAATGGCCCTCTAGAGCAAACCAAACATTGTACACTCCGGCTCCTTTTAATGTTAAAATAATGGTTTTTTTATAAAGCGCTTAATCAAAAGAAATTTTTCTAAGCGCTTCACAAAGTCATACAAAATTACCCTTCTCAATTTCAAAAGTACAACCCCCACCTAGCTACAAATACTTTAAACTAAATAAAAAACAAAACCCAAACCTGCGATGTGACATTCACTTTTTTGTCAAGATATCACTGCAAACACTTAAACCTATAACTTCAGTCATACCCAAAAAAAACATGTAATGGAGAACTATGAGTTTTGGTTTTCCCTCCCCCTCTCCCCCCCCCCCCCCCCCCCCAGCAAAGACTAATTTTGAAAAATAGGAAAGGGTTTCAAATTTGACTTTAAAGAAGGGAAAAAGAATATGAATGTCTGAAGAGGCCGGCAGCTGTTCCCCGTCGCTGTTGACAGTTCTCCCAAAGGGGCTGCTAAAAATGAATACACCATAGTGGGGGGGTGGGGGGGGGTGGTATAGTAGTTGTATAGAGGAGTAGTAGTAGTAGTAGTAGTATTAAGTAAATAGTTGTGGTGGTGGTGGTGGTGGGTGGTGGGGGGTGGGGTTTTGGGGAGGTGGAGTAGTGTAGTAGTTAGTAAGTAAGAGTTTTGTAGATAGTAGTAGAGTAGTAGTATGGTGGGGGTGGGATGGTGGTGGTGGGGGGGGGTGGTAGTTGGGGGTGGTGGTTTTATTAGTATAAGTAGTTGTAGTATATAGTAGTAGTAGTACCCGTAGCAGTGTAGGGTTTTGGGGTTTGGGGGTGGTGGGGGTGGGGGGGTGGGGTGAGGTGGTAGTATTATATTAGTATTTTTCAGTATAGTAGCATTTCCCTTGAAATACCCGTAAATGCTTTGGTTGGGGGGAAATTTTGGGTTTTTTTAGTAGTATTTGTTTTAGTGTAGTAGTACTCTAAATAGGAGTAGCAGTAACACGGGACACACCCCCCGCACCACCCAAGCCCCTCCTCTCTCTCTCTCCTCTCTCCCCTCTCCCTCTCCCCTTTTCTCCTTCTCCTCCTCTTTCACACCCCCCGCGGACGCACGGACAAGGACGGAAGACAGAAAGAAAACTAAGAGATAAGGGAAAGGGAACTCAGAAATGGGCCGCCCCGGTTTAAAATTTAAATTTTAATTTTCCGAACTGTGTGCCTGTAACTCCCCCCTTTTGGGCACCTGGTTTTTGGGCCTGCCTTTTTTGAAAGTTTCTTTCTCGTGTCTGTTTTTGGGCCCTAGGCCATTTTACCCGATTTTTTTTTTTTTTGGGCCCCGTTTTTAGCGTTTCCCCCCAAATTGGCCATATGTTTCCCTTGGCCCCCTCTTTTTTTTCCCGTTGCAGAATGGTGAATTGGGCCGGAATGGGTGGGCTTAAAAGAACACGACCTATCTTGGGCCCCCTTCAACGATAACAGAAAAAGGCATGTCTTTAATTGTAAGTGGAATTAAAATCGGCATTGCTTGATATTTTACGACGATATGACTCCCCCCCCCCCCCCCCCCCTCCTCCCTAATCCCTTCCTTTTTTTTTCAGGATATTTTTTTTTCAGTTCTGACAAAAAGTCTGTGTAGTGACTGAGTTATAAAGATCAAAATACTAAAACAAGGAGAGGAAAAACAAACATAAAGTATGAAAATGAGAAGCAGCAGACGTCAGGATTTAGGCAAACCACATCAGCCTATATCCTTCACCCTCAGACCACGTTCCGTCTCTCTCTCTCTCTCTCAACCTGTCGCAGGCAGATATCAGAACACGGCACCGGAAACGTCCTACTATACCCCCACCATTCTCATCACACCGAGAGAGTTATCGACCCTGACAAAATCGGAGGCTCAGAGTCTCTGCCCCTCCCCTCAGGCGGCGGCAGTGGGCCTAACGTTACCTGCTCCTACAAGCTGCCAGCCGTGACAAGCTGCTATCATCCGTAACGGGATCTGGCCTCACGAGCGCCATGTGCATTGTTCTGGCACCACTCTGGCACAGATAATGGGACAGGACATGAGGAAGGTATGGAAGAGGGGGGCGGGGGGGGGGGGAGGGAGTAGGGAGTGGAAGGGCAGAGGAAAAGAGTGGGGGGGGGGGTTTGGGGGGTGGAACAGGGGCGTCTGAGTGCTTCCAGTAGGGCGAAACAGCAGGGAGAACGTGACAACAGGACGTCTTCAGAGAAGAACCCCCCCTCCCCCCTCTCCCCCCCCCCTCCGGCACCCTCCCCTCCCCTCATCATGCAAGTGTGTCAGCCCTGTACTCCTCACACTCTATGGGAGCCCGGCTGCACCCAGATGCCCTTCTCCTGCCAACTTTTCTCTCTCTTTTTTTTTTTTTTCTGGCGCTGCCGAGATTCGAACCCGCAACTTGTGAATGGGTGGGTATCTGAAGGTGGTGTTGTTTCCCTTCTTTTTTTGTGTGTGATGAAATGCATGTCTTACTCACATTGTTATCGGAAACGTCTTCTAACCTGAGAAGTTTTAGTCTCATGAAGTTCGCTTTGTGTTCCACCTCGACCAAATCCAGCTGGAACTTTTCTCTTGTTTTTTTCCCCCACCTGCCTCTGTCATTGCTATGGGGTTTTGGTTCTCTTCCTACCACAAATCCCCTGGCTGCTTCATGAGATTATAAGATGATACACCTATAGATCCCCTCTATGGTGAAGACAGTTGGAAGCCAGGTTCCCTCAAGCTGCTGCCTAGACCGGTACATTTCTCTTATCTTGTAGACGAGAGTTTCAGCTCGGTGTCTGCTTTGAATGGCACAGTGAGTTTAAAACACACACACACACACACACACACACACACACACACACACACACACACACACACACACACACACACACACACAAGAATAATGGCCAGCTTTACAACTTTGTCACCTAAGAGAAACAAAGGCAGGCTAAATGCAGAAATTCAGAAAAAAAAAATTCAGAAAATCGGACACTTACATAGGACATAGCTCGCCTCTCTCTCTCTCTCTCTCTCTCCTCTCTCTCTCCTCCTCTCTCATCTCCTCTCTTCTCTCTCTCTCCTCTCTCCTCTCTCTCTCTTCTCCCCCTTTCTCTCTCTGTCCCCTATCTCCCTACCACCCTCCTTCCGCCCCCCCGCTCTCTCCTCTCTCTCTCTCCTCTCTCTCTCTCTCTCTCTCTCTCTCTCTCTCTCTCCTCCTCTCTCTCTCTCTCTCTCATGTCCAAAACCTTGAGCAGCGTCGCGAGAGGTATTGCAAAACCTAGCATTATCTCGTTCACCCAGAGACCCACCAGGGAATAATCAGCCGCAGGTTGTAACTGAATGTGAAACACGCCGTTGATAATGTGATGCTGCATGCGCGTGCGGTGGCACTCATTTAGGTTCGCACAGGTTAGCGTCCTGAATATGGATGAGCAGGGTTACGTTTTCTCCAATCTTCAGTAATAACACGGTGGCAGTATTCTACACTTCGGACGACAATTTGATATACGTCATTACAGTAATTAGGAAGGGGAATCTTCTCTCTCTCTCTCTCTCTCTTCTCTCTCTCTCTCTCTCTCTCTCTCTCTCTCTCTCTCTCTCTCTCTCTCTCTCTCGCTTTGTCTTCTCTCTCTCTCTCTCTCTCTCTCTCTCTCTCTCTCTCTCTCTCTCTCTCTCTCTGTCTCTCTCTCTCTCTCTGTCTGTCTGTCTGTCTGTCTGTCTGTCTGTCTGTCTGTCTGTCTGTCTGTCTGTCTTCTCTCTCTCTCTCTCTCTCTCTCACTCTCTCTCTCTCTCTCTCTCTCCTCTCTCTCCTCTCTCTCCTCTCTCGCTCTCGGAGCGTGAGTAAGTGTCAGTGTGTCAGTGTGTGAGTGTTTGTCTGTGTGTCTGTGTTAGTGCATGTGTGCGTGCTACTGTGTATCTGTGGGTGTGCGTGCGTGCGTGCGTGCATGCGTACGTGCATGTGTGTGTGTGTGTGTGTGTGTGTGTGTGTGTGTGTGTGTGTGTGTGTGGTGTGTGTGTGTGTGTGTGTGTGTGAAAGGGCGAGCGCGTGAGGGTGACGGCGAATGTGTATGTGTGTGCATGTGTGCGTGCGCACGTGCGTACGTGTGTGTGTGTGTGGTGTGTGTGTGTGTGTGTGTGTGTGTGTGTGTGTGTGTATGATGATGTGTGTAAGTGTGGATGTGTGCGCGAATGTGCGCGAATGTGTGTGTATGGTGTGTGTGTGTGTGTGTGTGTGTGTGTGTGTGTGTGTGTGTGTGTGTGTGTGTGTGTGTGTGTGTGTGTGTGTGGTGTGTGTGCGCGTGCGTGCGTATGTGTTGCGTACGTGCGTGCGAGTCTCTGTGTGTGTGTGTGTGTGTGTGTGTGTGTGTGTGTGTGTGTGTGTGTGTGTGTGTGTGTTCTGTGTGTGTGTGTGTGTGTGTCTCAGCCCAGTCTCCTTAGAATGCAAGTTACTAATTAATATCAAAACTCAACGAACATTAGCCTGCATACATTAGACCAATCATTCTCTGCTACTAAAAGATAAAAGTGTAAACCAGTGCACTGAAAACTTTATGGGAGAGAGCAAATGTATGTGCGTGCGTGCGTGCGTGCGTGTGTACGTCCGTGCGTGCGTGCGTGCGTGCGTGCGTGCGTGTGTGCGTTCGTGGGTACGTGCGTGCGTGTGTGCGATGTGTTTGTGTGTCTGCGCGTGTGTTGTGTGTGTGTGTGTGTGTGTGTGTGTGTGTGTGGTGTGTGTGTGTGTGTGTGTGTGTGTGTGTGTGTGTGCGTGCGTGCGAGGGCGTGTGTGTTTAGGGAGGGGAAGGGGCGGTGTGTGTGTGTGTTTGGAAAGAGAGAGACAGAGACAGGGACAGACGGACAAAGAGACAGACAGACAGACAGACAGAGATAAATGGACAGACAGACGACAGACTCTAGTGGGACACACACAGAGACTGAATCAGACATGCAAAGACAATGGGGAGAAAACATCGGAAATATAACAAATGCTATAATACATAGAACCACACACACGCGCGCACACACACACACAACACACACACACACACACACACACTCTCTTTTTCTCTCTCTCTCCTCTCTCTCTCTCTCTCTCTCTCTCTCTCTCTCTCTCTCTCTCTCTGACTCACTCACTCACTCACCCACGCACCCACTACCCCCACCCACCCACCCATCCCCCGCCGTCCTACTCCCTCACGCACGCGCGCGCACACACACACACACACACACACACACACACACACACACACACACACCACACACACACACACACACACACACACACACACACACGAACACACACCACGAACACACACACACACACACACACACACACACACACACACACACACCACACACACACGAACGAACACACACACACACACACACACACACACACACACACACACACACACACACACACACACACACACAACACACACACACACACACTCCACGTCGTCAAGCATTTCGTAATGTACCATGTACTGACGATATTACCAACAACAACAAAACTCGGTGACAATGCTGTTCTACAATGATTCGTATGCAGAATCACCTCTCTCTCTCTCTCTCTCTCTCTCTCTCTCTCTCTCTCTCTCTCTCTTCGTTTGCCGTGACCAATGGGTGACCGTATGTATGAGCAGACCCCGTCACCCATGTTTTCACACCTCCCCAGTTCCCACCTGGCTGCCCGGCAGACCCTGCCCACCGAAATAGACAAGCCATTGTAACGTTCTCTCCTTTCTGTCTTTGCCGCTGTGTAAGAATGGCTGTGTGGAAAAAAACACAACAGGGCCGCTTGTAAGACAGAACGCGTCCGTTTCGCAAGTTATCAGTGGTGAAGGGGGGAGGGGAGGGGAGTGAGGGGAAGGGGGGGGGGTTGCCCTTCTTTCTATTCTTTTTCTTTTTTTTTTTTCTTTCTTTTTTTAATGAGACCGGAGAAAATGTATTTGTTTGCCCCCCCCCCCCCCCCCCCCCCTCCTTTTTCTCAGTGTCTTCCTCTTGTTCTGTTCTTGTTCTTTCTTCTTGTTCTCTTTTCTTCTTTCTTTCTTCTTCTTCTTCTTCTCTCTTCTTCTTCTTTCTTCTTCTTCTTCTCTTCTTCGTCGTCGTCGTTCTCTCTTCTTCTCTTCTTCTTCTTCTCTCTCTTCTCTTCTCGTCTCTCGTCGTCCGTCTCTTCTTCTTCTTCTTCATCATCTCTCTCATCATCATCGTCTTCTGTCATATCATCATCATTTATCATCATCATCTCGTCGTTCGTCGTCGTCGTCGTTCGTCGTCGTCGTCTCGTCGTCGTTCGTCGCTCCATATCGTCATCATTCATCATATCATCATCATCATCATCATCATCATCATCGTCGTTCGTCGGTCGTCGTCGTCGTCGTCATCATCATCATCATCATCATCATCATCATCATCATCGTCGTCGTCGTCGTCGTCGTCGTCGTCGTCGTCATCTCATCATCATCATTATCCCATCATCCCATGTCACCCCTCTTTATCACCCACACTCATTACACTACACGCACATCATTCATACATTCTCGCCTGCACGCAGTCGTCAGCGCGCGTGCATTACAAGAGTCACAGCTCTGTCGGTGTCTATCGTCAGCGCGCGTGCATTACAAGTCACAGCTCTGTCGGTGTCTATCGTCACTCCGTCAGACTAAGAGTCAACTTTCGGATCGTCACGCGCGTGCATTCAAGAGTCACAGCTCTGTCGTGTCTATCGTCAGCGCGCGTGCATTACAAGAGTCACAGCTCTGTCGGTGTCTATCGTCAGCGCGCGTGCATGACAAGAGTCACAGCTCTGTCGGTGTCTATCGTCAGCGCGCGTGCATGACAAGAGTCCCAGCTCTGTCGGTGTCTATCGTCAGCGCGCGTGCATTACAAGAGTCACAGCTCTGTCGGTGTCTATCGTCAGCGCGCGTGCATGACAAGAGTCAC
>CM031611.1:77416469-77421469 GCA_018398815.1 Conus ventricosus
CATTTTCCACCCTCAGCCACTCCGTTTTGAAACTTAAGCCATTACTCAGTCAATCCATCAATCCAGTTGCCAATCCCGTCAATCCGTCAATCCCGTCAATTAGTCAGTCAAACTGAGAAGGAATGAAACCACATGAAAGGTAGGAGAGGGCGGCTAATCTGTTGGACAAACCTACCAGACGCCTTGGCCTACTGTGTGTCACCCCTTGACCAATCCAGCCCTTATCTCCCCCTTTCCGGGCACGCATAGCTGAGCTACCGCGAAACCATATCTCCCTGTGGATGGGAGGCTTCCCTTTGACCATCTTGACCTTCACCTTTGGCCATGGGGTCATCATGCGAGAGATTGGGATGACACCTGTAAAACAGGGTGCAAGATAGCTGAAAAACAACTCCAACGATCCCTCCACCCACCCGCTCTCTCTCTCTTCCCCCCCCTCCCCCCCCCCCCCCCCCCCTTTCTGTTTTTGGCTAAGATTGTGTTTATGTTCAAAAAGAAAGAGAAAAAAAATCCAGAATTCTTGAAGGCAAAGGGGAGGGGGAGGTGGGGTGGGGTGGGGTAGGGTTAGCGGTGTGTGTGTGCGTGGTGTGTGTGTGTGTGTGTGTGTGTGTGTGTGTGTGTGTGTGTGTGCGTGTGTGGTGTGTGTGTGTGTATGGGTTGTGTGTCTTTTTTTTTCCAGTTCTCAACACAAACCATTTTACAGTTAAAAACACAGCGTGAAACAGTGAGAACTCAAGAGGAGGGAAGAAAAGCAGGAGGTGGGGGGGGGGGGGGGGGAGAGAAGAGAGGAGAAAGGTTTGGGGGGGGGGGGGGTTCAGTTTAAGGAGACTCTCTTTTCTTCCTCACACTTCTTTTCCAACACTATAACACAAGAAATCAAGACGAGAAGAAAAAGGGAAAAGAAGAAGAAAAAGAAGAAGATGGGAGGAGGGCTGTTGTCAAAAATTTCAAGACGATTATACGTCAACCACTCCAAGCAGCATATTTGATTTTTTCCCCCTTTTTTCCTTTTTCCTCAACCGTCAAGTGGGGGGGGATTGGCTGAATCACCCGCAATCCTCATTGCGGGTACGTAGGCAGGGGTTGGGTCGACTATGGGTGTCGAGCACGGGACTTGTCAGCGTGTCTGTGGCATTCTAAATCTCTACTCCTGTTCGCTCCTGGGATTCAGTGCAACAATCAAAGATGTATTTTTTATACAAAATGTCTGACTGTACTGTCGCCGTTCTGTTACTGTGCGATAGGGTGATCCCCATGTTGTCCTTCTGGGGGTGGAACTGTCTTGAATTCTTTCATCGCAGTGTGGCTGTGACGTGGTCATTCGGGTAGTTCACTGTGTTGTGATTGTAGTGTAGTGAGATGACGTGTTTTTTTTTCTGTAGTTCACTGTGTTGTGATTGTAGTGTAGTGAGATGACGTGTGTCATTCTGTAGTTCACTGTGTTGTGATTGTAGTGTACTGAGATGACGTGTGTCATTCTGTAGTTCACTGTGTTGTGATTGTAGTGTAGTGAGATGAGTGTGTCATTCTGTAGTTCACTGTTGTTGTGATTGTAGTGTAGTGAGATGACGTGTGTCATTCTTTTGTTCACTGTGTTGTGATTGTAGGTAGTGAGATGACGTGTGTCATTCTGTAGTTCACTGTGTTGTGATTGTTGTAGTGAGATGACGTGTGCCCATCTGTAGTTCACTGTGTTGTGATTGTAGTGTACTGAGATGACGTGTGTCATTCTGTAGTTCACTGTGTTGTGATTGTAGTGTAGTGAGATGACGTGTGTCATTCTGTAGTTCACTGTGTTGTGATTGTAGTGTAGTGAGATGACGTGTGTCATTCTTAGTTCACGGGGTGTTGTGATTGTAGGTAGTGAGATGACGTGTGTCATTCTGTAGTTCACTGTGTTGTGATTGTAGTGTAGTGAGATGACGTGTGTCATTCTGTAGTTCACTGTGTTGTGATTGTAGTGTAGTGAGATGACGTGTGTCATTCTTTTAGTTCACTGTGTTGTGATTGTAGTGTACTGAGATGACGGTGTCATGCTGTAGTTCACTGTGTTGTGATTGTAGTGTAGTGGATGACGTGTTTTCATTCTGTATTTCACTGTGTTGTGATTGTAGTGTAGTGAGAGACGTGTGTCATTCTGTAGTTCACTGTGTTGTGATTGTAGTGTAGTGGATGACGTTGTGTCATTCGTATTTTCCACTGTGTTGTGATGTAGTGTAGTGAGATGACGTGTGGTCATTCTGTAGTTCACTGTGTTGTGATTGTAGTGTAGTGAATGACGTGTGTCATTCTGTATTCACTGTGTTGTGATTGTAGTGTATGAGATGACGTGTGTCATTCTGTAGTTCACTGTGTTGTGATTGTATTTGTAGTGAGTTTGACGGGGGTCATTCTGTAGTTCACTGTGTTGTGATTGTAGTGTAGTGAGATGACGTGTGTCATTCTGTAGTTCACTGTTTTGGTGATTGTAGTGTAGTGAGATGACTGGGGTCAGCTGTAGTTCACTGTTTTGTGATTGTAGTGTAGTGAGATGACGTGTGTCATTCTGTATTTCACTGTGTTGTGATTGTAGTGTAGTGAGATGACGTGTGTCATTCTGTAGTTCACTGTGTTGTGATTGTAGTGTTAGTGAGATGACGTGTGTATTCTGTAGTTCACTGTGTTGTGATTGTAGTGTAGTGAGATTGACGTGTGTCATTCTGTAGTTCACTGTGTTGTGATTGTAGTGTAGTGAGATGACGTGTGTCATTCTGTAGTTCACTGTGTTGTGATTGTAGTGTAGTGAGATGACGTGTGTCATGCTGTAGTTCACTGGGGTTGTGATTGTAGTGTAGTGAGATGACTTTGTTCATGCTGTAGTTCACTGTGTTGTGATTGTAGTGTAGTGGATGACGTGTTTCATTCTGTAGTTCACTGTGTTGTGATTGTAGTGTAAGTGAGATGACGTGTGTCATGCTGTAGTTCACTGTGTTGTGATTGTAGTGTAGTGAGATGACGTGTGTCATTCTGTAGTTCACTGTGTTGTGATTGTAGTGAGTGAGATGACGTGTGTCATGCTGTAGTTCACTGGTTGTGATTGTAGTGTGTGAGAATGATGTGTGTCATTCTGTAGTTCACTGTGTTGTGTTGTAGTGTAGGAGGATGCCCGTGTGTCATGCTGTAGTTCACTGTGTTGTGATTGAAAGTGTAGTGAGTTTGACGTGTGTCATTCTGTAGTTCACTGTGTGTGATTGTAGTGTAGTGAGATGACGTGTGCCCAGCTGTGTTCACGTGTTGTGATTGTAGTGTAGTGAGATGACGTGTGGTCTTCTGTAGTTCACTGTTTTTGTGATTGTTGTAGTGAGAGGGACGTGTGTCATTCTGTAGTTCACTGTGTTGTGATTGTAGTGTAGTGAGATGACGTGTGTCATTCTGTAGTTCACTGTGTTGTATTGTAGTGTAGTGAGATGACTGTGTCATGCTGTAGTTCACTGTGTTGTGATTGTAGTGTAGTGAGATGACGTATGTCTTTTCTGTAGTCACTGTGTTGTGATTTGTAGTGTAGTGAGATGACGTGTGTCATTCTGTATTCACTGTGTTGTGATTGTAGTGTAGTGAGATGACGTGTGTCATTCTGTAGTTCACTGGTTGTGATTGTAGTGTAGTGAGTGACGGGGTGTCATGCTGTAGTTCACTGTGTTTGATTGTAGTGTAGTGAGATGACGTGTGTCATTCTGTAGTTCACTGTGTTGTGATTGTAGTGTAGTGAGATGACGTTTGTCATGCTGTAGTTCACTGTGTTGTGATTGTAGTGTAGTGAGATGACGTGTGTCATGCTGTAGTTCACTGTGTTGTGATTGTAGTGTAGTGAGATGACGTGTGTCATTCTGTAGTCCACTGTGTTGTGATTGTAGTGTAGTGGAGATGACGTGTGTCATGCTGTGTTCACTGTGTTGTGATTGTAGTGTAGTGAGATGACGTGTTGTCATGCTGTAGTTCACTGTGTTTGATTGTAGTGTAGTGAGATAAACGTGTGTCATTCTGTGTTCACTGTGTTGTACTGTTTCTCTGTAGTGTAGTTCTTTCTTCCTTTCTTTCTGCGTACGCAGGCTGATACTCCTGCGGACACTGCCTGTATCGCCAGGCAGTGGGATTTGTGTGTGTTGACCCTTTTCTATCCCGCCATTAAGGCAGCCATACTCCATCTTCGGGGAAGGTGCATGCTATGTGTCACGTGTCATCCATACCAACGGCCAACTGGCCTTTCTTTTTTCCGAAAGTTGGTGATGGGATTTTACGTGTGTGCAAGATGTTGTGCGTGCGTTCACACACGGAACCTCGGTTTATAGTCTCATTCGAAGGACTGTGTGGGGAATGGAGTCCAGAACCAATGTTACTCCGAGGGAAAAATCCCCCTATACCGAAATTCGAACCCGCAACCCCAGGATCACGAAGTCCGGCGCTCTACCAACTGAGCTATTCCGGCCCCCACTGTAGTGTAGGAGATGACTGGTGTCAACTCATTCTTTTAGTTCACTGTGTTGTGATTGTAGTGTACTGGGGATGACGTGTGTCATTCTGTAGTTCACTGTGTGTGATTGTAGTTGTAGTGAAATGACGTGTGTCATTCTGTAGTTCATGTGTTGTGATTGTAGTGTAGTGAGATGACGTGTGTCATTCTGTAGTTCACTGTGTTGTGTTTGTAGTGTAGTGAGCGGACGTGTGTCATTCTGTAGTTCACTGTTTTGTACTGTCTGATGACACTGTACTGGGATGACGTGTGTTTATCTGTAGTTCACTGTACTGTTTCATTGTAGTGTACTGTAATACATTGTGTTAGGTTGTATTGCTTTTGTAACGTAATGTTTTTTTTTCAGTATAGTACTGTCACACACGAGTTACACGCATTGTACTGAAAGCATTGCATTATACTGTTCGAACCACTTCGCTCAGACTTTCAGAGTTTGAAAACCCTCTCTGTTGACCCAGCAGTAAACGGGTTACCTGATTCAGAGTTTGAA
>CM031611.1:77431469-77436469 GCA_018398815.1 Conus ventricosus
TCGTTCAACAGCTTCACCATTAATTACAAGGTCTGGCACAGGTTCCGGGTTCTTCCGAAAGTCGATTAAGATTTCTTTTGTTTTTTGCACATTTAGGTCAAGAAAGTTGTCTTTACACCAGCTGCAGAACTTTTTGATTTCCTCAAAGTAAACTGAATCAGAGTTTGACATATCTAGAATAGCAGAATCATCAGAATATTTAACGAGTGGAGTTTTTCTCTGTGCCTCTACAGTCATTAGTATATAAAGTAAACAAAACGGGAGACAGAACTGTGCCTTGGGGTTCTGGTTGTTTCTAAAAACGTCCCAAGCCACTTGTTTTAAAACTTGATGACACTCTTGTAAAGTCAAGGGACAGAAAGTGACTGTGCACTCATTTCAGTTTTGGCTCCTTTTTTGGCAGATCTGTCAGCAAATTCATTGCCCCAAATTCCACAGTGGGAAGGGACCCAGAAAAAAGTTAAATCGGTCCCTTTGCACATCAAAATATGAATTAAATAACATATTTCCTTTAAAACAAAGTTTTCAGAATTAGAACTGAAAAACCTGATGTGTGTGTGTGTGTGTGTGTGTGTGTGTGGTGTGTGTGTGTGTGTGTGTGTGTGTGTGTGTGTGTGTGTGTGTGTGTATGTGCGTGTGTGTGTGTGTGTGTGTGTGTGTGTGTGTGTGTGGTGTGTGTGTGTGTGTGTGTGTGTGTGTGTATACTACCACACACACACACACACACACACACACACACACACACACACACACACACACACCATATATATATATATATATATATACTACCACACACACACACAACTTGTTTTCCGAGTTGTTTCTTGATGTTGGATAGCATAAATAGTCCGACCAGTTCGCATGTTTCTGCACCGTCATATGATCCCATGGTTACATCAAATGTTGAATTTCTGTTCGTTTTCTTGATCCAGGTTTCATTTTTGCTGTACAGTAGCGTTTTCTTGGTGTGGAATATGATTTCCATTTCTGACCCTGTTATGTCTGTATGGTTACTAGCAAATTTCAGAGCTTTGGTGAGCAGTTCCTCATCTATGGATGGGTAAAAATCTACTATGTCGAATGTGATGAATACCGTGTTGCTTTGTTTATCAAGTGTTTTGAACCATTGAATAACTTCATTTGTGTTCTTCCAGAGGTTGTATTCAGAGTTTGATTTTACGTTCTTTATTGTTGTTGGATTATACAGAGACGACGGCCTTGCTGCACTAACCAACAACCCAAGAACCATTGAAAATAAGAAAAAAGAATTATGTAAAATCTTCCAAAACCACAACTTAAAAATCACACATTGAAGCAAACAAAAAGGTAGTAAACTACCTAGACATAACACTTGATCTCATCAACTACATATATAAACCATACAAGAAGCCCAATGACACACCTATCTATGTAAACATCAAAAGCAAACCACCCACCATCTGTATTAAAAGCCATACCCAATGGCATAAATCAGAGACTATCAAACCTGTCATGCAATGAAAGAGTATTCAACAATGCAGCAGTAGAATATCAAGAAGCACTGCAAAAAAGTGGGTACAACTACAAACTACAATATAATCCAGACAATAACACAAATAGAAATAAGAAAAACAGGAAAAGAAAAATCACATGGTACAACCCATCATACGACGGAAAACTCAAAACAAACATAGGAAAAGAATTCTTTATAATTTTAACAACCTCGTTCCCAAAAGAACACAAACTATATAAAATATTCAACAAAAACCACCGTCAAACTATCGTATTTATGCATGCCCAACCTCAAAAATTTAATTGACGCATCTAATAAAATGAAAACCAACACAGCAAAGAAGGGTGAAGAAAGGAAATCTTGCAATTGCATCACAAAAGAGCAGTGCCCCCTGAGCAATAAATGCCTTCACAACAACATTGTATAACCAAGCCACTGTGACATCAGAAAATGAAAAAGAAACATACATAGGGATCACTGAAAACCACTTCAAAACCAGATATGCAAACCACAAACAGTCATTTAATAAAGAAAAATATAAAAACCAAACAGAACTGAGCAAATATATCTGGAAACTTAAAGACGCAAAAACAAGCTACAATATATCTTGGAAAATCATAAAAAGAGCATCACCATACAGCAATGTTTCAAAAAGGTGCAACCTATGTTTAACTGAAAAATGTTAATACTATGCAAACCACACTTAGCAACTTAAATACCAAAACAGAAATAGTAAACAACTGCAGGCATAAATGGAAATCGTTGTTAGTGAATACACCCCCAAAAAAACCCTGAAAGCCCCCAAAAACACGTGCAGCCAACCCGCACGTGCAAACAACCGCAAACGGGAGCCCACACGCTATATAATATCGGCGGTGGGCAAACCAAAAACCATCCTGATGACAGCGCAACGCGCTCGAAACACTTTTGTAGATTCTATTTTTAAAAAAACCTATTTTAACAACTTTATATATATATATAATATATATATATATATATATATATATACTACCACACACACACACACACACACACCAACACACACACACCATATATATATATACACACACACACACACACACACACACACACACACACACACACACACACACACGAACTCCAAGAATTACATTCTTTATTCCTCTGGTCAGTGTCAATGACAGAGCCAGGTGTTGACACACCCTAGACCCGAACCTGATCCTGCACCCTCCTCAGACCCCTCTCCCCATTTCTTCCCCCCCCCCCCTCCACACCCTCCCTCCCCTCCCCTCCCTCGACACCACCCCACTCCCCCCCCCCCCCCCTCCAACCCCCACCTATATCGCCTTCTTCAGCGACTTTTATTCTTGCCCCTTCCCCTTCTCACGGCTCGTCACATGATCTCCCCCCAGCTGCACAATAGTCTCCCTTTTCCACAATATCGCCTTCCCTTGGATGGGGGGGGGGGGGGGCAAATAGCTCAGTGCTAGAGTGCCGCCACTCGTAATCTTGGTGACCTTGGGCTGCGGGTTCGAATCTCCGCCGGGCCGGTTCGGTACAGGGAGATTTTTTTTTTTTCCCCTCGAGTTAACATTGGTTCTGACTCCATTTCCCACACAGTCCTTCGAATGAGACTATAAACTGAGTTCTGTGTGTGAACGCACGCATAACATCTGGCACACACTTAAAATCGCATCACCAACTTTCGGAAGAGATGGCCAGTTTGGCCGTTGGTATGGATAACACGTTACACATAGCATGCACCCTGCGTGAGAAAGTGAAAGAATGAAGGAAGTAAGGAATTTGAGTGAACGATATTGAATGATACTGACTGGATGACACGAGAAAATGACCGAATGAAGAGCCAGCTTGCTGCTCTTCAGTCGGGACTACCCAGGTAGGCAGCCCGTTGTGTAAACGAGTGTGGATTGCAAAGCGTTAGAGCTTGGTCTGTAGCCGAGGATAGGCGCTATGTCCGTATTCATAATGATAATAATAATTATTATAATTGCCTTCATCTTCCTCCTCCCCCCCCCCCCCGCCCCCACCCCCCAGCCCCACCCTTTTCCCCTTCCCCCATTCCAGCCCCCTCCGTCTCAACTCATAAACCCCTCGCTGTTTTGTCACAGGTGAGGTATAGATTATTGCCCTTGCCCTTTCCTTTTTCACACATACACATACACGTACACGCACGTGCAATGGGACGCGCGCGCGCACACACACACACACACACACACACACACACACACAACACTGAACTGAACTGAACAGAACTGAACTGAACTGAAATCATTTACTGTCAATTAACCATAGGTTGTAATGAACACACACACACACACGCACGCACGCACGCACGCACGCACGCACACACACACACACACACACTAATTACTCATTTTTAGTGATTGCAGGTACGGAGACTTCGGAACATTGACTCTTAAAGCAATTATACATACAATGCCACTTTGACAACCTCTTACAAATGACAGTAAGTACAAAGCTGTACACACAGCGCCACTTTGATATCATGCAACTGTCATACACACACTGTATACACACCGCACCACTGAGATACTATACAACTGTCAATTAAATACATACTGTACACACAGTGTCACTTAGATATCATACAACTGCCAGTACACACTCCACTGTACATACAGTGTCACTTAGAAATCATACAACTGCCAGTACACACTCCACTGTACATACAGTGTCACTTAGAAATCATACAACTGCCAGTACACACTCCACTGTACATACAGTGTCACTTACATATCATACAACTGTCAGTATACACTCCACTGTACATACAGTGTCACTTAGATATCATACAACTGTCAGTATACACTCCAGTGTACACACAGTGTCACTTACATATCATACAACTCTCAGTATACACTCCACTGTACATACAGTGTCACTTAGATATCATACAACTGTCAGCATACACTCCACTGTACATATGGTGTCGCTTAGATATCATACAACTGTCAGTATACACTCCACTGTACACACAGTGTCACTTACATATCATACAACTCCCAGTATACACTCCACTGTACATACGGTGTCGCTTAGATATCATACAACTGTCAGTATACACACAACAGCTTATACAGTGTCAGATGTTCAATTGTCTGTATGTACACAGCTATACATATCGTGCCACTTTGACAAAATCATACAGCTATCAGTACTCGCACAACTGTACACACAATGCCACGTTGACAGCATGAAACAATTGTCAGTCAAAACAAGTGTACATAAATGTCACCTCATAAAAACAGTCAGAGAGACATTCAGAAATAGGGACCAAAAAAAGGTGTATATAAACAGGGAAAAAAGAAGAATTACGCATTACCTTTTAGTTTATTCGCAACTCATTTTCCATTGTCATTGTATATCCTGTTCCCACCTGTGTTTTTGCTATGGAAAGCGACATTCTGTCAATTCAACAATAAAGGGTTTGTGGGCTGGTCTCTCTGTCTCTGTCTCAGTCCTTGTCCCTTGTCCCTTCTCCTCTCTC
>CM031611.1:77458969-77486176 GCA_018398815.1 Conus ventricosus
ATGAGTGGATCCAAGGGGGTGATTTAGATCACACACACACACAAACACAATGCACAAAACAACAACACACACCGAATATATACAATAATAATAATATAATAATCTAACTGATATTCCATGTAAGGATATTTAAACGCGGACACAAACACCAAGAACGCCTACACACACAAACACGCCTGTTTTTTTATTTTTGGTTTTTTCACCCGCCGTCCGCACGTCACTGCACGCTCGCTGCTACCGTTCGTTCTCTATGTTTATTATGATTGTGTTTCCGACGGTGCAACACCTTTTCCAACAATTTTCACTTACACACACACACTGTCACCACCCGCACCACTGCTCATTCACTCTACATATTTTTTACACACATATATTGTGTTTCACACACAACCAAACCTACACACACATTTTTTATTGCTGTTGTTGATCCAACGACACCGACACATTTTCGAGCTCTCTTTGCACTTGACACACACATCACTACACTCCACCACAACACCCATTACACACCACACCACACGCACACCACACACACAACACACAACACACACATGCGCACCCGCACACACACGGACCCCGTGCCCACACACATCTATATACATACACATGTGTACATTCAACGCACATACATACATTAAAACATCGACACAACACACACAACGACACAACACACACACACACACAACACTACCACACACACCCACAAGCACTCACCATAGTTAGTAGGCACTCGAAGGTCTGACCAGCGCATTGGGCTCAGTCGTAGCCACGAGACCCTCTTGTTAGATTCCTCATCTTAGTTTTTTTTTCAAGTCATTTATCCATCAGCTTCAAATCAAGTGCAGTGGGGTCTCAACACTTAGCGGATGTGGTGTAGCGTATAATTATGGACTTGTCCGCACATAGTGACGCCTCCTTGATGAAACTGAAACGGGCACTTCTATTTACCACATTTTCATTGTTTGTTTGTTTGTTTGTTTGTTTGTTTGTTTGTTTTCTCCTAATCTCCAGTTTACCACTTTTTTTTAAAGTGAGGCTTTCCATCTCCCTCTTTTCCCCACTCTCTTTTTCTCTCCGTATTTCCTTGTCCTTTTCCCACCGACAATCGCTCACCACGCAAGTCTGTGTGTGTTCTATTCATTGGTGGACATTCGCATGCATGCAGAGTGCGCTTTGTTCACTGAAAACAGTCGTTGATGCCAAGTTAGCCAGACGACGAATGCATGTTTAGGGAATACTGTTGATGAGAAAACAAGAATCAGCACAAAGACAAGAATCAGCACAAAGACAAGAATCAGCACAAAGACAAGAATCAGAACAAAGACAAGAATCAGCACAAAGACAAGAATCAGAACAAAGACAAGAATCAGCACAAAGACAAGAATCAGAACAACAGACAAGAATCAGCACAAAGACAAGAATCAGAACAAAGACAAGAATCAGCACAAACAAGAATCAGCACAAAGACAAGAATCAGAACAAAGACAAGAATCACACAAAGACAAGAATCAGAACAAAGACAAGAATCAGAACAAAGACAAGAATCAGCACAAAGACAAGAATCAGCACAAAGGCAATAATTAGCTCTTTTCGTCCGGGCAAAATAAGTTACACGGTGTAAAATGACATAAAGCTAAACAATGGTAGCATAATGCATAACGACTTCGATCAGAGTGGTACATCGCAGTTTCACACACACACACACACACACACAACACACACACACACACACACACACACACACACACACACACACACACAAACACACACACATGCACACACACGCGCGCGCGTGCGCCCGCACTCACTCAAACGCAAGCACACTCACATGCAAATGTTTCAAGAACACACACACTCTCTCTCTCTCTCTCTCTCTCTCTCTCTCCTCTCTCTCTCTCTCTCTCTCTCTTATATGTGCACAAATGCGTGGGATGGTGAGTGGTGGGTGCATATGTGTGTTTGAGAGAGAGAGAGAGAGAGAGAGAGAGAGAGAGAGAGAGGGAGAGAGAGAAGACAGACAGACAGACAGACAGACAACACGGTAGTGAAAGAGGAAGAGACGAGACGTGGTCAGACTGGCCGGTTGCTAAGCAAGGGACGTAAATCTTCTCTACAGATGTTGTCGGTGGATGGCACGGAATTCTTTCCCCTGGATAAAAAAAATTAAAAATAAAAAGATTTAAAAAAAATAAAAATTAAAAAAAAAACCTGATGTTAACGCCCTCGATAGCTTTCACCATACCGTTTTGGTAAAGAGATGAGAAAACATGTAAAATGAAAAGAGAGTGCGATGGTTTTAAGGGCTACTCAAATTTTACACCATTCACACACGCAGAAGCAAGCAGACAGATGGCTAGGTAGAAAGGTAGGTAGGTAGGCAGGCTGGTTGGTTGGTAGAGAGGAGGAGGAGGAAGAGGAGGAAGAGAGGAGGAGGAGGGGAGGGAGAGAGAGAGAGAGAGAGAGAGAGAGAGAGAGAGAGAGAGAGAGAGAGAGAGAAGAGAGAGAAGAGACAGAGACAGAGACAGACAGACACAGACAGAGACAGACAGACAGACAGACAGACAGGCAGGCAGGCAGGCAGACGGACAAAAAGGCAGATAGACAGACAGACAGACAGACAGACAGACAATCTTTATTCCCAAGTTAACAGAAAAGCAAGAATACATATATATAATGCACTTTTCCAACGCCCCTTGAGACTAGAGAAAGACGGAGGGAGAGAAAAGGGAGGGGAGGGCTTTGTTTCTTTAAAATCGCTCATTAGACTGCAACGGTTTTTACTTTTTTTTTTTTAATAGAAAAATAAAAACATGTGAAAAAAAAAGTTTTTTGGGACTGTCTCACAACCAAGGAAAGAAAGTGTAACTGCGTCGCGATAAATCACACTCTTACCTCCCTTAGGTTATCAACACGTGTTCATCGCTTCTCTGTCTTATTACTAATTCGCGGAAACGTTTACGGAATTTCGCGAGTCGTGTTTCTAATTAAAAGAGGCCGAGGAAAAAGGTTAAACAACCTAATCTCACCTTCTTTTCTTTTAAAACCATTTCCATCTTACACACTGTTGGTGAGGAAACAAGAGAGGGCCAGTGGGCAAACATGAATCTATACCTGTGTCACAATTATCGCACCATCCCCCATCCTCGCCCCCCCCCCCCCCCCCCCCCCCCCCTCCCCCCAGGCTTTCCTGTAAGCTTTGCTAAGGGGAAAGAAATCTTGTACAGAAATGTTAAAACTGGATGACACGGGTGCATTCCCTTGCTCTGGACATTTCCTCTCCAAAAATCTCATAAGGAAAGTGTTGGGACTCTCTCCCTCTCGGCCGCGCGATCGACCCTGCTGATTATTGTCGGTCAGTCACTGGCACACTAGCAAAACGTAGTGTTTCCATTTCTATATACTTTCACCGTGTCTTTTTTTCTTCTTCCCTCTTTTTTTTATGTATCTTTCGACTTTCTGTTTGTTTGCTTTCCTTCCCTCATTCCTTCCTTCCTCCCTTCCTTCCTTCCTTCCTTCCTTTTTAATGATGCATTCGACAGATTTATTCATTCCAATTGTTAAGGGCCAACGCCCCCAGGCGCCTGACAATTAAAGTTGCTGTTTTTTTTAAACCCACCCCACTCTCTCTCTCTCTCCTCTCTCTCCTCCTCTCTCTCATCCTCTCTCTCTCTCTCTCTCTGTGAGCGCGCGCGCGTGTGTGCGTGCATGGTCACGTGCGTGTGCACGCACATAGGCAGGAGAGAGAGGGAGGTGTGTGGAAGAGCAAGTGAACGAGGGACAGAGAGATTCAGATTCAGATGTTTAATTCATATTTAGGCCATTGCCCCTAATGAAGGGGAGTAATTGAACACTCATTCACACAAACTTTTCTATACACATTACAAAGTCAACTGAAATGCTTTGTACAAGTAAATTGATAGATTTTTAAACTGTTTTTTTTCACGTTTGTGTGCCAAAAGTAAACTTAGTCGAAACAGGTTTGAAAATTTATAAAAAAAAAACTTTGCAGGAATGTATTGTTGTCTTAAGTTATTTAGTGCTGGACAACATAAGACAAAATGAACCTCATCCTCTTTACCGTTTTTACACAGTGGGCAAATTAAATCATTCTCATTATGGGTCGATATTGGTAGAGGGACAGAGAGAGAGAGAGAGAGAGAGAGAGAGAGAGAGAGAGAGAGAGGGAGAGAGAGAGGGGGGACAGAGAGAGAGAGAGAGAGGGGGAGGGACAGAGAGAGAGAGATACACAGAGAGAGAGAGAAGAGAGAGATAGAGAGGAGAGAGAGAGAGAGAGAGAGAGTGTGTGTGTGTGTGGTGTGTGTGTGTGTGTGTGTGTGTTGTGTGTGTGTGTGTGTGTGTGTGGGTTTGACAGACAGACAGACAGACGCAGGCACAGATCATCAGCGACACGGACCGACATTGAACCACATTTCAGACAGTCTGTAAATCAGGCTGGATGTGGCCACCAACTGTGTGGAGGTCAGGGAACGAACGGTCAAACTGGACAGAGGCCAGCCAGCCTTGCCCCCTGACAGAGACTAACATTCCGCTCGGTCTCCCTCTGACGTATAATCCCCGTGGACGATGACGTCACCACCATTACGTCAGGGGAGTCCTACCCTCTCTGACTCTTTCGCCACCCTCTCCCATTCTCCCTGACCCTCCGCTATCACTCCAGACATTCCACCCCACCCCACCCCCTCACCACCACCCGTCCCTCTCCTCTCTCTCTCTCCTCTCTCCTCTCTCTCATCTCTCCTCTCTCTCTCTCTCTCATCTCTCTCTCTCTCATCTCCTTCCCAACTCTTCTACCCTCTCTTTCTGATGTCCAAGTTGCTTGTGTCCACTTTCCATGTTACACTCATTGCAC
Organism: Conus ventricosus; assembly: GCA_018398815.1. Classification (NCBI taxonomy): domain Eukaryota; kingdom Metazoa; phylum Mollusca; class Gastropoda; order Neogastropoda; family Conidae; genus Conus; species Conus ventricosus. The sequence goes on from CM031611.1 coordinate 77,463,840, forward strand.
GCGTATGCGCATGTATGTGTATAATTATAGAAATACGCATACACTCAGACTCACGCGCGGGCATGCACGCACGCGCGCACGGCGACGCACACACGTGCGCGCGCACACACACAACTACACACACACACACACACACACACACACACCACACACACGCACACACATGCACGCACGCATGCACATTCACACACATACATACATGGAGGAGGAGAAAAAGAGAAGAAGACGAAGAAGAAGAAGAAGGAGGAGGAGGAGAGGAGGAGGAGGGGAGGAGGAGAGAGGAGAGAGGAGAGGAGGAGGAGAAGAAGAAGAAGAAGAAGAAAGAAGAAGAAGAAGAAAGAAGAAGAAAAGGAGCATGGAGAAGAAGAAAAGAAGAAGAAGAAGAAAAGAAGAAGAAGAAGAAAAGAAATGGAGGAGGGAGGAGGAGGAGGAGGAGGAGGAGGAGGGAGAGGAGGTGGCGGTGAGGAAGAAGAACAACAACAAGGAGGAGGAAGGGGAGGAGGAGGAGGAGGAGGAAGAGGAAGAGACTAACAAGGAAAGACAATTAGCAGTAGGTAGCAACAATACAGAGTGACCCGACTCCTCCCGCTTTCAACGCCGACAACAATGTAAGTCTCCAATCAGTGTCAACCTACGTCTTGCTTCACGAGCCCAGTGAGGAGTAGTCCCCCCTTTTCGTGACGTCAGGGAGAGTTGTCCACGGGCGAGGTCGGTTCGCTTCCCGCTAATGACGAACTCCTCCATTGTAAGGAGTCGGTGGTCTTGTGGAATCGCCAAAGGTCAGCGCCACCGTTCGCTGGTCGTAGTGCCAGGACCCACGTAACTATCTAATCAATGGTCACCCACCGGTACTGTATTGTTCGGTCAGTCCACTTTACCATAGCGACTGCTGACCACACAGACGGAGCGAGAAGGGAGGTAAGAGGAGGGAGGGGGGAGGGGTGTGACGTATATGAATTGTAATGGCCACCATGTCTCCTTTTTGCTGATCCCACACCGCCAGCCTGCCGCCCCCCCCCCCCCCCCCCCCCCCAACCTCCCTGCTCCCCTCCCGCTCTCTCCTCCTCTTTCCACGCCCACCCCAAACCCTTCTGTCCAGTCGTCCTTCCTCTTCCAACACACACAGACACGCAGACGCGCAACACACACACACACACACACACACACACACACACACACACCACACACGCCACACAACGACACACACACACACACACACACACACACACACACACATTGAGGTTCACAAGTCACCACATTCAGATGTCACAAGTACTTGTTTTAAGATATCCCATGTCGCCCTTTAAGATGTCACACGTCATCACATTAAGATGTCACACGTCATCACATTAAGATGTCACAAGTCAATACAATAAGATGTCACAATCATCATGTCACAAGTCATCACAGTAAGACGTCACAAATCATCACAGTAAGACGTCACAAGTCATCACAGTAAGACGTCACACGTCATCACAGTAAGACGTCACACGTCATCATAGTAAGACGTCACACGTCATCATAGTAAGACGTCACACGTCCCTCACAGTAAGACGTCCACACGTCATCACAGTAAGACGTCACACGTCCATCCCTAGTAAGACGTCACAAGTCATCACAGTAAGACTCACCACGTCATCACAGTAAGACGTCACACGTCCATCAAAGTAAGACGTCACACGTCATCACAGTAGACGTCACACGTCATCACAGTAAGACGTCACACGTCAACACAGTAAGACGTCACACGTCATCACAGAAGACGTCACAAGTCATCACAGTAAGACGTCACACGTCATCACAGTAAGACGTCCCCACGTCATCATAGTAAGACTTACACGTCATCACAGTAAGACGTCACACGTCACATAGTAAGACGTCACACGTCATCACAGTAAGACGTCACACGATCATCACAGTAAGACGTCACACGTCACACAGAAAGACGTCACCAACGTCATCACAGTAAGACGTCACACGTCATCACAGTAAGACGTCACACGTCATCACAGTAAGACGTCACACGTCATCACAGTAAGACGTCACAAGTCATCACATTAAGATGTTGCAAGTCATCACATTAAGACTCACAAGTCATCACATTAAGATGTTGCAAGTCATCACATTAAGATGTTGCAAGTCATCACATTAAGATGTCACAAGTCATCACAATAAGATATCACAAATCATCACATTAAAATGTCACAAGTCATCACAATAAGATATCACAAATCATCACATTAAGATGTCGCCAGGTCATCACATTAAGATGTTCACAAGTCATCACATTAAGATGTCACAAGTCCATCACATTAAGAAATCAACAAATCTCACATTAAGATGTCCAATCATCACTGTAAGACTACACAACATCCTCACAGTAAGACGTCACAAGTCTCGCATTAAAACGTCACAAATCATGCACACACACTGAAAAGACAACATACAATTTGCAACCCAACATTTCCCAACAGACTGTGGAACAGAGGAATCGAACAACATCAACCATTTGTGCTCTGTCTGGAGCTTAATTTCTAAAACATGGGAAACAATTCATAACTTTTTTTTCTTCTAATACGAGTATATCCCGGTGCTTGATTCTGCATTTTTTTTTTTTTTTGGATCGAGTACTCAATAATTTGTAAATTACTTTAAGCTAAAAAAAAGGACAATTTTCCAGGGTTTTTTATTTTTTTTTTCAAGAAATAATGTTTTGTGGTTGTTGTTGTTGTTGATTATATGTTTTGGGCTGATTTGTTTTTGGTGTTTTTGTCGGCGTTGTTGTTCGTCGTCGTTTGTGTTATTTTGTTTGATTCCTTTAAAAAGAACACCGTTTCATCCCCACGGACAGAAACGGACTAATCTACAAGTGCAGAGCGACACCACTCACACACCACACACATCGAGGCGTCAGGTATCTGAGTCACGCAGGAAATCCAAGGGGTGAATGACCTCTCTCCACACGAGTCCCTGAGGGGCTGATAACTACAGCCAGCCCTTCGCCCAAGGCAAGGTGGGGGTAAGGATGGCGCAGGGACGAAGCAGAATAGATGAGTAGGAGGTGGTGGTGAACAACGAAGATGGTGATTGGCGGGGGGGGGGGGGGGGGGGAGGCGATTCGGAGGGGGGAGGGGGGGAGGGTGAATAGGCAGATCCAGTAAGCTGCTGGTTCAGAGTACTGGTGTCCGGAGCATCAGTGTCCGCCATGATGGACCGACCCAATCCACAGCGAGCTGTTCTGGAATCTGTGGTGCTGTCTGCTCGCCTCCTCCTCATTGGGACCAGAGTCTTGGGGGGGTACGGAGAGCTGCAGAACGTATCAATGTTGAACGCATCAGTCTCTGCACAATGCCGTGACAGGCCTGTGTAGTCCACGAGTCTTCTCTGACTGGTGGTCTCCTGGTGATGTTCCTTTCTTTCTTTCTGCGTACGCAGGCTGATACTTCTGCGGACACTGCCTGTATAGACAGGCAGTGAGTTTTGTGTGTATGACCGCGTTTTTTTTATCCCGCCATTAAGGCAGCCATACTCCAACTTCGGGAAGGTGCATGCAATGTGTAACGTGTCATCAATACCAACGGCCAAACTGGCCTTCTCTTCCCGAAAGATGTGATGGGATTTGACGTGTGTGCAAGATGTTATGCGTGCGTTCACACACGAACCTCGGTTTATAGTCTCATTCGAAGGACTGTATGGGAAATGGAGTCAGAACCAATGTTAACTCCGAGGGGAAAAATCCCCCTGTACCGAAATTCGAACCCGCAACCCCAGGATCACGAGTCCGGCGCTCTACCACTGAGCTATTCCGACTCCCGATGTGATGTTGAAAGCTTCGGAATCACGCAGTAGGAACCTACAGACGGATTTAGGAACAGAACGAAAAGGCCTGGTCTGGCAGACGGGCAGCAGATACTCAGGGTTAACCATGTCAGGAATGACAAACAAGGACGGTAACTCGGCTCCCACGATGAAACAAACACACACCCACAATTTGAGCAAAGACACTTTCCGACTCCGGGTTGTTCATGTTTCTGTGTGTTCTGACTCAAGAGTCTAAATTAAAAAAAATGTTACCTTAGGAAATTTTCGGCCAGCTAATGACCTGCCCCCCCCCCCCCCCCCCCCCCCCCCCCCCCCCCCCCGCGTGCTGAACACCAATCACTCCACCAGTGAGGACAACTCAGAGAACACCAACACCCACCACAACTACCAGTCAGTCGGGCTGACGAAGACCAGCAGTAGCTGGCCGAAAATTTCCCTAAGGTCAAATTTTTTTATTAGACTCTTTGAGTCAGAACACACAGAAACACACACCCACAAGTCAAAAAGGAATGCTGCTTGCGACACCAAATCGCCTAGCAGCTATGACAGCACAGAGCACACAGAAAAAAAACAAGGAAACATAGAAAAAAGGATGTTCTAAAGCTTGCCTATATGTCTTGTACCGGACACATCTACCCAAACAACAACTGGAGAAAGGAACAAATGCAAACTGACATATTTCAGTCAAGACTGGCACAGCCTTTTTGATCTTGAATATCGTCGGACAAGTAGCCTACGTGGACGAACAGAAACAAATACAGTACAGAGTGACCTCGATTGGATTGGAATGAAAGTAATGTGAAATGAGCAGGGAACACAAGTATGTCAGGACGTCAGACCCTCTGCCCGAGGTAACCAGTCAGGTAGGCCTGCTCCCGCGGGATGACTGACTTGGCTTCGTCAATAATTTACTGAGAATTACCGAGAAGGTCGATCATTGTTTTGCTGTCTGTACCCCAATCGTAAAAACAAAGTCCAGCTTAACCTAATACTTAAAACAATAACAACAACAACAACAACAACGACAACACCAACACATCGCAATAACAACATCTAAGTTAGACATTTGGAATCGTTGTGACGAACAAACTCAATCACACAGGATCACAACATACACACAAATGTTAACAGTACATCTAATAAATGAATGAGAAAAAAATGACTAAAAAGACATCTGCATTCAGTCGCAAACTAATAACAAACACATGGACAACGAGACACGGAAAAACAACAACAACAACAACAACAAAAGGCGGTCATCCTGTTTAACACTGAAGAACATCACCAAACAACGGACTGATCAGCGAACAGAATGTTCCATCCAAACAAAACTTAAATAAATGGTAGCGAACCGCCCAGAGAACTTGACAAACGATTACAAGACAGAAAACACGACGCGTTTTCGACCTCGAGGTCGTCGTCCTGGTGATAAATAAACGAATAAAACAACGAAAATTCACTTTAGCTTTGGTCGCTTTCAGATCGCTCAGGTTCAGCGCAAGGAAGAAGCGTGGAATGAAACGAGCTGTGAAGGGAAATATGAGCGAGTCAAACGTAATGAGAATAATAATTATACATGATAGGTAAACTATTAATGGCCCAAAATATGGGGGGGGAAGACAAGATCAATCTTGGTGTCAATAAGTATGTGTATGGGAGAAAGGGTTAGAGGATTCTTTAAGTCAGCAGGGTGCCGGGCAACAGTCCCAGAGGGAGGGTTGGATGTCATGCTAGGGTATGTATCAATACTAGCAATAGGATTACTGAAATGAAAATTGCTAACAATGATAGTTAAGGTTATAGGTAACGAAAGCATTATACAGAAATATTATTAGAAAATACATTTTTATAATAATCAAATAAATAAATAAAAAACATTAAAAATAATAATGATAATAATAATAAATTAAAACAAAAAATTAATCAAATAAAATGCATAAATAAGATACTATAAGTTATGTGTGAGTGAATAGTGGAGATAAGGTAGTTATGTTGTGTGTAGTGGAGGATATTGTGGGCTGCGATTGATATTATATATATAAATACTATAATATATCTATACCCCCCCCCCCCCCCCCTATTTTTTTTCACGACCATGATAAGGAGCTAGCATTCTATTCATTATGTGTGTGTGTGTATTGTTGTGTGTGAGGTGAGTGTGAGTGTGTGTGTGTGTGTGTGTGTTGTGTGTGTGTGTTTGTGTGATGTGTTCCATTTGTAATATCAGCCTTATTCCCATTGGTTACCCCCACCTCCACCTCAACAACCGCCATACCCACCAACATCCACTACACACATCATTACTAGGCAGGGGTGAGGGGTAAGTCGATTGATATAGCAAATGGAGAGACTCAGAGAGTGTAAGGAAAAGGGAAGGGGAAGATAGCTGCAACCTATGTCTGAGGTTAACCAGAGGTAGGGAGGGTGTGGCAGTGAGGATATTTTCAGGCGGAGCTGCAGAGATGGAAATGGCACATACACTTTTGGAACGGTTGATTGCCATGAGGTGCACGTGCCCAGTTTGGCAATGAAGATGAGATTCCTGCATAAGGCGTTTCAAAGTTGTCACTCTAGAATTGCCACAGTCCAAGACCCCCATTATTTTCTTTGACGTGTGAGGTTGTGTTGGCATGGTTGAAGTGGTAGAGCGACTGGTTTGGGCCGATGGTGGCGGATGTCGGCCAGGTGTTCAGAGATGCGCGTCTCAGTGTGGCGAGATGTCTCACCAACATAGATCTTACCGGCACAGCTGACAGTGGATGGCAATACACAAAGTTGTGGCCTCTGGCATGAGAAAGTGCGTTATTAATAGTGAAAGAGGCTGTGGGCCAGTAGATGGTGTCTGGTTTGGTGAGAGAGCAGATTTTGCAGTTGGTTTTGACCGGGGAAAGTACCTGGTGGCCTTAGGGGTGTAAGATTTTGTTCAGCTTAGAGCGCACCAGAAGGGTCGTTGAGTTTTGTCACGTGTGAAAGTGATTCATTGGTTCGTCTCAAGGCAGTTTATGATTTTCTACCATGTGCCAGTTAGACTTCAGGATCCTGCAGATGGCAAGATTTTGAGATGGAAGAGAAGGCAGGCATGGTCTGTCTTTCCTCTTTGGGAGGTTTTAGTTCCAGAGTAATGATCTGGATTTAGGGCTGCAGTGGCTGAGAGCATCATTGATGACGGCACAAGGTATCCACGGTTGGTGAAAAAAATCAACATTTTGGCTGCTTTGTATAGTGGAAAAAAATTCTTCTTCTGCTAGAGCAGAGTCTGCGTAGCCGAGGAATTCAGAAGAAGAATGCTAATTTTATAAGTGGACCTGGTGGGGGAAGATGTGTAGTTCCAGGTATGAGTTTGCATCAGTATAGTTTTGTAGAAGACTGAAGGTTTTGAAGGCAGTCCATCTTTGAGGAGATAGTGATGTCCAAGGAAATTAACTGACTGTGAAATGGTGTAGTCCGCTGGACGATGGTGGAAGGTCTGTGCCAATTGAGGACATTCCTGGAGGTCATGATACTGGCATGGATGTGTGCACCCAATCCATCATCTATGTATCTTTTGTAGAGCTCTGGTGCAGGTGGCCTGTGTAAAGTTAGTAAGCGTGTTCTAGGTTCCCATGAAGAGCAGGCATAGGATGGTCCATCTTGGTTTCACCAGAGCAACACCACTGAATTTGTGAGAATGTGGTGATTGTTAAGTTCAAAAAGTATTGAGGTGAGGCACTAATTCTGCAAGTCTGACCATGTAGCGTGGTGGAGGGTGTTGTTGGGTTTAAGGGCCGTTGTTAAGAAAGAATGCGAGGGCCCCTTCAGTCCATCAGCAATGAGGGATGGAATGTAGAGAGAGACGAACGTCAAGTTAAAGAGGAGCTGGGTTGGAAAGTGGGATCTGTGTTGTAATGAATTAATCCATGTTAAGTGTGATGTAGTGTCTTTGAAGGTAAGAGTGGGGAGGCGCCTTGTACTATGAGATAGGAAAAAAGGAGAGAGTCTAAGTACTCTGCGAAATATGTTCAGTAGGGCAGCTGCATGCAGAGTACATGGTCTACCGGTGTATTGGTTTTGTGTATTTTAGGGAGGCAGTAGAAGGTGGTTTGTTTGGTTTCTGTCATTATGAAGGAGTTTGGCTGTTGTCGGTAAGTTGTTATGTTTGATTTCTTGTTTAAAACTGTGTTGAGAGGAGTATTCTGGTGTTTTGGGGGGGAGGTGATGCTGTGAAGTGAAAAAATCAGACATTTCAACGCCTTCTTTCTTGGCGCTGAACCCTGAGCGATCTGAAGCGAACCATCCCTCATACTCCCCCGGCTCGTTACTTACTACTGTCCCCCTGGCTCGTAACTTGCCCCCGCTATTGCGCGGGCCCCGCTAATGCGCGCCGCTATTGCGCGCTAACCTCACCCTATCCCTAACTCCTATCCCTAACCCTATCCCTAACCCCTAACCAAATCCCTCAACCCTAACCCTATCCCTACCCTCTCCCTAACCCTATCCCTAACCCTAAGCCCTAACCCAACCCGAACCATGCTCTTACTCGCCGGGGAAGTAAAGTGCCGGGGAGAAACGATTACGGGGAGTAATGACTATCCGTCTGAAGTGACTCAAAGCTAAGTGATTTTTTCGTTGTTTAATTTTGTTTATAATCACCTAGAACAAGACCTAAGAGGGTCGAAACGCTTCGTGTTTTGTCTGAAACACACCCACACGTTGTCCACGTTCTCTGGGCGGTTCGCTAAACATTTAATTTAAAGAATTTGTTTAGATTTCCGCCTGCAGTCGTCTGGATTTTTGCAACTAGATCTATTTTGATTCATAACTGACTGGCTACCCCTTCGTTGTTTTGTAATTCTGTTTACGGTCCATCAGTGTGTGCGATTGTTATCGATATGTACGACTTTCGAACATTGTATACTGTTAATCATCGCTCCGTATTTCGTTTCATATACGTACTAAGATCGTGTGCGTGCGATCGCAATCAGGCACTCCTGACCTTAAACTCTACTTCTTCTCTCAATAACCCCAACTCTACAGTAACCTAAAAATCAGAACATAATGCCGGCCCCCCCCCCCCCCCAATTCCTCTCTCGTACACATGCCAGTTTTCCACCAGTCCATTCATTTTCTGCCACCTACATCCAGAGCATTTGCACTAGATATGCTAAAAAACAAACAGTTTCGAAAACGAAATTCTGCATCCCCAAGCTCAACTTTTTTAAACAAAGCATTCGACTGCGAATCACCCCTGCGCTTCTCACTTTCTCACAAACCCCAACCGATCTTCACAATACTTTGCTCTTACCACTAACCACTACAAGGAATTCATTTCAAACAGCCGCAGACTCATGTTGGCAACATATCGAAACACTCAATTCATCCCCTGGAATCTCTCTCTCTCAACCGTCTTATTCAACATTTCAAACAACAAACCTCAATCATCATGCCCATAGACACTGCTTCAGACCAGAGACAGAGCTCATCCATACACACACAACCAGCTCATATTCACAATCACCACTATGCTGGCCAGATTAGAAGCAAGATCAAGTTTATCAAAAAATTACAAAACCAAAAACAAGAGGCAAAACCCAAGACCAGTTTGAATCCCCCTAACACCACACAACACTGACGCCCACTATCACCCATGAGCAACACACCGGCCCAACACCTTGTTTCGCTGCATTCCCTGATAACTACTCTCACCAATGACGAAAGATCAGTCCTGCAAAAGGTCTGAAGATTTATTCCCATTCAAGAGCCTGCCACCAATAAATTACCAAAAGAGTCCACGTTGATGCAGAAAGATTCTTTAGATAAAATAAAGATGGATGGGGCCATGACGGTGTGCCAAAGAGCCCCCTCTACCCCTCTACCAGAGAGCTCAGACATTTTTACCACCTTTTATTCGAACATCCACAGCGCTTCGTCGTTGCGCCAGCCACCTCTTGACAAATCCACTGAAGTTTGAACTCTACATTCAAAAGTGTAGATAAGAAATCTCTCCAGGAGATCACATCCAAAACCTTCCGCAAAGTTTCCAACCTCATCACGGCATGAAACAAAAAGCCCTTGAATCACTGAGACAAAGACAAGACATTGTCATCAAAGAACCAGCAGACCAGGGTGGTGCAGTTGAGGATCTGGGACAAATATCTGTACATTAAAAGAAGCACACAGACAACAGTCAGACAACAAATATCTATACACCACTCACAGCAATCAACCCCTCCCCCAACACCAGAAACTCATCTCAACACAGTAACCAACAAGAAATCAAAAACATAAACAACCTTCCCAAAACAGCCAAACTCCTCATAATGACAATACACCAAACAAAACCCACCTCTACCTGCTCCCTAAAATACACAAAACCGAATACACCCGGCAGAACCCATTGAAATCTGCATGCAGCTGCCCTACAGAACACATTTCGGCAGTACTTAGAATCTCTCCTCTCCAAACCCATAGTACATGGCCTCTCCCACACATACCTCAAAGACACTTACACACACACTTAACATGGATTAATATTTCATACAACACAGATCCCACTTTCCCAACCCACTCCTCATTACACTTGACGTCGTCTCTCTCTACACTTCCCACCCTCATGCACGAAGGACTGAAGGCCTCGCAATTCTTTCTTAACCAGAACGGCCCCTTAACCAACAACACCCTCCCCAGCTACACTGGTCATAACCCTTGCAGAATTAGTCCCCTCACCCTCAATACTTTTTTTGAATTTCAAACAATCCCACATTTCTCACAAAACATGGTGTAGCTATGGGAACCAAGATGGGACCATCCTTATGCCTTGCCACTTCATGGGACACTCCTTAGAACACCGCTTACCTAACCTCTTACACCAGGCCCTACACCAAGCTCTACTACAAAAAGATACATAGATGATGGATTGGGAAGCCACATCCATCCAGAACATGGACCTCCAGAATTTCCTCAACTTGCAGCACAGACCTTCCATCCATCCATCCAGCTGACCTACAAACCATTTCACAGTCAGTTAATTTCCTGGACAATCACTATCTCCCCTCAAAGATGGACTGCTTCAAACCTTGCTGCTTCAAACCTCACTCCCCTTCTACAAACCTAAGATGCACACACATACCTGGACTACACATCTTCCCCAACCAACAATCCACTAAAAATAGCATACCTTATTCTGAATTCCTTCGCCTTTACGCAGACTCTGGCTCTAGCGAAGAAATTTCACTATACAAGCAGCCAAATGTCTGATTTTTCACAACATCCGGGGATACCCTAGTGCCGTCATCAATGATCTCTCAGAGCCGCAGTGCAGCTAAATCCCAGAACACTACTCTGAAACTAAACCTCCCAAAGAGAAGACAGACCCACTGCCTGCCTTCTCTTCCATCCTCAAAATCAGCCCATCTGCAGGATCCTGAGTCTAAAAAAACTTGGCACAAGGTAGAAAAAATCAATTAACCTGCCCTTTGAGACGAAAACCAATGCTCACTTTCAAACGTGACAAAAACCTCAACGACCTACTGTGCGCCTAAGCTGAAACAAAATCATCACACCTAAGCCCCACCAGGTACTTTCCCCAGCTCAAAACCCAACTAACTGCAAAAATCTGCTCTCCAGTCAACTCTCACCAAACCAGACACCATCCTACATCCCCACAAGGCTTCATTTTCACTATAACCGCACATTCTCGCTGCCAGAGCCACAACATTGTGTATCGCCATCCACTGTCCAGCTGTGCGGTAAGATCTATGTAGGGGGAGACATCTCGCACAAACTTGAGACGGGCGCATGCTCTGGACAAACTCCTGTCCGACATCCGCCCACCGATCGGCCCAAAACCACAGTCGCTCTACAAAACATAAAACACTTCGAACCATGCCAACACAACATCAACCACTGGTCAAAGTCTTGGCACTTAGGCAATCTAAGAGAGACAACTAGAACGCCTTATGCAGGAATCTCATCTCAATGCCAAACTGGGCACCGTGCACCCCTCAGGCAACAACGCCAAAAGTATATGTGCCAATTCCATCTCTGCAGGCTCCACAGCCAGAAATATATCCTCCACCTACGCACAACATGACCCTAACCTCTGTTTACCTCAGACAAATTGCCAGCTATCATCGTCTCCCTTTTTCCTACACTCGTGCGTGAGGTTCTCTCATTTGCCTATATTCAATAGACTTTTACCCCCCCCCCCCCCCCCCCCTGCTGCCCTAGTAATGATGTGTGTAGGGATGTTGGTGGGTATGGCGGTTGTTAGGGTGGAAGGTGGGGTAACCAATGAAATAAGGCTGATATTACAAATGGAACACATACACACAAGGCCGCGACCACACACAACACACACACACCACACACCACACATACAAACCCACACAACACTCACACACACACACACACACACATAATGAATAGAATGCTACTCCTTTCTCATTGGTCGTGGAAAGATAGGGGGGGGGGGGGGGGGTTTAGTATATATATATATATAATAGTATATATATATATACATATAATATATTATATATAATATATATATATATAGTATATATATATATCAATCTCACAGCAAGTCAGATCTATCTCAGGATATCATCTCAGGCCCACAAAATCCTCACCACTAACTCTACAATACACTAGAACCACACCACACATACTACCTATCCTCCCACTATTCACCTTCCCACATAACTTATAGCTATCTTATTATGACAATATTATGATTGATTTTTTTTTAATTGTTTAAATTTAATAATTATTATTAACATTATTATTTTTTTTAATGTTTCTGTTTCTTTATTTATTTATTTTGATTATTAAAAAAATGTATATTCTAAATATAATTCTGTATCATGTGCTTACGTTACTTTAACCTTCACTATCACTCATTGTTAGCACTATCAATCAGTAATACTATTGCTAGTATTGATACTACCCCTAGCAATTGACATCACCATCCCTCTGGGACTGTTGCCGCTCGGCAAAACTCGCTAGGCTGCTTAAGAATCCTCAAACAACGCCTTTCTCCATAGAACATACTTATTGACACCAAGATTGATCTTGTCCCTTCCCCCCCCCCCCCCCCGCCCCCCCCCAATATTTTGACCATTAATAGTATACCTATCCAGTAATATTATTTATCACTTACGACTTTGACTCGCACACTATTGTATTTCCTTCCCCAAAACAGCCGCGTTCACATTCAACGTCCTTCTTTCCTTGCACGAACCCTGAGCGAATCTGAAGCGACCAAAAGCAAAGTGAATATTTCGTTTGATTTACATCGTTATATTTATCACCAGACTAAGACCTAAGAGGTCGAAACGGCGTTGTGTTTTGTCTTGTAACTCGTTTGTCCCACAGTTTCCTCTGGGCGGATTCCTAACATTTATTTAAGATTTGTTTAGCTTTCGCGCTCAGTCGTCTGGCTTTGCAACTAATCATGTTCCATCCAGTTCTGTTTTATTAGGAATTGAACTGCCAAACACTTGACAGTCACCCTCATGTTTTTTTATATCTTAAACGCATCACTACCACACAGCCAGTCCTTTGTAGTCAGCCAGTTGACGTCATATCCGGTGACAGCCGCTTTGCCATGATCTACATCTGTAACTACATGTGTAATCAGGCCTCCGTCCCGACAGATAGATCACCGCTTCATTGAAATGGAATGAAGAGGGGTTTAATTCATAAGAAGCTTCCATGAGAGAAAAATAACCTCGAAAAACAAAAACTCGTGGAAACATACCAACTCAGCATTTGGGATGATACGACAATTTTGTTATAAAACCGCAACGAAAGCAGATCTCATCATTATCACAACATCACCTTTAACTATCATCAATACAAAGTATTATACTTATTATTATTATTATTATTATTATTATTATATTATCATCATTATTATTACCCTATCATGTTCATTATTATTTTACTATTGTGTTATTGGGGTTGTTATTGTTATTGTTATTATGATCATCAATCATTATTATCATTATTATTATTGTTGTTTATTGCAGTGGTGAGATTGTTGATATGACTTATCATAAGTCATGGTCGTTATTTTACTTTGAGAATTTTCTGTAGCGCCTAATTCCTTATCCTCGGTAGAATCAACTTCAAAAGCGCTTTTAAATAACACAAACCCGTTGAGGGGCCTTTAGTCAGTCACTGCGAACGCTGTAATAAAAGTGCTTTTCCCAGTGCCTATGGCATTCCCCTGACGTCATGCATTTTCCTCTTTCTTGAAATTTTCTCGTTTACTAATTCTATCAAACGGACTCAAATAGAAGTTTGCGTAGAAAGCCTTATATGTCCTTGTCGTCCTTAAAATAATATGTAAATGACCACACATGAGGGGAAAGCCCATTTATGTTCTCATCACTGACTGATGACCAGCCAGCACTTCGTGTCTCTGCTTGCAAAGATGGCGGCGCAACCTCTTCGACAAGCCCAGGCGACCAAGATCTACGTATTTTAACACAGCTGAGCGCAGGCTCTGGCTGATTGATTATTGACGAAACACAATAAATCTTTTATATTCAACGACTCACTCGAGCAAGAAAGGTGAAATGATGATAGTAGGGTGGAATTGCCGACCATTTCGTCCAGTTATTGAGGTAGGGCCTTCTTGTGAACCTCAGTGTGTGTGTTCAGCGGACAGCGTCGCACGAGCCAGCCTCGTGTGTACACTGCAGTCCGCGTGCTGGAGTCTCCAGATATGTGAAAAGTCGCGTGCGAGGGGAGCGTGGCTTGCTCGCGGAGTGACACGGTGCAGACGACAGGTAGAGGGAAGATGAGGGAGAAAGAAGGAGGGTTGAAGGTCCCACGCAAGGGGTGTGAGGGGGAAAGGGGGGGGTGGGGGGGCGTGTCGTGGACTGGTCAGCTCTGCAACGAGTGTGAGCGTCTTGATAGACTTCCAAACAGTTTACTTTCATTTACAGGTGTAGTGAGACAATACAAACTTTAATTTCCAACTTTTTTGCTGTGTGTTCTTGTTTGGATGTAAAGATGTCGGGGTTTAAATACATGTTTTTGATCGTGCAAAAAAATCAATCCAAATCCAAATGCCTAAATTCTTTTTTTATTATAAAAATTAAAAAAAAAAAGGAACCCCAAAGGTTTTAAAAATTTCATTCAATTTCCTTTAAAAAATTGATATAGATTTCTTTTTTCTATCTTTTGTAGTTTCGGAGCAAAAAAGTTTTGTTAATTATGACCCCAAATCAGAGTTGTCCCTGGCCCGGGGGAACACTGTGTTTGTTTTAAATTGTGGGGGCACTAAAACGGGTTAAAATCCACGCTCTCTTTCCAAAAAGGGGCGGGCCTTTAACCCGGGGTTTTTGACCCGGAGGGAAGAGCCGTTTCGTCGTGCTCTTTTCATTTGTTTCCCCATAAAGTTCGTCGAATTTCAGTCATTAAAATTCCCTTTTCTTCTTTTCATTAATCGTTTTTTTTTTTTTCTACGGGGGAAATGATGTTTATGGTATGTTTTGTCATCCTTCCCAAGGGCCCCAAACTGGCTTCTCCCCCGAAAAGTTGGTGATGGGCCCACGTGCGTGAAAGATAGGCGTCCCCTGCACATCCCGGAATTTGGGGTATAGTCTCTTTCGAATGGACATCGGGGGGAAAAAAGGTTTCAGAAAAAAATTTTAAAGTCCGGGGGCCCCAAAATTTCCCCCTGTACCAGGGGGAGGAAGGGAAAACCCGCAACTCCAGGAGAAGGGGGGAAAGGAGGTGAAGATTTTTCTGTCTGTGTGGGTGTGTGTGTGTGTGTTGTGTGGGGTGTTGTGTGGGGTGTGTGTGGGGTGTGTGTGTGTGTGTGTGTGTGTGTTTTTGTGTGTGTGTTTTGTGGTGCGTGCGTGCGTGTGTGGGGTGTGTGTGGTGTGCGGGGCGTGCGTGCGTGCGTGCTTCCCGTGGGCGTGCGTGTGGCATGTCTGTGTCTGTTTTCTGTGCCCTGTGTGCCTGCTTTGGTTCAAACGGGGGGTAGTTTACGAATTCCCCAGACTGGGGTGGTCAAACGAATTTCTTTCGGAATTGGGGGTTAAAACCCAGTCTATGCGGGGTTTAGGGATTAAAAAAGAGGATTCAAACATAGTTAAGGAAAGCTTCAGTCGACGGTTTGAGAAAAAGGGGTTTCCCCCTACCTCGATACAAAACCTTTTAAAACGGGGGGTGGTGGGGGAATGCCCCCAGCCCAAAATTTCAAAACCCCTTGGGTTTGGTGGATAGGATTTTTGACTTTTCAGGTAGGAAGGTCGGGCCCCAAACCTTTCAGGGACTCCCCTAGTAAATTTTTGGGAAAGGCGGATCAGAGCCTGAAAAGATGGAGGAGAGTTTTCTTCCCAAGCACCCCAATCTCAGAACGTTAGGGCTTTCTGACAGGTGGGGATAGGGTTTTTTAAAGTTCAGTTTTCGTCGAAAATAACACCAGAAATTGGCTTTATTCACGCGGGAAAAGGGTTTGGGGGACTTGTTAGTTTGAATTTCAGGATAGAAAAGAACTGACGAAAATTGGGGAAAAAGGGTTTGATTGGGGGAAAAAGGAAAGGCGGCCCTTCGCCCCCCAAGGACCCCCACCCTGAACCGGGGCCCGGGGGCCACAAAACCCCCATCGGTTTACCCCTCACTCGTTAGTCGCTTTGTCGTGAGTTCGTCAGGGCCCGGTGGAAATAAAACCCGTTTAAACCCCAGCAGGGCGCAAAAAAGGGTCGGCCGGATTCCCGGGGAAAGCTACGCACCCGTGGTACCCTTTCTTTAACTGAGTGCCCTTTTTTATTCTGGTAGGTTACGGCCCAATGTGCCCGGGAAAGGAAAACCCCAAAGTGTCCGCACGCGGGACATTTTTGTTCCCTGCGGCCCACTTTGTCCGGTAAAACTGAAATTTCACGGGGGCCCGCAGAAATCCTGCGGCCACTTTGTTCCCCCGGGGTGGCTATAACTTACAAAAAGCGGAAAAAAGGTCCGCAGCCTTTTTCAGCCTCAGTGTGGGGGTTTTGTGAGTGTGCACTTTTCCCACCCCCATGCGCGTGCTTTGCGTGGTGCGTGTGTGTGTTTTTGTGTTTTGGGGTGTGTGTGTGTGTGTGTGTGTGTGTGTGTGTGTGTGTGTTTGTGTGTGCGGTGGGGTGCGCGCGTGTGTGTGTGTCTATGTGTGTGTGTGTTGGGGTTTTGTGTGGGGGTGTGTGTGTGGGGTGTGTGTGTGCGTTTCGCGCGCACCGGACCCGTAATCTAAACTTTATGCGTGTTGCACAAAAAATTAGTAAACCCCAAATTTTAAAAAATTTAAAAAAAAAAAAGATGCAAAAAACACCACACCACACACCACACCCCAAAACAAGCGCGCCCCTCGCGCGCGGCCCCGCGCGCGTGCGTAGGCACGCCACACGCATGCCCCATGGGAAGTGTCGTGAAATTTCACCCTCACCCCCGAGGTTTGAAACGGTGCGGAAAACTTTTTTCCCGTTTTTGGGTTAAGTTATTGTCCCCTCGCGGAACAAAGTGTCCGCAGGATTTTGCGGACATTTTGAATGCCATTTTCACGGTACAAAGTGTCCGCGGGGAAAAAAGGTCCGGGGTGCGGAAAATTTTTTCCCTGCGGAAATTTTTTTAAAACCGGGAAACCCAGTACCCCTTTTGGGTTGGGACTGTGATTTGGTGTTTAAAAGGGTTTTAAACCCTTTTTTTCTGGGGCCCACGGTTAAATCAAAGCGTACTGTCTTGTTCCCCGAAAAATTTAAATTTAATGACCGGCTAGCAATTTTTTTCCCGGTGAAAAATTTAATACTCATTTTTTTTCCCCAAATGAAAACCCCAAAAAGACTTTTTAAATATTTTTTTCCCAAAATTTCAATTAAAAAACCAATAAAACCTTTTCCGATGAAAGATCAAGACCCGTTAAATCTTATACGAAGGGCAGGTTTTGTGGTGACCTGTTGACCTCGTCCTTTTTAAAGGGTGATATGTCAACCAAAACCCGTTGATCATATTTCCTTTTTTGCAATGCAAAAATTTAAATCCCCTGTTAACTTTGCCTTCAAGGATGGGCAGATTTAAAATTCCCTTTAAAAAGTTTAAAATTGTTTTTTACAGAAAACACACGTGTTAAAACTTGTTAAAAGTGTAGGTTGAGGGTTCCTTCGCGTCTTTCCCAAAGGGGGACATTTAAAGGTCCGTTCCCAAACCTTTTTCTTAAAAATCGGGTATTTTCCTTTTCGCCGAAAAAAACGACTTGAACGGTGTAATTTTGATCTCTCTCCAAACATTTCAGGGGCATCACAAGTGCATAGGGAAAATATTGAAAACAGTGAATAAAGGGAAAAAAAAAAAACCTAACCCCCCCACACGCCCCCGCGCGCGGGAGCACACACCAACCCACAAAAAAACCCCCAAAACACACCAAACCCCACACACACACACCACACAAAACCCCGCGCGAGGGGCCCCTTTGACACGCCGCACTCTCGCTCGCACGCACGCCGCATGCCCCACAAACACACAAAATAGCCAAAACCCCACGCATAGGGACGCACACACACGCCCCAACCCCAACTTCAGCACATTTTTACCTGCACGCACGCAAAAGTTTCTATACATACTACATACAGACAGCAAAACAGACTACGTTTCATTCAAACCTACTTACATTTCCCTACCCAAAATTAAAAATAGTAGTACATACCCTACGTACGTACGTACGTACGTCGTGCGTGCGTGCGTGCGTGCCTTGGCGTGGGGTACGTGGGGTTTCGTACCCACATACATACATAAAATACATAATAAACCATACATACGTACATTCGTTTAAAAAAAGCATACCCTGCATAAATACATACCCTACATAATGCATGGAAGCATGATGCCCGATACTTTCTTACACAACATTTTCATAATACATAACATACATACATCATAAATTTCCGAGAAGGGAAATTAAAAAAGACTTAGGAGGGAGAGGAAAAGAAAAGAGGGAGAGAGAGAGGAAAAGAGGAGAGAGAGGAGAGAGAGAGAGACAACAGACGGCAGACCCACAGGAAAAGACGCCCCCAGACAGAACAGGAAATGGCAGGGCAGACGATGGGCAGACAGACAGAGAGCGGCACAGAGGAGAGAAAAGGGAGGATGAGAGAGAGATGAGAGGGGCGAGAAGAGAGGTGGAGAGAGACGGCAGACCAAAACAGACAGGGCAGGGCAGAAAAGGGAAAAAAAGAGGCCCGGAGACCGGGGAAAGAAAAAGAAACATACCGAAAAAAATCAGATAGCCCCCCAAGGGGCAGCAGATGGCACACCAAACACACACACCACACACACACCAAAACACACCACACACAACACACCACCCCCACCCCACAGAGGGGTTTACAGAATTTCTTGAGCCCATCGCAGCTGCCTAGAAATGCCCCCACAACCGGGAGGTTTTACGATCGGGGAAAATGCACCCCCAAAGTTTACCAACTTTTCTCTCTCTCTTATCTTTTCTCTCTCTCTTCTCCCCTCTCTCTTCTCTCTTTTTTTTTTTTTTTTTTTTTCTTTTTTTTTTTTTTGGGTTTTTTAAAAAACAACAAACTATTCCCCTCTCTTTTGGGGACCCAGAGACTCGAAGATCGATCAGGCGGGTGGAATGGCTTTCGGGGGTTTAGCGTTCGCCTCAATCCCAAAGTGTGAGAAGTGCGTGGGGTTCGAGCCCCGTTTTCGCCCCTTTTTTCCCAGTGTGAAAAGACAAAACAATGAAAAGTCAAGGTCCATTTGGACGGGGGGCCCATGAGCGAGTGGGCCCCTTGGGCCCTTTCCCGGCCCCTTGGGACACGTTAAAATAACCCCCCGGCAGTTTAAAAACCCAAAAAAGCCCTGGGGGGGGGTGGGGGGGGGGGGGTCCCCCCTTTCCTGGCAAAATTGGGGTTGGGGTGAAGATTGCCGCCTGGTATTTTTTCCAAAACCAAAAAAAAAAGTACTTACTGTTATCGTGTGCCATCGTTTACGGTGGGAAAAGGGGAAACGTTTTAAAAACGCCTGGGATCCTATGTGGGGAAAAATGGAAGAATAAATGAGTAAAATGGGAAAATTTTGGGGGATTGGGTATTTGAATGGTCCGGGGGAACGACTTTTAATGAGGGGCCAGTAGGCTGCTCTTCGGGCCCTTCCTGGGGAAGGGAGCCGTTGAGTGAGTGAGGAGGGGTTTTTTTGTTAAAACGCTTAGAGCTTGGTCCCGTGACCCAGGATAGGCGCTATTAAATACCCAATATATAATATAATCAAGGGGGCCCGTTTTTGTTTCATACATGGGCTGTGGAATCGATTGCGGTGCCCCCCCAAAAAAACCCAATCTCCCTTTGGGTGTTTCTAGTTTAAAACTTTTCGGCAGGGGGGAAGGATTGACGAGCAGGGGTTTTGTTTTTGGTCTTTGTGTGTGTGTGGGGTGTGTGTGTGTGTGTTTGTGTTTTGGGTTTGTGTGTGGGGTGTGTGTGTGTGTGTGTGTTGTTGTGTTAGAGTGTTTGAGGGCGGGAGCGAGTCAGTGTGTATATGTGCATGGGGTATGGGGTGTGTGTGTGTGTGGTGTGTGTGTGTGTGGTTTTGTTGGGGGAGGGTGTCTGGTTTTGTTTTGTCTGTCTGTCTGCCCCGTCTGTCGTCTGTCTGTCGTCTGTGTAGGGGATGTTGGGGGGTGGGTTTCGTAAGTGTGTATGTTTTAAAGTGTGTTTTCGGGAAAGGGGGAGTATGTATAATTAAAGAGAGAGGGGAGGGGAGAGAGAGAGAGTGAGAGAGAGGGGGGAGGAGAGAGAGGAGGAGAGGGGGAGATGTATTTCGTGTGTCTGGTATATGTCCCCTGTGTCGAGGGCAGAAGACAGACCGAAGACAGAGACAAAAGGTGACACAAAAGAGGAGAGACAGACCAGGCAGGAAAAGAGACAGAGACAAAAGGGGAGAGGAGAGAGAGAGGGGAAAAAGAGACAGAGAATGCGTTTTGTCTCCAGGTGTGTCCTTTTTTATGTTTTTAAAACTTTCCCCCACACACACACACCACCCCAAAACCCCACACACCACACACCCCACACACACAAAATACACACACACACCCTGATTTCAATCCAAAGCTGCACAAATGCTGAAAAAAATTTAATAAGCGTTTCCCTCTCAAGGCTTTTCCGCAAACAATTGGGGGAGTTTGGGGAGTGAGGGGGGGGGCGGGGGTTTTCGGAATTTGAGGAAAAAAGGTGATGGGGGGGGGGGGGGGGGGGGCAGTTTTGCGAACGCGAAAAAAAAAAACCCCCCACGGGCCCTCCACGTCATAGCATACATCAGCCCGGAGTAAGATCGTCAATCCAAACCCCCCCCCCCCAACCCCCCCCTCCCCCCCCAAACCCCCAAAACCCCCCCTTCTCCTCCTTTCCCCCCCTTTTCCCCTCCCCCATCCCTCCTTTTAAGTTGTAGTATGTGACCCAGAGATGGTCCCCTGACCAAAAAATGAATAGACAAAGGGGAAAAAGGGGGGGGGGGGGGGGATGTGAAAAAAAGGAGGGGGAAGGGGGGGGAGAGAGGGGGGATGAAAATGAAATTTGGGGGAAAAGGTTTAGCGAGAAAAGAAGGGAGGGGAGAAAGAGGGAGGAATTTGGGGGGGGGGGGGGGGGGGGGTCAGAAGCGAGGCCCTATAAAAACCCACGTGGTTACTAAGCTTGAAAACATAGTGAGATGTTTGGGGGCAGGGGTGGAGGGGGGGGGGGTGGGCGGGGGGGGGGGGGGGGGGGGGGCGGCATGGGGAGACCTTGGGGGACCATGTGGGGCAGATCACTGGGCCCTGGAGGCCTGCCCTCTTAAGTGCGACATGATTATGTTTGTAGAGGGGGGAGGGGGTGGGGGGTGGGGGGGGTGGGGGTGGGCCGGGGGTTTGGGGGGGGGGGAGGAAAGGCCCAGGGGGGGGAGAGGAGAGGAAAAGGGAGGAGAGGGCGGGGGGGGTGTGGGAATGTTAAGTGGGGGGGGGGGGGGGGGGGGAGGGGGTGGAAAGGGATTAGTGTTTGAGTTTTATCATTTTGATCTCTGTAAAAGAGACGAAAGGCCCAGGAGCAGGAAAAACAAATTGATGTGTCTTGGGGGGGGTTATGTTTGGGTTCCCCTTGGCAGCTAGTGAAAGGGTTTTTTCATATTTTAAAAAATATTACCCCCCCCCCCCCCCACCCCCCTTTTCTTTATCTTCATTTTTTTTTTTTTGTAGGTTTTAAAACTTTGCCAAGTATTACTTTAATGGGCGGAAAAATTTTTGCCGCACTTGGTTTTTCCCCCTACTTAAATTTTTCAGCAAATAAAAAAAAAAAGTAGATAGATTTCATTGATAGATGATAGTGATGATAGAAATTTCTACATGATTTTAATACCCAAACCTTTTTTAATTAACATTATATGTGAATGGATAGATAGATGATTTTTTGATTGTTGATAGTTTGGGAAAATAGATCGATTGTTAGACGGAAAAGAAGAAGACAGACCGATAGATAGATTTAAAAGTTGAAGATTTGTTTGAATTTTTTGTTCTTTTAAATTTGTTG
>CM031611.1:77491276-77501276 GCA_018398815.1 Conus ventricosus
CAATTCCCAGCCAAGATAGACCTGAATTTCTGACAGGCATGGTTTCATTCAGCATGGAGCAGATAAATTCTGTTGTAGGGTACAACAACAAAAAGAAAAGTTTGGCACAACTCTTCAGATTTGCCAAACTCTCTAGGGTTTTGTCGCGCGAGTCAGTGCAACGACAGGATTGTCTTTGCATAGACTGCTGCCCACTTCCAGTGTTCAACGCGTCATAAATGTAAGAAAAAGGCTTATGGTATTTGAGAAACAAAATATGTTGCATGATCTTTTTCATTGGTCCTGAGGGTTTACTGAAATGTTTACTTTAAAGATAAAACGAAGACACTTTGGATCTACACTTTAAAAATCAACAAGCCACACACTTACGGCGCATTTGATTTTGTTTTTCTTTTCAATTAATGCGAACATAATATGTACACACATGCGCGGGCGCGCGCGCACGCACGCACGCACGCACACACACACCTTCCAGACAGACAGACAGACAGACAGATAGATAGATTAAGACACGATTGAATTCAATAAACCACACCCTTTCTGCGCGTGTCATACATGTTTACTTACAAATTTATAAATATCACAAGACACATTGCATAAGTACTTTGAAAATACAGGAAAATCACTTACTGTGCATTTTAAGTTTGTTAATTCACATGAAAATACAAACGCTTATATTAATACTTTGAAAATAAACACTAACTGCTCATTTATTGTTTGTTCATATATGATGCACATGCACATGGTATCAATACTTTAAACATCGGAAAATCAACAAGCCAATCCTTGTTTCTTTTTCTTAGTAACAGATTATAACGAGTTCCTCTATCAACAAACACAAATTAATGATAAAAATCAACATCACGCATTTCATGACAAGAAGCGACAACAGGCATTCCAACACAAGGGGAGGGAACAGCAAATAACAATCGAAAATAATTGAACAGAAGAGGGGGTGACAAAGTTAATGCCAAAAGGCAAATATTAGCGGGAATTTCAAGAAAAAGGCATGGTTTTGAACAGAACCGAGTCATGTCTTGCAGAATATAAGATCTTCACTCTCAGTTCTTACACAATCATGCGTGCGTGCGTGCGTGCGTCCGTGCGTGCGTGTGTGTGTGTGTTCTTGTGCGCGTGCGTGCATGTGTGCGTGTATGTGCGTGCGCGCGTCACGCGCGCGCGTGTGTATGCGTGTGTGTGTGTGTGTGTGGTGTGTGTGGTGTGTGTGTGTGTGTGTGTGTGTGTGTGTGTGTGTGTGTGTGCGCGCGCGCGCGCGTGTGTGTGTGTGTGTGTGTGTGTGTGTGTGTGTGTGTGTGTGTGTGTGTTTTGCATGCATGGGTGTGTGGAAAAGAAAGACAAATTGACTGGAGAGAGGGGGGAGGGGGCGGAGGGGTAGAGGGAGAGAGAGGGTGGGGGGAGGGGAGTATGAACAGACATACGAGTACAGAGAAAGTATTGACAAGGCCCTGAAACCAGACTGTTCATGACTTTCGAGTCTTTGGGGAGATAACACCTAATTACGCGTCAAACCTCTTGAGTCCATAGGAACGAGAATATAGTCTTTAATCTCCCCAGCTGGAATCGATGATTTACCACGTGCAGTTCAAAAGGCCATGCTGTCTGGGCAGGGAAAGACAATGTGCCTATCGCCTCCCTGAGCCCGACGGCTTTCCACGTCTTGCCCGTGAGGCGGGACACTTCCCAAGCCAGGTTGCGGAGCAGCGCCTCACGGCTGTGGCTGCTGGCAGGAAACACAATCGCTTCCCATTGTCTCAAAGCCGCCAGAGTCAAAATGGTCCCACTGTGGATTCGCCCAGGGAAGGTCAGTTCCCATTGTCTCAAAGCCGCCAGAGTCAAAATGGTCCCACTGTGGATTCGCCCAGGGAAGGTCAGTTCCCATTGTCTCAAAGCCGCCAGAGTCAAAATGGTCCCACTGTGGATTCGCCCAGGGAAGGTCAGGTGTTTCAGCCTAGGACAACTTTCAGCTAGCGCTATCAGTTCGGAGTCGCAGTGAGCCACAAAGCAGACGAGCAACGCATGTGTTAAGTGTGGGCAAATGTCGACAGGTGACGCAACGCCAGCTTAAACGATTCGCTGGACGTTGGCTCTGCCGGGTCAGCATACAACTCCACGCGAGCCAATGGACACGTTGGAGGAAAGACTGCCTGCAAGATGTGCAAGTCTTTAGCTGTGTGAACTTCCAGCCCAAGCCAGCACGTCAGTTTGGGGCAAGACTTGGCCACCCGAGACCATGATGTGATGACCTGCGGAAAGGTCTGACCCAGAATGTGCAACTCTTCTAGATGTTCCGGCAGCATCTCCAGAAGACTGTCTCTCAAGTAAATAGACTTAATCAGAAGTGTCTTGAGAGTCTGGAAAGTTTTCAGTACGAAGGAAACTTGCAATACGTGATGTTTTATTTGCATACTAGTGCAAACAGACTGAGAATGCCTCATAATCGCCAAGTACTTTAATCTGTCCTGAAAAACAAGCGTTTTCAATAGTTCCACTATCTGCTCATCCCTACCGGGACTAGACCACTGCCTGCAGTTCAAAGCGAATTCCTCAAGATGGCATGCTCTTTCGGAGGTCAGCAGGAGTTGCCCAATTCGTCGACCACACTCTCTCGTCCAACACAGTCCGAGTCCAGCAGCAAGACAGGGTCAAGACGGCTGAGAACGGAGTCACATGCAGTGGATAACCATGGTGTCTTTTGTGTCTCACCATGCTATGTGCACTCCACAATGCATTGCTGGGAGTGGCCTTTCTGCCCCGTTGAATCAGTCTGTGATGTCCTCCGCGCAGTCCGCCGAGTCCAGCCTGTACATGCCTAGGTAGACAAGCCCTGTCTCACCGAGGGTTTGAGACCAATCCGCTACCTCACCTGGTTCTGCCAGTCTGCCAAAGCTGTTTCCTGGGGTGTGGCCGCTGTTGCATGTTAATAACTACAGGGAGCCACAGGTGAAAGCTGAGTGCCGAGTGAGGACCAAAGTTGGATGTACAGCCCTAAGAACCTGGCAAGCACCCCCACCAGAGAGGCTTTTTCTACCGGACACTCTATACACCCGTAGCCACAGTGTATCTTATATTGAACATAATGTACAAATCAGACGAAATATTTATACAGTCCAATAGATAACAGCCACACTACATGATCTACGTAACATCTATGTGAATAAACGTCATGAAATGGTTTGAGTTCAGCAGACTGAACAATGTACATAGGCAATGCTTTATGTGCCGTTCACAGAGTGAGGGAAGGACATTATGACGAAGAAAACTAACTTAAGAATGGAATGGGAAGGCAAAAAGAAAACAAAAACTAAAACACTTCCGTTCATTTTACTGTTGTTTCTATGGAGACACCGTATTCGGAAAGCAACAGGCGGTGACGGAAGGAGACTGGATTGAAGGGGGGGGGGGGGAGAGAGACCGGAGAGGGAGGGAAAGAGGGATAGAGGACATGGGGATGGGAATAGCGGGGAGGGAGGGGGCAGGGACCAGAGTATAGGCGAAAGGCGCAGAACAAACAGAAAGAAGCACTCTCTCTCTCTCTCTCTCTCTCTCTCTCTCTCTCTCTCTCTCTCTCTCTCTCTCAAAGACTAATTATTAATGAATTAACGTTGGAAGTTATTAATTCTGGAAGACATGGCGTGCGGTTTGTAAATGATGTCTCAGAAATATATATTCTGCTACTAGCTGATGATGTGGTTTTGTTATCCGAAACTATTGTTGGTCTGCAAACACAGCTAAACAGTCTAGCAAGAGCTGCTGTATCACTTCAATTAAATGTAAACATGACAAAAAGCAACATAATAGTCTTTAGAAAAGGAGGTTATCTTGCTGCTAGGGAAAGATGGATTTATAACGGAAATATCATGCCAGTAGTAAATGTTTACAAATATTTGGATATATTCTTTTCAACACGCCTGAGCTTTACATTTGTTTGTAAAGATCTTGTGATCAGAGCTAAATACGCCTTATTGTGTATCATGAAAAAGCTGACAACATTGAATAACAATTCTTTAGCACTATTTTTAAAATACTGGGCCGGTCTTTCTGAAAATGTGTAGGTGTGTTCATTATGGGTTACGGATGATCCCCGATGTTTTGTTTTACCGTTATAGCCGTTACTAACGGCTATAACGGCGCATAACGGTTTTTCTTCTTTATAGAATATCTCAGAAAGTACTTGGCCGATCTTTCTGAAAATTTGTAGGTATCTTCATTATGGGTCCCAAAACGCGTTTTCTTCTTTATGGAATAACTCGTGTATTCAAGATATACTGGGAGTACTTTTATATGCTTTGCATCTTGTTTCAAATGCCAGATTGGGCACATGTTTGTATATACGCACCCCTTCATGAGGGGCAATGATCTAAACATGATTAAAGTTTCTGCGCCCGTGCCTCTTCCTCTCTTCTCTCTCTCTCTCTCTCTCTCTCTCTCTCTCTCTCTCTTCTCTTTTGAGTCTTGAGTCTCTCTCTCTCTCTCTCTCTCTCTCTCTCTCTCTCTCTCGAGTCTTGAGTATCCTCTCTCTCTCTCTCTCTCTCTCTCTCTCTCTCTCTCTCTCTCTCTCTCTCTCTCTCTCTCTCTCTCTTTCTCTCCCTCTCTTTGTGACAGCTGCTTTTCTTCAGCACCAACAAAAAGCGCAATAGTTTTTATCGCATTAACAAAACAAAAAAAACCCGCCAAAACAACAGAAAAGAACAATGACGTCGCTTTCGATTTGTGACATAAGACAGACCGTTATTTCAGAAACAGCCTTACTTTAAACCATCTGCATTCCCTTTCCCAACTTCGGCCTGCTTCAGAAGGCGAATGGGTGAAGAAGGGCGCGGGAGGAAGAGGTGGTATCGTATCCTGAATCGGCTGTTAGCTTGATGATGATGATGATGGTGATGATGATGATGATGATGATGATGATATCCTCCTCCTCCTCCTCCTCCTTATCATCATCATCATCATCATCATCATCATCATCATCGTTACTAGTATTGTTGTTGTTGTTGTTGTCGAGTCGTGGTCATGACACAAACCTTCTTAACTTCCCTCATCTTGGTCTTAAATTCGTTTGTCGACTGACTTTAAATCATGTACAGTGTGGTCTTGACATTTAGAGGATGTGGTGTAGCGTATATGGACTAGTCCGCACGCAGTGACACCTTCTTAAGGAAACTGAAACTGAAACTGTTGTTGTTGTTTCTTTTGTCATTATCATTTTGATTGTTGTCGTTGTTGTTGTCGTCGTCGGTGTCGTTATTTATAAGAGTACTTCTTTAGTCCAGCAGTGGGTTAGAGACCAAGCTTAAGGCGCTTTACAATCCACACCCTCGTTCACACAGCTGACTGGCTGCCTACCTGGGTAGAGCCGACGGAAGAGCGGTCTGCTAGCGCTACATTCAGTCGTTTGCCGCGTCATTCAATCTGTCAGTAACTCAGTTTTTAGTTCATATTTTCATTCTTTCGGCGCATGAAATGTGTCATCCGTACCAATGGTCAAACTGGCCTTCTCTTCCGAACGTTCATGATGGAGTTTTTCCAGTGTGTGCAAGATGATTTTGCGTGCGTTCACACATGAATCCTCGGCGTATAGCCTCATTCGGAGGACTTTTAGGGAAGTGGAGACAGAACCATGGGGGGCCGATAGCTCAGTTGGTAGAGCGCCGGACTCGTGATCCTGGGGTTGCGGGTTCGAATTTCGGTATAGGGGGATTTTTCCCTCGGAGTTAACATTGGTTCTGACTCCAACCCCCCTATAGTCGTTCGGATGGGACTATAAACCGAGGTCTAGTCTGTGTCACATGCACTAAAGACCATACACGGACTCTAAAGATCCCGATGCTCATGTCCTAAGACGGGTGAGTACCGGCTACACGAAAATACACAATGCATACACAATGATGTTAATAATGGTCAACCTGATGACCGCTGAACATTACTGGAAGAAGAAGAACCAATGTTAACTCCGAGGAAATAATCCCCCTCTACCGAAACGGCCCGGCGGAGCTTCGAACCCGCAGCCCCAGGATTACGAAGATCAGGAGTCCAGCGCGCTACCAATCGAGGTACTCCAGTCTCCCCCCCCCCCCCCCCCCCCCCTCCCCCCCCCCCCCCCTCCCCCCCCCCCCTTCCATTTTAGTATCTACACCCTTTCAACCTATCCCCCTCCCCTTTTCCTTCTCTCCGGCCAAACGTTAAGGTCAGTGTTGCAGAAAATAGCGAAAAGGCATTAATACGCCATGGGCATTTATAATACAAAATAAACGATCAGCGATTAAACTGAAAGAAACTCGTTTTGTGGGGGAAGGGGTACGAACGGAAAATGTGTCCCAATACTGCTGCCGCTATCTTTTTCAGAAACAACACAATAAGAAAAAAATTATAACGAAAAATACTACATACCTCCCAATTGACCGCAGTGTACGGTTTTCGATCTCAAGGTGCCTTTGTCGGGCTGGTCTGCAAACTGAACTGGAACTGTTCATCTCACTGTCGGACGTGTCAGCCTTCCGACGTTTAGCACGTGCTTTTTCTGTCGAAGTGTGTGTGTGTGTGTGTGTGTGTGTGTGTGTGTGTGTGTGTGTGTGTGTGTGTGTGTGTGTGCGTGCGTGCGTGCGTAAGTGCGTGCGTGTGTGAGTGCGTGCATGCGTGTGTGTGTGTGTGTGTGTGTGTGTGTGTGTGTGTGTGTGTGTGGTGTGTGTGTGCGTGCGCGCATGCAACCGTGCGTGCTCATTTGCGTGTGTGTGTGTGTGTGTGTGTGTGTGTGTGTGTGTGTGTGAGAGAGAGAGAGAGAGAGAGAGAGAGAGAGAGAGAGAGAGAGCGTGCGCGTGTTTGTCTGTGTGTGTGTGCACGTGCGCACATGCGTGCGTTCGTGCTCCGTATGTGTGTGCATGCGCGCGTGCGCGTGCATGTGTGTGTGTGTGTGTGTGTGTGTGTGTGTGTGTGTGTGTGTGTGTGTGTGTGTGTGTGTACGTGCGTGCGTGTGTGCGTTCATGCTCCGTGTGTGTGTGTGTGTGTGTGTGTGTGTGTGTGTGTGTGTGTGTGTTTGTGTGTGTGTGCTTGTTTGTGTGCGTGCGGGCTTGTATGCGTGCGTGCGGGCTTGTGCGTGCGTTCGTGCGCACTTGTGCGAGCCTGCGGGCTTGTATGCGTGCGTGCGCGTGCGCGCGCGCGCACACACACACACACACACACACACACACACACACACACACACACACACACACACGAATATACACACACACACACACACACACACACACACACACACACACACATGCAACGCGCGCATGCACACGGCTTCATCTCTGATTTCAATATCTTCTTGAACAGATTCAAGTGAGGTACGTGTGCGCGATAATTGTCCCCGTGTGCGTTCGTTCGATCCCAATCAACAACGTGCAGTTATCAGAAACATACAGCCGCTTACAACCCGCCGCATACCTCCCGTCCAACCTGCCACTGTGCGCAATAACTGAGCAACAGCTTTGATCCATCGATCTGTAGTGGGATGAGGTGGTGTACGTGAGTCACACTCTAACTGCTGTCTCGGCCTCTTCCCACCTTGGCAGTGGTGTGGGGTGATTTGGACGATCCGGCTGAAAGACTCAAATCGCGTGCGTCTCTGTTCGTTCTGTCAGGTTTCCATCGAGGAGCGTCCGTGTGCTTTCTGGCTGGTTTCTGTCTGATTCATTTTGTGCAGTGGTTGAGTAAGATTTGTTGTTTGTTTGTTCCGTTGGAGGAGTTGTGCAGAAGGCGTTGCCATTGGATTCGGTATTGTGGTGTTAAACGCAAGGTAGGGTATACGCGTGAGCATGTACATAAGTCAAATTTGTGTTTATGTTCACACATACACAGTACATTATTACAATTACGAACTGTCATAAAGTTGTGGTTACAGTCGTTACTGCGGGATGGGAGATTGTAGGTTCGATTCCCATCAGAGCCATTAATTTGCAAGATTTTTTTTTTTACATCCGACTGACTCCTACCCAAAGTTGCGCTATGGACTCCAGTAGAAAGGTTGAAACTACACACCCGACCTTCATGATCCACTTCATGGACGTGTCTCTGAAGAGTGTTGATGAAATTTTCAAACCAACTGCAGGTGTCTGTATCCTTCGGACCTGGTTGACTTCAGGATATATTTATGAGAGTGTGCATAGAGTACAGCCCTCCCATGTAATCTCTAACCCTTACGGAGCTCCATACTAACATCTCCATCTAACTTCTCGTCGATCATTTTCTTTTCAAGTATCAAATTCTACGGCCCTTTATCCCCTACACTCGCGGTGACCCAATGTCAAGTTCTTATCCGTGTCTAAGCCCTTGATGAGTTTATTTCGAGGTCGCCGGTATTGGCAGGTTCATGGGCACTGTCGTTGAACGGACGTGGTGGTATTGGCAGGTTCACGGGCACTGTCGATGAACGGACGTGGTGGTATTGGCAGGTTCACGGGCACTGTCGTTGAACGGACATGGTGGTATTGGCAGGTTCACGGGCACTGTCGTTGAACGGACATGGTGGTATTGGCAGGTTCACGGGCACTGTCGTTGAAAGGACATGGTGGTATTGGCAGGTTCACGGGCACTGTCGTTGAACGGACGTGGTGGTATTGGCAGGTTCACGGGCACTGTCGTTGAACGGACATGGTGGTATTGGCAGGTTCACGAGCACTGTCGTTGAACGGACGTGGTGGTATTGGCAGGTTCACGGGCACTGTCGTTGAACGGACGTGGTGGTATTGGCAGGTTCATGGGCACTGTCGTTGTACGGACGTGGTGGTATTGGCAGGTTCATGGGCACTGTCGTTGAACGGACGTGGTGGCGCCCTCTAGAGGGGGACGCTCACTCACGCTAACTCTGCAACTGAGCAGTCAGTGTCATTAGTAGGGGGCTTGGTAGGTGATATCCTACGTGCACTGCATCTGAGCATGCACCACAGAACACCAGTGAAGTGACTCGGCAGCAGTGTCTCCCGTGGTGGGTTGTCTCGCGGCAGCTTGGTATCAATGTCTTGCTGTGAAGTCATGGTGCTTGGTCAGCAGTAGGACAAACAGGTGCGTGGCTGTGAACGAAGAGCCAGAATGAGCGGGTCAGGAGAACTGCCTCTGAAATAGCACGAACAACTGTTCAAGAAAGACAGAAAGAAATGGATGGGGAAATTTCTGGCCAATATGAAAGGCGAGATGTTTACCTGGATTACTAAGACATAAGACGTAACAAATGCGTCCAAAAATGCTACTTTTGACATCAATCCCTCATCCCCATGCTGTTTGCTGTTGAGGAGTACTGTTTTGTAAATTATTTGTGTCTGTTTCAATTGTCTGTTTTATGGTCTATGTAATAAATCGGCGTTACTACGTACCTTGTGATACGTGTTCATTTGTATGTCGTCTTATTATCAGTAACCCAGCCGTCTGTTTCCAAATCCGTCATTCCTGCATGTTCTACATTACTGAGATGTTGTTGATTCGCATTTGTTATTCTCTACATCTCAGTCGCTCAGGATGGTTATCTGATAATCCTGTTGGGACATCTGCTCAGGCGACACAGAACCTATGTTGGTTGGGGCATGTCCTTCGTCTGCAGGATTATGATATCCTAGAAGACATCCTGTACGGAGAAATGGCTTTTGAGGCCCACCGGCCACCCTCGGCTGCAGATACATCACTGTGGATGTGGGTCACATAGTCATGAAAGCTCATGGCATCCACCTCTGCCTTGGGAGGGACTCGTGGCCTACTGCTAGATGTGGAAAGGTATCTAAACCAACACCTCCAGACAGGGGAAGAAAAGATGCTGAGTGCAACATGGCTCAAAAACATACTTGGTGTTGCGGGGGATCCCCTCCCACTGTGGTATTATGAGCAATGAGGACGCCTACAAACTCTCCAAGGCAGGCAGTAAGCAGGAACAAGTTGCCAACCAAATATCATATGATAAGCGAAGACCATCCTTAAAATACACTTCAATTATGAAAGCAGACAGCGTCTGTAG
>CM031611.1:77506276-77525126 GCA_018398815.1 Conus ventricosus
GCTGGATCGGACTCATCAGGGAGACACGTGGAACTACTTACCCCTGTCTCGGAGACAGGCCTACTCATGTTGTCTCACCACGTTCGAGACAGGCTTAGAAATCCATCTCTTTCGTAATAAGTAGTGTATATAATGCTTGCGCAAGTATATATTGAGTATGTATGGGTGGTTCTGGACTGTGTGCGTGCTATAAGTAAGTCACGGTTGATGTGATGTAAGTAAGTCACGGTTGATGTGATGTGATGTAAGTAAGTCACGGTTGATGTGATGTAAGAGCCAATGACTAATTCGATGTGAACTAGTCATGATTTTAGTTGTACAGTGCCTTGGGTGGAGCATAGGTCCATTGAAAGACTAGATCCACGGCCATGGAATCTATCAGCATAGGTCCATTGAAAGACTAGATCCACGGCCATGGAATCTATCTTCTGGCATCCTGGATCCACTGCCATGGAATCTATCTTCTGGCTTCCTGGATCCACTGCCACGGAATCTATCTTCTGGCTTCCTGGATCCACTGCCATGGAATCTATCTTCTGGCATCCTGGATCCACTGCCACGGAATCTATCTTCTGGCTTCCTGGATCCACTGCCATGGAATCTATCATCTGGCATCCTGGACGATTGTGCCATTCACTGGGCGACCGTTTACTGTGTACACGGGCATGTAACTGTGTCTTAGGTGTTGTCTATCCTGGAGAGACAGACAGACAGACAGACAGGGAGGGGTGAGAGACAGACAGACATACGGACAGACAGACGGACACACGGGACAGAGAGAGAGAGAGAGAGAGAGAGAGAGAGAGAGAGAGAGAGAGAGAAGAGACATGGAGACAGACAGACAGACAGACAGGCAGGCAGGCAGGCAGGCAGATGCACACCATACAGAACTAAGACTCCAGCCCCAAACTCGTCACCCGCATCATATACCATTTCAGGACCCCCAGCAGCCTGGACACTGCACGAAGCCACAGTGAGCCCCCGCCTGTCGCAATTACCAACGAACAGTCGCCAGTCCCCTCAGTCCTTCCAGTCCTGTCCCACGTCCACCATAGTCCTATCCTGTCCCACATCCACCATAGTCCTGTCCTGTCTGTCCTACCCTGTCCCACGTCCACCATAGTCCTGTCCTGTCTGTCCTACCCTGTCCCACGTCCACCATAGTCCTGTCTGTCCTACCCTGTCCCACGTCCACCATAGCCCCGTCTTACCCTACCCTACCCCACCCCGCCCTGCCCAGTCTGACCACTGTCCCACGTCCACCATAGCCCTGTCCTGTCTTGCCCTACCCTACCCGACCCCGCCCTGCCCAGTCTGACCACTGTCCCATCCCACGTCCAGCATGCCCCTGCTGAAGGGCAAACACCGCGAGGAGCTGGAGCAGCAGGGCTACACGGTGGTGGCCGGCGTGCTGTCGGAGGACGACTGCCAGCTGCACATCCAGCAGTACGTGGACTGGATCGAGAAGAACTTTGACCAGGGCACCTTCCCCTACTGCAGGCACTCCCTCATTCATGGGTAAGATGGGTGTGGCGTGGGGGGGGGGGGGGGGGGGGGGAGTAGAGGGTGGGATGGTGGTTTGGAAAGGGGGCGTTTTTCGTCTGTGTTGCGAGATCTCTGTAATACAGTATGTGTGTGTGTGTGCGTGTGTGTGTGTGTGTGTGTGCGCGTGCGTGCGTGTGTGCGTGTCTGTCTCTCTCTCTGTGTGGCGGGATGGTTGAGGATGGGATGGCTTGGAAAGGGGGCGTTTTTCGGTCTGTTGTTACGACTGCTCTCTCCCTCTCTCTATGGTGTGTGTGTGTGTGTGTGCGCGCGCACGCGTGCTTGCGTGCTTGTGTGTGTGTGTGTGTGTATTTGTGCATGCGTCTGTGATCTCGCGCGTGTGATTGTGTGTGTGTGGAAGGGAGGGTGGTGAGGGAGGAATTGGGATGAATGCATCTGTGTGGTTGCGAGTGTGTGCATGTGCGTGTGTGTGTGCGCGTAGTGTATGTATGTATATGTGTGTGTCGTGTAAGAGAGAGAGAGAGGGAGAGGGAGAGAGAGAGAGAGAGAGAAAGCACAGAGAAAGAGAGAGAGAAACTGCACAGACAGACAGAGAGAGAGACAGACAGACAGAGACAAGAGAAAGAGAACAGCACACAGAGAGAGAGAGAGAGAGAGAGAGAGAGAGAGAGAGAGAGAGAGAGACACACACAGAGACAGAGAGAGAGAGAGAGAGAGAGAGAGAGAAGAGAACTTCATTCAAAAATCAAAACTCCATGTGAAGGGGTAAAAACATGGAGGAGCAACCCCAACACTCAAGAATCCCGCCATTTAATATTGTAGCCTGCCATTAAATAAATGTGTGAACCAATGTGACCTCAAGCGTAAACGTAAAACACATGGCCACACGTCTAAAAACATGCTGCAAAATGCCACTAGTGGACGGGAGGTGAGGGGTGCTTTGGACATCATTGGTAACAGATCCTGTTCCACCCTACGATTGGTTCGTCCATAAATCACATTTAATCTTTACTACAATTTGTTGAAATAGATAGTTTAGACATATCTTGCTTAATGGATGTGGGTCTGCTTCAAAATGTGTTGATCCAGTAAAAAAAAAAAAAAAAAATCTTTTTGGTCAGTTATTTAACCATTTTGTTGGGAGAAGACGGGGAAGGCGATTTGCAATGGAGAGGGAAGGGTGAGGGGGATGTACTGAATTCAGACAGAAGGGGTATTTTATTGCTCTTTCTATCCAGACTCACCTTACGATATTAGTTAAATACATCTTTCACATCTGCACATGCAATACTAAATGAACTCTGTGCTAGCGAGTCAAGAGTTGGTGGCTAATCATGTATGAATTTTTAACCTAAAACTCAACGGCACAATAGACTGACTGGGCTTATAGTGGGGTGCACACACTGCAGAGGTAGGAAAGCTGAGGTAGGAAAGCTGTTGTCATTGCAAATAATGCTAGGCATACAACCGTTTGACGTTTACCACACTGCTGTACATTTTCTCGCAAACTCTTTCTTTTACTTTTTATTGTGCAACTTTTAGCTGACACACGAAGAAATTTGGACAAATGTTAAATGTGCCTTGACTCTCTCCATACCATCCCAGCGAATCTCCATCATGAACTGCAAGTTTGCAGGCAATCATTCGATCAATATGTATTGAGCTTCTGTAAGCGCACACACACACACACGCACACACACACACTAATTTATGTGAACACCACATAAGCAAGAAAAAAACTTTTATTTAAACAGCTAGCATAACATGTTCCACATCAAGAAGTAAAATGGTGACAATATCATGTTGCATATCAAAAAGTAACAAGTTGACAAGACTTTATCATATTGCATACTAATATCATGTGGTGTAGCAAGATGTAAATCATGACAAAACAATATCATTTTGCATATATCAAACATATCAAGAAATAAAATGAAGATAGAATGATATCATGTTGCACACATTAATATCTTGTGGCATATCATGATGTAAAATGATGACAAAGTAATATCATGCTGCACATCAGCATATAAAATGGTGACAAGATAGCCGTACAACTGTGGTGAATCCAACAGATCTGTCAAATCATCTTCCCAGAGGAACATAGCTGTGGCGATGAACACATTTCGTCCAGGTAGGGATGGGTGGAGAATGATGGTCAGATATTTCCATGACTTTGAAACCTCCAACCAGCTGCACCACATACTGAGCACATTTTACAATATATCAGAGCCACAGCCATGTATCTCTATACATATATCAGTTCACAGATGCATGTTTGTGGCTCTGACGTATTTTCAGGGGAAACTACTGTCCGTTTTTCACTTACAGTTCCCTTGGACAGGCCGAATACAGTTAAATGAGGGTGCAGGGAAATTGTGCCCCCTTTCTAAGATCCCGGCGATCATTGAAGGCAGGCCCAAATGTGCATGTATAGACAACCCTGTATTAAACGAACAAGTGGGGGAACTTAAGGATCAGCATGAAATTAGCACCATTTTACTTTTTTTCCTTGCAGAATTTAGTATGGAATAAAATATCTAGGAACTACACAAAGAAAAAAAAAAAGGTACAGGTCAGCAGCAATGGATTTTCTGTCATTGTTTTGTTTTAATGCCCTGCTGACCTCAAAAGGCCACGACAATCAGGGCTGAAGATACCTTCACACACACTACCCACCACCACTAAATCACAAAAACATTTCGTCACACCTGCAGAAAAAAAAATCCTGGGAAAGAAAATGAGGCGTTATCCTTCTCATAATGAATAAATTCACTCAAAATGCATGCCTAACATTAACTATTCCGTCTGTTTCTAACCAGAGAATACAAAAAATGCAGATCTGAAAAAAAAGACTCCTTCTAATACCTTTAAAGAACAAAAACAAAACAAAGGACAATCGTAAACCTGTCACTGAGCTACTTATTTCCTACACACGCATAAAAAAGACCGTAAACAAACCCACACAAAAATGCCTATGAATTCCAAACACATCAAAAGTGAATAGTGATTAATAGCAGTTGACTGAATCGACAGAACATGAGACAAGAAATGACCGTAAGGAGATGATAGAATGAAGAGAGGGGAGCAGAACTGACGGGAAAAGGTGATTGAAATGAGATCACAAAAAAGTGGAGACGGCTACAGGAGATGATGGATAGGAGATAACAGAAAGGTAAATTTTCCAAGTGAGTTTTTCAGGCCTCCAAGGGTGGTACAGGACTGCTCAAAAGGCGGGTGAAGACAGTGCTTCTCTGGGTCCTCCCCAGCACCTAGGGTGTTTCTTTTTCTTTTTCCAAGTGAGTTTTTCAGAAAACAGTGAAAATGATCTCCTAAACATTCCAACTGGATCCCCCCGATCATCCGTCATCAGCATACTGACGGAAAGTTGATATGGTGAAGAATTGATATCAGTGAGCGAAAGAAGAAGATGGAAATGAGAGACAGAGAAGACAAGATGACAGGAAGGGACATAAAGGAGAAGACATAAACATAATAGACAGAAGGAGGCAAGATTAGACAGATATGAGAGGATTATAAAGGAGAAGACAGAAAGAAAATGATGATAGGAAGGAGACATCAGGAAGGAGGTAACAGAAAGATCATACAAAGGAGACGACAGAAAGAAAATGATGATAGGAAGGAGACATCAGGAAGGAGGCAACAGAAAGATCATACAAAGGAGACGACAGAAAGGAGAAAATGATGATAGGAAGGAGACATCAGGAAGGAGGTAACAGAAAGATCATACAAAGGAGACGACAGAAAGGAGAAAATGATGATAGGAAGGAGACATCAGGAAGAAGGTAACAGAAAGATCATACAAAGGAGACGACAGAAAGAAAATGATGATAGGAAGGAGACATCAGGAAGGAGGTAACAGAAAGATCATACAAAGGAGACATCAGGAAGGAGGTAACAGAAAGATCATACAAAGGAGACGACAGAAAGGAGAAAATGACAGAAAGGAGACGACTGAAGGGAGGCAACAGAAAAGTGAAGACCATAGAAAAGAGACAACAGCAAGGAGAAGATGACACACAGATCACAAGAGAGGTGGAGATGATTAAAAACAAGATGACGAAAAAGAAGATAACGGAAAGATGATAGAAGGATGATGACATAAAGGAGATGATGGAAATAATATGACAGAAAGGAGACACTGATAGAAAGGATAGGTCAGAAGATGATAGAAAGGGTTTGACAGAAAGATAGGCGACGACCTAGAAAAAAAAAACACCAAAAAATGACAGAAAGGAGACAACAGACGCCAGAAAGAAATAGAAATGATGACATAAAGGAGAAGATGATAGAAAGGATATGACAGAAAGAAGATAACCGAAAGGATAAAAGAGAAAGAGAAGTTGGTAGAAAGCAGATGTCAGAAAGGAGTTGGCACAAAAGAGATGGGGACAGAAAGACGAAGAAGACAGAAAGACGAAGAAGACAGAAATGTGAAAGCAGAAAGGAAGAGTTGACAGAAAGGAGAGAAAGGAGAAGGAAAAACAGTGGAGAAGGCAGAAAGGAGGAGGCAGAACGGAGAAGACAGAAGTGAGAAGGTAGAAAGAAGCACATGGAAATGGAAGGACAGAAAGGAAAAGAAGCGAGACAGGAGAAGAAGGCAGAAAGGAAACGGAAAGATCACATGATGGTATGAACATAGAATAAAGGAGATGGCAGAAAGGAAACAGAGAGATCACATGATGGTATGGACATAGAATAAAGGAGATGGCAGAAAGAAAACAGAGAGATCACATGATGGTATGGACATAGAATAAAGGAGATGGCAGAAAGGAAACAGAGATCACATGATGGTATGGACATAGAATAAAGGAGATGGCAGAAAGAAAACAGAGAGATCACATGATGGTATGGACATAGAATAAAGGAGATGGCAGAAAGAAAACAGAGAGATCACATGATGGTATGGACATAGAATAAAGGAGATGGCAGAAAGGAAACAGAGAGATCACATGATGGTATGGACACAGAATAAAGGAGATGGCAGAAAGAAAACAGAGATCACATGATGGTATGGACATAGAATAAAGGAGATGGCAGAAAGGAAAGAGAGAGATCACATGATGGTATGGACATAGAATAAAGGAGATGGCAGAAAGGAAAGAGAGATCACATAATGGTATGGACATAGAATAAAGGAGATGGCAGAAAGGAAAGAGAGATCACATGATGGTATGGACATAGAATAAAGGAGATGGTAGAAAGGAAAGAGAGAGATCACATGATGGTATGGACATAGAATAAAGGAGATGGCAGAAAGGAAACAGAGAGATCACATGATGGTATGGACATAGAATAAAGGAGATGGCAGAAAGAAAACAGAGAGATCACATGATGGTATGGACATAGAATAAAGGAGATGGCAGAAAGAAAACAGAGAGATCACATAATGGTATGGACATAGAATAAAGGAGATGGCAGAAAGAAAACAGAGATCGCATAATGGTATGGACATAGAATAAAGGAGATGGCAGAAAGGAAAGAGAGATCACATAATGGTATGGACATAGAATAAAGGAGATGGCAGAAAGGAAAGAAAGATCACATAATGGTATGGACATAGAATAAAGGAGATGGCAGAAAGGAAAGAGAGAGATCACATGATGGTATGGACATAGAATAAAGGAGATGGCAGAAAGGAAAGAGAGAGATCACATGATGGTATGGACATAGAATAAAGGAGATGGCAGAAAGGAAAGAGAGAGATCACATGATGGTATGGACATAGAATAAAGGAGATGGCAGAAAGGAAGAGAGAGATTACATGATGGTATGGACATAGAATAAAGGAGATGGCAGAAAGGAAAGAGAGATCACATGATGGTATGGACATAGAATAAAGGAGAT
The DNA here is from genome assembly GCA_018398815.1 of Conus ventricosus. Lineage (NCBI taxonomy): Eukaryota > Metazoa > Mollusca > Gastropoda > Neogastropoda > Conidae > Conus > Conus ventricosus. The sequence continues at coordinate 77,513,648 of CM031611.1, forward strand.
GGCAGAAAGGAAAGAGAGAGATCAGATGATGGTATGAACATAGAATAAAGGAGATGGCAGAAAGGAAAGAGAGATCACATGATGGTATGGACATAGAATAAAGGAGATGGCAGAAAGGAAAGAGAGATCACATGATGGTATGGACATAGAATAAAGGAGATGGCAGAAAGGAAAGAGAGAGATCACATAATGGTATGGACATAGAATAAAGGAGATGGCAGAAAGGAAAGAGAGAGATCACATGATGGTATGGACATAGAATAAAGGAGATGGCAGAAAGGAAAGAGAGATTACATGATGGTATGGACATAGAATAAAGGAGATCACATGATGGTATGGACATAGAATAAAGGAGATGGCAGAAAGGAAAGAGAGATCACATGATGGTATGGACATAGAATAAAGGAGATGGCAGAAAGGAAAGAGAGATCACATGATGGTATGGACATAGAATAAAGGAGATGGCAGAAAGGAAAGAGAGAGATCACATAATGGTATGGACATAGAATAAAGGAGATGGCCGAAAGGAAAGAGAGATCACATGATGGTATGGACATAGAATAAAGGAAGAGACGACACAGTGATGGCAGAAAGAAGATGACACAAAGATGGCAGAAAGAAGATGACACAAAGATGGCAGAAAGAAGATGACACAAAGATGGCAGAAAGAAGATGACACAAAGATGGCAGAAAGAAGATGACACAAAGATGGCAGAAAGAAGATGACACAAAGATGGCAGAAAGAAGATGACACAAAGATGGCAGAAAGAAGATGACACAAAGATGGCAGAAAGAAGATGACACAAAGATGGCAGAAAGGAGATCGCAGAAAAGAGACGACACAGAAGAGACAACAGATGGGATGAGATGTCGAAAACGAGATTTAAGACGACAGCAGAATTAGAGACAAAGGGCAGAAACAAAGACAGCCATAGAAAAGAACAGAATTCTTACAATGCCGGGATGATGTATGCTTCAAAGATTGTTAAAGATACAAACAAAACACAGTGAAGTCAGGTACTCTCAGAAAGGCAGGGGAAGGGGTTGTTAACAGGCAAGCACATGTTGCACAGCATGCTGCAGCTAAAAACTTGACACTTCAACAACAGAAATATGCACAACGATCCTTGGCTCTACCTATCACACATCTTTCATCTGAATGTTTCCACTTCTTTTTAAGAAGCTGAAAAAAATCATCTAAGCGAATTTTGAGGGCTATACTGATACTGAGAGAGAATCTCAATGGGGGTCTCTACTGATACTGGAAAGCATTTCCAAACATACATTTTCTTTATGCACGACTGTTCCTATGAAAATACTACCACTTACATGAAACATAACATTTTCTTTTTGAGCATCATTTCTAGGAAAGTCACGCTCAAAATAAGGAATATAACATTTTCTTAGTGCATACCGTTTTATACTTATATGATATGATATGAAATAAACATTTTACTTATGACGCAAACATGATATGAAATAAACATTTTCTTTGTGTACATAATTTCCTACTAAAATGCTACCACACATATGTTATGCAGCATTTGTTCACATCTTTTCCTTCAAACATATTCATATGTAATTCGTTCACATTCAGTATGTTTCCTCTGAACCATTTTGTGATCAAACAAACACACAAATATAATGCACTTTCGTTGTGCATTCTATTCCCCAACCAAACACACTCACTAATGTTTAGAATACTTTCTTTTTTCTGTTGATGAACTACCCACAGACAAAAAACTTCTAGAAAATGCCGCCCTGCTAACATCATGTCAGAAACTACCCACGACCAGAAACTTTCAAAACGTACAGCATGGGATGAGCACATCATACACTACCCCACAGACAAAAACTCATACAGGATACAGCATGGCTAACATCATGTCAGAAACTACTCACAAACCAAAACTCACACAGGATACAGCATGGCTAACATCATGTCAGAAACTACTCACAAACCAAAACTCACACAGGATACAGCATGGCTAACATCATGTCAGAAACTACTCACAAACCAAAACTCACACAGGATACAGCATGGCTAACATCATGTCAGAAACTACTCACAAACCAAAACTCACACAAGATACAGCATGGCTAACATCATCATGGGTGAAACCTGGGAAAATTGAAAATCCTGAAAGGTGGGGGTCCAGGGGCCGGGAGGCCCCCTGGCGGGGTCAAGGGCAGAGCCCCTTGTCGGGGGTCAGGGGGCGAAGCCCCCTGAAGCTGAAGCATTTTTACATTTTCGTAATTAAAATCAGACCATTTTGAGGTACTTTCAGCATGTTTTTATAAGTGAAATAAGACTAATGTTGTGTCCCAGAGTAATTTATGCTGCCCCCCCCCCCCCCCCCCCCCCCAAAAAAAAAAACAAACAAAAAATGAAAAGAAAACTTGTGAATCATAAAGAATAATAAAAATCACTAAACCAGCATAATTTTGTATGTTATGCAGAATTTACTTACAGACTGGTGCATTACTTGTCCAAGGAATGTATTCAGCATTATCCAGCAGCAGCAGGTGTCCAGATGTTCATCACTGAGCAGTTACAAAATTGAAAAAGCCCACTATCCAAAAAACAAACAAACCCACAGGTGTTCAAATAATCTTTACAACGCAGATGTCCAAGAACAGTATTCTTATAGCCCACACGATCACATCCATGAAGGAGTCCATACAGCACATATTAACACAAAACCTTGCAGAAAGTGTCCAAGCCCAGATGCTCAAGCAAGGTATCCTGGAAGTCTATACATTCATATGTCCAATGTAGTATACACAGCTCATAAGTCTTTGAAGCATGTGTCCTCTTATACCTACTTAAAAAACTTTCTAATGGTGCTCTGAACACAAGCATTCCTTTTCAGGAGCATCCGTCTATGTTCATCTAGCACACTATTTTGACAACCTCCCCCCCCCCCCCCCCCCCAAAAAAAAAAACCCACAATAAAAGCCGACCACCCACTCCTATTCTAAAAACTGTGTGTGTGTGTGTGTGTGTGTGTGAGAGAGAGAGAGAGAGAGAGAGAGAGAGAGAGAGAGAGAGAGAGAGAGAGAGAGAGAGAGAGAGAGAGATTGATTGATTGATTGATTGATTGATTGATCTTTAATACCCAAGGATGAAGATTTTAGGCCAAAGCCTAGTCTTACAATCTGTCCTTGTCAAGTATAAATTACTTCAGCACATATCATTCATACAGACAATTCAACATAGCAACATGATGAGAGATAGAGAGATAGAGAGAGCGTTGACTACCTTTGCATTTTCCTGGTGTTTCTTGTATTTGACATGCTTTTTGAGTGCCGTTATGCCAGAGCTTCCATACTTGATGTCCTGCAAGCAGACGATGCACCGGGCAACGCCAGCAGCTGTGGTTTTGCGGCACCAAGTCAGAAATGTGTCGCCCTTTCCCGTTTCGCCATCATTGTCCGGACCTCTTTCGTCCAGCCATCGCCAAGACCATTTGTTGGGGACAGAAGCATCGATCAGCGACGCGTCTTCATTCACAGCCACAAACGGCATCGTGCTCAAAGAAGAGAATGAAGTGCAGCAGATTCAGACTAGATCTAGGTCGACGGGATCGTTCCGACGTGAAGAAGATCGTTGCGACGTGAAGACGTGCGACGTGAACACGCTGTAGGCTATCGTGAAAATGGCGCATATCGGAAGACAAGTTTTGCAACAACTTGGACGGCGCATGCGCGAGTTGTCAAGAACGCAGCTTCACCGAAAACTACCCAAAAAAGGAAAATCGACCACAACGAACGCCGATGTCCGGATTTCCGGACAAACGACCAATACGAAATCCGGATTCCGGATTTTCCGGACGTGTGGTTTCACCCATGCATCATGTCAGAAACTACTCACAAACCAAAACTCACACAAGATACAGCATGGCTAACATCATGTCAGAAACTACTCACAGACAAAAACTCACACAGGATACAGCATGGCTAACATCATGTCAGAAACTACTCACAAACCAAAACTCACAGGATACAGCATGGCTAACATCATGTCAGAAACTACTCACAAACCAAAACTCACACAGGATACAGCATGGCTAACATCATGTCAGAAACTACTCACAAACCAAAACTCACACAGGATACAGCATGGCTAACATCATGTCAGAAACTACTCACAAACCAAAACTCACACAGGATACAGCATGGCTAACATCATGTCAGAAACTCTCCACAACCAAAACATTTCATAGAGCACAGCTTGACATGTCATAAACTACCCACAAACAGAGACTTTCATCAAATACAGCACGGAAATCAGCTCGTCACAAAGGACTGGCTGACCAAAACTCACATAACATACAGCATGGCTAACATCACATCATAAGCTACCCACAAACCAAAACTCTTAAACTGCCAAATGGCGAACGGTATGTCAAAAACTACTTGGACTTGTAATACAGCAAGCCTAACAGCACACCTATAAATCACCCTTACACAAAAATTCACCAAAAAAATACAGCATGGCCACCAACACATCATTAATAACCCACAGACAAAAACTCCAAATGCAACATTATTTTTGAGTCATCTTTCTGACAGACAGGGTAAATTCATCTATCTATCTATCTCTCTATCCTATCTATCAATCAATCTATTGATCAGTCAATCAATCTATCTATCCATATAAACATAAGGCCACCCATGAATATTCCTCTCAGAGACAATTCTGATGCTGAAGAAAAAAAACAATTATCTCACCATAGGTTAAGCACACGAATGCTTTCACAGTCATTGTCTGATTACAATCAATGAAATAAAATGTGATTCTGTCTTTTATTGCTGTTCCTCCCTGTCTCTTTCACTGACCCTGTAGAAAATCAGCGGCGCATCATATGAACAGCTGATGGGGACAACAGCAAAATGAAACCACCAAACTACTTTTACTGCCGATATATCTATGTTTTTCCTTAACAAGAAAAAAAAAATGGAGGACATGGAAAATTAAAGATAGGTGGGGAGCTCACAATTTGTTCTGTATTTTTCATATTTTTGTAGAAAGAAGACATGAGGCACACTCTGACACAAAAATTATCTACTTCTGACTTGTGATGGTTAAGGTAAAAGAACACTTTCATGCTTGTTTTCCAACTGCATTCTTGCAGAAATACAGCTGGAAATTTATCTTTTGATGCATAACCTTTTAAAACTGTTTATCAAATTGTATGTTAACTAGAAATGTTTACTTTCGGTCTATATGGGAGGTTAAGGATGAGTGCATTCAAAGGCATGTATTGTGTAGATAGCAAGAAATTGTGCATTCATTTTTCTGTGGTGGTTTCTGACCCCTGACATAAAATGTCCCGACAAATAAACTGACAGACCCATAGCGATCCCTTGCCACACCTCCCCTCATCCACACCTGCACATACACTCATGTGCATTTTTTCCTCAGCACCACTGATCCAAAAGTACTCCAAGTTGAACACAAAAAGATTCAAAAAATGTTTTTGGTACCACAGTCCAAATGCATGAGAACACATGTTTTGAAAATGAAACAAAAATCTTTGTGCCCGATACATTAGACACTTCAAAATTTTCAAGGTAATGTTCACACTGACAGTTTATCAGCACCAAGTAGACTCGGTTACATTTCATGGATTAAGAAGCAATACAGCTCCAAAAAGTTCAAATGACATTTAAGTACAAGGAACCAGTGTGAAACATGACCTACAATTTCAAATCCAATACATACTTAGAAAAGTGCAGCAAATAACAGTTCCAAAGAACACCTTTCATGAAGTCTGGACAGACTCAATCTACAAAGACAAGCAAGATTCCAGAAAACCGTATCAAAGAATGCCATCCCAATCATGAATCAGAAATATCAACTCTCCAACACACACACACACACACAGAGGAAAACCACTCACCTTTGAAAAAATAAAACAAACAAAAGTTAGCATTCATGCACAACCGCCATGATCGGCAAATCAAGGACCATCGAGGGGAGACAGTCCCTACTGAACAATTTTTTTTACTTGTGGTCAAATGACAAACATAGCTTGTCCAGCGGAATGTTTCATTTTGTTCTCATTTCATTTCCAGGAGTCTTAATAACCAATTCAGCTTAAGACCAGGAAGGACAGTGAAAAGCCAGAACGAAAGAGAATTAATCTGATGTTGTTTGGTGCTTGTTTTCTCACTTTTCTTTTTTCATTTTTTTTTCTTTGGGAATGTGTCCAACCATTCTGGGACATTCTCGTACACAAACAAGAACTCAAAAAGACCTCAGCTCCTCAAAACGACTTTTCAAAAACTCACCATGGTCTTTACCGTTTAATTTCCTTTGCAGTTCTTTTCAAAAAGTCTCAATGGTCTTCAGCATTATAGCCTGTTTGCAGCATATTTTTTTCTCAAAAACTCACAATAGTCTTTATCTTTTCAGCTTCCTTGTAGCTCTTTTCAAAAACTCACAATAGTCTTTATCTTTTCAGCTTCCTTGTAGCTCTTTTCAAAAACTCACAATGTCTTCAGCTTCTTCCCAGATCTTTGGTAAAAGTCAAAAGGGTCCTTAGTTTCTTTGCTGGTCTTTGAGAAACTCAAAAGTGAAAAGGATCCCAGTCTTCTTCCCAGATCTTTGGTAAAAGTCAAAAGGGTCCTTAGTTTCTTTGCTGGTCTTTGAGAAACTCAAAAGTGAAAAGGATCCCAGTCTTCTTTTCAGGTCTTTCAAAAAGCATCAAAAAGAAAACTCACAATCTTTTTTCAATGAATTAAATAAAAACAAACAAGAAAAAGGTTCCACTCTTTCAAGGCTTTTTGAAAATCTCAAAAGAGTTCTGACCTTTCCGAACCTTCCAGAAGCAAGGTGTCAAAGTACAATATCCCCCCATGACCGGGCTTGTGACATTTACTTTCTCTTCTGATCTGCCACAGAAAAGCACTATTACTGATGCAAGAAAACACAAAACTAAACACACAAACAAATTAAGAGACCACTTCCACACACTGATGAAAGCTCATTTAAAACATCTGCATGATCATGAAATGACAAGGGAAGAAAATTCCTTGTTTTTGTTTTTTTCCTAAGACAAATTGTACAGCAAAACATCATACTGATACCCAGATGTGAAATTAGGTGCCAACTTCCTGAAGACAAAACTGCTGCTTTCCAAGATATACCAAAATAACAACACAAAATGATTTTCTCTTCCGAAGGGGAACAGTTGAAGTTGAAACACGGCCATGTTCAGTTTCTGTGCAATTACATAGATACTCACCACGTTTCTATAACAACTTATTTGATTATTTTGCCAAAAACACATCTATATTATCAGTGACAGAACATGTGGGCAAAACACTCTTTGATCTGCTCAAGAAACGTGCCCTCAGAAAATCATTTAAACAAAATTGGGAACATAATCAAGGGAAGCAACTGCTTGGAATTACAACCAACATGATATGTGAAAAAGTTTTGTCACACAGACATCTCCACTCCACTTACTAAACCAAAGCCTCATGTATATTTTTTGGTGTTCGCAGCTCGATTTAAATATATGCGATCACCAAGGCATCATTTCACAACTGAGTGAACACAGCATGGTCAGTGAGCAGATCACATCAGCATCGCATTCCTCACTACGATACTCACTGGGACTGGTGAGTTGCCACAGTGGGTAAACAATGCACGTTTGACGCTCAAGCATATGATTTACCATCTACATTCACTCATAATGCAAAACCTTCTCTCCACACCTTCGCTTTTTGTGTGTGTACACTGATCAGCCAAGGTGGTATTCAGGAATATGAAGTTACACACACACACATGCATGCGTGCAAACACACCTTTGAGCACACATCAAGAGAAGCTTTGAAATGAGGTAGATCGATCATTCACAGCACCATGATAACAATGGATTTCCTCTGTAATCCTGAGAAGCGTAAAACTGCATGAACAATTGTGTGAGCAGTGCTTTTTTCTTTTTCTTTTCTTGATTCATCTTCTACCATCAATGAACATACTGTGCAACTCATCCTGCGAATAAGAAAACATCCCAGTGATCATGCTTTTCATTATGTTAAGTCAGAATGCTAGCATTTTCACAAGATTTGGATCCAATGAAACTCAATTATCATTATGGTCATTGGTATACAAACTAACACCACAATTCAGGTTTTCATTTATCACGGGGTAAAGTGCTAACAAACTTGTCCTCTAAAACTAAAAATAAATACTGGGTTTGCAGTTTCTGGACACAGACTTCATTTACACATATTACCCCAAAACAACACAATGAGTTTCCAGTTAACACCTAATGGGATGATTGCTCTAAACTTTGTTACTTGCTTAACTCAAAATTAGATTACTTGCTTAAACCTAAAAAAAAAAAAAAAAAAAAAAAAAAAAGTACATGCCGTTCCCTTCTGTAAAAGATACTTGACTTCATGTAGGGCAAGAACTAACAAGGTCTGAGAAATCATGATTCAAATAAAGTTACACCATCAATAAGACCAGAGTACATCAATAATGCTTTGCTCATAGCTTCCTCTTTTGCTGATAAACACATGAATTGCCACTTAAAATTCAAGGTTTACAGCTCACATGAACAAATGCACACAACATGCATGTACATAAATACGAAGTATACACTTAGATACACAGAAATGCATGAGAAAATAGTCTTTATAATTGGAGACATTTACGATTCAAATACAAAGTGATCGCAAGTTTTGAAGTTATATTTTTTCAAATACCCACTCAGGCACTTCATGCATTTCATGGGAACACACGAGAGAAACATTACAAGGCAAATCTGAGTGCCTTGATTCAGTGATGGGTTATGTCTAGGCATCTCTGGCATATTACTTCAGACTGCTTTGGATATCAATGCAGAACACATCTGGCACCATCACGACTGCTTAAAAAAAAAAAAAAAAGGTATGCCAGTAATGATGTTAATGGTGCATCTCAAAGGATGCAAAAAGAAAACAAACACCATCCTGGAGTTTTTATTATTATTATATTGGGTATTCATATAGCGCGTATCCTCAGTCACAGACCAAGCTCTAAGCGCTTTACAATAAACACACTAACTCACTCACTCAATGACCCAGGTAGAGCCGGCCGAAGAGCAGCCTACCGGTGCTCATTCAGTTGTTTCCCGTACCATTCAAATATCAGTCACTCATTTTTCATTTATCTCATTTATTCCTCCAGTTTCTCATATAGGATGCATGTGATGTTTATACGTGTCCTCCATTTCCACCGGTACACGATGGCACACGATGACAGTAAGTGACAATTTTTGTGGCTTGGTAAGAAATACCAGGCAGCTATCTTCAGTCTACATCAATTTTGCCAGGGCAGCGGGGAACCCCCTGCTCTTTTCGATTTTCAACTGCCATGGGTTCTTTAATGTGTGCAGGGGGGCAGGAAGGCACACTGGTCCGACTCGCTTATAGTCCACATCCAACGGACTTGACGTTCAGTTCGATTTGTCATTCAAACTGGGAAAGAAAGGGTGAGAAAGGAAGGGCTCGAACCCGAACACTTCTCACACGTTGGATTGGCAGGCGAACGTCTCAACCACTCTGCCACCTTTCTTCTTCTAGATGACTAGTGGCATCATAAAATGGAAGGACTAGGTGATGAAGACACACATGGGATGGAAATGGGACTAGACAATGAAGATGGGATTAGGCAACGAAAAAACCGGGACGAGATGATGACGGTTGGACTAGGCAATACAGATATGGGACAAAGCAACAAAGACCATACAACTTGCATTGGTGGTGCGTTTCTCCAAAGAAACCGTCATCCAGTGGAGAGATGTCTTCAGCAGCTGTCCTCCAAACTTGCGTAAATTCCTGAGCTGTGACATGAGGGAGGGGGGCTGAGGACCTGATGGTATCACCCTGCACAACAACGGCACACAGCTACACTGAGATGGTTACTAAAGTTGAAAAGTGCACGAATACATGTTGTGTTTAGGTCAGTTATGCTCCAGGGCACACATACCTGAAAACAAAAGAATGACTGTCGAACAATGCGCTTACATACAAAATTGCCTTACCTTGCTCCTGTAAATATCTGCTGACTTTCATGATACAAAGAACCACTCACCTGTGGTGTTATTACTCAGTAATATGTAAAACCACTCACCTGTTGTGCTATAGCTAATTATTGCAAGGAACCATTCACCTGAGTTGTTATTACTCGTTAATACAGGAACCTGCGGCTTTATCACCTATTACTACAGAGAATATCCTAACCTGTGCCACGCTGCAGCTAAAAAAAAAAAAGAAAAGAAAACAAAAAACAAACCTGTAAAAGCGAAAAGGGGAGGGGGGTGCTTCTTTACTTCCAAATGTTTGTAACAGGAAGGGTGGAAGGGACGCTGACCAGATGACAACATGGAACGAGTTCTCTTCTTCCTCCAAGTTCTCTTCTTCATGCCTTGACCACCACACTCACCAAGTCAAGGCCACTTCCACTTCAAGCTTGACTCAAGTGCTAAAGAATTCCAAGTCTCAATAACAAAATTTCTTGACATCGTCAGGGCCTTGCCTTCTTGTTCTGATATAATATCAAACAACGGAGCATACATCAGAAACTGTGAAAGGAAAAATAGTATGGATGACGGCCAAACTGTATACTGACCAATATCACCAAGGTTTGCTGCTGGGAAAAACTGGGCCCTCAAATAATGTTGAAAGCAGTCTGCAATCTACTGGCAACTCTACTCAAATGACGATGCAGAATTCTTCCTTTTAGGACTCATTTACTATAAAAATGAGGGACTGGGCTACTGTAGACTATGGGCCTCTGGTAACTTCATGTCACGGTGGAAAACACATAAGACAGAAAAAAAAGGTGAAGGGATCTGGTAACTTCATGTCACAGTGGAAAGCACATAAGACAGAAAAAAAAAGGTGCAGGGATCTGGTAACTTCAAGTCACAGTGGAAAGCACATAAGACAGAAAAAAAGGTGGAGGGGTAACTTCAAGTCACAGTGGAAAGCACATAAGACAGAAAAAAAGGTGGAGGGATCTGATAACTTCAAGTCACAGTGGAAAGCACATAAGACAGAAAAAAAAAAGGTGGAGGGATCTGGTAACTTCAAGTCACAGTGGAAAGCACATAAGACAGAAAAAAAGGTGGAGGGGTAACTTCAAGTCACAGTGGAAAGCACATAAGACAGAAAAAAAAGGTGGAGGGATCTGATAACTTCAAGTCACAGTGGAAAGCACATAAGACAGAAAAAAAAGGTGAGGGATCTGATAACTTCAAGTCACAGTGGAAAGCACATAAGACAGAAAAAAAGGTGCAGGGATCTGGTAACTTCAAGTCACAGTGGAAAGCACATAAGACAGAAAAAAAGGTGCAGGGATCTGGTAACTTCAAGTCACAGTGGAAAGCACATAAGACAGAAAAAAAGTGGAGGGTAACTTCAAGTCACAGTGGAAAGCACATAAGACAGAAAAAAAAAGTGGAGGGATCATTCC
>CM031611.1:77525226-77564941 GCA_018398815.1 Conus ventricosus
AACACCTGAAATAAACAGCTCAACATTCTGCGAGACTGGAAAGGTGATCTTCCTTTTTTTAAAAATTAGATGGATCTATGGCCTGAGCTTGAAAAGTGGCAACCCCACAGACAATTCTGAAAACAACAATGTGTTCTGAACATGGTCCATACTTGCTGGAAAGCTTTGGGAACAATATCTTTGGGATTCTGATGAATTGAAAGTACCATATTCCCCACCTGGACTTCAAAGTTGTTTTCTGCACTGCAGATTTGTCTTAGCCTGGAATACTTGGAAAAGAGAATGCCAAGGAGTGACCACACAGCTGCCAATCTTCTGGAGTCACAATCCGGGAACCAGGGGATGAAGGAGGTGGGGTGGGCTGAAGAGGGGGCAAGTTCAGTGTTGAATGAAACCATTCCTAATCCCCTGACATTTCAGCAGACAACTGTGGGGTTTCAAAAAAAAAAAACGCATTTCACATACATACAAATGCCAACATCCACATAACGTCATTCGGGCTTTATTCTGCGATACTTTAACATGAAATGAGGCAGGGAACAGTAAACAATAAACAAGTAGGGTAACTCTTGCTCCCATAAGGAAACCTAACTCAGAGTAACTTTTATTCAAGACTGGCACAGCCTTTTAAACTTGAATTAAGTCAGACAAATACATTGACGAACAATCTAATAGTGGGGGAAAACAAGCGCAGGCCAGCAACCTCTCTGTCATCACAGTAATGACTTGGCAAAGATTTGAACTTAAGGAGGTGGATGGGGGGGGGGGGGGGGGGGGGTTGAAGATGAAGAAAATGGGAACATAAAATTAAGAAAATATATTTCAAATATGAAAATTCTTCACTAGCTGCATGAGGGAACCATTGTAATCCCTCTCTGATACTTTAACAAAACAATTACCTCTCCAAGCCCAATTTTTGAAACAAAATTTTGAAATTCTGGATTTTTTTTTTTTAATTACAATCATGATTTTGAGAATAATTTCCAATCTAGGTAAATTTCAGAGAAAAATAAATTGGTAGGTCAGGAGCTCTGTGACTGGAAGAATACAGATGAGAGGGGAAGTTGGCTGGCTAGAGAGGACACTGTCAGACAGATGGTTAGACATGGTCTTCACAGAAATCTGGTGGTCCAGGAAGAAGACAGATGAGAGGGGAAGTTGGCTGGCTAGAGAGGACACTGTCAGACAGATGGTTAGACATGGTCTTCACAGAAATCTGGTGGTCCAGGAAGAAGACAGATGAGAGGGAAGTTGGCTGGCTAGAGAGGACACTGTCAGACAGATGGTTAGACATGGTCTTCACAGAAATCTGGTGGTCCAGGAAGGAGACAGATGAGAGGGGAAGTTGGCTGGCTAGAGAGGACACTGTCAGACAGATGGTTAGACGTGGTCTTCACAGAAATCTGGGGGTCCAGGAAGAAGACAGCGGAGAATGAAATGTGGAAAGTGTATGTGAGCGCTGAATGGAAGCTGGACACCGAGTCAATGAAGTCCATGAGCATCTTCCTGGGTCATGTGGCAACACCCAGCCACTCCTCAGTGAAGCCACTGGAAGACCCACACCCACAGCTCTTATACTAGTCCATTATTTCAAGGACCACTCACCTTTAATGTTACTGCTTCAACAGTATCCGAAAAAAAGCTTACCTGGAGTGTTATTGGTTCAATAGTATCAGAAAGCATTTACCTGAAATGTTACTGGTCCAATGGAATCAGAAAGAACTCACCTGTAGTATTATTGTTTCAATAGTATCACAAAGCCTTTACCTGTAATGTTACTGGTTCCACAGAATTAGAAAGCACTCACCTGTGGCGTTACTCGTTCAAAAGTATCAGAAAACACTCACCTGTAATCTTACAGGTTCAACAGTATCAGAAAGCACTCACCTGTAATACAACAAGTTCTACACTTGCATCAGAAAGCACTCACCTGTAATGCCAGAGAGCACTCACCTGTAAATGCCAGAAAGCACTCACCTGTAATCGTACAGGTTCACAGTATCAGAAAGCACTCACCTGTAATACAACAAGTTCTATAGCATCAGAAAGCACTCACCTGTAATGCAACAGGTTCCATAGTATCAGAAAGCACTCACCTGTAATGCAACAAATTCTATAGTATCAGAAAGCACTCACCTGTAATGTTACAGGTTCTACAGTATCAGAAAACATTTACCTGCTATGTTATGGATTCAATAGTATCAGAAAGCACTCGCCTATAATGTTACAAGTTTTATAGGATCAGAAAGCACTTACATGTTACGTTATTGATTCAAAAGTATCTGAAAGCACTCACCTATAATGTTACAAGTTCTTTAGTATCAGAAAGCACTTACTGTTATGCTATTGGTTCAGTAATATCACAAAGCACTAACCAACCTGTAATGTTACAGGCTCTATTGTATCAGAAAGCATTCACCTGTAATGTTATTGGTTCAACAGTATCAGAAAGCACCCACCTGTGATCTAAAAGGTTCAACAACAGCATCAGAAAACACTCGCCTGTTAAGTGATGGGTTCAACAGTATCAGAAAACACTCATCCGTAACATCACTGGTCGACTGATACACAGAAGCAACGCACCTGAGGCGTTACTGGCCCACCACCAAGGTCACAATCCACCAGCTGACCATCTGCAGAAGATCCAGCATGTGGATCAGGTAGTCAGCCACAGACAGGATGAATCCTGTGACTGTGCCTCCAGTACACTGCACGCACACACACACACACACACACACAGGCACACACACACACAGGCACACACACACACACACACACACACACACACACAGAGGTACACAGTGAATTAGGGTTCATACATATGCATAACTTCAGGGAGGTTTCGTCTCACAGAGCTCATAGTCCAGGGTTCCAACCGATAAAATGCTAGACTGATACATTCCAACATACTGTCTTCAGTATAGTGCTCGCACACAAAGTCAGGGTTCACACAGACCAATGCTGGATACATTCCGATATTTCGTCTTCACTATAGTGCTCACACACAAAGTCAGGGTTCACAAAGACCAATGCTGGATACATTCCGATATTTCGTCTTCAGTACACTGCCTTCACATACGGACAAGTCAGGGTTCACAAAGACCAATGCTGGATAATCAAAAAAACCAAATAAATAAATAACATGCAGAACACATCACTAGAACAGAGCCATAGAGATGTTTTATCTGGAACAAAGAGAGATTCTCACTAGCTCAGGCATAAATCAGAAGATCAGACCCACAGAACATTTTTTACTGGTCAGTGCCAGCTGAAAGCTACCTTACCGTGTCAAACATATAGTAGGCAAACTGACAGCTCTCCAACACCATCACACCACACTTGCTGAGTAGTTTGGGGAAAGAGGCTGCTAGCTGAACCATCAGTCTTCCCACGGTGGACAACAGATGCTTAATGAGAAGACCAATCCACTGCAAAGGATCCTGTAACACAGAGTGCCATGCCAGTCACAATTTGGGATACGGTATGGACACTATGAGGATGTCATGGTGGGTAATGTGTCCAGGAAACTACACATGTCAAGCAATAGAATACACAGACACATTATATGGATGCTAGTGGGTAATATAGCAAGGGTACTACACAGATGGCTAGTATTAGCTAGTAATAGAATGCACAGAGGCATTGCATGAATGCCACAATGGGCAATAACTAGTATGGCAAGGCTACTACACAGATGGCTGTTATTAGAATACACAGAGGCACTATATGGATGCCACAATGGGTAATATGGCAAGGGTACTACACAGATGGGATGTTAATAGAATACACAGAGGCACTATATGGATGCAACAGTGGGTAATATGGCAAGGGTACTACACAGACGGTTGTTAATAGAATACACAGAGGCACTATATGGATGCCGCAATGGGCAATATGGCAAGGGTACTACACAGATGGTTGTTAATAGAATACACAGAGGCACTATATGGATGCCGCAATGGTAATATGGCAAGGGTGCTACACAGATGGTTGTTAATAGAATACACAGAGGCAATATATGGATGCCACAATGGGTAATATGGCAAAGGTACTACACAGATGGCTGTTAATAGAAGACATAGAGGCACTATATGGATGCCACAATGGGCAATAACTAATATGGCAAGGGTACTACACCGACAGCTGTTAATAGAATATACAGAGGCACCATATGGATGCCACAATGGGCAATATGGCAAAGGTACAACACAAATGGTTGTTAACTCATTCTATACTAGCTATTACCTCTTACTTTTCCCAGTCCCAGAAACTGACCAATTCTCTCTCTATATATATTGTATCTTTAAAATCACATTAAAAAAAAAAAGAATAAACACAGACTTGTAATTTTTTCACGTTATGTTCATAAATGATTGAGAAACCACAAACAATATGGCAAAGTTATTTTTCTATTTATTTGGTAATACAGAATGCATGACAGAAAATGAGCTTTTGTGTGTGATGTAACAATAGGGGTGGTACACACCCTATGAACAAAAAATGTACATTGACTGGTTTTAGGCCCTGAAATCATTCAACTGTTTGCAACAATTCAAGGGCTTCAGTCACATTATAACGGCGATTTGTAGTGTTTCTTTCACCACCCACGCTTGACGGAGTAGCAGACAATGCCTTTTTGCCACGTCAAGCCAAAGCCAGCTGGTGATGTGGTGTAAAAAAACATCTGCTAGCCAGCATTCAGCTTGCAAAGCCTAAGTACCAGTGTGCCTGCACTCTAATTAGTATGCAGGAGCAATCTGTAACAAGTAGTTTCATACAAAAGGTTCGCTCACTTCGGAGAAGCCTAAGTACCAGTGTGCCTGCACTCTAATTAGTATGCAGAGCTATCTGTAACAAGTAGTTTTGTACAAAAGGTTCACTCACTTCGGAGAAAAATTCCCAAGCTTTGGACCACACATGACGTCCTTAGTATACAAAGGTCATAAACATAAGGACCGGGATACGCGATCCTTCGTATAGAAAGAGTTAATAGAATACACAGAGGCAATATATGGATGCCACAATGGGTAATATCAAAATATGGCAAGGGTACTACACGGATGGTTGTTAATAGAATACACTGAGGCACTATATGGATGCCACAATGGGTAATATGGCAAGGGTACTACACGGATGGTTGTTAATAGAATACACTGAGGCACTATATGGATGCCACAATGGGTAATATGGCAAGGGTACTACACAGATGGTTGTTAATAGAATACACAGAGGCACTATATGGATGCCACAATGGGCAATATGGCAAGGGTACTACACAGATGGTTGTTAATAAAATACACAGCGGCACTATATGGATGCCACAATGGTAATATGACAAGGGTACTACACGGATGGTTGTTAATAGAATACACAGAGGCACTATATGGATGCCACAATGGGTAATATGGCAAGGGTACTACACAGATGGTTGTTAATAGAATACACAGCGGCACTATATGGATGCCACAATGGGTAATATGACAAGGGTACTACACGGATGGTTGTTAATAGAATACACAGAGGCACTATACAGATGCCACAATGGGCAATTGCTGCAAGGGTACTACACAGATGGTTGTTAATAGAATACACAGAGCACTATACAGATGCCACAATGGCAATGGTGCAAGGGTACTACACGGATGGTTGTTAATAGAATACACAGAGGCACTATACAGATGCCACAATCAGAGCTGCCAACCTGCTCATGCGGCTTACAGTAGCATTTCACAATTTCACAGTAGCATTTCCAATTTGACAGTAGCAACTTAATTTTGCGCGCGTTCTAAAAAGAAATCAGGCCTATAACCAGTTTTACGGACCACATTAAAGTTACAGTACTCTTAGTATATCTATAAAAATATTAATATTATACAGAGATGAAGCAGAGGAAGAGGGCAAATTGTAAAAAAAACCTACTCCAACACTGTTGCGAACTGAGCACGACGGAAGTCGCCATTGATGGTCGAAATGATCACGTGCTACAGTAAAACCGAAAGCGGAAATGCAGTTCCGACAGACCGATAGAGACGTTACTTAGCGCTGTCCAAACAAAACGAAAGTATCTTCGAATTTTTTTGTTTCGCCGTAGCAATTTAATGATCGTAGTAGCGTCGTAGCAAGCATTCTCTTGGCGTAGCAAACTACGGCGATCTCGTAGCAGTTGGCAGCTATGCACAATGGGCAATGCTGCAAGGGTACTACACAGATGGTTGTTAATAGAATACACAGAGGCACTAATACAGATGCCACAATGGGCAATATGACAAGGGTACTACACAGATGGTTGTTAATAGAATACACAGAGGCACTATACAGATGCCACAATGGGCAATATGACAAGGGTACTACACAGATGGTTGTTAATAGAATACACAGAGGCACTATACAGATGCCACAATGGCAATGCTGCAAGGGTACTACACAGTGGTTGTTAATAGAATCACAGAGGCACTATACAGATGCCACAATGGGTAATATGACAAGGTACTACACTGATGGCTAGTAATGCAAAACGGTAGGATAGAATGCTAACGCCAAAGCAATGAAAACAGCAAGGCATACACACTACGAGGGTAACAAAGTGGTGGAATTAGGGAAAGAGACTACCTGAATGTTACTATCAAAATGCTGAACTTTGACACAGCTTATGCAGCTGAATTAGCTACAAATACTAGTATAGCCACTGCCATTTTGTATTACCAACCAAGATTAAAAAAAATTTTAAAAAAAGATTCTAAAGCCGTCACAGCTGCAAATAACATAATCTAAAAAGATTCTGACACTATGCTTCTTTAAAAACTGGAAAAATGCAACCAGAATATTAAAAACAAAAAGTTAAACATATAAAGAAATAAAATTCAAAAATAGAGTTGGTTTCTTACCGCCAATGACACTGACAACAAAGCACATGACAAGACACGATGCATTTCAACCATTGGGTCTCTTCAGGCGAAAAAATAAAACACATTTAACATTGGGGACAGTACAAACAAAGAACGAAAAACGAAAAAAGAACGAAAAATGACTCATCCGTTTTTTGTCCATGTGGAGGGAAGAATAGCCGGTAGGCGGAAATGACATGGGGGATTATGGGAGAAGAAAAGGAGGGGGGGGGGGGGGGGGGGGGGGGGGGGGGTTGCATAGGGGGGAGGTGTGTGTGTTTGGGATGATAGGGTTGTGTTTCTAGTTTATTGGGAAGGTGTGATATGTTTGTGATGGTTGTGGGAATGGTGGATTGATAATAATGGTAAGGGAAAAAAAAAAAAGGGGGGGGGGGGGGGGGGGGGGGGGAACTGAGGGGAAAAAAAAAAAAAAGGAAAAGGAAAAGGGGTGATCATGAGATACAAGGTACAATGGGGACGAAGGAAAAGAAGTGGTCAGTGGGGAAGGGGGAAAAAAGTGGTGTGGTGTGTGTGTGTGGTGTGTGTGGGGTGGTGTGTGTGTGTGTGTGTTGCAAGTTAGTGTGGTGTGGTGTGTGTGTGATTTTGTGGAATATATAGTGGGTTGTTGTTGCAGTGGTGGACGGTGTAATCATGACTTGGTTGGGATGCAGGTGATGCGGGGGTGAAGGAAAGAGCAGGGGGGGGGGGGGGGGGGGGGGGGGTTTGGTGGTGGGAGGGGGGAGGAGAGTACGGGGTAATCAGAGGTAGGTAGTTGATTGTATAGAACATGGGGTGTGTGGAAAGTGAAAGATAAGGAGGGGGGATGGAAAAACCATTGTAATCCCTCTCTGATACTTTACCCCCCAACCCCCCAATTACCTCTCCATGCCAATTTTGAAACAAAATTTTGAAATTCTGGATTTTTTTTTTTAATTACAATCATGATTTGAGAATAATTTGCCAATTAGGTAAATTCAGAGAAAAATTAAATTGGTAGGGTCAGGTGCTCTGTGACTGGAAGAATACAGATGAGAGGGGAAAGTCTGGATGGCTAGAGAGGACACTGTCAGACAGTTGGTTAGCATGGTTCTTACACAGAATATGGTGGTGTCCAGGAAGAAGTAAGATGAGAGGGGAAGTTGTGTAGCGAGGGACACTGTCGGACAGATGGTTAGACATGGTCTTCACAGTCATTTCTGGTGGTCCAGGAAGAGAGACAGATGAGAGGGAAGTTGGATGGCTAGTGAGGACACTGTCAGTCAGATGGTTTGACATGGTCTTCACAGAATCTGGTGGTCGGAAGGGAGACAGATGTAGAAGGGTAAGTTGATGGCTAGAGAGGACACTGGCACGACAGATGGTTGACGTGGTTCTTCACAGAAAATCTGGGGGGGTCCAGGATGAAGTCTGCGGAGAATAAATGTGGGAAAGTGTATG
The DNA here is from genome assembly GCA_018398815.1 of Conus ventricosus. Lineage (NCBI taxonomy): Eukaryota > Metazoa > Mollusca > Gastropoda > Neogastropoda > Conidae > Conus > Conus ventricosus. Next base: position 77,533,548 of record CM031611.1, read on the forward strand.
TGAGCGCCTGAATGGTTGCTGGACACCGAGTAATGAAGTCTGAGTTCTTCCTGGGTCATGTGGCAACAGCCAGCCACTCCTCAGTGAAGACACTGGAAGACCCACACCCATAAGCTCTTTTACTAGTCCAGTATTTCATGGACCTCACCTTTAATGTTATGCTTCACAGTATCCGAAAAAAGGGGGCTTACCTGGGAGTGTTTTTGGTTCAATTAGTATCATGTAAGCATTTACCTGAAATGTTAATGGTCCAATGGATTCAGAATAGATACTCACCTGTAGTATTATTGTTTCAATAGTATCACAAATGCATTTCACCTGTTAATGTTACTGGTTCAACAGAATTAGAAAGCACTCACCTGTGGCGTTACTCGTTCAAAAGTATCAGAAAACATCACCTGTAATCTTAAAGGTTCAACAGTATCAGAAGCACTCACCTGTAATACAACAAGTTTACACTGGCATCAGAAGCACCCTCACCTGTAATGCCAGGAGAGCTGCTCACCTGTAATGCTGAAAGCACTCACCTGTAATCGTTACAGGTTCACAGTATCAGAGTGACACTCACCTGTAATACAACAAGTTCTATAGCATCAGAAAGCACTCTCCTGTAATGACTAGGTTCCATTGTATCAGAAAGCACTCACCTGTAATGCAACTAATTCTTAGTAATAGAAAGCACTCACCTGTAAGGTTACAGGTTCTACAGTATCAGAAAACATTTACCTGCTATGTTATGGATTCAATAGTATCAGAAAGCACTCGGCCTATAATGTTACAAGTTTTTAGGATCAGTAAGGCACCTTACATGTTACGTTTTTTGATCAAAGTATCTGAAAGCATTCGATAAGTACAAGTTCTTTAGTTCAGAAAAGCACCTTAATGTTTTGCTATGGTTTTTTCACCAGTATTTCACAAAGCAGTACCAACCTGTAAGTTACAGGCTCTTTTGTATCTGAAAGCAGTTCACCTGTATTGTTATTGGATCAACAGTAATCAGAAAGCACCCACCTGTGATCTAAAAGGTTCAACAACCTGCATCAGGAAAACAGCGCCGTTAAGTGTTGGGTTAGCATAACAGTATCGAAAACACGCATCGTATCATCACTGCCAGTCGACTGATACACTGGAAGCAAGGCACATGAGGCGTTACTGGTCCCACCACCAAAGGTCACAATCACCAGATGACCATCTGACAGAAGATCCAGCATGTGGGATCAGGTAGTCAGCACTGACAGGATGAATCCTGTGGACTGTGCCTCCAGAACTGCACGCTCACACTCACACACACACCACAGGCACACATACACACACAGGCAACACACACACACACAAAAACACACACACACACACAGAGGTACACAGTGAATTAGGTTCATTTTATGCATAACTTCAGGGAGGTTTTCGGACTCACAGAGCTATAGTTCCAGGGTTTCCAACCGTTTATAATTGCTAGACTGATACATTTCAACATACTGTCTTCAGTATAGTGCTCGCACCACAATTCAGGGTTCTCACAGACCCAATGCTGGATAATTCCGATTATTTCCGTCTTCACTATAGTGCTCACACACAAACGTCAGGGTTCACAAAAGACCAATGTGGATACTTTCCGATATTTCGGTCTTTCAGTACACTGCTTTCAATACGGACAAGTCAGGGTTCAAAAGACCAATGCTGGATAATCAAAAAAACCAAAATATAAATAAATAACATGCAGAAACCACATACACCTAGAACAGAGCCATAGAGATGTTTTATTGGACAAAGAGAGTTCTCACTAGCTCAGGCTTTAATCAGAAGATCAGGACCCACAGAACATTTTTTATGGTCAGTGCCAGCTGAAAGCTCCTTACGCCCCCCCCTGTCATTACTTTTAGTAGCAAACTGACAGCTCATCCCAACACCATCACACCACACTTGCTGGTAGTTTGGGAAATGAGGCTGCTAGTGAACCATCAGTCTTCCCAGGTGTGACATAGATGCTTAATGAGAAGACAATCACTGCAAGGATCCTGTATCACAGAAGTTCCAAGCCAGTCACAATTTGGGATACGGTCTTTATGGAACTTTGAGGTGTTCATGGTGGGTAATGGTCAGGAATCTACACATTCAAGCAATAGAATATAGACACATTATATGGTGCTAGTGGGTATTACTAGCTAGGGTTTTCTTACACAGATGGCTATATTTTGCTAAGTAATTGAATGCACAGTGGCATGAATGAATGCCAATTGGGCCATTAACTTTGTATGGCAAGGCTACTACACTGATGGCTGTTATTAGTATACACAGAGGCACTATATGGATGCACAATGGGTTATATAAAAAAAAAAAAATATTATAATAAAATTTTTTTTTTTTTTATTTTTTTTTTTTGGCAAGGGTACTACACAGTTGGGATGTTAATTAGATACACGAGGCACTATATGGATGCAAACTGTGGTTAATTGGGCAAGGGTACTACACAGACGGTTGTTAAAGAAGTACACAGGAGGGAGCACTATATGGATGCCGCAATGGGCATCTATGGCGAGGGTAATACACAGATGGTTGTTAATAGAATACACAGAGGCACTATTATGGGATGCCGCAATGGGTAATATGGCAAGGGTGCTACAAAGATGGTTGTTATTAGATACACTGAGGCAATATATGGATGCCACAATGGGTAATATGGCAAAGGTACTACACCAGATTGGCTGTTATTAGAAGACATATGTGGCACTATATGGATGCCACAATGGCAATAAAACTAATTTGGCAAGGGCTTACTACTCAGACTGCTGTTAATAGAATATAAAGAGGCATCCTTATGGATGCGCACAATGGTCATTTTGGCCAAAAGGTTATGACACAAAGGTTGTTAACTCATTCTATTCTAGCTATTCCTCTTACTTTTCCAGTCCCGAAAACTGACCATTTCTCTCTATATATATTTGTTTATTTAAATCTCACATTAAAAAAAAAAGAATAAACACAGGACTTGTAATTTTTTTCTCGTTATGTTAATTTTATGATTGAGAAATCCAACATTTCTTTATGGGAAAGTTATTTTTCTTTTATTTGTATATACTGAATGCCTGGAAGACAATTGAGCTTTTGTGTGTGATGTAACATTTTGGGGTGGTATCACACCCTATGACACAAAAATGTACAGTGACTGGTTTTAGGCCTGAAATCATTCAACTGTTTGCTACATTTCAAGGGCTTCAGTCACATTATAACGGCGATTTTGTAGTGGTCTTTCACCACACACGCTTGACGGAGTAGCTGACAAGCCTTTTTGCCACGTCAGCCAAAGCCTGTGGTGATGTGGTGTAAAAAAACAGTCTGCTAAGCCAGCATTCAGCATTTGCAAAGCCTAAGTCCCAAGTGTTCTGCCTGCACCTCTAATTAGTTGCAGGAGCAATCGGTAACAAGTAGTTGCATACAAAGGTTCGCCTCACCTTCGGAGATGCCTAAGTTCCAGTGTTGCCCTGCTGCTATAATTAGTATGCAGGAGCTGTCTGTAACAGTTGTTTTGTACAAAAAGGTTCACTCACTTCGAGAGAAAAAATTCCCAAGCTTTGGACCTCACATGACGTCTTAGTATACAAGGTCATATACATAAGGACCGGATACGCGTTCCTTCGTATAGAAGAGTTAATAGATTACACAGAGGCATTATATGGATGCACAATGGGGTAATATCAAAAATTATGGCAAGGGTACTACACGGATGGTTGTTTTTAGAATACACTGAGGCACTATATGGATGCACAATGGGTAATATTGGCAGGGTTACTTACCGGGATGGTGGTTAATAGAATACACTGAGGGCACTATATGGATGGCCACAATGGGTTAATAGGCAAGGGTACTATCTAGATGGTTGTTAATAGATTATCTCTGAGGCACTATATGGATGCCACAATGGGCATATGGCTCAAGGGTATACACAGGGATTTTTGGTTGTTAATAAAATACACAGCGGACTATATTGGATGCCACATGGGTATTATGACATGGGTACTACACGGATGGTTGGTTAAATAGGAATACACAGAGGCAACTATATGGATGCCACAAGGGGTTATAATGGCAAGGGTACTACACAGATGGTTGGTTAATTAGAATTCTCTGCGGCACTATATGGAGGACACATTGGGTTATATGACATGGGTACTACTCGGTGGTTGTAATAGAATACACAGAGGCACTATACAGATGCCACAATGGGCCAATGCTGCAAGGAGTAATACACAGATGGTTGTTTATAGAATTACACAGAGGCACTTTACAGATGCCACAATGGGCAATGGTTGCAAGGGTACTACACGGTTGGTTGTTAATAGAATACACAGAGGCACTATACAGATGCAACAAATCAGATGCTGACCACTGGCTCATGCGTGCTTACCAGTAGCATTTCACAATTTTCACAGTTAGCTTTCCAATTTGACAGTAGCAACTTAATTTTGCGCGCGTGTCTAAAAAGCAAAATCAGGCCTATAACCAGTTTTACGGACAACATTAAAGTTACAGTATACTCTTTGTATATCTATAAAATTATTAATATTATACAGAGATGAAGCAGAGGAAGAGGGCAAATTGTAAAAAAAACCTATAACACACTGTTGCGAAAAACTGAGCACGAGGACTGTCGCCATTGATTTGTCGAAATGATCACGTGCTACAAGTAAAACCGAAAGCGGATAATGCAGAGTTCCGACAGACCGATAGAGACGTTACTTAGGCGCTGTCCAAAACAAAACGAAAGTATTCTTCGAATTTTTTTGTTTCGCCGTTAGCAATTTAATGATCGTAGTAGCGTCGTAGCAAGCATTCTCTTGGCCGTAGCAAAAATACGGCCGATCTCGTAGCAGTGGCAGCTATGCACAATTGGGGCAATGCTTGCAAGGGTACTACACTGATGGTTGTTAATAGAATACACAGAGGACCATCTTTACTGATGCCACAATGGGGCAATATGGACAAGGGTATACACAGATGGTGGTTAATAGAATACACTGTGGCACTTTTACAGATGCCACACAATGGGCAATTATGACAAGGGGTATTAAGCACAGTTGGTTGATTATTTGAATACCAGAGGCCACTTTACAGATGCCAACAATGGGCAATGCTGCAAGGGTACTACACTCGATGGTGTTAATAGGAATAACAGAGGAACTATTACAAGATTCCAAATTGGGTTTATTATGACACGGGTTCTTCACTGATGGCTAGTAATGCAAACGGTAGGATAGAATTGCTAACGCCAAAGCAATGAAAAAACAAGCAAGGCTTACACACTACGAGGGTAACAAAGTGGTCGGAAATTAGGGAAAGAGACTACCTGAATGTTACTATCAAAAATGCATGACTTTGACACAGCTTATGGCAGTGAATTAGCTTCAAATGATAGTATAGCCTCTGCCCATTTTGTATTACCAACAAGATTAAAAAAAATTTTAAAAAAAGATTTCTAAATGCCGTCACAGCTGCAAATAAACTTAATCTAAAAGATTCTGACACTATGCTTCTTTAAAAACTGGAAAAAATGCAACCAGATATTTAAAACAAAAAAGTTAAACATTAATGAAAGTAAAATTCAAAAAATTGTGTTGTGTTTTTTTTTTCCTTTTTTTTACCGCCAATGACACTGACAAACAAAGCACTGAAAAGACATGATGCATTTCTAACCACTTGGGTCTTCTTTCGGCGAAAAAATAAATCACATTTAAACAATTGGGGGACAGTACAAACAAAGAACGAAAAACGAGAAAAAAAGAACGATAAATGAATCATTCGTTGTTGTCCATGTGGATGGATTGAATAGCCGGTAGGCCGGAATTGACATGGGGGATTTGGCGTGAGTATAGGAGCGGCGGGGGGGGGGGGGTGGGGGCTGGGGGGGGGGGGGGGGGGGGGCGTGGGGGGGGGCGGGGAGGTGGGAGGGGGGGGGGGGGGTGGGGGGGTGGGGGGGGGGTGGGGGGGGGAGGGGGGGGGGGGGGGGTGGGGGGGCGAGGTCGGGGGGGGTCGCGGGGGGGGGGGGGCGGGGCGGGGGGGGCGGCTGGGGGGGGGGGGCGGGGGGGAAGGAGGGGGGGGGGGGGGGGGGGGGGTGGGGGGGGGGGTGGGTGGGGCGGGGGGGATTGGGGGGGGGGGGTTGCTTTAGGGGGAGGTGGTGATGTTGTGGTGGTATGATAGGGTTGTGTTTCTAGTTTATTGGGATGGGTGATTTGGTTTGTGTTGGTTGTGGTAATGGTGGATTGATAATAATGGTAAGGGAAAAAAAAAAAAGGGGGGGGGTGGGGGGGGGAACTGAGGGGAAAAAAAAAAAAAAAAAGGAAAAAAGGAAAAAGGGGTGATACATGAGATTACAAGGTACAATGGGGACGAGGAAAGACTGTGGTCAGTGGGGAGGGGGGAAAAAAATGTGTGTGTGTGTGTGTGTGTGTGTGTTGTGTGTGTGTGTGTGTGTGTGTGTGTTGCAGTTTGTGTGGTGTGGGTGTGTGTGTGTTTTGTGGAAATATATAGTGGGTGGTTGTTGCAGTGGGGGACCGGTGTATCATGTTACTTGGGTTGGGTTGCACGGTGATGCGGGGGTGAGGGATAGTGCAGGGGGGGGGGGGGGGGAGTGCGGTGGTGGGAGGGGGGTGGAGGGAGTAAGGCGGTTGGGTGATCATGAGGGTAGGTTGTTGTTTGGTTTTAGAACATGGGGGTGTGGTCGGAAAGTGAAGATGAGGAGGGTGGAAAAAAAAAGAAAAAATAAAGCGCTATAAGTGGGGGGGGGTGGGGGGGAGTATTTTAAGGGAAGATTAAAACAAAATTAAGCTTTAATAGTTGGGAGAGTGGCTGGATCTACTGTATGAAGTGAGTGTACTGGGCACAACTACACCCCATGGCATCAATATCCAACAAAAACCAAAACAAACATTACCCACACCACTTCCACTTCAGTTGGCAATATACCCTACCACACACTCACATACACACCACAATACATACACCACCTCCCACATCCATTCACTCACTTATACAGTAGTTCCAGCCACCCTCCATTCTATTAATCTTAATTTTGTTTTATCCTTCCCATTAATCCCCCCCCCCCCTTTACCTTTTTTTTTTTTTTTTCTTTTCTTTTTTTCCACCCTCCTTCATCTTTCACTTTCCACCTCACACCATGTTCTATTACCAATCAACTACTACCCTCTGTTTCTACACGTGCGTATACTCCTCCCCCCTCTCATCACACCTCTCCCACACCCCCCCCACCCTCCCCTTTCTCCCCCCCCCACCCCACCCCCCCCCCCCACCCCCACCACACACCCCCCCCCACCCCCCCCCCCCCACCCCCCTGGGCTCTTTACCCTTCACCCCGCATCACCTGCATCCACCCAAGTACTTTGATGACTCCGGTCCACCACTGCACAACAACCCACTATTTATTTCCCACAAAATCACACCACACACCCACCACCACACTAACTTGCAACAAACAAACACATGTTTTCCCCTTCACCACTGACCTCTTCTTTTCCTTCGTCCACATTGTACCTTGTATCTCATGATCACCCCTTTTTTTTCTTTTTTTTTCCCCTCAGTTCCCCCCCCCCCCCCTTTTTTTTTTTATTTTTTTTTTTTTTTTTTTTTTCCCTTACACTATTATCATCCACCATTACCACAAACCATTACAAACATATCACACCTTCCCAATTAACTAGAAACACAACCTATCATACCCACACACACACAACCCTCCCCTACCGCAAACCCCCCCCCCCCCCCCCCCCCCCCCCCCACCCCCCCCCCTTTTCTTCTCCCATAATCCCCGTCATTTCCGCTACGGATATTACTTCCCTCCACATGGACATACAACGGATGAGTCATTTTTCGTTCTTTTTCTCGTTTTTCGTTCTTTGTTTTTACTGTCCCCAATGTTAAATGTGTTTTATTTTTCGCCTATGAAGAAGACCCAAGTGGTTGAAATGATCGTGTTCTTGTAATGTGTTTGTTTGTCAGGTCATTGGTGGTTAGAAAACCAACTCTATTTTTTTAATTTGCTTCGTTCGCTCCGCCCATCCCAGTCTCCATTTTGGAAAAATATAAAGGAAATAAACGAGTGTAAATCTAAAACACTAACAAAAATCAAACCCTCTCATTTTATAAACTAAGAAAAAAATCACCACTAGGAACTCATCACATACCACATCATCCATATGTTACCAATAGTGGTTTGCGTTGCCAAAACATTGTACTCGATCCTAGATTCCTAAAAAAAATAATTACACACACACACTCACACACACACAACATCACCACACCCACCTATGGCATTGTTCCACTTATTGGAAGTCTGGCAAAAGGTCCAAACATTTCCAACACGATTCCACACAGCTGATCAGTATCTGTTACCCTCCTGTCGTTGTCCCATGGCAGTTTGATCAATGTGTCAGCCTGAAACGATCCACACTTTCGAACATCCACCACACTGATCAACACAAATTCGACCGAGGTGAGCTCTAGTCACGTTCGAGGTGAGTCACGCTTTCCGGAGCTGCATCTTTAATTTATCTTTTTGTGGTTAAATTAACACTCGATCAAGCTTCTAGAACTGCAGCCTTAAGTTGGAACGTGCACCTGGTTGCCTACCTCAACAAGAGTTTTGGATGATTGTTTTCATGCAACGACGGCCCCGGTGAAAAGGATTATGTGGGACTTATTACTGTGGAAAGTTATGGGTGGCGGGTAATGGCGGCCGCGGAACTTCGTAAATGAAAAACAAGTAAAAAAAACAGGATCCATCACTAGTTCCAGCTCGTCTGACGACTCAGTGACAAAGATTACTGAAGATACTGAAGTAATAAAGTGTACCCCAAAGAAGCAGAGACCTAGCCACAGCACTCCTGCACCTTTCCAGGAGAAAACTGTCTCGGTTTTGTTACCTGAGAGAGACACGATGGCGGACAAAAGGGGACGAACGCCCTAACGCAGCTTCAGCGATCTACCACGCTGTTTTCTCCCCTGACTTGTCTTCATCAGTACAGCAAACTGGGATTACAATGATACAGTTGATATGAAGTTGTGTGCCAATGGAGCATGAAAATCTCGGAAACTGACCAAATGGTGGCGAGTTGAAGGCACCCTATTTCGGTGCAGTTGCGTGACAACGACAGACTGAGAAAGTGGTGGCTGGGGGGGGGGGGGGGGTGACCCGCGGGAGGAAAAGAGAGAGGACCAGATGAAAACACCAATGGCCGCCGTAAGCCAAGCATCAAAAAGCTAAACTTGCCGTCTGTCGAGTTGAGACCTGTCCGCGTATGTGCGCAGAAAACAACTTGCGTTATACGGCTTCTTGGAAGAGCAAGAGTCCGGAGCCAGGAGAAAAACACCCGACCAGTGCGAGGAGGAAAGTTGCTTGAACTTTTCATGGACAATACTCAAAATTCCAGTGACAAAGGGCGCTATTGAGGCTGTACATCGAGTGGGCACAAAGCAGGGATCGTCGGTCCGACGGTTCTAGCGTATCCAGCGGATAGGCCTTCTGGACGGGGGCATCATCGTTCAGGTTCGTGGCGCGGCGCATTCGGGAAAGCGTTGCGGTACGCTCGACGTACCCCTAAAAGGCACTGAGGATTACATTAGGTGGTGGACTTATCCCCCATAGTGTAGTTGTGCCTACACTTTGTTGTGTTCAGTGAAGAACGAAAACACTCTCTGTCAACAGGCCTGGTCAAAGAAACGGCGAACGTATTTGGGAAGTCGGTTTGCGGATGTAGGGGTGTGAAGTCTAGAGCCGACCTGAGAAATTGTGATGATGGATTTGATGATGTGTTGCCTGTTACGATAGGTCAGTAAGTTTGTTTGTTTTTTTGTTTCCTTGTTGTATGTGCTTAAAAGTTTCGTTATAATATCCTTCCTCTGTTTGTGGGATTTTGAGATTTTACCTATTCAAAAATTTTACAATGTTTACCCTTTTCAGGCTATTTCATTGGTCTTGGTTTTGGGTCAAGGCAATTCACAGGGGGCCCCCGTGTGATAAGCGGGATGAGGAATACCAGTGGATCTTCGTTTTTTTTTTTTGAAATTTGTTATCCTTGCTAATATTGGCGATCGTTATTTCTTTACAATTAAATATCTACAAGGCTGTTGAAGGATCTGCTTGTCTTTTGGTCTTTCTGTCGGATGCTCGTGGGTTTTTTGTTTTTGTCACGCACCAAAAAAAAAAACCCCCCCCTGATTAGCATGTTCAGATGGCCGCTAACGGGAGTAGGACATATACGATGGGACAAGGCCTGTTTACTTTTTCTTTATGTATTCATTTTTGCATGTGTATAGCAGAATATGCTTGTTAAAGCCGTTGATGTGGAGTGGGACAATGGGCCTACTGATGAAACCTATATTTTAGTTGTAAATTCTGATGTGTGTGCCTGTCTTGTTTTGTTGTCGTTTGAGTGTGATGATACAGCAAAAACTTACATTGTGTGCATGTGGATGAGAGTGTGAACATTGAACTATGGTCAGGTTGGATTTTTCAAGATTGTCCTTATGATACAGTTTTCAGAAGGTCAGGTTTATCTTTAATTCGGTGGATTTCTGGATTGAGTGGAGGTACTGTTGTTCTTTTTTTATAGTATGTGGAGTCTGAAACTGAACAATGTGCTTAATTCATTTAGATTTTACTATATGTTGTGGGACAAGATATGTTTTGTATCTGTTTATACCACTCCTTCTTCTCTTTAAAAATTACCAAATGGCGGGTGATAATCCTTTAAAATATGCTCATTTAAACTGTAATGGCTTAAACACTCCAATAAGAGGAAGATGTATGTGATTTCCTTAGGAAAAGGAGAAGCCAACATATTTTGTCTTCAAGAGACTCATTGAAAACAGAATCAGAAAAACTTCATAAGTGCAAGTTGGGGTGTTTTTTATTTATGTCTGGCTCTGTGGTTCTGAGACAAATAAAATCGGGGTTGCCATTCTTTTTAGCAATATCTTTGAATATAAAATTGTTAGATGTCATTAGGAGATTCCTCATGGTAGTTATATTGTAATGAAGCTGGAAATTCTTAATATAAAACTTTCCTTAGTCAACATATATGGGCATTCAAGTATAACGATACACCTGAATTTTTGATTGGTGTATGCGAAACAAATTGAGCGCATTGCCAATGAACATAGTGTTCAATCACTGGTGACTGGAATTGTGCCCTAGGACAGGAAAATAGAGTCAGAATTTTTTGCAAGTGTGAATAATCGTCCTAGGACCAGAAAAGAATTATTGACATGATGGTAAAAATTCAATCTTTTTGATGTTTTTTGGGAAATGTATCCTGAAATATTGATAATATTACTTGGCGTTAAATTTATATTCATTTAAAAAAGGGAAGACTGATTATTTTCTAATTATGATGAACTATGGTCGAAACAAAATAACATTTTTACTAACCCGGGATACAAGATCAGATCATTTCTTTAGTCTCTCTATACTTTTAAAAAAAAAGAACAGCTTAAAAACGTGATAGGCCTTTTGGAAATTTTAATTAATAGTTTGCTTAAAGATAAAAAAATTATTATTTCAGAAATAAAAAGAATCATCAATGAGGTGAAAAAAAGCTGTATGCACTTTTACCTTTCATGTAGACAACATTGAAAATATTCCTAATGGAAAAAATTATCTCTTTGGATCAATGATCATACTTTTTTTTGAAACCCTGTTATTAGAAATTAGGGGGAAAACAATATATTATAGCACTTACATAAAGAAAGAAAGGGAAACCCAGCATGAAACTCAACCTTGTAAAAAAAGAATAAGTAATCTTGAAAGTGATTTGCATGAGGAAGAGATTCCAGTTTTGAAAAAACTTAAAAACCATCTGGTACAGGAAATTAGGGATCACTGGATTCAAGGTTGGCATTGCGTTCGAGGGGTTCGTGGTTCCATCTGGGTGAAAAGGTTATAAATATTTGCTGAATCTTGAAACCCGTTAATGTACCTAGACAAGTTCTATACCCTTTCTCGAAAAGCAAAATGGAAACAATTATATCAGATCAAAAAAAATGTTCTTAATGAAACAAAATGCTTCTATGAGAATTTATATTGCTTTAGAGAGGTAAACGATGTTAACAATTACTGAGAACTCCCTGAGGAAACCGTTCTATTAATGAGTGAGAGTGAATCTATCGAAGGCTTTAATAACATTTCAGGAAGTGTTGTGCTTTGGAAAATATGAAAACTTTTAAAAAGTCCAGGCCTGATGGGCTTTACTGTTGAATTTTTTTAAGTGTTTCTTTTTGAATATTGTGCTTCTTTCATTGTGCGTTTATCTACGAGAGTTTTGACAAAGGTCAAATGTCAAACGAACCCAGCGGCAAGGATACTAATATATGTATCCTAATGAAGGGAAAACCTAAACGATTTATTTAAATATTGGCGCCCTATTTCATTTGATTACTACAGATACAAAATCGCTTCAGCTTGTATTGCTATCCGTCTCAACCCCCCAAAGAGAGTTGTACAAGTGTTATCATGAAAGCCAAAAAGGTTTTTCTTAAAGGGCGTTTCATTGGCGAAAAATAATCAGGTTACTCTATGATACATTGTTGTACACTGAAATAAAAATATGCCAGGCATGTTATTTATTAGTAGATTTGAAAAGGCGTTTGACAGGGTGTCTTGGGTCCTTTCTACTAAATTGCTTACATTTTTTTTAAATTTGGCCCAGACATTATTAAATGGATATTGACTTTGTATACCAAATTTTACCTGTTATCTCGTGTCGCTTTGGCCAATTTACACTCCATTGGTTTTCATAGAAAGTGAGTCAGACGGGGGATCTGGCCTCACCTTATTTGTATTAATCTGTGCGGAAATATTGTATCTACATGATCAGCCGTAATGGGACATTTAAGGAATTAAAAATTAAAATAAAGTAAACTTACTATTCACAAATTGCTGATGACACAACATTGTGCCTTGTTGGATCAGAAAAAGTATTTATTGAAGCTGTACATACCCTTACAGATTTGCACATATTTCTGGTCTAAAAATAAATTGACAAAACCCATGTTGTTTGGATAGGTAGCAGAAAAAATTTGGCATGCTATATATGCGTGATAATGTTTTTTGTTTGGGACCCAGGCACTGTGTAGTTTTAGGCATTACTTTGTCCACCAACAACTGGACGCTATTGTACAACCTTATACTCGAGGACAAACTTTTTTTCAATCAGACGCGTTTTAGCGTCTTGGAAAAAAAGACTGCATTACTCCGTATGGAAAAATAACTGTTATTAAAACCTTAGTGTTTTCAAATATTATCTATTATTAATTATATTTGACTGACCCTCCTAGACTATTTCTTGGAAATCTTTAGAAAAAGAACTGTACATGTTTTTGTGGATTGGCAAACAACGGCAAAATCAAAAGGTCTGTGGTTTGAAAAACAGTACTTTGAAGGTGGATTGAAGTTGTGAATGTTGGAAACTTTTTGTCTTCTATGAAGATATTCTTGTTTTAAGGAGACTGAACTCTGATTCTGAGTGGATAGGGATTTTACCTTAATTATGTTCCCTAAGGTTAGGACATTTAAAACATTTTTGGAAGCCGAATTATGCTAATATTATTATTGAAAATGTTGGAAACCCTTCTGGAAGGATGTTGTAAAACATTACAAAAACTATGTACAATAATTGATTGTGTTTTCTTACTGTGCATTGAATTCATGTCTGAATGTATTCATTACAACATTATATTATACGGGGACGAAGGGGTAGTTTGGGTGCGAGAAATGGTGTGGACTATGGCATTTTCTATGTATAAAAATTTAATTAATGATAAATGGTCAGTTTATGACATAATAAACCAATTTTCTTGCTTAAGTACCAGGTTATTAGAACCAATTTTATATTGTAACGAAGGTAGTGTCGACGCTGTCCGACATATTGTCAAAGTTAAAGTGTAGTTCTAACCAACAGATACAAACTTTAGACACGATGACTGGTCCTTTATTTATAAGGGCACTTAACCATGTGCAGACCATTTTAATGGAATGATGCTATTCCAACAGCAGTCAAAAAATGGAAACAACTTGTTTGAAATATTGTGCTGGAGAATATTTTTTTCACTATTATTATAAACGACCAAGTTGTACATGCTCAGATGTTCAAACCAGACTTTTACATAGACATTCTCCCCATCTCTGTGATATTTGTTCAGGATAAAAATTACCGATTCCCTATTTGCAACTTTGTATAGGGGTTGAGCAATGCAATTTCACACATGTTTGTATGATTGTGCTATTGTTCAACAGTTTTATGGACCGGTTTGATCATTGCTTAAGGAAAAATGTCCACATTGTGATTTCCTTCAAATTGATAAAGAAATTTGTTTTGTTCGGAGTAAACAAATTTTACACAGCATAAAGCCTCTAGCATTTTATTCTGCATCTGGCTAAATTTATATATACAAGACAAATTGACAAAATATATACATCCAATTGTCAGTTGTTTTCATACATTTCTTAGAAACAGATTGGAAATCAGAACAAGTATGTATCTTTTTTGTACATACACATATAGGTGAATTGGAAGAAAGTGTGCTGCATTATTCCACACTTTTCTTGATCTTGAAATCGGTTTCTTTTTATTAAACAAAAAATGGATAGAGCCTTATGGCTGCGTCAAAGAATTTTTATTTTATTACTCTTTTCAAAAATTTTTTGTATTTCTCTGTTATGGATATTATCATCTTGCAATATGTTTTCAATATTTATAACTATGTTACACTGTATTAGTCGATTCCTATCAATATTATATAAGCTGTGTGGGGCTTGCGTGAAAGTATGAGAATAAAGAAAAGAAAAAAGGGAAGTTTGTAGAAGATACTACCTCGTGCATTCCGAGAAGTGGTTATCATACTCTAACTTGTTTCACTCCACGTAACTTTCTACTCACAAAAAACTATACTATGTATAGATCAACTTCACTGATACTAGCGATTAAGAGTTCATGTATTTATTTTATATGCTGTATATCTATGATAATCAACTTAAGAACTCTCTCTGTTTCCTTTACCTGTGTGTATCTGTTTGCGTGTGTGTGTGTGTGTGATGCGCGCAGTGGTGGGTCCTTTCGCCTCTGTGTTGTAGTCGTGCATTTGTTTATGTATTGGTATGTTGTATTTGCTTTATGTATATGTGTATGTATATGTATGTGTATATATGTGTGTATGATGTGTATGCAGGTGTGTGTATGTATTGTAATATATACTGTGTATTTTTATGTGTTACATACCGTATGTGTATGTGTGTTGTTGTGTGTGTGTGTGTGTGTATATACATTGTGTGGGTGCTTGTTTTTTTTCAAATTGTTACTTAGTATTACTGTTTTGTCACTATAATGTTCTGTGTTTTGTCAGTCTGTTTGTAACTGAAATGAAAAAAAACCTCCTTGTAAATACTGCTTTTTTTCTCCTTCCCCCCCCCCACCCCCCCCCCACCCCCCCCCACTCATTCAACTGAGTAATACACATAGTAAAATTTGCAGATTGTAACAATTGTATATTTTCTATTCATATTTCATTTATTGTTTATAACTACAACATCCTTACATGTATGGACATGCTTATGTCAAATTGTTTGTTAAATCCATGTCGAAGATGAGTGCGTGAGGAAGGGAAGAAAGTGAAGGAACTGTAGAGTGGAGGGATGAGAGAGGTGGAATTATAAACTATTAAAAAAAAAAAAAACCCCCCCCCCCCCCCCCCCCAAACACACAATCGACCAGCTTAAAAGCTGACTCAGGGACAGCTTCTATGCAAGGTTTGAATATAGTTTTTCATAATGTAACTGAAATGTGAAGGTTAACTTAGGGAATTGCCTGAAAACACTTCTTTCAAGTCTATTCTTAGATTTGGCAAAGTGTTTCAGACTGTTTTTTAACCGATTCTATTGATAAACCATTTTCTTAAATAAAAGAAGAGCTGGGAAAGGGACGTTGTAGAAAATTTTTAAAAAAGATAGGAGTCATGAAATAATACAAACTTAAAATTAATGAGAAAAGGTTGTGAAAATTCTTTACATTATGAGCCTTTTGAGATATTGAGCATGCCCAGTTTATGACAACTTTATTTTGGTTTGGGATGCACCATTAAAAACCTTTGTCTTCAATGGAGTGAAAACTGTTCAGTACCTGTGCTGTGGACAGGGCATTCTTTGTCCTATTATCATGAGTGAAAATGTTCAGTACCTGTGGTGTGACAGGGCATATTTGTCCTTTATAACGAGTGGATATGTTCGTACCTGGGCTGTGACAGGGATCTTAGTCTATATAACGAGTGATCTGTCCAGAGTACTGTGCTGTGACAGGGAATCTTTGTCTATATTAACGAAGTGAACTGTTCAGTACTGTGCTGTGAAGGGCATCTTTGTCTTATAACGTGTGGAACTGGTCCAGTACACTGTGTCTGTGACAGGATCTTTGCCTCCTATATAACGAGTGGAACTGTTCATTACTGTGCTGTGACAGGGATCTTTGTCCCTATTTAACGTGTGGATCTGTTCAGTTCCTGTTGTGTGTAGGGCCATTCTTTGTCCTATTTAACGAGTGGAACTGTTCAGTACCTGTTGTGTTGACAGGCATCTTTGTCCTTTATCATGAGTGGAACTGTTCGTACCTGTGGTGTGACAGGGCATCTTTGTCTATATAAACGAGTGGAACTGGTCCAGTACCTGTGGTGTGAACAGGGGACATCTTTGTCCTATATAATGAGTGGAACTATTCAGTACCTGGGCCATGACAGGGCTTGTCTTGTCCGCTACATACACAGTGGAATTCTATTCAGTATTTAACAGGGGTGGGAATGGTTAACAGACAAAAAAGGGAAATCTAGGGGGGTCAGGGGGCCTATGCCCCCCCCCCCCAGATAAATTTTTTTTTATTATGGATGCAGATCTGTGCAATCTGGTGTATTTTGGGCAAATTAATGTAATCAGTCAGAGAGCATTAAAATATGTAGTTTTTTTTGGGCACGGTTTCATCATATAGAATCACATGCAATAACATTACAAAAATTCTTCTCCCTACTTCGAAAAAAAGAACATTGAAAATGGATGCTGCTTTTGGTTTTGACGGATTGTGTCCTTTTCCTGAGCTGGACTGTGGTGCTCTGCCCTCGGTGATTTCACATCCGGATGAGTCCTTTCTGAGCTGGACTGTGGTGCTGCCCTCTGTGATTCACATCCGGATGAGTCCTTTCAAGAGCTGGACTGATTGGTGCTTGCTGCACTCTGTGATTCAAATCCGGATTGGTCTTTCCTGAGTGGGGGGGGGGGGAAATGTTGTTGCTGCCCTCTGTGGTGGTGTGCTAACTGCTGCCTTGATGGTGCTTGGGAAGTACAACCTGGTCTCTGGGTTGATTCTGTTTGTCTTGCTGGTGCTTCCAAATCTGTTTGACTGTGAAACAGCTTTCTGGTGTAGCAGTCTGGATCTTTTGCTTCTGCAAGGTTAATCTTCTGTTGCCTTTATTTTGGTCACCTGATCTGTGACACCTTGCTGCTGATTGAGCTCGTCCTTATTTCTTTTGTTAGTCTCCTTCCTTTCCTTTGTTTCTTTCTCCATAAGCTCTGGACATGATGGCAGTCAGTTTTTTTCAACAGACTTTTTAGTGGTTTCTTTTTCCCATTACACTCAACAGCCAGTACTTCCTTGCAGTAAAAGATATTTCACAGTCTGGATGGCAAGAAAATGTTTCCAAATTGTCAATAACTTGTTGTTGCCTTTGTCTATGATATCAGACATCAGACTGAACGACGACTCAACCAACGGTCCATGAAAGCAGCTAAGAGTGCTTTCACTTGCCTAGTCAACAATGGATACACCTCTCTTGTTAACTGAGTCACCCATGAGTCATCCTGGTGCCATCATTTACCTCTGGAAGATTTCGTTCAGAATGAAAGTTCCTCCTCTCTCTGTCATAAACTGTTCTCTGAGTGTCTGTTGTACTGAGTTCTTGATCTTGGTCTTGGTGGGTTTTCGTTAGGTAGCAAGTGCTTGAGTATCACTGGAAGATCTTTCATTCTCCGTTTGACAGTCGACTTCCTATAATCATTGGATTCCAGAGAACTAAAGCAAGCAGCACTGGATTTGCCAGGGGCATCTTTTGTAGAAGCTGTCACCACAAGAGATATTAGCCTTCCTAATCTTTTCACGAAACTCTCTTACCATGCTGTTTACCTTTTTTCTGCGTGGGCAGTGATGTCTGCCCTCTGGTCCCGACAATGAGTTCATTGTCAGGAAGCTGGTTGCTTTGCTCTTCTCATCAAGTTCTTGTCAGTTGCCTGGTCCCCCTTCCGACACTCAGGGCTTAGTGATACAGCCTAGGAATTCTGTGTTCAGTTCTTCTTGTTGGGATGATAGTTCATGCATGACAGGATCTTTAGGTCTGGAAAGTAACCAGCACGTACTGGTGAAGAAGGCATCACTGAGCAGTAGAGGTTTAAAAACAATCTCAGTCTTGTCTCTCTGGATGGAATTTTATTCAACCAGTCTATATTTCCTATCATCACCTTCTTTTGTTCCTTGATGAAAAAAAAAAAAGATCTTCTCTTCTTCCTGGTGGTTAGAAATGGGGTTCTTGCAGTTGCTTCAACATTTCTTTTCTTCAAGATGTCTGTCAATTATCCTTTTACAGTTCTCTGTCTGGCTCCTTCAAAAAAGAAGAAGTAATACAATGTGAGTCCATCAAACTGACGAAGAGGTATACTGTCCTACCAGAAAGAACTGACAGCACCGATGTTGAACAACTGCTCTGGCTTTGTGGGCTTGCTACATAAAGGAGGTCTCAGATCTTTGGCCAGCAAATCTCTCTGGTAAGTAGAACCACTCAAAATCTGTTTGCAGTCATCAATCAGATGTTCAACATGCCTTTCCAAAATGCGGCACTGACGGTTTTGCAGCTTTATGTGCTTGATGGCATGTGTCGCCATCCACATCTTGTAGATTGGGCGCTTTCCTTTCCCCTTATTACTTTTCAAGGCACTTTTAGATCCTCTCATTACTCTGCAAGAGTCCATCAAACATAGCCTGGAGGTTCTGCCAAGGAAGTCAAATGCTCAAAAATCTCTTCAATCTTCAGGAACGATTGCTTCACTGGTCAATTTGTAACAACAAATGAGGTGAGATGATGATCACCTATTCTTTGGGGGTTTTGTAAAAATGACTGACTAGATCTGTTACCACTTTCTGCTTGTTTGCGTTCATTGCTTCATCTTAAAATTCAATGCAAATGGTGTGCACTTAACTAGTCATATAAAGTCTCTTCAAACGTCTGAGCTAATCCGTATTTTATTTGTTAGGAAGATGCAGTCCGATCCATGGACATTTTCTCTAAGACTTTGTGATCTGGTGCCAAAGCCTGTGAAAATCAATCAGTTTTGGTGCCATAGAGAAAGGGCAGCAGACTGTTCTCTTGCAAGAAATCCAAACCAGCATGGCCTCACCCGTTCGCAGCCGAATCATTCAATGGTGTGGTGGTATGTTTCATATACTTTCAGTGGTGCTGGAATGTTGGAACAGCTGGATTTGCCCCATAGACATTCTTGGCCACCACAGGATTACCTGAGATGCATTTTAAATAATAATTCTTTTAAAAAGAATGCCATGTTGTGCACTATTTTGTGTGTGATAGTCTGTGTGTGTGTGTGTGTGTGTGTGTGTGTGTGTGTGTGTGTGGTATGTGTGTGTGTGTGTGTGTGTGTGTGTGTGTGTGTGTGATGTGTGTGTGTGTGTGTGTGTGTGTGTTGTGTGTGTGTGTGGGTTTTTGTTTGTGGGTGGGGTGTGTGTGTGTGTGTGTGTGGAAATGCGTGTGTGCATTATACAAATTTTGTGCCTGATATTCTGTGGTGTGTGTGTGTGTGTGTGTGTGTTGTGGTACGTGATGTTGTGTGTGTGTGTAGTGCGCGTGTGTGTATGTATGGTGTTGGTGTGTGTGTGTGAGTGTGCTGTGTGTGGTGTGTGTGTGTGTGTGTGTATGTGTGATTGCGTGTGTGCATTATACAATTTTGTTGTGTGATATTCTGTTCGTGCTTGCGCGCGCGTGTTGTGTGTGTGTGTTGTGTGTGTGTGTGTGAGTGTGTGTGTTGTGTGTGTGTGTGAATTGTGTGAATGCGTGTGTTGCCTTGCATTATACAATTGTGTGTATGATATTCTGTGTGTGTGTGTTGTGAGTGGAGTGAGTGAGCTGTGAAGAGTCAGACAGTGAGAGTCAGACAGAGAGAGAGAGAGAGAAAGAGAGAGAGTGTGAGAGGGAGGGAGAGAGATAGAGAGGGAGAGAGAGAGGGAGGGAGGAGAGTGAGTGGGAGGGAGGGAGAGGGAGAGAGAGGGGGTGAGGGAGAGAAGGGGTGGAGAGAGACAGAGGGGGGGGGGAGAGAGGGAGGGGATGAGAGAGAGGGAGAGACAGGGACTGAGAGAGAGAGAGACCAGAGAGAGAGAGAGAGATAGTGACGTGCTTACCTTCAAGTGTAATGGTTGTTTTCCCGAGCGATGTTTGACACGCTCTTTTGTGCTTGGCACATTTCACCGTGGTCTTGCAGTGCAACAAGCCACGACTGGAGTAGTTGACTTCTTTTTCACACAGAGAAAAAAAAGCCGCGTCATGGAGCCAGAATTTTTACTTGAATGTACACCAGCCTTTCGTTGTCTGCTGTCTTCTCCATCCACTCCCATCTCCATGGTTTTTTTTTATGTTGCTTTCGTCAAAATTTCTGGAAAAGCCGCGCTTTACGATGTCTCGTAGGTACGCACATTTTTGAATGTATCCCACGTTCTTAGCGCCGGTTATAGGCCTACTGTATCCTGCTAGACAGCCAGCTGATTACCGAAATCGACCGTTACCGAACAAGAGGTTGGCCCTATCTCGCGAAATTTCATTTTCCGAGGAAATAACATTTCAAATCGAGAAATCTTTTGCTTCTACGGGAATTCCGCGGATCGAGGAGAATTTCCCACCCCTGATTAATGTTGTAAAGGGGGCATCTTCGTCTGTATGCCTGTGAGGTGTAACTATTTGGTATTTGTGTCTTGTCAGAGATCTTTATCCTATAACCAGTGTGAAATAGTCTTGTTCTTGAGTGGTGACAGGTTCTCTTCGTGATATTTGCAGAGCTGCCGAACGTCTGAGAGACTTGAGAGGAATACTTCTGTATATTGGGCAGATTTTCTGACAGTTAAAAGGTATGACATACACTTTCGTTTTCTTTCTTTCCATCAAAGTTGTTTTATGGAACCACTGTCTCAGGCCAATTCCGTGGTGGCTCTTTTATATTTTTTGAGGCACACTGCCCCTATGGCTTCATCTTGACTGTGGCTCCTTTTTTGCACTTCAGATTCTGCCACTTCTATTCTTGATTTTTTTTTCCTCTTTTCTTGCCTCATGTGTGAATTGGTCAGCAGGTTGTTTCTACTGATGCGGCAGAAGATGCTGAAATGTAGTATCCAAACAGTTCTTTGGCTATAGGAATGGCACAGATGTCCAAACCTCTGCGAATAAACAAACATTTTTTTTTTGCAAGCATGAATTTCTTGACGTCAAGCGGACTTGTTGTAGAATGAGTTCATTTGAGTTGATAAATCCGCCGAAGGAAGGATGGTTGGACTCTATATATGCTGAGTTGAACTAGTCTGTCTGTGTAGTTGCAGGGAGTTTTTGTTCGATACAGAGTGAAACTGTCTTTTGGCTGTGACAGGGCCTACGGGTCCTGTACACAGAATGGTTTGTGTCGATGCGGGTAGTTGTGTCGATATACAGAGTGAAACTAGTCTGCCTTTGTGCTGTGACAGGGTTGCATTTTATCGTTGTGTAAGTGAAACCATTCCTTGTTTGTGCAGGGACAAGGGAGAGTCTGTACCTTTTTACTGAGTGAAACTAATAGTTCTATGTCTGTGGCGACAGGGAGTTCTTTGCTCATGCAGGAGAGAAGCTGATTGTCAATGTTTGGGTAGTATCAGGGAGCTTTGTTTGGCTTAAGGTAAGAAGTTAAAGTCAAGCAAGGCTTTGTGTATACAGAGACCCGCAACACTGGACTGGAAATTTGTGGCATCCTCTACAGAGATAGTCATCCAATTTTTGGATGAAACTCGTCTATGTCGTTCCAGTTTTCTCTTTTGGATGTCCACGGCACTTCCTTCTATCCATCTGTCTGTCTTTCTCTTTTTTGTATCTATATATAGAGAGAGAGAGAGTGAGTTAAGACAGATAGACAGATAAAAGACTGACAGATAGGAACAGAGAAACATATATACAGATATTTGGAATGGATATAAACTCAACACACACACTCTACAAACACACACACACACACACACACACACACACACACACACACACTCTTACTTGAAACTAGGACTGAAAAATCAACCAAAAAATATGTCTCTGATATCAATACCAGCTTGCTAATATCCAGCTGCTACCTCTTGCACAATCATTGGTGCCCATAAATGATTCATTACATTGCATTTTGGTTTGAAAAAAGTGCTGAACTGACTGTAAAAAATTAATTTACCAACAAAAACTGCAATGATCTGTAACGATAAAGTTCAAAACCTTGACAGTTTGACACCCATCACATTTGTACAGTGATGAAGAGCTAAGTAATACTCTATTCACAATGATGAGGTACAGAACCAATCCAAGCTAGGAAAACACACACACACACACACGCATGCGTTGCACACACACAGCAACTCTGCACACACACACACACACACCCTCAACTTCACCACACACACACACACGACTCACACACTCAACACGCTCACACACACACACAACACTTCTATAAACCTTACGATCAGACAGTAACAATCACACAGTGGTGTTGCTCATGAGCCAGACTCAACAGGATGGAGAGGAACCACTTGAGGAACATGGGGTCTTGTCATTCGTGCCTGTCATAGATTTTCCTCGGCCAGCTGTCTGGCTTCCCTGCTGAGCTGCTGTGTTCCTCCCTTCCTGCTTCATCTGAACATCCATGCATTTTAACAGTCATTCCACGTCACCGTTTAACTTGACTACATCATGCTGCCACTTCATCTGAACATCCATGCATTTTAACAGACATTCCACGTCACGTTTCACTGACTTACATCATGCTGCCACTTCATCAGAACATCATGCTTTTTAACAGGCATTCCACGTCACAGTTTCTAGGGGACTACATCATGCTGCCACTTATATCTGAAATCCATGTTTTTAACGTCTTTCCACGTCACGTTTCACTTGACTACTCATGCTGCACTTTTTTCATATGTCTGTACGTAATTCTATGTCATTCCTGTCAACTAATCAACCCAATGTTAGGTGCCTGTGTCCATGTTACTCTGTCACCTATCTTCTCTTGTCTTGAATCCCAGTCATTCTATCACTTAATCTATGCAATGTTATAGTTAGTCATGTCACAACTGATGCCACTGGTCACCAATCTGTGTCCTGTCACATTAAACTATTTCGTTCTGTAATTTGCGTACACTTGTGTCTTTATTTTCATTTACTTTCTATCTGTCCCTTACTTATCAACTTAATCACTTCATAGCTGTATCCATGTAATTTCGCACTCGTTCGATACGTTGCCTTTTATTATGTGGTAATATATTATAACTTTCTCACTTAATTCTACAACTCTTCTGTCCCTTCATCTAATCATTCTCTCTCTTGACCATGTCATTTTTTCACTAACTCCATGCGACTGTTCACTAAATCCATATCACTCTGTCTTTTCATCCACATCCTCAGTCACTTAGTCTGTTTTTTGTTGTCACTTACTGCATGCTATCCTGCTTGCCCACTCAATTCCATGCCTTTATGTCATTAAACTCTCGTACTCGGCCACTCATGTTTAGTGCCTGGTCCTACATGAAATGCATTGTTGTGGTGCAGGCTCCGTGACCGGTATGTTTGTATTCTGGAAACAAGAATAGTTTCAACAGCAATGGCGTTGATGTAGTGACAAACTGACGGACTTGCATGACAAAAACAGCAGACTGATGCTGAACACTGGGGAAAGTTAAAAAGTAGAACAGTGAAACAGGGAAGTTGACGATGTGATGGAATTATGAAGGACCACCGAACGTACTGCACAGAAAGACGTCCATGCCGTGGAACAGTGGTAAAAGATGGACATGCCAAGGTATTCATAGAGTCAGAGAACTGTTTCATTGCCGTGTGTGCTCTCTTGGTGGGGTATCCATACACTGTAACTGTGTGATGTGTGTGCTAAAATTTTCCCCCAATGGCATGTTCTAATACATCTGTGGGTTGGATTGCTCCATGAGGGTTACAATACACTGTTTTCCTATTCTTAAGATATTCAGCTTCAATTAATTAAAAACCCATTACTTTTGGCGTCATATACTTTTACCATGTCAGATCATTAGCATTATACGGCAGTTAGGTCTGCTCTGCCAGGCCGAAATTTTTTGTGCTTTAATGCAGTATTATAGACATCACGTGACGCCCACCATACTTCGGCAGGGGTAGAAAGCCGCGTTGTAAACTTCCTGTTCCTCATTTTCAAAATTCGGCCTGCAGCTTAAGCAAGATGGTCTTGTGCTCTGTCTCGCCTTTCTTCTGCCTATGTATTGATTGTGTGTTGCTTCTTTACTATTCAGTTTGTGGCTTGCGCTAACCCTGGTACACTTGCAGTGTGAGGCTTGACTGGCGTGCTTTTTCTTCATTTCACGCATGTTATTGCCTCTCGCGCATTTTTTACGATTGTCATATCGATCTAGCGTCTTGTCTATCCATCGTTTTTCCATAATCGGCACCACGGCAAGTCAAACATCGCCTTTCCACTCACTGGGTTCGATCCTCATCAGTTAATGTTGTTTTGGTACCTGACTCTCGGTCTCCTTGGCGTTAGTGTTTTCCATCTATTGTTTTTGGCTACAACAACTTTGAAGGAATTCCATTTGCTTGAGACACAGAGAATTCTCAAACTGTAGCTGACAATGGTATTGATTGTGATGCAGGCCAGCTTGGCATGTATAATCAATTATTTTGTAGATAAGCGCGCAACACACACCTCTTTAATATATTTACAGTTTGCGTACAAAGTCACACTGACACCAAAATTACACTACAGATAGATGAAAGACAGTCTATCACTAACAAGCACATTGTATGCAAAGGGCAAATATACAGCATTGTAAAGGAAAAGATGCTGTGCATGTTACAGGCGATGTGAAGCCAACTCACGGCGCTGACAGAAGGCAGGGAAGACCTGGCACAGCATGTCCTCTATCAATTCTTTTGGTGGCACACCCTAGCTGTCGTTCAAACGACCAGTCCCCTCTCCGTCCCTTTCTGGCACAATCAGCGCTCCGCAAACTGGTCCATCTGCATGCCACACACACACAGCTCAAAACACTATGCCCCAGTCCACGCCTGCTCACGCACCGCTCAGTGTGTATTGGCACCACCCTCACTTCCTCGTTCCTTCATCACACTAACAAAACGGCACAGACATCAGTGATACATAATCACTCATTGTTGTCTGTGACTTCCACAGTTGCATGAGACACAAGAGCACTTTCCTTCAATCCCAGTGCCTGCTTCAATTCTTCAGCCCATCTGCCCTGCATACTCGTGTTCCCCCGATTGGAAGATGCTAAAGGTCACCTTCTAAAGTCAAAGAAGTTACATGGGTTGTTTTGTACATGTTTGGGTTGGCCAGAGTTGTAAGATTCTTTCTCTTACACCATATAGACAGCCATTACTCCATTTTTGGAGGAACGGTTTCTCCTTTCCCAGGATGGCAAAAGTTTAATGTGGTGTGAGCATGTCCCCTGACTGGTGGCCATCTCTTCATAGGATCTGCATCATTATAGAACAGTCACAGGACCTCCACTGAGTACAGCCTGTAATGACCTGAGGCATATCTTCATAGCTCTGCATTCATTAGCAACAGTCACAGGACTCAATAGTACTTCCATCCCTGACCAGAGGCCCCTCTTCATAGCTCTTAATCATTAGGCAACAGTCCACAGGATCCATGGACTAAGCCTGTCCTGACTGTAGGCCATATCATCATAGCTCTTCACCATTAGGGCACGGTTTTCACAGGACTCCACTGTAGTACATCCTCCCTGGACAAGAGGCCATCTCTTCTAGCTCTTCATCTTTTGGCATCAGTCCTGGACTCTCACTGGACTACAGCCTGTCCTGTCTGTAGGCCTCTCTTCTTAGCTTTCACCATTAGGCAACAGTCACAGGACTGCCACTGACTACAGCCTGTCCCTGACCTGTAGGCCATCTCTCATAGCTCTTAATCATTAGGCAACTCATCGTCACAGGAAGTCAAAGGAGTAATCTGCTCCTGACAAGGTCATCTCTTCATAGTCTTCCAATTAAGCAACGGTCACTGGACTCCACTGAGTACAGCCTGTCCCTGACCAGAAGGGCCATCGTCTTCATAGCTCTTCATCATTAGGCATCTGACACAGGTACTCCACTGAGTACATCCCATCCCTGAATAGAGGCCAGCTCTTCATTGCTCTTCATCTTTAAGCAACAGTCACCGGCTCCACTGAGTACATTCCTATCCCTGACTGTTGGCCCATCTCTTCATATCTCTTCATCATTTGGCAACAGTCACAGGCTCCACTGGAGTACATCCCATCCTGGGTCTGAGGCCATTCTCTTCATAGCTCTTATCTTTTAGCAACAGTCACAGGATTCCACTGAGTATCATCCCATCACCTGACTGGAGGCCATCTCTTCATAGCTTATTCATCATTAAGCAACAGTCACAGGACTCCACGAGTACATCCATCCATGACTAGAGGCCATCTATTCATTGCTCTTCTTCATTAGGCAACAGTCACAGGACTCCATGACCTACAGCTGTCCCTGACTGATAGGCCATCTCTTCTTAGCTCTTCATCATTTAGCTTTGGTCACAGGGGACTTCACTGAGTACAAGCATGTCCTGATAGAGGACATCTCTTCATAGCTCTTCTCTTTAAGCAACGGTCACAGACCTCCACTGATAACTGCCTATTCATGACAAGAGGCCATACTCTTCCTCATTATTGCAACAGTACCAGGGATCCACTTGAGTGCAGGCTATCCTGACCAGGAAGCATCTCTTCATAGCTCTGCATCTTCCAAACAAAACAGTGAGTGGACTGCAAAGGATCCAGTAAATTGACTTCAATCCATTAAGAAGCTTCATAAATCCATAAGAGGGAGGACTGTGAGACTGCACGCATCATGAAAACACAGGTAGGTGCCACAGCCTGTGGTCCTGGGAACCCACGTACGCGTTTCCACACTGAAAGGCGAGGATAGGGACACAGCTTTTTAAGTCTTTCCCTCCCTTTGTCTAAACTTTTATTGCTGCAAATAGGCTCACTGCGGCCGGCAGCTGAAAAAATTATCTGCGACGAACACATACCACAAGCTAGTCTGGCTGCTGCTCCCATGGCCGGATGTCTCCTCAATGAGGAAGCTCAATGTTCTTTGTCTGCTGTTTAAGGAAAACAACACCACTGCAATACTTAGTATCGCACTGTGTCCCAGCTGATTGAAAGGATTTAAGCTACCTTGTTGCTGAGATGACATCTTTGACCCAACGGTCTGTAACCAAGGGCAACCATGTCTGCAACATTTTTCAAACAGAGCACTTCTGAATTCACTCGGGTTGGCAAACATGTCCGACCTGCACAGGCATGTGACGATTAAGAGTTTTGCTAGATTAATTACTCTGCTGGTACCTTTTTTTAATATCCACTGAAAGTGTGAATTGAATTTTCCCCCTTTTTCTCCGATTTTGCTATTGCCACACTACAAAACAAGTGTAAACAAGACTGTTCTTCCCTTACGTATTTTTATATTCTTTGGTCACATGGTGCTGTAGCTAATAACATCCAAACTTTTGTGTTTTGCCCTTTCTGCTGGGATGTAGCACTGAGCTACAATGTTTTCATACAGACACTGTAATTTCCAGGTAATAAAGCAGTGCTGTTCTATAAACGCATCCACCAGTTATTTTTAAGAAAATCATAAATGAGCAACACATAGACTGCAGCTGTCACCCCTTTGCTCCTAAAGAAAATAGGCCCCCACCCCCCCCAATGAAAAATGATAATGAAAAGTGGCGAACACTAATGTGTGGTACAAAGCTTTCATACTGCTGAGTTTGTTTATCATGGAAATTCACAAGCATAAGGGAAAGGGCCTATTACTTACTTTTGTTTTTTTGGGGGGGGGGGGGAAAAAAACAAAAAAAACAACAACGATCAGCCATCGGGGAATAATTCCTTTTTTCATTCGCTCGCAGCACTAAAAACCACTTGAAGAACTACTTTTCAATTTTAGACATGAAAGGTTTCGAAACACTCTTTTAATGACACTGGCATGTGTTGTCTGCAGACTTCCAGACTTCTCCTTCTGTGTTGTGCTTCGCCGTGATTTCTCCACTGTCTGCTGCCATACTCTTCTGTTTTTGCTTAAATTGGTTTTAATAATCATGGACTGCCATGCAATCTCTGCAATTGGAATTGGCCTTGTGATGTATACATCACCGTCGATAATTACTGACCTTCTGCACATTTTTGCTACAGTTGCCTTTAGCTGAGCTTAGATCAGACCTTTCAATCTGAAATCTGCGTACAGGCTTGGCTTCGCAACTGTGGCATTTTGCTAAATACCGTGGGTGGTGACAAGTCGCTAATGAAAGCATAATTTGGTATTCAGCCCTTGAAAAAAAACGCTCACTTCGCCATGTCGCTCTAGCTTGAATCATTTCTTTTCGTAAAAAGTGCTGAATGCTGATCTCTGAAATACATTTTTAAGTTTTTCCTCGATTTCTGAAAACACATTTAAGGTTTTTCTGATCATTGCAGATCAGTAGATAACTCAATGGGCAAGGTAAGAATTAGAACTGAAAAAAATCAGACTCTGCCAGAATAGATAGATGGTGGGTTTAGAGTTTGGTAGGGTGGAAAGGAGGCTGTGGAAAAAGATACAGAAGACATACGTCAATCATAAAAGTAGCAAATTCAAGACTTCTGCAACAAGCTGCGTCTAAGTGCAATGCTATGCACAGGCCATCACAGAGAATTTGCATTTAAGCTTGTAGTCATCACCATTAAGTCAATCACTATCAACTTGTTTTCAATCAGTTAGAAAAAAAAATGTTATCACGTTTCACTTTGAGAACATGCGGGACCGGAAAGTGAACAACATATATATGCATAGACATCAGGTGCCCTCCATGAACTCTCAAAACAGTCTGTCATTACGCTTCAGTGGATTCTCTCACTGCCCCCCCCCCCTCTATGGGATCATGGGGCAACAACAAAGCTGATGCTCTATCGTAGGTAGATAGGCAGCAAAATGGAGAAGTTCAGACACCCCGTGACCTTCAGGGAGGCCAAGACCATCTCCACAACCAGGAGTGCCTACCCCGTTCCGCCACTTTCAGGGACATTATACTTTTTCAAAACCAGGGACACAGACTGATTTCCAGGGACTACATGCAGCGGTAGCACATATCTCAACCACATCAACATTAAAGTGAAAGTTACCTTTATTTACACTATGTACACTTCTCTCCATGCTTTTGGATTATTCAGGTCCTGCACTCTGCAGGTGAAGAGAACGGTAATAGGCATCTTCACAATGAGCCGAGGTATGGGGTATATTGTTGAAGGATGGTCCGCATCACTGTTGGGAACGGTATTTAAAAAGAAAGTTCTCGTTCTTCCTTCAGCTTGTGTTTTCTCTCCAGGTTTCATCCACCTCTTGGTTCTGGCCATATGTACCTGAGCCTAATGTCCTGCCACAACTGATACCTTTTAAACTCCTAGCGGATTTCAGTCTCTCTGTAGCATCAGGGTCGTTTCTGCTTTGGAATCCGATATTTAGAAAGTAGGTCCACAGAAGAAAACTGGTGTCCCTTGCTTCCTGGGATCTACTACTCTGCATGCTGGAGGGTTCATCTGGACAGTGGGCAGTTTCTTTATCAAAATAGGACAGCTTGTCTTGTAGAAACTTCCTGGACACTGTTGTAGACTCCTCTATTTTTCTGGCCTCAAGTGGTTTTTATCAGCATGAGCAATAAACACACTTGCCTCATCTCTATGATGGTATCACTGTTTGGAGATGTTGTATTTTGCTTGAGGTTACCTCTGTCACTGAAGTGCAACATCATTGCCGATGGTTTACAAACCTAAGCATTAATGTTTTTCTAGAAAATGCATGCAGGGTTTTTCTCAAAACATGATTCTTTGGCTCCTCAGCCTGTAGGGTTGTGTTGACTTCATCAAACCACTTTGGTTCACATCAGCCAGATACATGCGTAGAGCTTATTGGTGGAAGGACTGGAACTTTCTCTTCAGAATCCCCAGACTTCTTCTTCACATCTGATTCTGTGGCAGATTCCTTCCTCAGCTTTGAAAAAAATCATACAAGGGGCCTCCCAGTTTATCAATGAGTCTTGGGAAGACACTTGCCAATGCTGAAGCCAACCTGGTGTTGACATGATTTCAGAATCTTGGATTTCCACCTCAATCTGTTGTAGGACTTGCATGCATTTGGGGGGGAAACAAAAAAGTGGGGTTTTTTTTTTGCCTGACGCGTACTCTTTTGTCAGGTAGTAGCAGACATCAAGAAGAAGTCGGCTCACATCCAGAGGCAAACAGTTTGCACCTGCAAAACTCACACACAAACACACTCAGTAAACAGAGAAAAAGAGAGATGGGGGAGGGGAGAGCGGCATATAAAAAACAAATAGTAACCTTTCAAATACCAGAGAGAGAGAGAGAGAGAGTGAGCACACACACACACACACACACACCACACACACACCACACACACATTCAATATAACAGGAAAGACATAGAAAAAGAGGAGAGAGAGAGATGAGAGTGATGAGTAGAGAGAGGGAGATGATACGAGAGATGAGAGTCGAGCAGAGATGTGAGAGAGAGAAGAGAGAGAGGAGAGCGAAGAGAGAGGAGAGCAGGTTAAAAATGATTAAAAATGACCTTTCTCTGAGAATTGTGGATGAGGTGGCACACACAGCCTGAGACGTTACAAGTTCTTGTGCTCCTTTAGCTATGCAGACCAAAGACCCTTTGTCTCTCCCCTCCATGGACATTGGCATTGTCAACATCCGAGGGGCCAAGAAGTTTTCCCATGGAATGCTGTGGACCTCAATCTCCTTCCTGATGAGGTCTCAAAAATCTTCACACCTGATAACAGCCCAAGAAGCCAAACCAAATTCAATACCCCGAATTTGAGAGAGACAGAGAGAGAAGAAGGAGAGAGAGAGAGAGGTGTGTGAGTGAGTGAGAGTTGAGGAGCGAGATTGATTCGAGAAGGTGTGAGAGAGAGAGAGATAGGGAGAG
>CM031611.1:77565041-77572541 GCA_018398815.1 Conus ventricosus
GAAGGCCTCACCCCCCCCCCCCCCCTCCACGAAGACGACGATCAACTTGACTACACGGACGGTGGACGCCTTGTCCAACACGTGACAGCATGGGCCGCCCTGACAGACAGCTCCTATGTACTCCAGGCAGTCAGCGGATACCTAGCTGGATTTTCCTCCAAGCCCCCCCCCCCACCCCCACCCCCCTTATGTCACCCAGGGAGGCCGGACGCATGGAGACCAGACTTTCCCCCGCCCATTCGATCCTAATGGACGCAGAGGTGTCAGATCTGCTTCGGAAAGGGGCGATCGAGGGGGTGGGAAGGAGCGTCGGTTTCTACAGCAGGATGTTCCTCATACCAAAGAAAGGGGAAAAACTACGGCCTATCATCAACCTGAAACCCCTCAACAAGTTCATCAGGACCCGCAGTTTCTCCATGACCACCCTGAAGGACATACGTCAGGTCATTCAGCAGGATGACTTCGCTGTCTGTCTGGACATGGAAGGACGCCTACTTCCACGTTCCGGTGCACAGGAGGCACAGAAGGTTCCTTCGCTTTGTGTGGAAAGGTCGGGCGTACCAATTCACGGCACTCCCCTTCGGCCTGTCATCCAGCCCATACTGCTTCACCAGGGTGACAAAGCCGGTCGCCCAGTACCTGCGCGCCCAAGGAGTCAGGATACTTTTCTGCCTGGACGGCATCCTCATCCAAGCCTCGTCTAGGTCCCAGCCATCAACCACCTGCGCTTGTCCACTTCGCTGTTGGCAGACCTGGGCTTTTCCCTCAACGTGGAGAAGTCCAGACCCTACCCCCGCCAACAGTTTCTGTGCCTGGGTCTGCAGTGGGACACCCGCCATATGACTGTGACCCTGCCACACGACAAGGTGCAAGAGATCCAGTTACTAGCAGAAAAATTGTCCCTACGCCCAGTGGTTCTTGCGAGGCAGCTGCTGGCTTTCCTAGGCAAGACCACCTTCGCCTCCCATGGTGCGCCCCTAGCCAGACTGCATTCTCGCGAACTGCAAGCCGCCCTTCATGCAGTCTACAAGAGACCAGCACATCTCTTCAAACGGTACGGCTGCACCAAGAAGCGAGGGACAATCTGTACTACTGGAAGGCATTCACACCCATCTCCCATCCCGATTCGTCGACCACCCCCACAGCTAATAATGGCAACGGACGCGTCCAGTTCGGGATGGGGAGGCAGCCTTCAGTCTCTGACAGCCAGTGGCGTGTGACGAGACAGGAATGCAAGCAACATATAAACTACCTGGAGTTGAAGGCAGTGTGGAATGCCCTGCAGTCATTTCAGGCCACAGTAGCAGGGCAGTCAGTCTGCACCCAGATGGACAACAGGACAGCTGTGGCATACATAGCGAAAGAAGGGGGGACGAGATCCCTCAGTCTGTCTCGTCTAGCCTGCCGCCTCCTGTGTGGTGCCAGACTCACGGGATCACACTGATACCGGTGTACGTGAGGGGGATGGCAACACCATCGCCGACTCTCTCTCTCCCTGAACAAGGAAACAGAGTGGCACCTATCCCCTCCGATTGTCCAGGACAGCTTTCGCCGCTTCGGCCGACCCCAGATCGACCTGTTTGCTTCGCGGGAGACGACGCAGGTGAGGTGGTACATGTGCCTCGAGAGGGGCGACCGTCACGCCTATGCAGTGGACGCCCTCAGCCAGACCTGGACCTTTCCTCTCCTCTACGCCTTCCCGCCACCCACAGTGGTGCCGACGGGGGTGAACGAACTGAAGGAGACCAACTCCAGAATGCTACTGGTGGCCCCCTGCTGGAGCGACGCCCCCTGGACACCAGTGATCATGGACACGCCTCGCGGGATCCCGCTGTCCCCGACCTCCTGATGGACACCACGACGGGCCCACATGGGACATAGGGAGTGTCTTATTGCCTGTGGCCCAGTGGCACCCAGCGGAGGATTTACCCCTTGTTAAATTAACGCATAAGGTGGTGTTTATGCTCTTGGCATTTACAGCTAAGAGAGTCAGTGATTTAGTATTGTTCTCCATCGATAGCGATTTGTGCCACATAGGGACCAGTCGTATTGTGCTACAGACAGCCTTCGGTTCAAAAACGGATAGGCCCTCACATCGTGCCCCCCCCCCCCCCCCCCCCCCCCCCTCCGTGAAACTTAGCGTGTGTGAGGATAAGAGGCTGTGTCCCGTTACATATGTGCGGGAGTACATAAGGAGAACAGAAGGACAACGGCAGGGGGCACGGCTGATTGTGTCCCCCTTCACCTACAAACCGGTGAAGTTAGCCACGGTCAGGCGGTGGATGGTTCACGTACTAAAGGACGCCGGTGTGACCGCCTCACCAGGGTCAACACGCGCTACAGCCATTAGCTGTGCATTGCTACACGACATGCCATTACAGACCACAATGAACACTGCTGACTGGTCGAGGCGGGACACACCCCTAAGACACTACGTGCGTATTCTCCCACGTGAGTCAGTGGCTCGCGCGGAATCTCTCGCAATACAGGATGCAGTGCTTCCTCTCTAAGCCTCGGGATACTGCCAGGAATGTGACCTTATGTGACCTGCTTGCATGCGTGCATAGACTCATAAAGACTTGTACAGACGGAACTACGTACAGGTACAAGTACAGATAATATGCTTCCGGGATAGACAAAGGAATTGTCCGTACTCATCTACGCATGTCCTTACCATTTTACTATGCCTTTGTGTATATAATCAGTATATCAAGTCTGTATATACATGAACTAATGGTTCGATGCCTTTGGCGGACATACTGCACCTTCAGTCTTCTGCTCTCTCTCTCTCTCTCTCTCTCTCTCTCTCTCATGGAATCTAAGCGACTATCAAACAGTCACCCAAAAGTGTAGGCCATTACACTAAAATGGTGTAGAAATTCATGAATTTTAGAGTAAAACCTCATGAAATTAAAATTTCTACACTATTGTGTAATGGCCTACACAATGATTGTCACATAGCTTCTAACTCTTCTCTGTTACATGTTCCTTCTCGTATTACAAAAGCGGCAAACTGTCACGCGCACAAGCATTTATAGGGGCCTGCAAGAGACGCTGGTAGCAGAAAGGACCAATGGTCAGTGCCTGAAACAGCCTGCATCCCTCGCGAGGGCCCCCACTGCTCGCAGGCTCGCAGTTTTCTCTCAACGTCATACAAACCTCGGAAAAAGGGGAGAGTATTACAAACACCCCAAAGTGTAGGCCATTACACAATAGTGTAGACATTCTAATTTTATGACGTTTTACTCTAAAATTTATCAATTTCACGAAATGGAATAATTGTCTCCCTTACAGCGGGAAAAAAATTGTGTGTAATTTTTGTCGGGATTTCTTACTTGCTTTCCTTGATGGAGGAAGATTGTTGCGTTCTCAAAAGACTTCGCGTGTTCCTAGTGACTCAACTGTTTCCGTTTCGTTGACCTCGGTGGAGGAGATAGCTGCGTTCTAAAAAGACAACCGCGTGTTCCTAGAGACTAAACTGTTTCCGTTTTGTTGACCTCGGTGGAGGAAGATAGTGGCGTTTTAAAACGATTTTGCTTGTTCCTAGTGTCACAAATGTTTCCGTTTTGTTCAGTAAAGTTTACTGAGCAAGTTTTTCTTTGTGTGCCAGTTGCGCTTGGTATACAACTCCATCTTTTGAGACAGAAACCGGGATGATGCCGGTGAGTAAATGAAGGCCCCTCTGCATTATTATTTGGTTAAGATTTCCGCCCGCGCAAGACGTGGCTGTAGGTTCGTAATTATCATTTGTTGCTGTCTTGCAGAAGGGGAGTGTGGGTGGGGGAAGATGGGTGTGTGTGTGTGGGGAGGGGGGGGGGGGGTGCAAAACGAATTTCTTGCCCGGTAGTGGAAAGTGTGCGGAGCAACGCAGCCACTTTTTTTCATGTAGTTTGTCGGCGTGTTGGGACGTGTGATCCGAACATACCACACACACACACACACACACACACACCGAGTGCCCTCGTTGTCTAAATCCTTCTGAAGGGTAGAAAAAGAAAACCTTTGGAAAAAAAAAAAACTGTTCTCTTTCCTTTTTATTATAAACCCTGGTAGGCTGTTGAAACTTCGTCCACGGCCCTTGCTTGGTTGTATCGTTTGGGTCGTAACGATTTCTGTGGGGCACCCTTTTCAGGCCCCTCCCCATGCTTATGGTTGATTGTACTGTTTGAATTGCTGGAATGCAATGCTCGCCTTCCTTACCGTGAAATCAAATGAATGGTTGTTTCAAGCAGATTTGATTGCTGCACCACCAAATCGATATGGTGTCTTTGAATGCGAGAGGCATTACTCCTTTCGGACCCAATCTCTGCGCACAGACTGCCTTATCCCTGCATGAACACGCACACGCGTGCGCGCGCTCACACACACACACACACACACACACACACACACACACACACACACACACACACACAAACTCCCAATCACTCACACTCAAACCAACTGTTTGCGACAGAGATCACTAAAATAAACATGACAAGATGACACACTGGAATCTGCAAACCATGTTCTATTTTTGCTCTTCATCCAGTCTCTCATGTTCACTCATACTTCTATAATGGCTTGAGAGAAGTCTACGGCCCCACTCTCGGGCTCATCTCCACTTCTCGGTGCAAATGGATCAACGCTGATCACAGATAAAGAGAAAATACTAGAAAGTTGGGCTGAACACTTTGACAGCGTATTGAATCGCCTATCTACCATCAACAATGAACCCATAGATCGACTACCCCAAATTTCGATCGATGACGCCGTACCAACTTTGGAGGAGACCCAGAAAGCAATTCGTCTGTTATCCAGTGGCAAAGCGCCTGGCTCAGACGCAATACCAGCTGAGGTCTCCAAAGAGGAGGGTGGTGCGGCTCTGGTGAACAAACTTCATCAACGCCTTCAGATCATATGACAGCACGAGACAGTTCCTCAAGACCTTAAAGATGCATCCATCGTTCATCTCTACAAACGCAAAGGAAAGCTTCAGGTCTCCGATAACCATCGCGGAATCTCCCTGCTATCCATCGCAGGCAAGATCCTGGCTAGAGTTCTTCTCAACTGGCTCAACACACATCTTGAGCAAGGTCTCCTACCTGAGAGTCAGCGTGGCTTCTGGAAAGAACATGGGGCCATTAACATGCTGTTTGCTGCCAGACAGCTTCAAGAAAAGTGTCAGGAACAGAATGTCGACCTGTACTCCACCTATGTTGATCTGACCAAAGCCTTTGACACTGTCAGTAGGGAGGGGCTTTGGAGAATTATGGCGAAGTACGGATGCCCCAGAAAGTTCATTGCTATCGTACGCCAACTTCACGACGGCATGCTGGCCAGAGTTCAAGAGAACGGCGAGATATCTGAACAGTTCCCAGTCTCAAACGGAGTGAAGCAGGGTTGTGTTCTTGCTCCCACCCTGTTCAGCCTCATGTTCTCGGCTATGTTGACTAACGCATTCAGTGACGCGGAGATAGGCATCGTCATCAAGTACCGCACAGATGGATCAGTCTTCAATCTCAGGAGACTTTAAGCGAAAACCAAAGTCTCGATGGACACTGTCAATGACTTCCTCTTCGCGGACGACTGTGCCCTCAACGCTGTCTCAGAAGCCACAATGCAGCACAGAGCTGACAAGTTAACTGCCGCTTGCAACAACTTCGGCTTGACAATCAATACGAAAAAGACTGAAGTGATGCACCAGCCAGCCCCGGGAAAGCCATACGTTGAACCAGTCATCACCATCACTAGACAGCAACTGAACGCGGTGGATAAGTTCACCTACCAAGGCAGCACTCTGCCCAGAAACGTTGTCACCGGCGATGAGGTCAATGCCCGGCTCGCCAAAGCTAGTGCCGCTTTTGGCAGACTCCACAAGACGTATGGAACAGGAGAGGCATCACTCTAGAGACCAAGATCAAGGTGTATCGGGCCATAGTTCTCACCACACTGCTCTATGGCTGTGAAACATGGACTGTTTACCAGCGTCACGCCAGGACACTGAACCATCTCCACACCACCTGTCTCAGAAGACTCATGGGCACTAACTGGCAAGACAAGATTCCGGACACTGAAGTCCTCACTTGTGCAGGTCTGCCTAGCATCTTCACCATCCTGATGCAGTCACAGCTTCGCTGGGCAGGTCACGTAGTTCGCATGCCAGACCATCGGCTGCCAAAGAAGCTATTGTTTGGCGAACTGCAACAGAGCAAACGCTCTCATGGAGGCCAGAGGAAGCGTTTCAAAGACAGCCTCAGATCCTCCCTGAAGGCCTTCAACATCAGCCACACATCATGGGAGCAGGCTGCCCAGGACAGAGATGGGTGGCGATCAGCTGTCCGCAAAGGTGCAGAGACCTGTGAAAGCAACAGAATTGCTGCAGCTGAGCAGCGCAGGATGATCAGGAAGACCAGTGTCAACAGATCTCCAGCTGCTGCCACCATCCCCTGTCCGTACTGTGATAGATCTTTCCGGGCGCAGATCGGCCTGACTAGCCATCTACGCACTCACCCCTGATCCCAGGATGACCAGATGGTCTTCGTCGTCTTGACGGACAACAAACATGTTCACTCCCACCTCCACCACCACCCCCACCTCACCGTCATCACACCCACCCCAACCATCATTTCACACGCACGCGCAACACTTCAGCTTCCTATCACAGCAGTAACTCTTTATTTACTTATCCCCTCGCTTCCCCCCTCGAGCCCCACACCTGCACGCCAACAAGGAAGCAACGTGATAATACAGCAGCGTCGTGTCAAGGGGGCGGGCCCGCTATTGCGCGGCCCGCTATTTGCGGGGACCCGCTATTGCGCGGGCCCGCTCTTGCGCGGCCCGCTATGGCCCGATATTGCGCGGCCCGCTAACCCTAACCCTAACCGTAACCCTAACCGTAACCCTAACCCAGCAGGGAAATCACCTGGAGCAGACAATATTCCAGCAGAGCTGCTCAAACATGGAGGGAAGGAATTGGTCACTCTAGTAACATCGATTTGTCAGAAGATCTGGGAGACAAAACAGTGGCCCACAGAATGGACTCAATCACTCATCATCCCCCTGCCCAAAAAGGGAAATCTACGCCAATGCCAGAACTACAGAACAATAAGTCTCATTAGCCACACCAGTAAAATCATGCTCAGAGTCATCTTGAATCGACTGAAGAAAGAGGCGGAAGAACACCTGGCGGAAGAACAAGCTGGATTCAGGGCAGGCAGAAGCACAGTAGAACAGATCTTCACCTGCCGGATACTGATGGAGAAACATCTGCAACATCAGAGAGACCTGTTCCACAACTTCATTGACTTTAGGAAAGCGTTTGACAGGGTGTGGCACAAGGGTCTGTGGCAAGTGCTCAGAAAGTTTGGCATAGAGGAGGGTCTCGTCCAAACCATCCAGGCGCTGTATAACACCGCCAGCAGCGCAGTCCTCCTCAACAACCAGATAGGGGACTACTTCAAGACCACAGTTGGAGTCCGTCAAGGCTGCCTGCTATCTCCCGTACTGTTCAATCTCTTC
>CM031611.1:77575041-77589267 GCA_018398815.1 Conus ventricosus
ATGAAGTGAGATAGCGAAGTGGAGTGGGGAGAGGGAGTGAGAGAGAGAGAGAGAGAGAGAGAGAGAAGAGAGAGAGAGAGAGAGACAGACAGACAGACAGACAGACAGACGGAAGAGTGAGACGGACAGACGAACAGACAGAGACAGAAAGGCAGACAGACGGACGGACGGTCGGATACAGACAGACAGACTCGGAGAGAGAGAGAGAGAGGGGGGGGGGGGGGGGGCAGAAAGACAGGCAGAGAGACAGACAGACAGGCTGACAGGCAGATAGACAGTCAGAGACAGAGAGAGAGAGAGAGAGAGACAGAGAGACAGACAGACAGACAGACAGACAGAAGGACAGACAGACAGACAGACAGACACACAGACACACAGACAGACAGACAGACAGTCAGACGAACATAATGACAGACGGACAGACAGACGGCGGGACGGTCGGGGAGAGAGAGAGACAGAGACAGAGAGAGAGAGATGCACAATCACCACAGCACCCCCTCCCCCTCACCCCCCCCCCCCCCCCCCAAAAAAAAAAAAGGTGGGAAACAAACTAAGTAAACGAAGAAAACACCGCCGTCAGTCGACTACAATCACCCTCACCACCACTACCCCGGTGACGACACAGCGATCGTCATCGCCATCTCCACCCATCAACCAAACATTGTCTGGCACCTGGCAGTGCCCTGCACTCACCTGCCCATCGGATCACGTCCGTGTGGTGCCCACCACGGCACGGTGCCAGCACAGGGCACTGACTCACGGGAACCCTTCTCCGCGACCCAGGCACGTCCAACGGGAAACAACAGCAGTCGACGGTAATAAAGGCAAAGGTAATGTTGCTTACAGCCCAGCCGACCGCAAAGGGCCACATCAGGGCTGTCACCGCGTTGAAGTTATCTCTAGTTATTATTTAAAAAAAGAAAAAAAAAAAGCATTCACACAACTCTTTAAAAAACAACAACTGACCTTAAAAAAAAAACACGGAAAATTTGGTTAAAAAATCTTTCGTCCGAAAAAATCTTAGATGCAGATGAAAAGAAATGTTAATCTCTCTCCCCCCCCCCCCCCCCCCCCCCCCCCCCCCCCCCCCCCCCCCCCAGAAATTTACAGATCACATCTCTGAACAAGGTTTTCATGCGAGTCTGTTGTAACATGTGTGTTATGTCTCGCATCATACATAGCAGAGACGCGCACCAGAAAACTGTAGAAACACAGAGACACTTCTTCCACTATCAATTCAAAGAG
This sequence comes from Conus ventricosus, assembly GCA_018398815.1. NCBI lineage: Eukaryota > Metazoa > Mollusca > Gastropoda > Neogastropoda > Conidae > Conus > Conus ventricosus. The sequence continues at coordinate 77,576,287 of CM031611.1, forward strand.
CGTTGGCTTTAGCCCCTACTGTCCACGCTATTCCGGACAGAGACACTTCTTCCACTATCAATTCAAAGAGCGTTGGCTTTAGCCCCTACTGTCCACGCTATTCCGGACAAAGGCGTGTGCCAATCACTAACCTGGTACACTGCCCGAGGCAGGTAGAGATGCCCGGGTGGAGGGATGACTGTGTACCTTCCCAGTCGCGGGTTCAGGACTGTCGGCGATCCGTGGGTCTGATTCCACCTATGCGCTGCTTATTTGTTCACTCTTTACATGTTAATCAGCCTACAGTCTCAGGTTTGGGAGACACGTCCGATTGAAAGTCAAAAGTCTCTTTCGTTGACACGTTGGGGGGGGGGGGGGGGGGGGAGAAGAAGTAGCACTAGAAGAAGATGAGGAAGAAGAGGAAGAAAAGAAAAAAAACTTTCATCAGCCAAGAAGAACCGATTAAAAAAAAAACCCACATTCATACAAAATGCGCACAGTAAGTGAGAAGCAAAGCACTCACACACTTTTTTTTTTGCCGGAAAAACAAATCCGGCACAAATAGAAATCCGGCACAAACGTGTTAAAAGTGACTAATGCATTATTCACATAAGTTACATACGTTTATGTTTAAACGTCCACACCCAGCACACGTAGTAGTTATGGTGGTCAAACATAGCCATCCAAGCTGAATGGAGGGGTGGTCAGACATAGCCATCCAAGCTGAATGGAGGGGTGGTCAGACATAGCCATCCAAGCTGAATGGAGGGGTGGTCAGACATAGCCATCCAAGCTGAATGGAGGGGTGGGGACACACGTAGTAGTTATGGTGCGTCAGACATAGCCATCCAAGCTGAATGGAGAGGTGGGAAGATGAGGCATGAGGGGGAAGGGGGGGGGGGGGAGATATCTAACGTCACACCGACACCGTGAGGACCACACAGAAAGACAGGCAGCGATGACGACAGTTTCTGTGGTGGGCGTCACTGGGAACTGAACTCTCAGCGTCCGACACTGCAAACTGGGTGCACTTGTGCCACTGAGCCAGGCTGCCGGCAAGGTCCCCTATTGTCCATCCTTTACAACCCAGCGTTCAGCCACCGACACACACTGTCCACCCTCACACGCGGCAACCGGTACAGTATCACGAGCACTTGCAGCTCGAGTCACGAGAAAACTCGCGTGCGTGAAGGAAGGGAATGAGGGGTGAGGGGGGGGAGGGGAGGAGTGTAGTAGGGAAGACTGGGGGGGGGGGGGGGGGGGGGCGGCGGATGGAGATGAGCTGTAACGGTGTGATGGGGCCGTTGTTATGCTTTATGGCCACAACTGTTAGTCAATGACGCCCGACAACATGGCCGTCTGTCAATTACAACGTCTTTCTTCGAGGCTGCTGAGTTAGTGGGGGAGAATAACGACGAGCGTGCGGACAGAACTGAAGAAGGGGGATGATGGAGGGGGCGGAGATGAGCACGAGATGGGAGGGAGTGGGGGGTGGGGGGGGGGGCAATGTTTAGTTTTCACTGTTGATGATAAGCCTGTTGTTAGCTTCTATCTCCTGCTTAGTTTTCACTGTTGATGATAAGCCTGTTGTTGGCTTCTATCTCCTGCTTAGTTTTCACTGTTGATGATAAGCCTGTTGTTGGCTTCCATCTCTCATTTTCACTGTTGATGATAAGCCTGTTGTTGGCTTCCATCTCCTGCTTAGTTTTCACTGTTGATGATAAGCCTGTTGTTGGCTTCCATCTCCTGCTTAGTTTTCACTGTTGATGATAAGCCTGTTGTTGGCTTCCATCTCCAGTTTTCACTGTTGATGATAAGCCTTTCGCGTTCCCAACACCTGTTTCATAACGCCAGTCTTTCAGCCGCTCCCCTTTTAATCTTTTATTTCACAACTTCCAAAACTACCGTGTGCAGCATCAACCACAATGTCCATTCAATTACCGTTGATGACACAAAGGGATGGAGCAGAGTTTGTTTATATGCTCTAACTCTACTATCCCAACACCATGCCATTACCAATTTAAAAAAAATTGATACAGACCCGTTGTCACAAAGGGGTCATATTACATGCCACACAGTCAGATAAATGTGGCCGTGACACAAAGTTGCGCCAATATATCAAAGACACACTGCTGCGCCAATACGGCCTGGACATGCTTTGCACAGTGCACATTGTGATAAACCACGCCATACCACAAGGCCGTGTGATAAACCACGCCATACCACAAGGCCGTGTGATAAACCACGCCATACCACAAGGCCGTGTGATAAACCACGCCATCCATACCACAAGGCCGTGTGATAAACCACGCCATACCACAAGGCCGTGTGATAAACCACGCCATACCACAAGGCCGTGTGATAAACCACGCCATACCACAAGGCCGTGTGATAAACCACGCCATACCACAAGGCCGTGTGATAAACCACGCCATACCACAAGGCCGTGTGATAAACCACGCCATACCACAAGGCCGTATGATAAACCACGCCATACCACAAGGCCGTGTGATAAACAACGCCATACCACAAGGCCGTGTGATAAACCACGCCATACCACAAGGCCGTGTGATAAACCACGCCATACCACAAGGCCGTGTGATAAACCACGCCATACCACAAGGCCGTGTGATAAACCACACCATACCACAAGGCCGTGTGATAAACCACGCCATACCACAAGGCCGTGTGATAAACCACGCCATACCACAAGGCCGTGTGATAAACCACGCCATACCACAAGGCCGTGTGATAAACCACGCCATACCACAAGGCCGTGTGATAAACCACGCCATACCACAAGGCCGTGTGATAAACCACGCCATACCACAAGGCCGTGTGATAAACCACGCCATACCACAAGGCCGTGTGATAAACCACGCCATACCACAAGGCCGTGTGATAAACCACGCCATCCATAGCACAAGGCCGTGTGATAAACCACGCCATACCACAAGGCCGTGTGATAAACCACGCCATACCACAAGGCCGTGTGATAAACCACGCCATACCACAAGGCCGTGTGATAAACCACGCCATACCACAAGGCCGTGTGATAAACCACGCCATACCACAAGGCCGTGTGATAAACCACGCCATCCATAGCACAAGGCCGTGTGATAAACCACGCCATCCATAGCACAAGGCCGTGTGATAAACCACGCCATCCATAGCACAAGGCCGTGTGATAAACGACGCCATCCATAGCACAAGGCTGTGTGATAAACCACGCCATCCATAGCACAAGGCCGTGTGATAAACCACGCCATCCATAGCACAAGGCCGTGTGATAAACCACGCCATCCATAGCACAAGGCACACAATGTCATATAATCAGACCATACAGTGTCATTCAATGTGCTGTTTCACCAATTTGGCCACGACTCACTGTAGCACATCATTATCCTCTTAACGCTCTGTTAATGCCTGGTTCACACGAGTGCAACAATGAGGCAACAATGGGTGGCAACTCCAAGTTGCCTATGTGTTGCTACATTGTTGCTTCAAAAGTTGTCACTACAGCAACTCATTATAAACCAATTAGACCCCATTGGATTTTCCCAATAAAAGTTGCCTATGAAGTTGTCACAGCCAAAAGTTGAACGTCGGGAGATATAACTTTTGGTGGGGTTGGCAACTTTTGCATGACAACTTCAAGTTGCTTTTGTGTGAACAGCTTGGCAACACAAGTATATCCGGTAGGCAACAAAAAAGGGGCGGAGCGAAGTGCATGCGTGCGACAAAAAGCGGCACGTGCCGCCACGCTTTTCTCGCTTTTTTCCACACGCATGCAAGCACGAATTTTGTTGCTTGCATGACAACTTTTTGTTGTGCGTGTCGGCAACATGCATGCAACCTCGGTGAGTTGTCGTCGGAACAGTATCAAAGGGCCAAGTTTTGGAGAAAATTTTCATACTTTGCTATTGCTGCTTGTGTGATAGATAGGTTTTTTTTCACTGACCATCACTTTTGAGTCTAGTTCTAGTTCTAGTAGCCATGTCTTCTGAGGAGGTAGATATAGGTGCGGATGAGGATACATTAGCGGATGAGGAGGAGATGCTGGCCCTCAACCCTCCTGCAGAGGGCAAGGGCAAGGGCAAAGGCAAGGGTAGGGTGCCTAAGGTGGTTTTCACGCCTGAACAGAGGCAGATAGCGATAGACTTCTTGATGGAGAGGCCTCATATCTATGACCAGTCTCACCAGGATTACAAGGACTACGCCCGGAGGAAGAGGGAGTGGGCTGCTCTAGCAGAGATGCTTGGGGTGACTCCAGCTGTACTCACCAAGTGGTACAAGTCTGTGCGGGCCATGCTGGCATGGGCAAAGAAGCAGAAGAGCAAGAGTGGGTCTGGCTCCTCTCTCACCCCTAAACTACTTTTGCTGGACCAGGAGTTTGGGTTTATAAGCCCATTCATCCATGAGATGTCCTCGAAAGTAGTGGGGGTGAAGCGGAGACGGACACGCTCCTCAACTTCTGACCCAGACCAGCCCGGCCCAAGCGGACAAGTGCCACGGCTGGCTGCAGCTGAGGAACCCCTAGCAGACTCTGACTCTGCGACTCCCACTGCCTCTTCCTCCCAGCGTCCTTGCACTGGTCGTGGCTCTGCCAAGAAGTGTGACCATTCTGCACAGGAGTATGGGAGTTACCTGAAGGAAGCAGTGGACACCTTGGTCCGTGGTCTCAAGACCCCCGTTTTGGACTCATTCCTTGCCGGCATTGCTTGCACGACTCGCCCGTGGATGAGGCTGGTCAGGCCAGATGCAATGCTCCCGCCAAGACCCCTCTAACACGTTCCTCTGCTCATCTTCTCTGTCTAGGGCACTGGCAGGTGGTGGCATGCGCTTCAGCAGGATGTTGTGCAGCGTAAGGCAGCATGTCAGGATCTCCCTCACCTTGTCAGGGGTGACTTCAATGGTCCTGAGCAGCAGCCTGAAGCGTTGGGCCAGCAACCCAAAGGCGTTTTCCACCACCCTTCTCGCCCGTGACAACCTGTAGTTGAATATCAGCTCTGAAGTCTTCATGCTGCTCCTTGAATAGGGCTTCATGCAGTACTCCTTCAGAGCGAAGGCGTCGTCACTGACGATGTAGTAGGGTACAGGGGTGGTGTCCTCTGGGTCACCTGTCAGTGGGCATGGAGCTGGTCTGTTGATGCCATTATCTTCCAGGTCCTGGTAGAGTTCGGACTGCAGGAAGATCTGGGCGTCAGACATGTGCCCTACTGCCCCGAGCTCCGCCCACAGGAACCTGTATTCGGCATCCACAAGGGCCAGCATGGGGATTGAGAAGAAGCCCTTGTAGTTGTAGTAGACAGAGCCGGACTTCTTTGGCTTCTTGATAGCCACGTGTTTGCCGTCCAGAGCACCCATGGTGTGTGGCATGTTCCAACGGGTGTTGAACTTATCGGCAATGTCCAGCCACAACTGCTCTGTCCACTCAGCAGGGAATGCCTCCTCGCTGTAGGCCTCTGAAAGAGCCTGACAGACTGGGATGAGGAAGGTGCAGATGGTAGACACCCCCACACCATCCTGTTTTCAACCGAGCCAACAAAGCTGGCAACTTTTCCAGAAGTTGCTTGCAAAAGTTGCAACCTACCTGGCAACTACAAGGAAAGTAGGTCGCGCACGTAGGCCAAGCCAGCAAAAAAAAGGGGCGGAGCTACGGAGTTGCCATATAGTTGCCTCTTGCGTTCACATATGACGAAGCAACTTTGGCCAAAATCTATTTTGATTTGTTGCACATCGAGTTGGCAACTTTTGGGGTCTATTTGTTGGCAGTAAAAGTTGCTCTCGTGTGAACCGTGTCTTACATCAACACTGCCGAGAGTGTTACACAACCATCCCATGGTGTGACGTACTGTGCCAAAGTGGGGCCCACGCATGCCGACCTAATAGGCCGCGAAACAACTCGACGCGACAACTGCAAGACTCTTCCCTCGTCGTCGTTCTCTCATCACTCGCTCCATTGACAAAGCACTCTACCATCAAGGAAACGTATTCCTTCCCTCTCCTTCACCACAACCCTCCTCTTCTTTTGTCACGCGCGCGCGCGCGCGCGCGCGCACGCGCACAACCGCGCACGTACATATATACGTGCGCGCGCACACACACACGTCAGTGCTCATAAATCTCTCGCTCTCTCTCTACTTATACATTCACACCTACACTCACACACACAAACATAACCCCTCCTCCCTCCCTCTCTCTCTCTCTCTCTCTCTCTCTCTCACACACACACACACACACACACACACACACACACACACACACACACACCAACCGTTCACATGCATACACCCCAAAACATCACATGCACACACACATAACACTTACATACTGTCTAAGATCACTGTTAGATGGACAGACGTTAAATTAAAGAACGAAACACACACACACACACACACACACACACACACACACACACACACACACACACACACACACAAGTCTTATTCTTGGCTATGCTCTATTCAGTTACACCTGAACATAGACGTGAAGAGTGACGTTGAGAGAGAGTGTTCAAGTGTCTCTCAGAACATCTGTACGGCAATGTGTGTGTGTGCGTACGTGCGCGCGCGCGCGCGTGCGTGCGTGCGTGTGTGTGTGTGTGTGTGTGTGTGTGTGTGTGTGTGTGTGTGTGTGTGTGTGTGTGTGTGTGTGTGTGTGTGTGTGAAAGAGGAGAGACAGACAGACAGGCAAAGACAGGGACAGAGAGAGACGAGGTGGGCCCGTGGAGGTAAAAGTGAGGAATCCGGAGAAAGAGTTACAGATGGATGGACCGATCGCAAACGAACAGAAGCGCAATGATGAGGAAGAGGGTAAACTAACTCAGGGCCCTGTCGTGTTGTTTATAGCCCGGCACAATGATGAGAAAGAGGGTAAATCACCCAGGGCCCAGTCGTGTTGTTTATAGCCACGGCACAATGATGAGAAAGAGGGTAAATCACCCAGGGCCCAGTCGTGTTGTTTATAGCCGGCACAATGATGAGAAAGAGGGTAAATCACCCAGGGCCCAGTCGTGTTGTTTATAGCCCGGCACAATGATGTGGAAGAGGTAAATCACTCAGGGCCCTGTCGTGTTGTTTATAGCCCGGCACAATGATGAGAAAGAGGGTAAATCACCCAGGGCCCAGTCGTGTTGTTTATAGCCCGGCACAATGATGAGAAAGAGGGTAAATCACCCAGGGCCCAGTCGTGGTGTTTATAGCCCGCACAATGATGAGAAAGAGGGCAACTAACTCAGGGCCCAGTCGTGTTGTTTATAGCCCGGCACAATGATGAGAAGGGGCAACTAACTCAGGGCCTGTCGTTGTTGTTTATAGCCCGGCACAATGATGTGGAAGATGGTAAATCACCAGGGCCCAGTCGGTTGTTTATGCCCGGCACAATGATGAGAAAGAGGGCAACTAACTCAGGGCCCAGTCGTGTTGTTTATTGCCGGCACAATGATGAGAAAGAGGGCAACTAACTCAGGGCCCAGTCGTGTTGTTTATAGCCCGGCACAATGATGAGAAAGAGGGCAACTAACTCAGGGCCAGTCGTGTTGTTTATAGCCCGGCACAATGATGAGAAAGAGGGTAAATCACCCAGGGCCAGTCGTGTTGTTTATAGCCCGGCACAATGATGAGAAAGAGGGCAACTAACTCAGGGCCCAGTCGTGTTGTTTATGCCCGGCACAATGATGAGAAAGAGGGTAAATCACCCAGGGCCAGTCGTGTTGTTTATAGCCCGGCACAATGATGAGAAAGAGGGCAACTAACTCAGGGCCCAGTCGTGTTGTTTATAGCCCGGCACAATGATGAGAAAGAGGGCAACTAACTCAGGGCCCAGTGTGTTGTTTATAGCCCGGCACAATGATGTGGAAGAGGGCAAATCACCCAGGGCCCAGTCGTGTTGTTTATAGCCCGGCACAATGATGAGGAAAAAAGGGCAACTAACTCAGGGCCCTGTCTGTTGTTTAATCCCGGCACAATGATGTGGAAGATGGTAAATCACCCAGGGCCCAGTCGTGTTTTTTATAGCCCGGCACAATGATGAGAAAGAGGGCAACTAACTCAGGGCCCAGTCGTGTTGTTTATTGCCCGGCACAATGATGGGGAAAGAGGGTAAATCAACCAGGGCCCAGTCGTGTTGTTTATAGCCCGGCACAATGATGAGAAAGAGGGCAACTAACTCAGGGCCCAGTCGTGTTGTTTATTTGCCCGCACAATGATGAGAAAGAGGGTAAATCACCCAGGGCCCAGTCGTGTTGTTTATAGCCCGGCACAATGATGAGAAGAGGGCAACTAACTCAGGGCCCGTCGTGTTGTTTTTTAGCCCGGCACAATGATGAGAAAAAGGGAACTAACTCGGGCCCAGTCGTTTTTGTTATAGCCCGGCACAATGAGAGAAAGAGGGCAACTAACTCAGGGGCCAGTCGTGTGTTTATAGCCGGCACAATGATGAGAAAGAGGGCAACTAACTCAGGGCCCAGTCGTGTTGTTTATAGCCCGGCACAATGATGAGGAAGAGGGCAACTAAAATCAGGGCCCAGTCGTGTTGTTTATAGCCGCACAATGATGAGAAAGAGGGCAACTAACTCAGGGCCAGTCGTGTTGTTTATAGCCGGCACAATGATGAGAAAGGGGCAACTAACTCAGGGCCCAGTCGTGTTGTTTATAGCGGCACAATGATGAAAAGAGGGCAACTAACTCAGGGCCCAGTCGTGGGTTTTTTATAGCCGGACAAAGATGAGAAAAAAGGGGGAACTAATCAGGGCCCCCCGCCGGGGTTTTTTTATGCCCGGGACAATGATGAGAAAAAGGGGGAAAAACTCAGGGCCCAGGTTTGTGTTTTTTTATAGCCCGGCAAAAGATAGAAAAAGGGCAACTAAATCAGGGGCCCAGTCCCTGTTTTTTAAAAAGCCCGGCACAAAGATGAGAAAGAGGGCAACTAAATAGGGCCCAACCCTGTTGTTTAATTTTCCCGGGGACAAAGAAGAGAAAGAGGGCAAATAACCCCGGGCCCCGTCCCCTGTTGTTTAAAAGCCCGCACAAAGATGGAAAGAGGACAACTAACTCAGGGCCCAGTCGGTTGGTTTTAAATTTCCCCCGGGCCCAAGATGAGAAAGAGGGGGAAATAACCAGGGCCCGTCGGTTTTTTTTATACCCGGCCCCAAAGATGAGAAAAAGGGCAACAAACTCCCGGGGCCCAATTTTGTGTTTGTTTATTGCCCCCCGGGACAAAGATGAGAAAGAGGGAACTAACCAGGGCCCCCGTCCCGGGAGTTTTATAGCCCCGGGACAAATTAAAGAGGGGAAAAAAAGGGGGCTAATCAGGGGCCCCGTCGTGTTTTTTATTGCCGGCCCCAAAAAGAAGTGGAAGAGGGGAAATCACCCAGGGCCATTTGTGTTGTTTTAAAACCCCCCCAAAGAAGTTGGGAAAAGGGTTAAAAAAACCCCGGGCCCCGTCGTGTTGTTTTTGCCCGGCACAAAAAAAGAGAAAGAAGGGGAACTAACTCAGGCCCAGTTTGTTGAAAGTAAAATAAAACCCCCCACCCAAAAAAGTTTTGGGAAATTGGGAAAACCCCCCAAACCCCGGGGCCCCTTCTTTTTGTTTATAGCCCGGCACAATGATGAGAAAAAGGGGAACCCAAAAATCGGGCCCACTCGTTTTTTTTATAGCCCCCCCCCGGGAAAAATTTATGGGGAAGGTGGTTAAAAACACCCAGGGCCCTTTTTTTTTTGTTTGTAGCCCGGCACCAAAGAAAAAAAGGGCAACTAAATCCGGGCCCAGTCGGTTGTTTATAGCCCGGCACAATGATGAGAAAAAAGGGGGAAATAACTCAGGGCCCCTCGTGTTGTTTTTTTACCCCACCCAAGATGGGAAAAATGGGGGAACAAAATCAGGGGCCCCCCCGTGTTTTTTATAGCCCGGCCAATGATGAGAAAAAGGGGCAACCCCAAAAACCCGGGCCCCGTCGTGTTTTTTATAGCCCGCACAATGATTTTAGAAAGAGGGCAACTAACTCAGGGGCCCCTCCCTGGGTTTTTTTATTGCCCGGCACAATGAAGAGAAAAAGGGCAACTAACTCAGGGCCCATCTGTTGGTTTTTTTGCCCCCGGGACAAAGATGAAAAAAAGGACAACTAACTCAGGGCCCAGTCGTTTTTTTATTGCCCGGGCCCAAAATTAAAAAAGACCCCCCAAAGGCAACTAACTCAGGCCCCGTCGTGTTGTTTTTAGCCCCGGGACAATGATGAGGAAACGGGCAACAATTCCCGGGCCCAGCGGTTGTTTTTGCCCGGGACAAAAAAAAGAAAAGAGGGCAACTAACTCCGGGGGCCGTCGTTTTTTGTTTATAGCCCGGGACAATGATGAGAAAGAGGGCAACAAAACCCCGGGCCCCTTCCCCTGTTGTTTAAAAGCCCGGGACAATGAAGTGGAAGGGGAAAAACCCCCCAGGGGCCCCCTCGTGTTGTTAAAAGCCCCGCAAAAAGATGTGGAAGATGGTAAAACACCCAGGGCCCAGTCGTGTTGTTTATAGCCCGGCACAATGATGAGAAAGAGAGGCAAACTAACTCAGGGCCCAGTCGTGTTGTTTATAGCCCCGCACAATGATGTGGAAGATGGTAAATCACCAGGGCCCAGTCGTGTTTGTTTATAGCCCGGCACAATGTGAGAAAGAGGGCAACTAACTCTGGGCCCACTCGTTTTGTTTATAGCCCGGCACAATGATGTGGAAGAGGGTAAATCACCCAGGCCCAGTGGTGTTGTTTGTAGCCCGGCAGAACACAGAAATCACCGCACAGCGGAATCGTGGATCTCACCCAGAGAAATGGGGGAGGTGTGTGTGTGTGTGTGTGTGTGTGTGTGTGTGTGTGTGTGTGTGTGTGTGTGTGGTGTGTGTGCGAGCGTGTGTCCGTGCGTGCATGTGCGTGTGTGTACGAGGAGAGAGAGAGAGAGAGAGAGAGAGAGAGAGAGAGAGAGAGAGAGAGAGAAAGTGTGAATGTGTGTGTGTGTGTGTGTGTGTTGTGTGTGTGTGTGTGTGTGTGTGTGTGAGAGGAGAGAGAGAGAGAGAGAGAGGAGAGAGAGAGAGAGAGAGATTAAGAAGAAGTGTGTGAGCGCGTATGTGTGTGTGTGTGTGTGTGTGTGTGTGTGTGTGTGTGTGTGTGTGTGTGAGTGAGGAGAGAGAGAGAGAGAGAGAGAGGAGACAGACAGAGAGAGAGAGAGAGAGAGAGAGAGAGAGAGAGAGAGAGAGAGAGGAAGAGTGTAAGAGTGTGTGTGTGTGTGTATGCGTGGGTATGTGCGGTGTGTGTGTGTGTGTGTGTGTGTGTGTGTGTGTGTGTGTGTGTGTGTGTGTGTGTGTGTGTGTCCGCGCGCGCGCGCGCGCGCGCGTTTGTGTGTGTGTGTGTGTGTGTGTGTGTGTGTGTGTGTGTGTGTGTGTGTGTTTCTGTGTGTGTGTGTCTGTGTGTGTGTGTGTGGGGGGGGGGGGGGGGGGTGGAGAGAGAGTGTGTGTGTATTTGTGTATGTGTGTGTGCGTGCGCGCAACGGCGCGAGTGTATTTTAAGTCAGTGAAGCGTGCATTGCAACTGCATTGCAAACTTCTCAGTCGGCGTCAAACCTGTCTTACCCGCTCATCCCCCCCACTCCTCCTCCGATTCACAACACGTCGTAAACGTTTGTGTTAAAAGAAAAGAAAGAAAATGTATGCATAGTGCAGATACTATTTTAGCCTATCTCTTTCTTGGCTGATAATCATGGACTACGAATGTGTGTCTGGGAGGTGGGGGTGGGGGGGGGGGAGGGGGGTAGGCGTGGGGGTTTGGAGGGGGAGAGTGGGGGGGGAGGAACCTGTCAATCACCTGGAAAACAAACACCCTCTAGTAACCCGAAACCCTGTTTAACCTCAATGAAGACATCCACACAGACAGGGGGGGGGGGGGGGGGGGGGGGGGGGGGGGGGGGGGGGGGGGGGGGGGGGGGGGGGGGGACGAGCTCGTACATATCCTCAGAATCACTCGACTGGTTCAGACCTTTTTTTTTTTTCCTTTCTTTTTTTGCCAACGTCAGCAACACTGAGCCCGTTCCAATTGAGGACGTGGTGTTTTTTTGTGTGTGTTCCCCCCCCCCCCCCCCCCCCCCCGACCCTCGCTTTACTTTCTCCTCGCCTCAATTCCGGCACAGGGAGAATAGCATGACGAGGTGAGTTTGCTGACAATGGCACGAGGAAACGTAATTCCTTCCGGCCCCACAGCTCCTCCTTTACTTCCTGATGTTTCGCGTGGCTTCGCCACGCCACTGTCCGGCTTCGCTCGATCGGCACGTGGACGAACGGCACGTAGGCCGCCACCAGAAACCCAGGAGAGGCCCTTCTCTCTCTCTCTCTCTCTCTCTCTCTCTCTCCTCTCTCTCTGTATCGCTCTCTCTCTCTCTCTCTCTCTCTCTCTCTCTCTCTCCTCTCTCTTTAAGAAATAAATGCTTTCTTACTTGATTTCAAGGAAAGATTGATTTGATATAGGTGGCAGGAATGGGATTTCCATATTAAAGAATAGTGATAGATTTAGTATGTACAGTACGTTTTGTACAGTTCCCGAAGTGAAAACTCATCTGTTACTGATCTTAGATAGACATTTGAAAATTATGTCGACAAGATTCAGACTTGGCGTCTCAGAAATCGCTGTGCATTGCTACCAATATCGATCTCACAATGACAACGATTTAATCTGCCCACTGTGTAAAAACAGTAAAGAGGATGAGGTCCATTTTGTTTTGTGTTGCCCAGCACTGAGTAAGCTTAAGACAGCAATATATTCCTGCAAAATTTCATAAATTCCAAACCTGTTCGATTAAGTTTACTTTTGGCACGCAAACATGATACAACCATCAGAAACTACAATTTCTTGAAAAGCGTTTCAGCTGGTCAAGTTGCTATCTCGTAAAACGTTATCTTTAACCTTTTCATTTGTATATACAAAAGAACATTGTGTGAAATGATTGTTCAATTATCCCATCATGAGGGAAGGCC
>CM031611.1:77597992-77602992 GCA_018398815.1 Conus ventricosus
GTTTGTGTATGTGGTTGTACAAAAAAACTTCTAACTTGACTCTCATTCAAACCGGAAAAAAAGATAACTATTTCTAATACGTTTCACGGATTATTACTACAATGTTGTCAAACATGTACAAATATGATTAATAACCAAAAAAATGTGGTAATTCGCATCTGGAAATGTACAGCAAAGAGAAAGATCATGTTGATGAAAGAATGAGAAGAGAGAAAGAAGGTAGTCTGAATGTAAGAGAGAATGAGGAAAGAATTTTTTTTTAATGTATGAAAAAAAGAAAAGAAAAGGGAGACTAAAACCCAAAGCTCAAGCCTATGTCAACGCCCTCTGGCGGGAGGAATGGACTGAACTCTCAGACGTATGCCAGACTCTTTTCAAAATCCGTCCAAATCTCAAAGAGTTTCCACCATGTTCCAGGGCGGCCGTAGAGAAGAAACAGTCTTGTGCCATTGGCACACAGGCCGCTCCTTTTACACTCATCTTCTAAAAGGTGAAGAAGCTCCGTGGTGCATTCCGTGTGATGATGTACAACTCGTATAATGAAACATGTTCCTACAGAGTGTTGGGACTAACAGGATGTCAGACAGAAACATTTTACAGAAAAAAATATCCATCAAATCCCTGCTCAGAAATGTCCCCCCCTTCCCCCCCCCCCCCCCCCCCCCCCCCCCCCCCCCCCCCCCCCCCGATGTGAAGATGTGAACAATATTCTTCGAATCTGAGTTTTTACGAATGAAAGATTTTAACGAAATTCCGGTGTCTGTGTGTGTGTGTGTTGTGTGTGTGTGTGTGTGTGTGTGTAAAATGTATTTCAATGAGAGAGGTGTGTGTGTGCGTGCGTGCGTGCGTGCGTGTGTGTGTGAACCCATTTTGACAGCTGACTTCAAGGAGGTGACAGCCCTGATATGGCTCTTTGCGCTCGGCCGAGCAATGAGCAACATTTATTTTTCTCTCTGGACAGAGGGGAGGGAGAGACAGTGTTGGAGGGGTGGGGGTGGGGGGGGGGGCGAAGAAGCACGGGTAAGAGGCAGGAGGGCAGTAAAGGAAAATGAAAACGGACGAGTTCTGACATTTGTATCCACATATTCACACACTTAGACCCTGAGGTAGGCGTGCTTGACGAAAAAAATATATCTGCTCCTAGTTGTTCTCTATGGTTCTGTTTAATTTCCTCAGTTACTGATTTAAAGAACTATTCTTAGTGAGTCCGCCAAAAACAAGAACAAGCAAGCTACAAGACAAAACACGACGCGTTTCGACCTCTTAGGCGTTCTTCAGCAAGAGAAACAACATTCAGGACAATGAAAACGAAAAACGAGCAATCACTTCTCTTCTTACATTCGACGCAACATGGTGTTGAATCTTGCCTAGAATCCTAAGTTACAGTGAAAGTTGTTTTCAAAGCTGCCTCTCTGTAAATTAAGTCAAGGTTCTTAAGTCAAAGTTTAACGCTGAGGTATTGTTTAAATTGCCCGTCTAAATTTCAATCCAAATAGCTAAGTTACTATCTAAATTACAGTATAATCAAATTAAGTTTCTATCGAGGCTAATGAGTTGTTAACTCGTCTGATTTTCCACGCGACAGATTCTGGTCTATGTCGAGGTTGTTAGATAGTTGTCTTTTTTTTCTAATTTAGCATTACTTTCCAAGCTGTCGCCTGGTTTGCTACATTGCTCTCTAAGATGTCTTAGCTGCTCTCTAGATGAGCAAGTGACTGTCTAAAGTCCTCTGTAAACTGTTCTCTGAGATGCCAGCGTGATCTGTGAATTGCTCCATTGCTCAGACGTTCACTATGTCCGTTACAGCCTGATTTTCTACAACTGGCCTCCAGACTGCTGTCTTATTTTCTCTCTCCAAGTTGTTAAGTTGTTCTCCAAGTTGCCAAGCTGCTGTGTAGGGTTGCTCTCTAAAATGTGTGTGTAAAGTGCTCCCTAAATTGCTGTGTAAAGTAGTGCTCTCTAAAATTGACAAAGGTCTTATTTTTCTTTCTTTCTTTCTTTCTTTCTGCGTACGCAGGCTGATACTCCTGCGGACACTGCCTGTATAGAAATGCAGTGGAGTTTTGTGTGTATGACCGTTTTATATCCCGCCATTAAGGCAGCCATACTCCATCTTCGGAGAAGGTGCATGCTATGTGTAACGTGTCATCCATACCAACGGCCAAACTGGCCTTCTCTTCCGAAACTTGGTGATGGGATTTGACGTGTGTGCAAGATGTTGTGCGTGCGTTCACACACGGAACCTCGGTTTATAGTCTCATTCGAAAGACTTATGGGGAATGGAGTCGGAACCAATGTTAACTCCGAGGGAAAAATCCCCCTGTACCGAAATTCGAACCCGTAACCCCAGGATCACGAGTCCGGCGCTTTACCAACTGAGCTATTCCGGCCCCCAGGTCTTCTCTGAGTTAATAAGGTGTTGACTAAATTAAGAAGCACGTTCTCTAACGTTTACAAGGTGCCCTCCAAGCTACTGTCCCGCGCTCTCTGCGCCGTTAGGTTGCTCTGTCAGTTACGTTCCTCTCGCAGTGGCTTTCGCATCTGTCAAATTGCCGTTTAAGGTCCTCTGGTCATCTCTGGCTTTGCGGGCACCAGTTGCACACACACGCTCAGATGCGTTTCTTCCCCGACAGCGTTGGTTCAAGAAGGGCGTATCTTAGTGTGGCCTTGCACCCAGCTCTGCAGTCACTTTATTCCGTTTTGAATCTGCTTTCTGTCTGTCTATCTGTTTGTCTGTCTGTCTGTCTGTCTATCTGTCTGTCTGTCTGTCTGTCTGTCTCTCTCTCTCTCTCTCTCTCTCTCTCTCTCTCTCTCTCTCTCTCTTTCTTTCTCTCTCTCCACCAGGGCTGGGTGGAAAAAAAGCATGTACACTTGGCTTATCTCATTACCCTGGTAAAATAAAATTTCGTTCGTTCTCTCTCTCTCTCCTCTCCTCTCTCTCTCTCTCTCTCTCTCCTCTCTTCTCTCTCTCTCTCTCCTCTCTCTTCTCTCTCTCTCTCTCTCTCTCTCTCTCTCTCTCTCTCTCTCTCTCTCTCTCTCTCTCTCTCTCTCTCTCTCCCCACCAGGTTTGGGTGGAAAAAAGCATGTACACTTGGCTTATCTCATTACCCTGGTAAAATAAAATTTCGTTCGTTCTCTCTCTCTCTCTCTCTCTCTCTCTCTCTCTCTCTCTCTCTCTCTCTCTTTCTCTCTCTCTCTCTCTTCTCTCTCTCTCTCTCTCTCTCTTCCTCCTTTTCCTCTCTTTCTTTCTTATCATTTCTTTTTCTTTCTTTTATTGTTTTCTTTCTTTCTTTCCTCTCTCTTTCTTTCTTTCCTATTTTGTTTCGTTTTGGTTTCCTTCTTCTTTTTTTTTTTTTTTTTTTTTTTTTTTTTGGGGGGGGGGGTTAATTAATCCTGCCATTTTTCTATGAACGATGGGAGTTTTGTTTGAATATGTTTCCCTCTGAACCCTAGCTGCTGAAAGGATTCTTCAGTTAGTACTGCACTCTTTTCTGTTGCTTGGCAGATTTCATTAGGGTGGCAGATGGAGACACACAGACAGAAATAAAAGCAGAGAGAGAGAGAGAGAGAAGGGGTGGGGGGCAAGAAAGACGAGAGACAGACGGACAGAGAGAGAGAGAGAGAGAGAGAGAGAGAGAGGAGAGAGAGAGAGAGAGAGAGAGAGCAAGAGAGACGAGAGACAGACGGACAGAGAGAGAGAGAGAGAGAGAGAGAGAGAGAGAGAGAGAGAGAGGAGAGAGAGAGAGAGATGAGAGAAGAACAGATGAGAGAGAAAGAGAGACAGAGACAGAGAAACAGACAGACAGAGACAGAGATTGAGAGAAGTACATAAGTATTATCATATACAAGACTACAGACAGAAAACAATACTTCCAGCGATACTTTACCTGGCAAACACGGACACACAGTTTTCACACAGACAACTGACATTCAAATAAAAGATGAAATATATAACAAAATAAAATATAGAATTAAAAAAAAAACGAGCACCAACCTCCCACCTGCTTCTCGCTCTCAGTGACAAATCAAAACTGCGCGGACTAATGACCGACACTGCGTGTCTTCCTCACCTCGTCGCGTGATACGAAGCGTTCAAGGCGATCCCACGGTACAGCTTTTTCAGTCGATCCGCTGCTGTCCCCTCAACGTGTTGACTCGTCAGACTCGTCTCACTCTCCCGACTTCCCACTATCCATTTAGGTCCGTGTGTCGCGTGAAATCTGGGAACGTGATATCTGGGAAGGCTTCCCAGATGTCACAGATTTTTTCTGGGAACGCGTTCCCAAAATGTACCGTGATATCTGGGAAGGCCCGTGATATCTGGGAACGTGGTCTTTCAGAGCTCAGCCTTCTGAAGCTGAAGCCTTCTATTGAGGCCTTCTTGGCGTGATTGCAAGAGAAAGTTGCAAAGAAATATCAAAGATCAACAATATTCTTGCTTCTGAGACGTTCTCAGCTTACATACCAGTTCCCAGATTTCACGATTGGAAGTTCAGGAAATCTGGGAACGCGTTCCCAGATATCACGGTTCCCAGATATTATACGACACCGGGCCTACGTTTTTTTTTTGTTTTGTTTTGTTCTTTTCTGCGTACGCAGGCTGATACTCCTGCCGACACTCCCTGTATAGACAGGCAAGGATTAATCCCACCTACCCAACAAAGGGAAGTGAAGTTTTGTGTGTATGATTGTTGCTTTTTTTTTTAATCCTGCCATTAAGGCAGCCATACTCCAACTTCGGGGAAGGTGCATGCTATGTGTAACGTGTCATCCATACCAACGGCCAAACTGGCCTTCTCTTCCGAAAGTTGGTGATGGGATTTTCCGTGTGTGCAAGACGTTATGTGTGCGTTCACACACGGAACCTCGGTTTATAGTCTCATTCGAAGGACTGTATGGAAAATGGAGTCAGAATCAATCTTAATTCCGAGGGAAAAATCCTCCTGTACCAAAAGGGCCCGACGGAGATTCGAACCCGCAACCCCCGGATCACCAAGATT
>CM031611.1:77617992-77642992 GCA_018398815.1 Conus ventricosus
GTGTGTGGTTTTTTTGTTGCTGTTTGTGTGTTGTTGGTGTGTGTGTGTGTGTGTGTGTGTGTGTGTGTGGTGTGTGTGTGTGTGGTGTGTGTGTGTGTGTGTGTGTGTGTGTGTTTTCCGTCTAATATCATCTGCCAGATGAAAAGACGTAAAATAAAACCACCACCATGTATCTCCGAACACAACATGCCTCCTACTATCATACCATATATATATATATATATATATATAAGAGAGAGAGAGAGAGAGAGAGAGAGAGAGAGAGAGAGAGGAGAGAGAGAGAGAGAGAGAGAGAGAGAGTAAAAAGCCAAAAGAAGGAATGTAAACAAAGATAATCCAACATTTCGAGCGGCTGCTCTTTTTCAAGGACGACAGACTGCGTAATGGCGTCAAAAGTGGAGTTTGATGTGATTAGCCTGAGGGCCCAAGTTCTGTTCAACCCCTCGAATGCTGGACCACCACCAACTTAGAATAGACGTCAGAGACATCAGGGTGCCGGAAAGTCAGACTCAAAGAGCTATTTGCAGATGAAGAAGACAGTCCTGTATCCATATTCTATAAGACGACGGGATTCCAGCCAGCATCGGAAGAGACAGAGCTAAGGATGCATACTGTGCCACCCTAGAAAACTAACTGACACATAGCGCAGTTCTGGACACCAGAGGGACAACCTGAAGCAAGATCTACGAGCAGCCCTACAACAGCTACGGCAGCTAGTCCTCAGCAGGAACATCAGAAACAGCAGAGCTGACAAAGGTTGGTGCTGTTGTTGTCCAGGACACCGAAAAACTACATCACTGACGCAAAAGACTGTTTAAACAATCAGTTGCATTGCAAGCAGCTCCCAAATAATCCTTCCATCCAAATAGCGGAGATTTCAAACATAGTTGGTAGAACATCTCCACAGTGACGGCCACATTGATGACAATACCAATGCAATGGGCGCTGGTGGAGCTGAAACCATGCAGGACTCGTCAGTTCTATCGCTTGCCAAAAATACACAAGACTCTGCAGAATCCTCCAGGTCGCCCAACTGTATAGAAAGTAAATGGCCCAACTGAAAATCTCTCAAAACTAAGGAGACATGGAAATCGCCCATCGGGTACTTTTTTGCCTCGGAGCAGGCAATACAAATATATCTGCCTTCAAAAGGGATTGCGATGGTTCCCTTATGCAGCTAGTGAAGAGTTTTCATATCTGTAACATATTTCCTTAATTTCATGTTCCCAGTTTCTCCATCTTCAACCACCCACCCCCCCCCCCCCCCCCTCTTCTAAAGTCCAAATCTTTGCCAAGTCATTACTATGAAGACAGTTCAGTTGTTGGCCTGCGCTTGTTTTTTTCCCCCACTGTTAGATTGTTCGTCTATGTATTTGTCTGACTTTATTCAAGTTTAAAAGGCTGTGCAGTCTTGAATAAAAGTTACTCTGTGTTAGGTTTTCTTATGGGAGCAAACGTTACCCCCTTGTTTACTGTTTATGGTTACTGTTCCATGCCTCATTTCATTTCCAATTTTCTCTCAAAACTAGTTGACTTCTGGCTTCAGGATATTGTAACCACCCCCTCCCAAGCCACGTCAAAGACAAAACTCGAATGTTAAAAGTGTTACGTGACTGGAATACGGCTCATGGGCGGCCTTTCAACAGTGGTTACCTTGCTCGTTACCATTGATATTGTTGGTCTTTATACGAACTTCTCACATGGAGACCTGGAAACAGCCATCAGGTACTGTTTTACAGTCCCATCTGCAGACAAAGGCACCCCCAATTGAGAGAGTCCTTGAAGTGGTGAGACACGTTTTCACAAAAAAACGTGTTCCACTTTGAGGACATCATCTACAAACAAGAATTCGGGACAGCAATGGGAACCCCTATGGCCCCCACCGTGGCAAACATCTTCATGGGATGGTTAGAGGACAGCCTGCTCACTCAGAGCCCCATCATCGTCGACAGCTGCTTCTGGAAACGGTTCATAGATGACATTTTCCTATTGTGGACACAAACTCAGGAGGAACTAGATCAAGTAATTGAATTATCAACACTTTCCATCCCTCTGTCAAGTTCACCTATCAGTCATCCCTGCTCCATCCCCTTCCTGGACATCAACATCATCCTCAAGGAAGGCTTCCTCCATACAGATCTGTTCTCAAAATCGACAGACGCCATGCATACCTACATGCTTCAGCTTGTCATCCCAAGGCATGCAAAAACAACATCATCATTCAGCCAGATGCTACGCGCTCGCAGGTTATGCTTGACGGATGAAGCCTTCACCCTTCGCTGCCAAGAGATCGCAAGCACTTTCAGCGTAGAGGGTACAGTACTACACCATCCAGAAAGCCATTGAAGGAGTCAGCAGCATCCCACGTAATGAGAACCCATGAATACAGGCCCCAAACTCCCAGGAATATGGGTCCCATTCATCATTACTCACAACCCTGCCAACCCTCCTCTACGTCAGTGGCTGCAACAACAGCAACCAGCCTTACATGAAAGCAACAGGATGAAACAAGCCATGCCAGAGCTCCCCATAGTAGGAGAAAGAAATTAAATAGTATACATATTTTCTTGATGCCTTCCATGCATCCTCCACAAGAACCCTCCACTAACAACCGGGAAGCCACAGATGTACCAGAAAACGCTGTGTCAACTGTAAGTAGCCTGTAGTTGAGGCACGTCAGTTCACCAGTGATGTTAGTGGCGAGACATTTACCATTCGCCATGAGATGTCCTGCAGCACAAGAATCATCCTATACCTGCTCTATGGCACCAAATACAAGGGAGCTCAGTACGTAGAAGAAACACGCAACTGACTCAAACAACGCGTCTACTTACATAGGTCACACATCCAGAGCAATACAGGCACCCACGCCACACTTCATTTCAACGTGCACAAGCACTCATTTCAAGACATGCGTTGTATGCCAATTGAAAAATACTACATAGACAGTGACATTCATAGAGATCTCAGAGAAAAATTCTGGATTTGTAAGCTACAAACAAGCATCCACAAGGCCTGACACACATGACTAATTATTAGTTACACGTATTGAGTTCCCTTGCATATAATAGTGACTCGTTGTTCCTCTGGTACAACTAACAATGAAAACCAGAGAGAGAGAGGAGAGAGAGAGGGAGGAGAGAGAACACTGAAATATTTAATGATCAGGCCGTTGGCCCATATCATGGAGGTGTCAACATGACTTTGCGGTTATAAGTTTGACGCTGCACGCGAAAATCATGGATAAGTCGCAGCTGTAGTTTTGTGCTGCGCGCGGTTAAAGTGACTGGAGCTAAAAATATCGATGTTGACATTTTTTAATATTTAGATTGTATGACGTTTTATCTGCTAAGTTCTCAAGTATTATTAACAAATACGAAGTAAAAGTATTTTATTTTAATATTTCCTGTCGGGAAATGATGGGAAACTGTGGGAAACAAGCGGACTCGTTTGCCCCACTTTCCAACACGGTTTCATTCACCTCAGGTTTAGGTTTAGGTTTAGGTTTAGGTTTGTAGGGACAATTGCCTTTAGCAATTTTAGCCAGAACTGGCTTTACATGTCCCTTCTATGTGTTATCTGTCTTCACACGGTCAGGTCTTTAACTCGCTCAAGCCTTTATTTATCATAGTCAATAATAATAGTCTTCAGTAATACACTAGCATCGATAGAGCTTTTGAAACGGTTAGTATTTTGTGCACGTTTAATGTTAGGGGTTAATTTATTCCAAAGATTTGTTTACTCTGTTACTAAAAGAAAATTTCCTTAGGTTAGTGCGATAATATTCATGATAAATTTTATCCACACTATTTCTGGTAATATCAACTCTGATGTAGTAAAAAATTTTGAAATAGGAATATTGTCCACACAATTAAATATTTTATAGACTTGGATCAAATCGCCCCTCACTCGTCTTGTTTTTAGGGTAGGCAGTCCAAGAGCTTTTAACCTACCTTCATAGGGAAGATTTTGTATATTCTTTACAAGCTTTGTTGCTCTTCTTTGTACTCTTTCCAAAGCAGCAGACTGCCTCTTTAATCGGGGATACCAATTGTATGCATATTCCAAATGAGGTCTAACGAAAGCCTTGATAATTTTGTAAAAATATCTTTATCTATATGACTAAAAGTACGTTTAATTATACCAATCATTTTATTAGCTTTATTTATAGAGTTTTGAATATGCTTATCGAATACCAGTCTAGAATCAAAAGTGACACCAAGATCTTTTTCATAATCACATGTTGAAATATCTGCACGCTCACCAGTATTACTGTTTAGCATTGTATATTGGTATCTTGGTTCTTACGTCCAACATGTAACACGTTGCACTTGTCCGCATTAAAATGCAAATTCCATGTGGCAGACCATTTGGATAAATTATCAATATCATTTTGTAATGTATTCTGATTATAAGTTGTATTATAAATTTTTGTATCGTCTGCGAATATATTGCATATACTTTCCACTGAGTTTGGCAAATCATTTATAAATATTGTAAATAATACAGGACCCAAAATACTCCCTTGTGGTATACCACTTAGAACTTCCGTAAAATCTGAATATGAGCTTCCTACTCTAACTCTTTGCTGTCTTTTAGTTAAAAAATCCCTTATCCATGTATGAACTCTACCTGTAATTCCATATGATAATAATTTCACTAATAGCCTCTCATGGGGAACAGAATCAAAGGCCTTTTCAAAGAGCGGAATAACACCACAATCTGGTTGTAAACTGTCTACAAGCCCTACTTTTACACATTCCAACACTATGTCTTTGTGTTTATGCGTAGTATTCTGATTTGATGTGCGATCACTGTGGTCAGAGCGACTTATCCATGATCAAATTTAACTGAAGCTGCATACATCATTGGTACAGATTTGTTCTCTGATGTGAATTATTTTGAAAGTAGCATACTTCTACTGTTAAAGTCTAAATTTTATTGCTCTCAGTCTTTTCATTGAAGCTCAGTAATTGCCGAAAGTGAGTAACTGGAAGCGTGCTTTTCGAACACGGAACAACAATGGCGGCGTCGAAGCAGTCGAGCGAGCAGATCTCAAGGCTGCTGTCGGAAACGGCGACTTTCACCTCGCCAGAACTGATTGAAGCAGTGACAGACTACTTTGGAGACAATAGAGAATCTGAAGTCGAAGATTTTAGTAGTGAGGATGAAGATGATCAACCTGTGCCTGTGGAAAAATGGGGCTGAACACGAACACACTGAATCTGGTAAGTGATCTGTTTACATTGTTCCACGAATGCTGTCGCTTCGGCATAAGTTTGTTGTTTTTTAAAGTTTGTGTATATGTATGGCGAACAGGAATTATTGTGATGAAAGATATCACACATATTACTTGATTTCCGTGAATGATGCTTAAGTTGTCGAGTATGATTTAAAAAAACAAGTGAAATACACTGATGCTGTTGATACTATTTTTAGTACAGGCAACACTGTCAAGTCAAGGCAGATTGGAAGTATGAAAAACATCACACTCAGATTATAGATAATTGTGGCACTTAATTTAAGGTGTTTGGAATGCTGTGCTATAAATCTCTTTAAAAAGGAGGAAATAGTGTATAATGCATTTCAGATGACAGATGATGTACAGATGGGTAATACTAATAGGGTATAGTTTGTGGTTTTGTGAGGGGGGGGGGGGGAGGAGGGCTGTACACAAAAATGCAGTGTGTGTGTGTGTGTGTGTGGTGTGTGTGTGTGTGTGTGTGCGAATGAATGAATGTGTGTGTGTGTGTGTGAATGAATGAATGTGTGTGTGTGTGTGTGTATGAATGAATGTGTGTGTGTGTGTGTGAATGAATGAATGTGTGTGTGTGTGTGTGTGTGTGTGTGTGTGTGTGTGTGTGTGTGAATGAATGAATGTGTGTGTGTCACTGTGTGTGTATGTGTGCGTGTGTGTGTGTGTGTGCGTGTGTGTGTGTGAATGAATGTGTGTGTGTGTTTTGTAACTGGCAGGGGATGGGGAATGGGCATGGGGGAGGGGTGGGGGTAGTTGTAAGGGATGGGGGTAAGCTGTAAGTCATTGTCAGTGTGTCACTGTGACTGTGTGTGTGTGTGTGTGTGTTGTGTAGTGATTTCATTAGGGAAGGGGTGTTGTGTGCTCAAAATCATTGTCGTTTTATATGTCAGTTATGTGTTTGTGTGTGTGCAAGTATGTGTGTGTGTCACTGTGTGTGTTATTTCATGTGTGTGGTTTTATTGAAGGAAAATGAGCCTTCCTATTTTCAGTTTCATTGAATGCAAAATATCTGTTCTGTGTGTTTCCAGCTGATGAGGCTGAGGGCTGTGTGATTCGTCCACCAGTCGTTTTGAAAGCGGACCTCTGTGGTGTGAAGAGGGGATGGCCTGCTTCAGTGCTAATGCAGGAAAGCCAGATGCCAAGCTGTCTGTTGGGTTTTCTGTTCCTACCAGCTGAATGACGGCCAGCCCTGCTATCTCAGTTTGCACCTGAGGAGCTGACTGAAACAGCCCACTACCCTACCTGATGACCTCCCACCCATCATTAACCCAACTGGTCTTGAGGAGCAGTGAACCAAGGCAGGAGTACTTGTTCAATGAGATCAGGGAGTTTGTGAACCCAGATAAGAGAGATCTGGTGTGCCCACAACTCTCAGTCTCAAAACATCAGGAAAGGTTACCCATCTCAGTTTCCACCTCCTTCCCCTGTCCATCAAACCATCCACCAGCCAGACTGCACCCCCATCACCTGCCAGGACTCAGGCAGACCAAAAAAATCAAAAGAGGACTTGGGTCAAAGAAAAAACAGACATGTGACTTTCTGTGCAAAAAAACACTCCATTCAAAAGGCCATTTGTGCAGCTTCAAATGGGATTGTGCCATTGCTGTAATTGATTGTGCAGCGGGTGGGGGGAGGGGGGGGTGCGCTAGGCTTGGGAGGGGGGTTGGGTGCTGGCAGTGTAAGACTGATTCTGAACAAAGACAATAATTTCCCAAGGTTGAAAGTGTGTGATTGATTATTGTGAAAGTGTCATTTGGTGACAGTGCTATTATGGTGATGGTTTGTGATTGTACTTAACTATCCACAAATTAACATTGAACTGATCATCACAGAGGTGGCTCACAGATATAACATGGTTTTTTTTTAAACTAACTTATGCAGATTAAAGCACAGGTACCCATAGATGTTTGCTGAAAATTTGAAGTGATTCTGACTTGTAGTTTTTTTTTACAATTTTTTTGGTGAAAGTTTGAATGCACGTGTCGCCCATCATTAAGCCAGTAACAATATTTTCAAATGAAATTTTAATCAAAACAGCAATTTAATTGGTGGAATTGAGTTTGTTAACTAAGTTCTATGGGTCATTCTTGATATTATAGTACCAGTCTCATGCTTGGGAAAATTAGTTAGGACTATTGAA
Organism: Conus ventricosus; assembly: GCA_018398815.1. Taxonomy (NCBI): domain Eukaryota; kingdom Metazoa; phylum Mollusca; class Gastropoda; order Neogastropoda; family Conidae; genus Conus; species Conus ventricosus. The sequence goes on from CM031611.1 coordinate 77,625,390, forward strand.
TTTTACCAAACTTTAATGGATTTTTCTCAAAACGGGGTCACCGATCACCTGGAGACTCAAACGCGTGTATCTCAGAAAGTAATAAAGATAATTGAAAATATTTTTTGTGTCTTGTTCAGAATGATCTCTTCTTTTAGATTAAATTTTAATCTCATTTTCTGAATTTTGACCCTTATCCATGATTTTCGCGTGCAGTGTCACAATTATGCAAACTGTTTAACAAACACAATCAATTTAAGGTATCCAATTCGCTATAATGCTGAGTGATGATATGAAGCAGTAACAAAACAACAAGAACATGATAATTGTAGTACTGAAGAAGAAAAAGACGACTAGTAATCATCCTCATGTTAATCATCATTCATCATCATCATCATATCACCATCATCATCATCATCATCATCATCATCATTGTCACGACCGACCCCTGGAGGTCTGCCCTGACAGGATCGGTCTAGGTGGGAGTGAAGGGAGTGACTGACCTCACACGCCCCGCAAGAGACCACACAATAAAGATTACGATACAACACCCATTTATTCACACCAGCAAAATAAGCATTCCAACACACACAACATGCACAATCACAATCAAGCACTCCAACGACACAACATGCACAATCACAATCAAGCACTCCAACACCACAACATGCACGATTATAAATAAACATTTCACCATACGACGTACACAATCACAATTACAGCATTCCAACACATATGACATATACACAATTATAAAGAAATATTTCCAGCATCGATCCCTTCTAACACCATGGAGTGCGTCCACACCCTTGCCTCTGTCAAGTCTACTGGGAGCACCCTGTCGCACTAGGTGCTCCGAACGGGTCGGTTCTCGCAGGGAGTCGCTCAAAGCCGACACCCTCGACTCACAAACAGGCAGTTCATCCCTGGCCAGAAGAAGTCCTGTCTTACTCGCTCGGAGTCCGCTTGGAGCCCATTATGACCTGCCATGGGGGAATCGTGGGCCTGCCGGAGAACAGACTCTCTCAAGCTTTGGGGAACAACAAGCTGTTTGGCCACACAATCTGCCTGAGTGAAACCCTAAAGAGGATCCCCTTGTGGAGCTTGAAGCTCACCTTGGCGTGTCGGGCAGACTGAACGGGACGATCTACAAGTTGTCGTAGGCGTTGGACATCCAAGTCTCTGGCCTGAAGACGGATAATGCTAGCAGGATCGGCCCTTGCCAGAACCTCGTTAGATATCGGATGAAGATCGGGACGCTATTACATGTTCCTGCTTATTAGCTTTGGCGAGTGTGGTGACTACCAAACACGCAATGTAAGGCAAATCCGTGACTCGGAATGAATGAGTCCGGCTGCGAAGTGATAGTATTCCTATGATAAGGGAATACAGCGGTCGCTTCCACCGAGGATGGCCCATACTTCGCCACAGAAGTAGGTGGGTGGAGTAGAAACGAGTAATGAAGGACGGGTGGAGGTTAAACCAGCTCCAACCCGCCTCATCGTAACTGGCGCCGACGGGCCTTAGGGGAAACTAAAATCCTTATCAACAAAGAGTGTTGATGCTCACGCTATACCTGTTGGTGTCGACCAAGGATGAAACAACAAACAGAAAGAAACCTGGATACTACTGTACAACCAGAAGCTTGGATGGGACCCCACGTTTAGAGAGGCGCAGAGATGCTGGAAAGGAATAGCCCCTATGAATAACAGAGGCATTAGTGGCATCTTTCCTAATGTGGGCCGGGCGACCACAAAGAATAACTTAAACGGGGTGATGAGGTCCCCGATGAACTGCCTGAATTTCCCCCCCCCCCCCTTCACCCCGCTAGCAGTTGTCGGCGCTTATTGCCACTAAATCCTGTGGAGGGCTTTCCTCTACGTATCGGGCGATGCCCATAAGCACCATGCGGAGCATTCAGCAAACACCTCAGCCGGTGTGAATCGCAGCCGCGAACAATCATGAGGTGCTGTCTCGCCTATACGGATCTCAACTCCTGGGACACGTGTTGGTGAGCTGTTCAATGTGGATCGATCCTCCAGCTCCAACTTAGCCAATGTCGGCCACGTACCCTAGCGTTTGCGCAAGCTATCACCAAACGGCACGAAGGTCTCGTCGTTTTTTTCATTCTTTGGACCTGTACTCCTCCTGTTCGCTCTGGGGTCATGTGTGGAAACGCTTACGCAGAGAAACCTAATGCATGTATGCATAAGACGAACCTTACTTTAGAGTGAGCACCACACTCCCTTGCTGCACCAGATAATCAGAAAAATGGGGCATAGCATTTTGTTCCACTCAGTCAATGGATGAACTAGCCAAACCTTGTCAAAATGCCCTTAAGAAATATCAATGTCTTCACTACCACTAGGTCTGAACTCGGGAAGCTTTAACTTTGGCTCCATATATCTCTATCAGCTTGCCTGTGATCAACCCATGATTTACAGACGCGGGTGTCGCGAAAGATGTTGTTACAATCTACTCCCTATGCAAGAGCATCATCCTGTCCAGTACTTACCTACTGGAGGGCTTCCTGACTGCAGCATCTTCCCCTACGCGATCTTCAAGTCTGCAGCCTCCTCTTAAGATGAGCAGCCTCTTCCCTACGCTGAGCAGCCTCTTCCATTCGCTGATCTCCTGTCTGGCAGCTCCTCTCTACGCTGAGCGCCTCTTCCCTTCGAGGATCACTCATGTCTGGCAGCCTCCTCTATAAGCTGAGTGCCTCTTCCATAAGCTCTTCCTTACGTAGGGCTTCATGATGGACCATCCTCTTCCATACAGGAGGGCACCTCATCCTCCGTCGATGTCGCTACAGAAAACATCAGTCGGTGGTGATGTCTGGGCGGGGTTCCACCACTCAGACTCGGGTGGATGACGTCTGACCCGTCCCTTGGGTCTCGACCTTAACATGAGGAAAAGTCTCCCGGGGCATACTCCTTACGAGGGGAAGCATGGAGATAGAGAGGGCTTCTTCGGGTTTTGTGATTCAACAGAAAGCCAACAGTTGCTTCACTATCTCTGACGCTTACCGAGCGCCAGTCGGGGTCTCGAGCAGATAGATCCACTAGTGTTGAAGAAGTGAAATTACTTGCTGGATATCGGATACAGCACTGGATATAAGTGGAAAGAAGTACAACGTAGTCGATGTGTGGTACTAATAGTGAGGAGGGACTACATTTAGAAGAACCTTCTTCTTCGACGCCCCACGAGTAGCATCCAAAAGCACCCGGAAGTTGCCATGACAAATATTCCTACAGTTATCTAATTACAGGGGAAAGACAATTCCACTGGAAAAACAATTTTTTAGGGGTGCTGTGTTTTTGTGTGTTATTGTGTGTGTGTGCTGTGTGTGCGGAACAAGTTCCGGTGCTCCACTCTGGCAACACCGCGCTTCCATCACGAGCAACAGGGAGGTGGGGTCTCACCGAAAAAAAAAAAAAAAATAAAACTATGTCGGCTGCCACACTCTTGGCAAACACCACACTACACAGCACGGTGGCAAACAGTGACGGTGGGGCTGTCCGGAAAAAAAAAACAAACAAAAACTTGGCAGACGGAATCCGGAAGAGAGGAAAAACAAAGGGACACAAGTCCGATACAACCCCTGTACTCAATAACCCGGTAGAGTAAAAAAAAACAAAACTGCATAAATACAAAACAGAATGGAAGAACCTGAGCGGCAACAGAAAGGCAAGGCTTACTGCCGTACCTGCGTGAGTACCGGCGGGAAGGAGGTTGGACGAGGTCGACCATACCCTCGGTCTCACCTCGACTCCCGAGTCACACCGGATGTTCCCTCAGGGCCACATAAAGACTCCCTTCACGCTAGAGTCACCCAGCCAACCACCAACATAACAAAACACGGACAAACTAAACTAAATTGAATACAAACTGACAGAACTAAACAGGTACTCCGCGAAACATGAGAGACAGTCGAGACCTTCACCATCAGGCACGAGCCCCATCAATTGTCACGACCGACCCCTGCCCTACTGCCCTGACAGGATCGGATCTAGGTGGGAGTGATGGGAGTGACTGAACCTCACACGCACCGCAAGAGGACCCACAAATAAAGATTACGATTAAAACAACCCATTTATTCACACCAGCAAAAATAGCATTCAACACACACAACATGCCAAATCACAATCAAGCACTCCAACGAACACAACATGCACAATCACAATCATGCACTCCCAACCACCCACAACATGAATCGATTATTTAAAAACATTTCACTTACGAAGTACACCAATCACAATTACAGCATTCCAACACTTAGGACTTATACACAATTAAAAAAGAATATTTCCAGCATCGATCCCTTCTATCACCATGGAGTGCGTCAACAACCTTGCCTTGTTCAAAGTCTACTGGGAGCTCCCTGGTCGCACTAGGTGATCAGAACGGGTCGGTTGTCGCAGGAGTCGGCTCAAAGACGACACCCTCGGACTCACAAGCAGGCAGTGAAGAGCGTGTCCCGGGGGGGGGGGGGGGGGGGGGGAGGGGGAAGGGGGGGGGGGGGGGGGGAAGGGAAACGTGCGCTGTTACTGGAGGTCCTGGACGGGGAGGGGTCAGGGCCGGCACAGTCAAGACGGCGGGCTCCTCTATCCAGGTAAGACCGGTACCGACCTGGGCGTGGCTAGACCAAGCGCGTGGCAACTTACAGTCAGTGGTCTAAGCCAGAGCGTGGCCTCAACCAAGCACGTGGCACATCCAGTCCTTGCGGTCTCAGCCAGAGCGTAGGATCAACCAGCACGTGAACCATACTGTCCGTGGTCTACTGCCAGAGACGTGCCTCTAACCAGCCGTAGGACAACATCAAGTCATTACTCCGGGTGATGAAGCCCACGAATTGGGGGGGGAAACGTAGCTGGGAGGAGAGGAGTATTAGGAGAAGGGAGGGATGGAAGAAGGAAGGAGGAAGGAGAGGAAGGAGGAAGGAAGAAGGGTACTGGAACCACGCACGTCAGTACAGTCTGGACCATGCTGTCAAATCTTAACAGCCCAATCGCATGATGGCCGCGAGGGGTAGTCTACTAAACACACACAGTTAAAAACCATCGAACCAGGAATGTTCACTGGGTCTTCTCAAACGATGAGGTAAAAGACTGCATTAAAAATCAAAAGGTTATAAAAAAGATATGAATTATCCCCCCTCTCTCACTCACATTTAACATTCCCCTTTTCTTAGGAATAACCAACACAGCACCCGCTTTATAACTGCCCCCAAATTTTGAAAATATAATTAAATGGAAAAATTTGTCAATTTTTACCCACATTTCAAAATAACACAAACTCCAACCACGAAACCAAACGACAAATCATGCGTCGCACGCTCGCGAACATAAAATGTTCCCTGAACACACAAACAGACGGGGGCCCAGGATAAGATCCGGCGAATGTGACAGGGGCGGACGGCGAACCAACAATTCCCCCCCTGAATCACCCGGTTCCTCCATCCCCCACTACCCCATCACCCGTGCCCCTAAACAGGGGAAAAGAATTTTTTGGGAAAAAATTATAAAAGGCGGGAAAGATTGAATTAAAACCCGGAAAAGGTCTCAAACAATATTTTTTTCAATTTTGAAAACAAAGAAAATTTTCGAAAAGAGAAAACAAGCCGGCTAACAACAACAAACCAAAAAAAACAACCCGAAACTGTGCTTACCACTACCCGTGGGTGACCCCCAGAGAAGGGTCAACGACTCTCTCTGCCCTTGTCCATCGAGAGGGGCAGAGGCACAGGTGGGGGGAAAAAAAAGGATGTCCCCCTCTACAGGCCGACTGTAGGGCTGAAGATACCCACTTTACCCTGATGTTTCGGGGAAGAACAAGACCGGAGCAGGCGCTCCCCGAGCATCTTCCGCTCGAGTGAAGAGCTAACCCCCTCAGCAATGGCGGCCAACTCCATGTCGGGACTGATGAGATCTTCAAATAAAAGAAAAAGCACGTGCGAAGGTAAAAAGCAGGGGAGGGCCGATAGACAGCAAGTTTGAGAGAAGGACCGCCACCCCTGAACCCGCAGGTTAAAAGCACGGGAAATGGAATTAAGAGAGAGAAGAAAAACAAAACCGAAATTGAGCTGAATACCCAAAGGTGCACCGCACCACAAGCCACCCCTTAAGGGCGGTTCACGAAAAAAGAAAGAAATAAAAAAAATGAGTAAATTCCCCCACCCCAATGGGTCAACGTCGTGGCCCCCGTGACAAAATCGTGACAATCATCAAAACAATACAATAACTACTTGTACTACCGCTATTACCACCACCCTTACTACTACTGCCACCACCACTAACACTACTACTACTACAACACCAATGCCATATATGCAAATACTACTGTGATAACAGTCATATTTACTGAAAACTCTACTGATAAGAAGCATTATAGTCCTATAATCCAGCCATCAAAGAAGTTACGGTAAGTCAGTATATGTTTTTGCGTATTTTAAATGCTTTTCAAGGTACATAGACAGTCTTGTATTTAATGTATTGTTTTCAGATGAAAGGAGCATCGTAAGTTTGAACAATGATGGCTGACTAAATATTTTTAGAAGGAATATACTGTTGCCTTAAAGTCGTTATATAAGGGGCATTGTAAAACAAAGTGCACTTCATTCTAAGTTAGGTCGATACAAAAGACAGGACAGATCATCTTCATTCAAGTTTCTTCGGAAACGGAGCTTGTGTACTTTTAGTGGAGTTGCTCCAAGTCTTAATCTGATCCAACTTGTTCTGGCCTTCAAGTGATTTACATTCATCAGATATGGAGACTGTACTCATTTACTCTTAGACGTTCTAAGAATTGAAGACGTTCACTTTGCAATGTGTCGGTGGACCACTTCTGTTTAAAACGTTGATAATAGTAGTTTTAGTGAACAGATAAATTTTTTTTATGTTTCCACTCCTTGATTTTTCCCATACCTCGCCAAACCCATGCCTATTGTAGAAGCCATGTGTTTTCATTTCATTATGATTAATGTAGAAAACATTTGATAAGCTTTGCATGGTAAACGATGAGTGGGAATTTGCAATATTCTTAACCAAGATTTAACAGTTCTGAGCTGGAAATTGACTTGCAATGGGTAACGTCCAGTCCCATAAACAATCAAATTTGGTGTTTCTTACGCTAACATTTAGGATCTTTTCATTGCAAAGAGATGAATCTTTTCCAAAATATCAACATTGCACGTTAGACCCACACCTCAGCACCATAACTAAGTATGGGCTGGATCTTAGCATTTAAACAGCTTGAAAACTATAACGGTAGACTTTTCACCAAGAGACCATAGAAGCCTGAAAATGTGTATCACTTTGCGTTTAGCCTTGCTAGCCATTATCATTAAAATGTGCGTAAAGGACAAACCTTGTTGAAAGAATAATTCCTAGGATTTGTACATGTCCAACACAGTCATCTTGGAATGTCCATTCAACCATTGCTCTTTATCTGATAGATAGCCACCATTTCTAAATACCACTATATTTGATTTACTTAAATTAACTGTAAACCAAGCTTTCTTGCCGTATCGGATGCTGACGCCCCACAACAGTGTCGGAGAATAAAATTATGTCGTCTGCAAACATCAGAATAACAAGTTCTAAGAAATCGGTAAGAACTGAAGCCCGTGGTTTCCCTTTTCTATTATTTCTTCTGCTAACTCATTAATGAATATGGAGTACAGAACTGGACTGCAAATTTCCCCTTGCTTTAACCCAATTGGACAGCTAAATGCTTCACCTAATCTCTTGCCATTTCTCACTCTTGCTTTCACTATATTATACTGGTAGTTAAAGCTCGATACATTTTCCCATTAATTCCTTTTTTCTTCAAAATAGACCATAAGTTATTACGCATTACCGAGTCAAAAGCTTTCTTAAAGCCAATAGATGCAACATATAGTTTCTTGTGCAATAATAACTGTTTTTGAATTAAAAGAGATACGATAAATACATTGTCAATTCTACTATAATTTTTCCTAAAGCCAGCTTGACATCAATAATAACGTTATTTTCCTATATCCACTTTGTTAACCTAGCGTTTAGTATATGGCTGTAAATTTTGCTGCAGATGTGCAATAGAGAAATTCCCATTCGTTATCAGGTAAATTAGTGTCGCCTTTTTAAAGAGTGGTTGTACTATTGCTTCTGTCCACTGTAAATGATACTTCCCCGAAGCAAATAAGACATTTAAATAAAATAACTAAAAAGGAGCAATAGTACAGATCGATTTTATAAATATTTCCCCAATAATTCCGTCGGGCCCTGCTGCTTTTCTATTCTTCAAGGAGCGGACAGCTGCATGCACCTCAGATTCAGTGATTTCGCATTCAAGAGTCTCTGTGTTGAAGTGATTTAAAGCATTCACTCTGTTGGGACTCGTTTTCATTGTTAGCGTTTTCTACCTTGTCTATATTCACATCAGACTGAAATACGCACAAAAATGATTGTACCCGTCTTCTTCAGAAATAACATTTGTAGCAGGTTTTTTTATACATACAGGACTTAATTTTATTCCAAAGCCAGAAGAATTGTTGATATTTTCATTGAGAGATTTCATACACACACACACACTCACACACACACACACACACACACACCACACACACACACACACACAACACACACACACACACACCACACACACACATCAAGAGCATGGAAGCATGGTGTACTGGATGACTTGTAGTGCACAACAGACCTGTCAGAATGTGAAAACCATGCAGGAGTCATCAGCATGAGCTACTGGATGTAGTACTCCACTCAGGTTCATTAAAAGAGATGCCAGACTAGCAGAGATCATCAGCATGAGTCACATGACACTGGATGTAGTACTCCACTCAGGTTCATTAAAAGAGATGCCAGACTAGCAGAGATCATCAGCATGAGTCACATGACACTGGATGTAGTATTCCACTCAGGTTCATTAAAGAGATGCCAGACTAGAAGAGATCATCAGCATTAGTCACGTGACACTGGATGTGGTACTCCACTCAGGTTCATTAAAAGAGATGCCAGACTAGCAGAGATCATCAGCACGAGTCACATGACACCGGATATAGTGCTCCACTCAGGTTCATTAAAAGAGATGCCAGACTAGCCTGTGGCTGGAGGAAATCTGGCTTCCTAGCCAATGTCCTGGCCATAGAAGCTGGAGCAACGGCGTTCGAAAGCTCAGCAGCTTATGCTCTCATTGAAACAAGATGTCGATTTCGGAAGAAGAGGCCCAGAACCATAAAGACAATGATAAAGGCGGCTGAAAAGAGTTTCAGCTGTTTTCAGGATGAGAAGCAACAACAGCGAACTTACGAAAGTTTAAATTTCAAAGTAGTATCCATTAGTAACGTAATATCAATTGTCATATCCATTAGCTGTGAGTGTGAGACAACATTTAAAAGATAGAAAGAACGACAAAAAGACATGCCCAATTTGGCACCCAAATTTCCAGGAGGTGCAGAGTTGAATCCTGGCAGCGATGAAAATAGGACAACTAGTAGTCGTTACGAGGATACTGCCTGTCCTTTACAGGCCTAGACACTTGTCTGAGGAGGTGTCTTTCCTAAGAACCTTCTGCTTTTAAGGCCTCTCGACACACACACACACACACACACACACACACACACACACACACACACACACACGCACATGCACACACACACACACACACACACACACACACACACACACACACACACACACACATACACACGCACATGCACACACACACACACACACACACACACACACACACACACACACACACACACACACACACACACACACACACACACACACACACAACACACACACACACACACACACACGGGTTTCTTTCTCCTGACACATGGCTAGATCATTGACTTCTGGTAATCGTCTGGAGGACGTTCGGGAAAGACTGGGTGGCACTGGGAAGACCAGATTGCATGGGCTGGTTTGCTACCATGCTTGTGACAGCTTGCTACAGGTACGAAAAATGAAGGATGCTCCCAGAACTCACTGCCAGGTCCAAGAACTGGGCGCCAGGCTTATCACGACTGCAAATCTACCACCGACTATGAGCATTGAGGAAATGGAATTCCCATGTTAATGTTGAAGGAAAGTCTCCACTGAGTGGCATGAATCTCTACAGGACGAAGAAGGGCTGTATGCAGATCCTGATGAATGGGGAGTTCCATGAATGACCAGAAGCACACTGCGCCTGTAAACCAAGACTAGGATTCAAACCATGGTGTCACTGGACAACCACGCTGATTGTTTGAGACGATGAATTTGTACAGGCTTTCAATCCCAAACGCCAGAAACTCTACTTTGCATCTGCAAGTGCAAAAAGAGGCACGGGATACATGTCGGGAAAATAGTCCCCAAAATTATGCGCTGATAGGAAAGAGCACATTGAAGCTCACACTGGCTACATTTGGACACATTGTATGTGTAACTTGTAGAGACACCCATGAGGTGAAACAATATTGAAGCGCACACTGGCTACATTTGGACACATTATATGTGTAACCTGTAGAGACACCCATGAGGTGAAACAATATTGAAGCACACACTGGCTACATTTGGACACATTGTATGTGTAACCTGTAGAGACACCCATGAGGTGAAACAACTAATGGTACAGATATCTTAAAAATCTAAACGCCAGCGACAGATGGATAACATCCTGAAAAGAAAGTGGAGTCTCGAGAAACAAATGAAGGCTGCCTCGGAAGCTGAAAAGAAAGGGCGTCAGCCTTGGGAAGTCATGAAAGCACAGCACATTACCCCTGGCGAGCGGAATCATGAGAGCACAGCACATTACCCCTGGCGAGCGGAATCATGAGAGCACAGCACATTACCCCTGGCGAGCGGAATCATGAAAGCACAGCACATTACCCCTGGCGAGCGGAATCATGAGAGCACAGCACATTACCCCTGGCGAGCGGAATCATGAGAGCACAGCACATTACCCTGGCGAGCGGAATCATGAAAGCACAGCACATACCCTGGCGAGCGGAATCATGAGAGCACAGCACATTGCCCCTGGCGAGCGGAATCATGAGAGCACAGCACATTGCCCCTGGCGAGCGGAATCATGAGAGCACAGCACATTGCCCTGGCGAGCGGAATCATGAGAGCACAGCACATTACCCCTGGCGAGCGGAATCATGGAAGCACAGCACATTACCCTGGCGAACGGAATCATGGAAGCACAGCACATTACCCCTGGCGAGCGGAATCATGGAAGCACAGCACATTACCCCTGGCGAGCGGAATCATGAGAGCACAGCACATTGCCCCTGGCGAGCGGAATCATGAGAGCACAGCACATTACCCCTGGCGAGCGGAATCATGGAAGCACAGCACATTGCCCCTGGCGAGCGGAATCATTGAGAGCACAGCACATTGCCCCTGGCGAGCGGAATCATGAGAGCACAGCACATTGCCCTGGCGAGCGGAATCATGAGAGCACAGCACATTGCCCCTGGCGAGCGGAATCATGAGAGCACAGCACATTGCCCTGGCGAGCGGAATCATGAGAGCACAGCACATTGCCCTGGCGAGCGGAATCATGAGAGCACAGCACATTGCCCTGGCGAGCGGAATCATGAGAGCACAGCACATTGCCCCTGGCGAGCGGAATCATGAGAGCACAGGCACATTGCCCTGGCGAGCGGAATCATGAGAGCACAGCACATTGCCCCTGGCGAGCGGAATCATGAGAGCACAGCACATTGCCCCTGGCGAGCGGAATCATGAGAGCACAGCACATTGCCCCTGGCGAGCGGAATCATGAGAGCACAGCAACATTGCCCCTGGCGAGCGGAATCATGAGAGCACAGCACATTGCCCTGGCGAGCGGAATCATGAGAGCACAGCACATTGCCCTGGCGAGCGGAATCATGAGAGCACAGCACATTGCCCCTGGCGAGCGGAATCATGAGAGCACAGCACATTGCCCTGGCGAGCGGAATCATGAGAGCACAGCACATTGCCCCTGGCGAGCGGAATCATGAGAGCACAGCACATTACCCCTGGCGAGCCTTGGGAAGTCATGAAAGCACAGCACATTGCCCTGGCGAGCGGAATCGGGAGGAAAAGGGAGGAGCAAAGAGAAAACCAAGATGGATTTTTTCAGACACGCCTACTGGTTCACCAGGAAGCGATTTTAGAACAGCTGAAATCGAGAGCAATAGCGGCGAACACCCAAAAAAGCCCTCTTGAGATCGTCTCAGGGAAACATATGCTGACACCACTTCACGTGCATGGCCTAGTGCGGCCTGTCACATGCTGACACCACTTCACGTGCATGGCCTAGTGCGGCCTGTCACATGGTGACACCACTTCACGTGCATGGCTAGTGCGGCCTGTCACATGGTGACACCACTTCACGTGCAGGGCCCTTTGTGCGGCCTGTCACATGGTGACACCACTTCACGTGCATGGCCTAGTGCGGTCTGTCACATGGTGCACCACTTCACGTGCATGGCCTAGTGCGGCCTGTCACTGGTGACACCACTTCACGTGCATGGTCTAGTGCGGCCTGTACATGGTGACACCACTTCACGTGCATGGCCTAGTGGGGCCCTGTCACATGGTGACACCACTTCACGTGCATGGCCTAGTGCGGCCTGTCACATGGTGCCCCACTTCACGTGCATGGCTAGTGCGGCCTGTCACATGGTGACACCACTTCACGTGCATGGCCTAGTGCGGCCTGTCACATGGTGGACACCACTTCAGTGCATGGCCTAGTGCGGCCTGTCACATGGTGAAAACCACTTCACGTGCATGGCCTAGTGCGGCCTGTCCACATGGTGACACCAATTTCGTGCATGGCCTGTGCTGCTGTCACATGGTGACACCACTTCCGTGCATGGCCTAGTGCTGCCTTTTCTATGCTGACACCACTTCACGTGCATGGCCTAGTGCTGCCTGTCATATGGTGACACCACTTCACGTGCATGGCCTAGTGCGGCCTGTCATATGGTGACACCACTTCAGTGCATGGCCTAGTGCGGCCTGTCATATGGTGACACCACTTCACGTGCATGGCCTAGTGCGGCCTGTCATTTTGGTGGACACCACTTCACGTGCATGGCCTAGTGCGGCCTGTCACATGGTGACACCACTTCACGTGCATGGCCTAGTGCGGCTGTCACATGGTGACACCACTTCACGTGCTTGGCCTAGTGCGGCCTGTCACATGGTGACACCACTTCCGTGCATGGCCTAGTGCGGCTGTCATATGCTGACACCACTTCACGTGCATGGCCTGTGCGGCCTGTCACATGGTGACACCACTTCACGTGCATGGCCTAGTGCGGCTGTCACATGCTGACACCACTTCACGTGCATGGCCTAGTGCGGCCTGTCACATGGTGACACCACTTCACGTGATGGCCTAGTGCGGCCTGTCACAGAAAAAACGAACACGTCAGTGACAAGCCGTCAACACGGATGATGTAAAGAAAGTGGTGAAGAAAGCAGGTGCCAAAACTTCGCCTGAACCTATAGGAACACCGTTAATGCTCTGAAAGAAATGTCCATTCGTCCTTGAATGGCTGCACAGACTGATAAGATCAGCATGATGATCAGGTTCCAACCTGACCAGTGGATGATAGCTGATGGGCTCCATATTCCCAGAGAACAGAATTCAAGTACTACCACCAAACAGTTCAGACCACCATCAATTCTGAAAGTTGAGGGGAAATCGTCTTCTCTGACATGACCGCAAGGCTGACTATGTTCCACACATAAAATGAGTGCTTAAATTTGTCAGTCCACAAACAGCAAGTTTACTCACTACGCTTCAGGATATCGCAAGGATGTGGAATCATGCCAGACCTGAAAACTGTCAGAAAATAGAAAGGTCGGGAAATGGGGAAATGGCAAAGAAAAAATCAAGATAAAGGAAAAAATAGGACACATGCAAACCAACACACAGGGACTGGGGTCAACACAAACGAAATGGTGATAGTCGGCAAAAGGGGAAAACAATGAGCGACACGGTAATACAGAAAGAAGCTGAAGGAAGAAGAGACTGCCAAGAGGATGCTTCAAAGAAGTCTGAAAGTGGCAACAGGGGGAAGGGACTGAGTGGGGAAAACGCACTCCAAACAAGTCTCGGCTAGAATGAAATACCACGTATACCAGTTTGTCATGCCAACCTTCATAGCAACTTTTACGTTTGTGCTCTCTCTCTCTCTCTCTCTCTCTCTCTCTCTCTCTCTCTCTCCTCTCTCTCTCTCTCTCTCTCTCTCTCTCTCTCTCTCTCTCGCACACACACACACACACACACACACACACACACACACACACACACACACACACACACACACACACACACACACAAACAACAACAACAACAACAACAACAACAACAACAACAACAACACAGTATGCATGCATAGTCGACGACTGCCTTTCTTTCTCTGGCAGCTGCTACAGACGAATACATCCGGCTGGATTAAAATCGATCTCATTATCCAATGAACGGCAGCTGCTACAGACGAATACATCAGGCTGGATTAAAATCGATCTCATTTTCCAATGAACGGCGCTGTTGGCCGACAGGTGGCGACACCTCGCATGAGAATTAGATAGCAGACGACACTCCCTGGGCAGTGTGCACAGCGGTTGATGAATTTAGCTGTCACAACTGCCAGCCCCACACCCTCACCAAGGACCAGCAGCTTCACAGGTAATGTAGGGGTGGGAAATTCTGTCCTTGTTTGATTCTGTATCGTGTACAGTAGGTGAGAGTTACCGTTACTGACAAAAGTGTCTTTCTCTTTTGACATCAAAACATGTCAGTTTTCTCCTAATCTTCGTGTCGAAGATGACCGACTTTCCATCCGTCAGTCAGTGTATTGAAATAACGTGTGTTTGCATGCGAACTGTCCTGGCAGCTCACCACTGGTACTGTGGACAGCGGCAGCTGGTTACTGCAGAAGGGCTTCCTTATAGGCTCCTGTTGCCCGATTTGGGTGACGATCATTCAACTTCGGACAGTCGACAGGCAGGCTGTTGTGTTGCAAGCGCCTTCAGATTCGTGTTCGATAGACAGTTCCCTCGTACTACATACCGTTTACATTGTGACAGAACTTAATTTGGATACATTATTCAAGTCTGCTTTGGTGTTTTGATGAATACACATTCGTTTTACTATAAGTTACGTGCAGGTTTCTTGTGGCGTGTTATCAATTATTGTTGTTTACATTAGTGGTTTCCCAGTTCTCCACCCTCTCGCCCTGTCCTGTTTATTTTATACCAAATTTCTGATGGCTAAAAGTCAGCTGTCGTCCTTAGTCCTTTCTCATGGTCGATTACTTTTGTGGAAACCACAGCAGACTGCGCTTCTTTTCTTAGGGGACACGCAGTGATTGGAGAATTTGGTTGCACTTTGCTTGGCCATCAAATGGTCTCCCGGAAGAATGGGGGGGGGGGGGAGCCGAATATCTGTAAGACATTTGCTTAACCTGAACTGAAAGTAGTATCTCTGAAATGCTTAATATCTCTTCAACAAAACATCGGATACACCTCATATTTTGTCGTTTTCAGATAATTGCTTTCAGATTTTGGAGGCTTTTTTCAGAATCTTGATTATCAGGTGCTTTTTCTTAACATGTCAATTAAGAACAATGTACTTTTAGTCTGTTCCTAATTATAATATTAAGCAAATGATATATCGTATTCCAGGTTACAGTTTTGTAGTGGGGGGGGGGGGGGGGGCAGTCGAATGTTTCTAGCATTCGACTGTGGAGGTGACGGGGTCGTGAGTTCAAACTACTCGTGGGGGCAGGTTTCTGCGGCTTGAAATCCTCTCTGTCCTCCCAGTGGATAAAGGGTACCTGATTCAGTCCAGGTACGGCTATGGCGGCGAAAGAAGAAGGATGGGCCCCGTTTCCCATAATACCATGCCTAGACACGGTTACTCTCTAGCACTTTGCTGTTCCCTGTAGCCAACAGACCTGGGGACTTCCTCTTTGATGTTGTTGTGACTTTTGTTTTAAGTTTTGTACGTAAATACGCTGATTGCATGTCTGAAACAGGTGGTATGGATCTACGCCGTTAAATGGTTAAAAAGAGATCGATCTGTTTGATCTAATCAGTATGTTGAATGTAATCGGTCTGATCACTCATTCCTTCGAAAGGGGCCAGGCAATCCCAGCAGGCTTTTTGGAAAGTGATCCTGAGGAACGAGTCAGTGTACAGATACAAGGATATCAACCTGTCCTTAAAACGTGAGCAACCCGTCTTTACAAGTTAAGCAATGTGTCATTAGAAATTGATCAGTCGTGTTGTCTTGCCTCTGCACAATGTGTATCAACTCTAATGGTTTTGTCGTGTTTTATTTGAAACACCTGCTGATTCAAACAATAGCTGCTTAAAAAAAAATTCTGATTTGGCAACTTAACTTACAGATGATAACAACAACATTGATCATCATGATCATAATAATAATAATAATTATAATAATGATAATGATAACAATAAGGATGATAGTAGTAGTAATAATGATGATGATGATAATGATATTAGATATAAGAATAACAATTGTAATGATAATGATGATGATGGTAATAATGCTGACAATAATTAGTAGTAGTAGTAGTAGTAGTAGTAGTAGTAGTAGTAGTAGTAGTAGTAGTAGTAGTATTGTTGTTGTCGTCGTCGTCGTTGTTGTTGTTTTTAACTTACTATTATCATTATGCATTATCTTATTCTTGTCATTATTACCAGTTGTAGTATTTTGACCTGTGTCTTCTCACCCGTCAACTTTGTTCCACTCCATAGTTTTACTTGTTCACAAATGACCAAAGTTTGCATCATGAACGACGGGAGAAGCGACCGTCTGTTCTTCCTTTGTGTTCATTGTTCTGGATGTTCTTTGTTCTGAAGATGAGCTAATAGGTCGAAACGCGTTGTTTGCTTTATATATACTACGCACAAAAAGTTAAGGATCGGTATGTGAAAACAGGTGCGTAATAAACTCAGTTCGCTACTGTTATTTATTTCTTAGTCCAGCCAAATCGTCATGAATTATTGTTCAGCTGTAAGTGGGCGATGTTGTGTTAGTGCGAAAATTGCACGGGATTCTCTACTACTGAGCTGGGCCGCAAACGGAAAAAGCGGAAACTTGCGAAAAATGACCTTGTTTTGGACCGTTCTGCCTGAACACATTGCACTTGCCAGATGGAAAAACCATTATGCACGTGCAAGCACTGCTGTTTATGTGTGAGATGCTGTCGCTCGCTTGGCTTTATAAGAAGACATTCCACCAGTAGTAGGCCTGATCTAACAATGCCTCCACGACGAAAATTTAGCGAGTTGGATTGGGGACGAGCTGTTGCATGGTTCCAAGATGGTGTTCCCAAGCGAGAAGTGGCCAGGCGACTTCATGTGTCCATCTCGGTCATTGTCCGACTGATTCAACGCTTCACAGCCACTGGGATTGTCCATGAAAGACGCAGATCTGGTCGACCGAAGAAGACAACCCCACGTGACGATCGTCTCATTGAACGACAAGCCCTGCAGACAAGAACAGCCTCTTCCAGCATCATTCAAAGGCAGTTCAGGGTGGCTACTAACATCAACATCAGCCAGCAGACCATACGGAACCGCCTACATGGGTTTAATCTC
>CM031611.1:77647992-77660492 GCA_018398815.1 Conus ventricosus
ATTCTGTGCCTCGAGATATCGTAAATAAGTTCATTTATGTGCTTTTCTAAGAGTTTGGATAACACGTGCAAAATGGATATTGTTCTGGATTAGAATTGTCACCAGTTTTGTAGATCGGAATGATTTTTGTTACTTTGAACTGTTTTGGAAAGTGACATTTTTCAATGCACAAATTGCAGTTGTAAGTATATAATTAGAGCTGAAAGTTTCAGAATTTTATCATCAGTTCCATCTAATCCATGACTTCCTGTCTCCTTCAGATGACACGAGGAATAGTAAAGACCAGTTGCAGACTTTAAGGATGCTGACAAATGGGATTTTTTTTTTTTAATTTGCAGAACAATGCTAGTTTTTCAAGGTAATTTAGTTGAGTGAAATTTTGTTTCATTGTACTTTCTACCACACTTGTGAAATGTTTACTGAGTTCGTTTGGAGGTGATCCTGCTTATGTGACATATCTTACGTTGTGATGTTTTATTTGTTAGTTCATTTATAGCTTTCCATATTGACTTTGAATTTTGTTTGGATGGCACAAGGTCCTAGTAATGTTTCTTTTACGCAGCTTGTACGAGTGAATTAACCTTATTTCGCTGTTGTTTTTTTATTCCTCTGATTTCCCTCCTATCTCTTAAAGATCTTCACGTAGGAATAGTGCATTTGTATTTCTTCAGTCATCCATTTAAATTGAGGAGTGTGTTTCTCTCTACGTGCTTTGTATGGAGTATGTCTATCATAAACAGTATTGAATGGTGATAGCCAGTATTCTAGAGCGTCTTCTGGTTAGTATAATTGTAGACATTCGAAAATGGTGAGGAAGAGAGATCAGCAAAAAAGCTATTCTCCTTAAATCTTGCAAACGATTTGTACATGTGACCTGTTTTTTGGAATTTTAATTCCATATGTCGCCCATGAAATACATACTGGAAAATGGTCACTGTAACCATTTACAGGAACATTTTGTCCAATGATATTTTGTGCGTCTGTGGCATGAATGTGATATGATATGATATTGATAATGAATACTTATATAGCGCCTATTCTCGGCTAGAGGCCAAGCTCTAAGCGCTTTACAATCAACACTCGTTTACACAACGGGCTGCCTACCTGGGTAGTGCCGACTGAAGAGCTGCCAGCTGGCGCTTCATTCAGTCGTTTCCCGTGTCATCCAGTCAGTATCGTTCAATATCGATCACTCATTTTCCTTACTTCCTTCATTCTTTCCATTTCTCACGCAGGGTGCATGCTATGTGTAACGTGTCATCCATACCAACGGCCAAACTGGCCTACTCTTCCGAAAGTTGGTGATGGGATTTTACGTGTATGCAAGATGTTATGCGTGCGTTCACACACGGAACCTCGGTTTATAGTCTCATTCGAAGGACTGTATGGGAAATGGAGTCAGAACTAATGTTAACTCCGAGGGAAAAATCCCCCTGTACCGAAACGCCCCGGCGGAGGTTCGAACCCGGAACCCCAGGATCACCAAGATTACGAGTCCGGCGCTCTACCAACTGAGCTATTCCGGCGCCATGTGGTCAGTGAGTGTTCTGCTGGTTGCATTTACACGGGTAGGGGTGTCGATTAGCTGAGATAAATTGTATAAGGAGAATATGTCTGTCCATGACTGCTGAGGTTTCAATACATCCAATATGTAGCATCAAGAGATGCTGCTTCCATCATGGCAGTGAATTTGTCCATCCAGTCAGCATTTTCAGAGGGGCTTCTGTAAATAATGCCGAATCTGATAGGTTTTATTCTAACAGCCTAATTTCTAGCCAGACTGACTCAGTTAAAAAGTCTCAATATGTCGTGATGAAGGCGGTGGCATTGTGTTAAATAGTTTGATGAATGTGAACTAGTATACCTGTAGATTTAGGAAACATTGGGGTTTACGCCTCTCGAGGAAATATAAGAAATCAGACTATGGATGTTTATTTCTCATACATGCAACGCGCAAGTCGTTAACTCGTCAACGTACTTCATACAATTTTGCATTGATCACACTTTCCCTTAACACATCCCATAAAACATGTATATCAACAGAATCAAATGCTTTCTTGAAATTGGACGAATGTTGTGTTCAGAATGTTTGCTAAAGCTTTTTCGACAACAAAGTATAAATGAAAAAAAATGTGATCCTGCTCTAACGCTACCGTGATCCTCTCCCAGTTTTCCTTCAACTTCTGCCCATAGAGAAAGTCGCTTTCTCAGAATATATGTGCACACTTCGCTCACATTACTTGTTACTGCTACGCACGATTAATTAGCATACCTTCTCTTGTAGGTGCTCTATGTGTGTTGTGATTTCTGGTGAAGGAAGTACTCTATGTGATTTGTATTTGTGGTGAAGGCGTAATTGTGGTGTAGATGTTTTACATTATGTTGTACTTTGTGGTGAAGGCGGTGCTATATGTCTGTGATATGTCGTGATAAAGGAGGTGCTATATGTGTTGTGTGTTGTAGTGAAGGAGCTGCTGTATGTGTGTTGTATGTCGTGATGAAGAGGTGCTATAATGTGTTGTGCATTGTGGTGAAGGAGCTGCTGTATGTGTGTTGTATGTCGTGATGAAGAGGTGCTATATGTGTTGTATGTCGTGATGAAGAGGTGCTATATGTGTTGTATGTCTTGATGAAGAGGGGCTATGTGTGTTGTATGTTGTGATGAAGAGGTGCTATGTGCGTTGCATGTCGTGATGAAGAGGTGCTATGTGTGTTGCATGTCGTGATGAAGAGGTGCTATGTGTGTTGCATGTCGTGATGAAGAGGTGCTATGTGTGTTGCATGTCGTGATGAAGAGGTGCTATATGTGTTGTATGTCGTGATGAAGGCAGTGCTATATGTGTTGTATGTCGTGATGAAGAGGTGCCATATGTGTTGTATGTCGTGATGAAGGCTATATGTGTTGTGCATTGTGGTGAAGGAGCTGCTGTATGTGCGTTGTATGTCGTGATGAAGAGGTGCTATATATGTGTTGTGCATTGTGGTGAAGGAGCTGCTGTATGTGCGTTGTATGTCGTGATGAAGAGGTGCTATATATGTGTTGTGCATTGTGGTGAAGGAGCTGCTGTATGTGCGTTGTATGTCGTGTGAAGGTGATGTGTTGTGTCGTGATGAAGGGGCTATATGTGTTGAATGTCGTGATGAAGGCAGTGCTATATGTGTTGAATGTCGTGATGAAGGCAGTGCTATATGTGTTGATGTCGTGATGAAGGCAGTGCTATATGTGCTTGTATGTCGTGATGAAGGCAGTGCTATATGTGCTGTATGTCATGATGAAGGCAGTGCTATATGTGCTTGTATGTCATGATGAAGGCAGTGCTATATGTGTTGTATGTCGTGATGAAGGCAGTGCTATATGTGTTGTATGTCTGATGAAGGCAGTGCTATATGTGTTGATGTCTATGAAGGCAGTGCTATATGTGTTGCATGTCGTGATGAAGGCAGTGCTATATGTGTTGCATGTCGTGATGAAGGCAGTGCTATATGTGTTGTATGTCGTGATGAAGGCAGTGCTATATGTGTTGTATGTCGTGATGAAGGCAGTGCTATATGTGTTGTATGTCGTGATGAAGGCAGTGCTATATGTGTTGTATGTCTGATGAAGGCAGTGCTATATGTGTTGTATGTCGTGTTGAAGGCAGTGCTATATGTGTTGTATGTCATGATGAAGGCAGTGCTATATGTGTTGTATGTCGTGATGAAGGCAGTGCTATATGTGTTGTATGTCGTGATGAAGGCAGTGCTATATGTGTTGTATGTCGTGATGAAGGCAGTGCTATATGTGTTGTATGTCGTAATGAAGGCAGTGCTATATGTGTTGTATGTCGTAATGAAGGCAGTGCTATATGTGTTGATGTCATGATGAAGGCAGTGCTATATGTGCTGTATGTCGTGATGAAGGCAGTGCTATATGTGTTGCTGTCGTGATGTAGACAGTGCTATATGTGTTGCCTGTCGTGATGTAGGCAGTGCTATATGTGTTGCATGTCGTGATGAAGGCAGTGCTATATGTGTTGCATGTCGTGATGTAGGCAGTGCTATATGTGCTGTATGTCGTGATGTAGGCAGTGCTATATGTGCTGTATGTCGTGATGTAGGCAGTGCTATATGTGCTGTATGTCGTGATGAAGGCAGTGCTATATGTGTTGCATGTCGTGATGTAGGCAGTGCTATATGTGCTGTATGTCGTGATGAAGGCAGTGCTATATGTGTTGCATGTCGTGATGTAGGCAGTGCTATATGTGTTGCATGTCGTGATGAAGGCAGTGCTATATGTGTTGCATGTCAGTGATGAAGGCAGTGCTATATGTGTTGCATGTCGTGATGAAGGCAGTGCTATATGTGTTGCATGTCGTGATGAAGGCAGTGTATATGTGTTGCATGTCGTGATGAAGGCAGTGCTATATGTGTTGTATGTCGTGATGTAGGCAGTGCTATATGTGTTGCATGTCGTGATGAGGCTGTGCTATATGTGTTGCATGTCGTGATGAAGGCAGTGCTATATGTGTTGTATGACGTGATGAAGCAGTGCTATATGTGTTGCATGTCGTGATGAAGGCAGTGCTATATGTGTTGCATGTCATGATGAAGGCAGTGCTATATGTGTTGCATGTCGTGATGAAGGCAGTGCTATATGTGTTGCATGTCGTGATGAAGGCAGTGTTATATGTGGTTGCATGTCGTGATGAAGGCAGTGCTATATGTGTTGCATGTCGTGATGAAGGCAGTGCTATATGTGTTGCATGTCGTGATGAAGGCAGTGCTATATGTGTTGCATGTCGTGATGAAGGCAGTGCTATGTGTGGTGTATGTTTTGATGAAGACTTAGGACACGATGGTGGATGAGTCAGCACGAGGCAACTGGAGCAACTGGCTGGAGTTCTTCTTCTCCATCATCGGAGCTATTGTCGGTCTGGGCAATGTGTGGCGATTCCCCTACGTCTGCTACACCAACGGCGGAGGTATCATCGTCATCGTCGTCACTCTCATCCTCCTCCTCCTCGCCATCGTTACCGTCATCATCATGACTGCCTACACCATAATGTCATAAGCATCATCGTCACCAGAACCAGGGGCATTGATGCTCTACTACCTAGTCTATACGTGCACCAGCAGCCATTGCTGCTACCACTGCTGCTGCTGCTGCTGCTGCTGATGCTGCTAATGCCCCTAATGCTGCTGCTGCTGCTATTAATGCTGCTGTTGCTGCTCTGCTACTGCTGCTGCCATTGCTACTGCTGCTGCTATTGCTGCTGCTACTGCTGCTACCGCTGCTACTGCTGTTGCTGCTGCTACTGCTGCTGCTGCTGCTGCTAATGCCCCTAATGCTGCTGCTGCTGCTATTAATGCTGCCGTTGCTGCTCTGCTGCTGCTGCTGCCATTGCTACTGCTGCTGCTATTGCTGCTACTACTGCTGCTACCGCTGATACTGCCAGTGCTACTTCTACTCCTGCTGCTACTGCTACTCCTGCTGCTCCTGCTGCTGCTGCTGCTACTGCTGCTGCCCATGCTGCTGTTGCAGTCGCTGCTACTGCTGCTGCCGTTGCTGCTGCTGCTGCTCCTGCTGCTGCCATTGCTGCCGCTGCCGCTGCTGCTACTGCTACTGCCGCTGACATTGCTTCGCGACTACTTCTACTGCTACCGCAGCTGCTGCCGAGCTGCTGCAAAAACGGCTGCAATGAGACGACAGTACAACTATTATTGCGCGCTAACGCTATCACTTCTACTACCGCTTTTTCATCTTCTCAAGCATTCTCTTATTAGTTCCACCAGCTACTACCACCTTCTTCCTCATCCCCCCCCCCACCTCCCCCCCCCCTCCCCCCAGGATCATTACCTGCAGGCACCTGCAGGCTGTGTTTTCATATAGTCACATCTGAAGGTGTATAAATATACCTTTCTTTTCCTCTTCATCTTTCTTAGTCTCTGTGTGTCCAAAAGTCAGTGCATGTTCCATCTATGTGTGTGTGCGTGTGTATCGTGTGTGTGTGTGTGGTAGGGGGAGGGGGAGGGAGGCGGCGGGCAGGAGGGTAGGGGAGGGGGAACAGAGTGAGGGTGGATAAATGGGAAAAAGGGGGTGACGGCTGTCCTTTCAATCATAAAAGTTCACACCTTCAGAAGTTTATTCTAATTCATTTCAATCAATTTAAAAGGCTATATATCCAACACGCATTTTTGAAATGCTGACTAATGTTAAACACGTCATTAAAACTTCTTTTCAATTGTTTTTGTTTCATCATGAATTAATACCCAAAGTATATTTAATAAACTGATCATGTCTCCCTTTGTTGCCTGTATAATACACCAGCACTGTCAACGCTTGTGTGTGTGTGTGTGTGTGTGTGTGTGTGTGTGTGTGTGTGTGTGTGTGTGTGTGTGTGGTGCGTGCGTGCGTGCGTGCGTGCGTGCGTGCGTGCGTGCGTGTGTGGTGTGTGTGTGTGTGTGTGTGTGTGTGTGTGTGTGTGTGTGTGTGTGTGTGTTGTGTGCGTGCGTGCGTGCGTGCATGCGTGCGTGCGTGCGTGGTGTGTGTGTGTGTGTGTGTGAGTGTGTGCGTGCGTGCGCACGCGCGAGCGAGCATATGCGTTTTTTTATCCAAGAGAAAATCAGTGGTCAGTGATTTAAATCATCTTTCACACATGTATGTATTGTATACCCTGAATATTTCGCCATAGTGACAAATTATCATTCCAGGCGTAAGGCTTGTAAAGACTGATGTAAAGAAACATGGGTATTGTATTACCCACACTATACGGCTATAATTATAGACAAAGGTAAGCAGCATAACACTGGCCCAACAAAAGAGTACTCCCACTGGGGGGAGGGGGGGGAGGGGTTCGTCTGGAGCTGAAAAAACGTATGTAATGCACTTTTCCCCCACAGCTATGGTTTTGCAGCTGGTATACGATCACAGATACTGAAAACAACAACAGCAGAGTGGCTATCCGGAGCATCATGTAGTATTGATTATTCGTATTTGTTAGGTTTTTTTTTCTGTTTGCTGGCTTGCTTGTTTGGGTATGTATGTATTGTTTGTTTGTTCTTTGTGTTGTTTTGTTTCTTTGCTTGTTTGTTTGTTTGTTTGTTTGTTTGTTTTAAGCAGCCAATAAGTCAGCAGTCGCACATCGCGAAACATGCTCATCACATTCAAGTGGTGCTGTTTTCAGAACTGTGCGTTTGTGGGGCCTTTGCTGTTATATATATATATATATATATATATATATATATATATATATATATATATATATATATATATATATATATATATATATATATATTGTCACGGTCAAAAATAGAACAACCAAGTCGTGGTCCAGGTTGTTTGGACATAAGCTCTAACTCAAATATTCTGGGCGCCACGTAGACGGGCCCATGGTTCGGATCCAGCCAATTAAGCATAGGGGAGAGGCTCCACAGAGACGGTCTGTCCGGCCAGACGGACTAAGCAGCTTTGACCGACGCCTCGATGTCTAGCGAGATGAGTCGTAGCGCCTGGCTCAGGCTCATCTAGCCAATTTACACTGACCAGTGCCCACACGTTAAGCCACACGGCGCCAGTTAAGTAGGAAAGGGGGGAAGGTAGTGCGTGGTGGGGGTGAAATCTGCTAATCAATTAAATGACCAATTGACCACCACAGAGAGTAAGGCGTGTAGGCGTGACTGTCATGATTTGAATATCCGGAATTAGAGGGAGATAACTTCGGGTATCAGGCGGTAAAAATACTGACCAATGGTACTGGCCCTTGGACACGGAGTGAGGGCATAAAGTAATGCGTGAGTGAGAGAGAGGGGAGAACGAAGAAAACGAACAGACAGAGAAGAGAGGAAGAAGTTCGGGGGAGTAGGCTCTCGCCTACAGGAAGGCAGGGAGATGGGAACGAACAGAGAGACAGAGAGAGAGAGAGGTTCTGGGGTGTAGTCTCTGCAGGAGAAAGGCTGAGAGATGAGAGGAGTGAAGTTTAAGCATTAGCACCAGATAGTCTGCACAGAACGAACAGAGAGAGACAGAGGAAGAGGCTCTGTGTAAGCTCTGACGAGAGAGAAGCAGAGAGATGAGGGGAGAACGAACAGAGAGGGAGAGAGAGGTTCTGGGGTGTAGACTCTGCAGGAGAAAGGCAGAGAGATGAGAGGAGTGAAGTTTGAGCATTAGCACCAGATATAGTCTGCAAAGGGAGGACTAAAGAGAGATGTGGAAAGAGAGAGTTGCTAACTAATGAAGAGAAAAAGAAAGAAAAGAAAAGGAAAAGAAAAGCAACCATGTCCATTTAATAGAGCAGACTAGGAGAGAGAGAGAGAGTGCAATGCGTTAATGCAGGAAGAAAGAAAGGAGAACAGATCGGTGTTGATAGTCACTGTTCCATCTGAACCGGGGGTTCGACCTCATACTTGGCCAGCGCCACTTTCATCGGCAGTCCAACCTGACCAACGCCAGCGGTCTGACCTGACCAGTGCCAGCAGTCCAGCCTGACCGATGCCAGCAGTCTAACTTGACCAGTGCCAGCAGTTGTGTCGTGTTGTGAAAGTGACAGTGAAAAGAAAAAAAAAGGAAAAGAAAAAGACAGTGATTCGTGAATAGTTAAGATCACCTGGCCAGGTAAAGTAGAAATCTATTTATACCCGGGTTAGTTAATGATGTTTTAGATAAATGATTTTGTGAAGTTCAGGAAAGAGAGAATGTTTTATTTCATTTGATTCCATATGCATTGATGTTTCGTTCTATGATCATGTGTAGTAAAGTTATAGACTTTACTAGTGGTTTGATGTGACGAATGCATGATATATGAATGAGATTGTAAGCAAGCTGTGAGTGTGTTTGGGCTGTGCGCTAGTCCTTCCTCCACTGACATCACCCGAGGTTGACAATTTATTGGCGAGCTTGCCAGGATATTCTGGCCCATTTATTATAATTGTTCAACTTCTCAGAGAGGAAGCTGGGTGGGATTCAAGTATTGTAATCCTAAGACAAGGGGTTGTCTTACTGTATGTTCCCAAGATAAATAAATACTAGGCTTGGCATTGCTTCCAAGATAGTTAATACTAGGCTTGGCATTTCAGCCCCAGAGTACTCATTTCGCACAGATTGCCTATAATTCGCTCTCATAGTTGGGTCAGGCGCTAGGCGTCTTATAAAAACTAATTACGTTGTCCCAAGCTAATATTATCATTCATAGGATTGTGCTATTACGTCACTCGTGTCGGAAACCACCAGTTTGGCTGTCGTAGTAATAAAATCTTGTTCAAAAAAAAAAAGAAGAGATATAATGGCGGAAGAAAAGAACACCCCTATTGAACAACAATTAGAGTTGAGTGGTACGAAGAAGGAGTTCGCTGAATTGAAAGAGCTAGTTATGAAAGAACAGATTTTGTCAGGTTGCGGCCCTGAGTTAACCATACATTTGAAAGAGAGACAGCCAGAGACAGCAGGGGAGTTGTTGAAGTTCGCAGAGGTGTATAGAGAGGCACGTTTGGGCACTAAGGTGCAGAAGAAACAGGTGCTAGGCACAGGTGAGAAGAGTGCAAGGAGACTAGGAGAGTTTCCTGCAAAGTCTGCAAACCCAGTGGTGGGGCAGAAGGAAGGGCAAAGGGACATTAGGTGTTTCATTTGTCACAAGAAGGGACATGTGGCGAGGGATTGTCGCATGAGGTTCCAGAAGGCAGCAGCCTTGCAAGAGGTGGATAAGGGTCGTCAAGGGAAACGACCTGCAGTGGAACCAAAAGGGATTCAGTCTGAAGAGGGTGGAGTGCAGCCTATGGCTAGCACTGGACAGCAGTCAGTGTCAGGGATGGAGGGCACTAGGCTGAGTGGTTCGTTACCAGTGGAAGAAGGGTGGATTGGCCAGCAGAGGGTGAAAGTGTTACGAGACACTGGTTGTTCATGTGGTGTAGTTAGAACAACGCTGGTCGAGAAAGGGGATTTGACAGGGCAAATCCAGACCTGTACTCTAATCGATGGCACTGTGAGGGAGTTTCCAGTTGCTAAGATAGAAGTACGTACCCCTTACTTCTCAGGCGAGTTGTCTGCGTTGGTGATGGAGAAACCCCTTCATGATTTGATCATTGGAAATATTCCAGGGGCAAGGGATCCAGGGGATCCTGAGTTGTTGACTGCTACAGGGACAGCAGTTCAAACACGGAGCAAGAAGGAGGAAAAGGTTGATAAACCGTTAGTCGTTCCAGCAAGGAAGTCAGGCATAGATGTGTCGCCTGATGAGTTTAGGGCAGCGCAGGAACAAGACCCTTCGCTCGTGAAGTCTTGGGAGTTGGCAAGAGGTGGAGAGAAACAGGAGGTTAGAGGAGGTGAGACAGAATTTCTTGTGAAAGGCGGGCTGTTGTACCGAGTGTTCACCAAGGGGAAGACAGGTAAGGTGACCACTCAGTTAGAGGTACCAGCAGGTTATCGTGACACTGTCATGTCAGTGGGTCACGAGTCGCTCATGGCGGGTCATCTCGGCACCAGCAAAACAGCTGACCGAATCTTCGATGATTTTCATTGGCCAGGGGCAATGGCAGACATCAAGCGTTTCTGCATGTCATGTGACGTGTGTCAAAGGTCAGCCACAAGAGGGGTGAAGAGGAAGGCGCCTCTTAAACATCCCCCTTTAATTGACACCCCGTTCAGGAGGGTGGCTATTGATCTGATTGGCCCAATCTCGCCCTGTTCCAAAGGTGGGCACAGGTATGAGACATGCAAGGTTGCAAAGCAAAGTTTGCAGAAGGCTAGGGTCGTTCAGAAGAAGCAATATGACAGGAAGGTGAGGAAGCAATCCCTCAAGGCGGGAGATCAAGCCCTGGTACTGCTTCCCACGGGCCACAACAAGCTGCTGATGCATTGGAAAGGACCATTCACCATCACTGAAAAGGTCGGTCGGGATTACCGAATTGATGTGAATGGGAAACTAAAACTTTTCCATGCGAATTTTCTCCGCAAATATATTCAGCGTGAGACTCAGCACATAGGCGCAGCAGCAATCATTGATGAGGTGAAAGAGACCCAGCAGAAGAAGGGGAGATTTGTTGCCTAAGTTTCCAGAAGAGTCATACAGGGATGTGTCACTGTATGAAGGGCTAGACAGTTGGAGTCCTAGGTTTTGTTGTCGGAGGCGACACAAAGCAGCCAGAAAGGGGAAAGGTGGAGAAGATGATGAATTCAGAGAGACCAAAGACCAAAACAGAAGTCAGGAGTCTGCTAGGTTTTATTGGGTTCTATAGGGAGTTTGTTCCAAATTTCGCAGCAATCACGAGTCCTCTCAGTGATTTGGTCAAGGCAGGGAAACCAGCAGTGGTCGAGTGGTCAGACGCTGCAGAGCAAGCACTGCAGACGGTGTTGGAAAGACTAGGTTCCCGTCCCATCTTGAAGCTACCAGATATGTCCAAACCATTTTTGTTGCGGACAGATGCATCAGGTGGTGGGATAGGTGCAGTATTGTTACAGGAGCATGAAGGGGTCGAGTTTCCTGTGAGGTATGCTAGCAGGAAGTTGACAAGGTGTGAAGAAGGGTACGCAACTGTAGAGAAGGAGTGTTTAGCTGTCGTGTGGGCCGTGCAGAAGTTCCACAAATACTTGTATGGGAAAGAGTTCGTGATAGAGACAGATCACCAACCACTCAAATTCCTGCAGGAGGCACAGCTGAAAAACAGCAGGGTTCTGCGTTGGGCAATGGCACTGCAGCCCTACAGGTATCGAGTGCAGTACATTCCAGGTCGACAGAATGTCGGAGCTGACTATTTAAGCCGTGTAGTCTAGCAAGCTGCAACTCAGAGGAAGTCAGTCATATCCGGGGTGCTTGTTGATAATATGTGTTGATTACAGTTATGTTGAGTGATATGGGTTCATTCCCAGTTGGCTATGGTTCATATTTTTTGTGTGAGACTTGTTCATATTTTCTTTGTGAGACTTGTTCATGTGAATGTAGTTATGCTTGGAGCATACAGTCGCTTGTGTAGTGATGCATTATTTGCAATAAGTGAGGATGGAGATTCCTCAGTGAAGTGTCATGGATCGTGATCATATTATATTGTGCTTTTCATAAGAATTGTGAAGAGAAGATATGGCAAATCCGCAGGTAGGGGGATTGCATAGGTGCGCACAGAGGTCTTATAAAATGAATTGAAATAATGCAAGAGCGCACGTCAATGATAACTCATTGGAGTGGTATTCACTAATGATATATTTTATAATTTATAAACCGTTGGTTGTAAAGTATTTTTTTAAACTTTGCACGTGTAGCTGTGTGTCAGCAAATTCGGTTGTTGTTTTTTTTTGTACCGTGGTTTT
Source organism: Conus ventricosus (assembly GCA_018398815.1). Taxonomy (NCBI): domain Eukaryota; kingdom Metazoa; phylum Mollusca; class Gastropoda; order Neogastropoda; family Conidae; genus Conus; species Conus ventricosus. The sequence continues at coordinate 77,660,264 of CM031611.1, forward strand.
GAGACGATGAGGTGCATAGTCTTTTGCAAGGGGGAAATTGTCACGGTCAAAATAGAACAACCAAGTCGTGGTCCAGGTTGTTTGGACATAAGCTCTAACTCAAATATTCTGGGCGCCATGTAGACGGGCCCATGGTTCGGATCCAGCCAATTAAGCATAGGGGAGAGGCTCCACAGAGACGGTCTGTCCAGCCAGACGGACTAAGCAGCTTTGACCGACGCCTCGATGT
>CM031611.1:77665492-77680492 GCA_018398815.1 Conus ventricosus
TGTAAACATTGTACGTACCTGTGATTAAAGATTTGTTTAAACCAACAACAATAAAAGCGCTTTCACACCTTTCTTCCCAGGTCTCGGCTATGGCATGGTGGTGTTGAATGTAATCGTGGGGACGTACTACGGCGTCATCATCTCGTGGGCTCTGTACTATCTGACCATGTCGTTCCGGAGACCCTTGCCCTGGACTTCCTGTGACAACCTCTGGAACACCCCGTCCTGTGTCTTTGAGAGCGATCCGGCCCCGGAGGACCCTGGCGGCAACCTCACCCTGGCCGTCACTGGCTTTTCTCTGGTTTCTGACGCCCACAATATGACGTCAGTGAACGTCACGAGCAGCCTGTTGAAGACTGAATCTTCCGTGGAGCAGTTTTGGTCGTAAGTGTTCGGAAGTTACGAGATACACAGAGAGGCGTGAAGTGTGTGAAAAATGATGTGAGGGCTGGAGAATGGATGGGCATGTAAAAAAAGGGATTAAAAGTGTGCTTTGGGGTTTTTTTGTGTGTGTGTGGGTTGTTTTTTTTTTATAGAAATATCAATATTTTAATTGTGTGGACAGAAATTCAGATCAGCGAAATGTCGCAAAGCTGAAATCTGCGTCAGTTCCTGTTTTACGAAGGTTTTTTTTTCTGTCCCAGCCTCTGTGCCACGTCAGTGCAGACTCTCAATTCACAGCCACAGCCCTGGCACAGACAATCCACAGGGTGGAGTCAGTGTCAAGTCGTCATGAGGCAACCCACCGGAGGAGACGCTGCACTGCTGCCGAGTCACTTCGGTGATGCTCTGTGGAGCCTGTCTTTTCTGATCCAACATATGCAGGACACCACCCGCTACACCCCCTATTGAGACAATAATTGCTTAGTCGCGGAGCCGGCGTGAGTGAGTTCTCCCACCGGAGGACGCCACTGCATCCGTCCAACGACAGTCCCTATTAATTTGCCGATACCGGTGACCCCGACTGACTCAAACCAAGGCCACAGACGCGGAGAGTCAGTTGAAATGAGGTCACCATGAGAGTAGAGCATGAAGGGCCACAAAATTTGAGATTTTTTAATATGCTGATCAGTAAGAATGAGGATGATGAAGATGATGTTAAGGATTTCCGTTCAAGTCTGATATTGTATGGCAGGGCTGTACTCTACGTTTACTTTCAAATCCTGGCATCAGTCAGGCCCGAGAGATACAGACATCTGCAGTGTTGGTCAGAATATTTGAGCAGCACTGTCAGAAATTGTACTCTACGTTTACTTTTAAATCCTGGCATGTCAGGCCCGAGAGATACAGACATCTGCAGTGTTGGTCAGAAAATTTGAGCAGCACTGTCAGAAACGCATCCATTAAGTCGATGATACCCAACAGTGTGGACCTAGTCCTCCCAACTGAACCCATAGCTCACTAAACTCTGTATAGGAACCGGTCGGGGCAAAACAAATCCAACACATAAATGGCTCTGATGCGAATCGAACGCACGACTTCCCAGCCGGGAGTCGGCGACGCTCACCACTTCGCCACGGCGGCTGGTACGGAGCAAAATTTTGTTGAGCTGAAAAAAACAGCCTGTGGGCGTGAGTGTTACAAACAACGCCTGTGTCACTGAAATGAACCAAAGATTAACGAGGTCAGAATTGATGAGGCCACCAGATAATGCTGTCCAGCTGTCTTGGAGATTTGTTTCAAATCTGGCTCCACTCTACACCAAAATTGATTCATCATCCTGTCATTAATGTACGGGGCTTTTTTTTTCTACTGTACCTCGCGTTTTCAGAAGAGCGAGTGTGTTTCTCCATTTTCTTTCATAAGTCTTTCTCCCCCTTCATCCCTGCCTGACTATCTCTTGTTCGGTCGGTCGGTCGGTCGGTCGTCGGTCGGTCTCTCTCTCTCTCTCTCTCTCTCTCTCTCTCCTCTCTCTCTCTCTCTCTCTCTCTCTCTCTCTCTTCTCTCTCTCTCTTAAGATAAGATTCGTTCGTTCGTTCGTTCGTTCATGTGGATAACACCAGTTACTACCTTAATAAAGTTCATTTTCAGCGATCTAGGAGACTTCTAAACCTAACAGCCACTTAATGCTGTCACAAGACCCATTTCAGCAATACATGCGACTGGTAAAACTAACAGCCGTTGAATACCATAACCAGAACCGTCCTGGCTATCCAGGAGACTGTTAAGGTTAACGGCCAGTCTTACCCTAACTAGACCCGTTCTAGCTGTCTAAGAGAACGTTAACATCAACCGCCAGTTGATAACCTTAACTAGACCAGGAAGCTGTCAAACATGGTATCCAGTTCAGACCTTTGTTTGGACCATCCCGGATATCCAGGAAAGTGTTGAACCTTTCATTTCATTGATATCTTAACCAGACCCAGTCCAGCCATCCAGACAACTTATAAACCTAGCCAGCCGTTTAGAAGTCTGTTCAGGCACCCAGCAAACACCGACAAACATGATTCAGGTAGCCATGCAATTTTTCTCATAACGGTCGTAAATTATGTTTCTCCCAGCTGCGATTACAGACCAGTGTGATGAGATGTGTGGTCATGTTCGGTTAATAATAATGACCTGAAACAAATTAATCAGCACTGAATTCAGTTGGATTTGATAAACAAGTTCTAGATTAATCTGCATGGAATTAACGTGAATTATTCTGCGCATAACCTTGCGCAAATAGATTCGCACAGCGTTGACCTACACTGAATTAAGCTATTCTGAACTGACTGACACTCAATTAGCCAGCACAAAATTAACCTGCAGTATACTCAACTGGTCTACATTCAATCAGCCTGCGCTGATTTAAAACTACAATGACAAAAACTGCGCTAAATTAATCCGTAGAGATTAAACCCACAGTGAATTCATCCACAATGGTTTGACCTGCAATGACCTGACCCTCCATGACGCCCTGTGGTTGGTGTGTGTGTGTGTGTGTGTGACAGGTATCACGTGCTCCAGGACAGTGGCCGTAGTATCGATGACCTGGGGGTGATACGGTGGCAGCTAATGCTGTGTCATCTAGCCACCTGGACCGTCGTCTTCTTCTGTCTCTTCAAGGACATCAAGACGTCAGGCAAGGTCAGCAGTGACGTCAGACATGAACTGATCAGATTTGCCTTGAGCAATCCACAATTGTCACAGATGCTCTGCTATGCAAAATTTTGATTTGGGATTATAGTCAAACGAGAAAAGCTCGAAGATAATCAACTTCATGTTCTTCAAAGGGAGTTAAATCATCCGACGACGTAGCTACCTCTGTGGCGAGATGACTACCAAGATGCGTGTTTCAGCCAAGTGAATGTTTTCAAACTGGGTGGTGGGGGGAGGGGGGGAGGGGGGTTCGGAAGGTGAGAGACACAGCCAGACTGACGAGAGAGGGGGAGGGGGAGAGAGAGAGAGAGAGAGAGAGAGAGAGAGAGAGAGAGAGAGAGAGAGACATATAGACAGACAAATAGACAGAGATGGGGAAGGATGGAAAGAAAGACTGAGACTAACTCAGTTTTCTGCCCTTTGCTTGTTTTTAATGTAATTAGTTCAAGGTAATATATACTGAGAGGCAAAGAAAACGCAATTCCATTGTCAACTGACAATTTTATTGAAATGAAACAAACACACATCAAAGCAAATACGTGTGACAAAAGTGCGACCACTGTACATTAGTTTGCCTATAACAGGTGCACATTCGCCTGAAGTGAAGCCCATTTAGGCGCGACAGAAGGAATACACTGTCAATATCTGGTGTGTCCCCCTTGAGCACGAACACAAGCTTGCAAACGTCGGGGCATTGAAGCGCACAAACGACGGATGATACGGATCGGTATCACGTTCCAGTGATGCTGCAATGCTTGGGTGAGCTCAGCAACGGTAGTTGGGGGATTCTGCTGACCTTGCACACGTCGTCCAAGTTCGTCCCACAAATGTTCAATGGGATTCATGTCTGGGGACACGGAGGGCCACTGCATGACATCCACATTGCTGTCCCGAAGGAAATTTCGTGTGAGAACGGCTGTGTGGGGTCGAGCATTGTCCTGCTGAAACACTAGTCTGTTGCCACCATGCTGTCTCCAGAGAGGAAGAAGAACTGGCTCAAGAACAGTGTCAATATAACGCCTTGCCGTCAAGTTGCCTGGCACAAACACAAGCTCCGATCGAAATTGAGCATTTATGGCACCCCAGACCATTACCCCTCCACCCCCATAACTATCTCGCTCAATGACACAGGGTTGCGCAAAACGTTCACCCTGACGTCGATACACACGATCACGGCCATCCGGGAAAGAGACATTGAACCGGGATTCATCCGAAAAAACAACATTCCCCCAAACCCTGTTCCCCAGAAAGCCACCTGCGGCAGCCCATCGCTGGCGTGCTAGTCGATGGCGATGGGTTAAGATCTGACCTTGGTATGGTCGACGTGCCCGTAGCCCTGCTGCTGCCAGACGCCGACGCACGGTACGGCTGCTGATTGGTCTTTCTCTAGTCCCAACAGTGTTGCGGGCTGTTTGTGCAGCTGGCTGGAAACGATTCCGGAGGTGCTGCGTGACAATGTAGCGGTCCTGTCGTGCCGTCGTCACACGTTGGACGCCTGGGCGTGGACGGTCGTTTACACTTCCAGTGTTTTGGTGCCGAGTCGCAAGACGGGTTATGGTTGATGGGTGTACATTGAAATGTTGTGCGGCCCTGATGTGAGCAGTGCCTGCCCTCAGCATGCCAATGGCTTGATTTCTCTGGTCTGTAGTTAACCGCGGCATGGTGCGTACGAGTGTCAGTAAAACGCCAATGTGTGTTTTTATAGGGGACAGTCATGGCTGTTTGCATGCAATCACAGTATGCCTGTGTTGCACGTGTTTTGCAGTTATCAGTAAAAGATGTGTTGGAGTGGTTTACTCATGACGTCATGAACCCAACTGTGCCTGTCAATACAGATCGTCGCAATACAACATACGCGTGCTAGGTTGCATGCCTCGTGCATAATTCACATTATTTTGGCTGAGGTGACATTTTTCGGGGACGAAATGGGGATTGCGTTTTCATTGCCTCTCAGTAGTTTAGTTCGTAATAACGACAAGTAAAAATATAGCATGACCGACATTAATCACAAATCTGAACTAGAAGGAAAAAAAAAAAAGCAAACAAACAAACACATTAGCTTCAGGAACTACTCAGGAAGCATTGCACATCTTGAAGAACACATAATATTATAATAACAGTCTGATACAGTTACTCTGCGTATAGAGTGAAAAAGTCACACAGCCAATCGGCCGCAGGGGCAGTGAACTGTCAGAGGTTAACCGTATCTCGCGTACGGCATGATGGAAGGCGGAGCCCATTCCTCTCCTTCTGCCGCCTTTAGCCTTTCCTGAGCTGAACCAGGTACCCATTTACTGCCAGGTGACCAGAGAGGGGTTTTAAGCCGGAAAAAAAAATCCGACCCGGTTCGAACGCACTACCGTCAGCTCCATAGGCAGATGCTCTGACCATGTGTCAACGGGTCCATCTTGTGTCCGGAGATATCGGGGGTTCCAGTGATCCGTCGTCCATCGTATAATAAAATGAGTAATGTGCCAATGATGTTCACGACAAGCCAGTAACTGGTTGCTGTATTACAACCTTTCTCGCCGAACGACAAAGAATTTTAATTTCATATGATAGAATCCTTAGCTGGCCGGTTGTCGTTTGGGCAGTACAACCGTTTAATATGTATCCAGTGATATTTCAGTTTCAATATATCAGTATGTACATCTGTACACGTAACCAGAATGGTCCAGAACCCTATAGTGCACATCACAGGAAACGAAAATTGCAGTGTTCCTTTTGAAACTTTGTCCATTTCGTAGTCTAAAAACAAAATTGGGAGAAAGTAGCTATTGATACATCTTGACAGCTTTTGCTTGAGTGTATTTTGAAGTTGTTGTCACAAGTACTTGATGGTAACTGCAGTGAAATTTTGTCATAGATAGTACTAAATGATGCAGCAGTTCCGTTTTAGCCCAGAGATGTGGATGGTCAGTAGGCAAAACTAAGCACCTTAATTCCAGTATGACCAGTCACCAGCTTCAGTTCAGGGGATATTTAATTATTAATCAAATAAACAATACATGAATTATGACGATGGTCAGGAGGAGGAGGAGGATGACAATGACGACGACGACGACGACGACGATGATGAATGATGATGATGATGATGATGATGATGATGATGATGATGATGATGATGATGATGATGATGACGAGGAGGAGGAGAAGGAGGGTGATAATGATGATGATTATGATGATGATGACGACGACGACGATGATGATGATGATGATGATGATTGATGATGATGATGATGATGATGATGATGATGATGATGATGACACAGGTGGTGTACGTGGCAGCAGTCCTGCCTTACATCGTACTGCTGGCTTTGCTGATCCGGGGTTCCATGCTGCCTGGGGCTGTGGATGGGGTGGTGTTCTACCTGATACCCCAGTGGGACAGACTGAGGGACTGGCAGGTAGGGACTGTGTGGATGGGGTGGTGTTCTACCTGATACCCCAGTGGGACAGACTGAGGGACTGGCAGGTAGGGTACTGTGTGGATGGGGTGGTGTTCTACCTGATACCCCAGTGGGACAGACTGAGGGACTGGCAGGTAGGGTACTGTGGGTGTTGGATGGGGTGGTGTTCTACCTGATACCCCAGTGGGACAGACTGAGGGACTGGCAGGTAGGTACTGTGTGGATGGGGTGGTGTTCTACCTGATACCCCAGTGGGACAGACTGAGGGACTGGCAGGTAGGGTACTGTGTGGATGGGGTGGTATCTACCTGATGCCCCAGTGGGAAACAACGTTGACAAGAGGGACGAGAGGATAGGGTGTACTGTGGTGGGTGGTATCTACTTGACACCCACTGAAAAATGTTGGAATAGTACAGGGTAGAAAGGAAAGTGGTGAATGTTGGAGTAACAGATGAATGAAATGTAGATGAGATATTCTGCACCTGCAACCGCTGTTGGACATACCTTTAGAATGCAGGCATATGCGCTGATGAATACGTTAGAATGGAAGGCATATGCCGCTGTTGGACATACCGTTACAATGGAGGCATATGCCGCTGTTGGACATACCGTTAGAATGGAAGGCATATGCCGCTGTTGGACATACCGTTAGAATGGAAGGCATATGCCGCTGTTGGACATACTGTTAGAATGGAAGGCATATGCGGCTGTTGGACATACCGTTGAATGGAAGGCATATGCGCTGTTGGACATACCGTTAGAATGGAAGGCATATGCGCTGTTGGACATACGTTAGAATGGAAGGCATATGCGGCTGTTGGACATACCGTTAGAATGGAAGGCATATGCCGCTGTTGGACATACCGTTAGAATGGAAGGCATATGCGGCTGTTGGACATACCGTTAGAATGGAAGGCATATGCGGCTGTTGGACATACCGTCAGAATGGAAGGCATATGCGGCTTCGGGAGGGGGTGACTGGGGGAGGTGTGTAGACTGGGCACAGTGTCTTCCGCCTAGCCATGGTCAAACTCATCACAGCGGCGGAGAGTGTCCTCGTGGTCACTTGTGTATTTTTGTTACGGTTGACTTCAAAAGAAAGTTGGTGGTATACGCGCTTAGAAAAGAGAAGCGAACGCAATGACTTTGGGGTAAACGCAGACGTCATGTCTAATTTCATCTTCTAGTATCTGTAACCACGAGGAAGTTGGCAAGAATCTCGGTAATGATTGGGAAAAAAAGTTGATGACATCGTTTCTCAGACAATGTCATCTACACACGAACAATGCCAGAGTGCTTGAGAAATCTCAAAGTGCCGTTTCCAAAATTCGGAAACAGTTTTGCCAAAATGGATCGGTGGGAAGCCCTCAAAGTCAGGCTATGAACCTATGACTAACGTTAATGACTGGCCAGATGTACACTTTATGGGCTTGTTGAGCGCATTGCAGGAAGACTACATCTGGTGTCACCGTGAATTTAACGCTGGGACTGGTGTAGATTTCTCGTAGAGGACTGTGCAAAGAGAAGTTCCTTTGTCCATTAGACCTTGTCTTCAATTCTCTTATCTTAGTCATTAATTCATTTATCCATCAGCTTAAATCGAAGGCAGTTTCGTCTCGAAACTTTGCAGAAGTGTAGTAGCGTATGTGGACTAGTATGAACGCAGTAACACTTCCTGGATGAAACTGAAACTCCAACAAATTTGGTGGATTTCAAGCGAACTGTGAAAGGGAGATGGTGTGTAAGAGGAACGAATGGAAAGTACAGGAGGCGCTGAAGACGGCAAGACTATACTGGACAGTGAATGAAGTAGATTCTGTTCAGTGTTGAACTTATGATTGATCTGAAAAGCTCTGACAGAATATCAGTGTGGTGAAAGTCGTCTGAAAGGTAATGACCAGAATGTATGAGTACGGCGTTTGTGTGTGTCGGGACTGTACCCAAGGTCCTGGTCGTTTGAAATGCATAGGCACATACAACGAGTCAGTCGACGGAAAACATAGATTATTTATGTCAGGTTTGGAACAAAATTAATCTACCCCCTTGTACCTTGGGCCACCTAGTCACGGAAACCGTGCAGTTTGCATGCACTGAATGGTGTGAACAAATAACCAAAGTGATTGGTTTATCACCTGTGGGATGGTCAATTGTCCCAGGGTTCAGACTGGTCAGGGGCGTCGTCCACACAACAAACGAGGTAAAGAGAAAGACAACGACCATAGAGGAGGTAAAAGAACCGTGACCATGGCACAGACGTTTGCTTCACTGTGACGTCAGTGATATTTGCACACTCAACCTCGAACGACATCGCCAAGGGAACAGAACCCATGGATTATGCTGTCAGTTCTCCCCCCTTCACTGACGCGTCTATGAGGATGCTCATCAGTATTGCATGGCCAAGTGTCTCTAATCCCCAGCCTGGAGCTGTGATTGTATGGAAGGATGCGTGGAGAACATGTCTGTGGTACCACAGGTATTTCACTTTCAGGATGATAGTATTTATGCATTGAATACCTGATGATTTTTTAAACGACTGTTTAAAATGATATGTTTCAATTCCTGCTCAGTGCGGTCACTTTAAGGGTCTAAAAAAACTATTTGTCTGGGTATCTTGTATGTTCACTATACGTTTATTGTAACCCTTTGCATTGTTTAATTCTAAGCATACAATGTAACATCACGATGTTGTCAAAGATCTGGGATACATGTATGCAGGTTGAGTGATGTGGGTGCAGTGCAAGGCCATGTTGATGTGGAGAATGTTCATTGATCATTTCATGCACTGTCCCGTGTTGCGTGTCTTTTCACTGTTGCGCCTGGTCTTAATTTCTCGTTTTCGAGATAACAAAGTAAGTTTGACTTTGACTTGACTTGACTTGACTTGACTTGACTTGACTTGACTGGTCACGGGGTCTCGGCGTGACCAAGGCAGTGGAGACTGCACAATGATTGATGGTGCACCAGCTGTGCCATTCCTAACGGTTATGGGCAAGTGCCCAGGGTTTGTCAGAAATCCTCCCTGTCCACTCTGCCCTGATGTCTGTACAGATGATTCTCTTGTCTGTCCTGTCCACTCTGCTCTGATGTCTGTACAGATGATCTCTGTCTGTCTGTCCACTCTGCTCTGATGTCTGTACAGATGACTCTCTGTCTGTGCTGTCCACTCTGCTCTGATGTCTGTACAGATGACTCTCTTGTCTGTCCTGTCCACTCTGCTCTGATGTCTGTACAGAGATTCTCTGTCTGTCCTGTCCACTCTGCTCTGATGTCTGTACAGATGACTCTCTGTCTGTGCTGTCCACTCAACTCTGATGTCTGTACAGATCATTCTCTGTCTGTCCTGCCCACTCTGCTCTCTGATGTCTGTACAGATGATTCTCTGTCTGTGCTAACTCTTCTTCCCCTGCACAGGTACAGACAGTACGGTCGTGGAGAGTCCGTTGAGCGTCCTTTACACACCATCATCAGCTTCCATTCGCTCACTGTGATCAACAGGTTTTCACCGTGACTCACATTCTACCTGATGGTTCTGCAGATTTCGTCTGTTGTGGCGAGCTCAGTGGAGGAGAAGCATCTCATCCTCACTACCCAGGTCTTGTGGTGCAGTTCTTCTGTAAGTTTCGTTGACAGCGAGGTGGATGGAAAGACTGCCTGCAAAGGCTTCAGCTTGGATCTCAGAGTGAAGTTCTTGTTTCTGCAGCGTGGTTCCAATTTGACCAGGCTGATGCTGTTCGTGTAAAATTCAGTCAGTGATCTACATTCACTGATCACGACGGTGCCGTGATCTTTGTCCTTTTCACAATTCCCAGTTCGTATTTACTTGCTGTGATCTTTGTCAGTCAGTGACCTAGATCTATATTCACTGATCATGACGATGCCGTGATCTTTGTCCTTTTCACAATTCCCAGTTCGTATTTACTTACTGTGATCTTTGTCTCAGCTGGCTTTGTGCTCATGCTCAGAAGCCTTCGTGTTGTCCATGCTGAGCCCCGTGTCGTATCTTCTAACGTTTCATGTGGTTCACCAAGTCGGTGAGATGCTCTTCGTTTCCAGCCGGCCTGTCGACGTCAACTCTGCTGTGCACCCTGGGAACGATGCTGGAACTCCAAAGCATTTCCGTTCGTAGTCTTCTTCCTGGCTGATCGTCAGTGAATAAAGCCGAAGCGCCTCAGTTCTGTGGCCGCCGTGACGTGTTCTGATGATGACGTCAGTTTTGATCCCCTCCACACACACACACACCCCTCCTTCTGCTCGACTTCCATACGCTTATAGTAAAGTTTTGGAGGAAATGGTCAGAAAGGAAACAAAGTAACAATTCTAACGAGACAATGATTCGTATGGTATTTAGGACTGTGACAATGGCTACGACGAGATGATGATGATGATGATGATGATGATGATGATGGTGATGGTGATGACAATGATGACGTGCTGACTGTGACGATGATGATGAGCTGATGATGATAACAAGACCTCAGTTGCTCAACACAGGTGTGGCTGGCAGCGGCCTCGCAAGTCTTCTACTCCGTGGGGATCGGTGCGGGAGGAGTGTCCACGTTAGCCAGCTTCAACCGCTTCCACAACAACCTGTACAGGTGTGTGTGAAGGGGGGGGGGGAGTTCTCAATTAATATACCTATAGATCATTGTCGTTTGCCATCTACACAATAATCTGTACAGGTGGTGTGTGTGTGTGTGTGTGTGTGTGTGTGTGTGTGTGTGTGTGTGTGTGTTGTGTGTGTGTGTGTGTGTGAGGGGGGGTAGTTCTTAATTAATATACCTATAGATCATTGTCATTTACCACCTACACAACCACCTGTACAGGTGGAGTTTCTCTGTCAACCTACCTACACATCATTGTCAACTACCTAACTACCATCATTGTCAACCTACCTACACATCATTGTCAACCTACCTACACATCATTGTCAACCTACCTACACATCATTGTCAACCTACCTACACATCATTGTCAACCTACCTACACATCATTGTCATTCGCCTCTTCTGTAACAACCTGTACATGTGGGGATTCCCCTGTTAACATACACACATATCATAGCCACTTACCGCTTGCACGACAACCTGTACATGTGGGGGGATTCCCCTGTTAACATACACACATATCATAGCCACTTACCGCTTGCACAACAACCTGTGCAGGTGGGGGGGGGGTGTTCTCTATCAATATACCTATACGTCAATGCCATTGACCGTTCCACTACAACCTGTACAGGTGAGGGTTTTCATATCAACATACACGCACATCATCGTCATTTACTGATTCCACAACAACCTGTACAGGTGTGGATTCTCTTTCAACACACCTGTACATCACTGTCATTTACGACTTTCACAACAACCTGTACAGGTGTGGATTCTCTCCACCAGCATACCTGTTTATCATTGCCATTTACCTCTTCCACAACAATATGCACAGGTGGGGGTTTCCCTGTCAATGTATCTCTACGTCAATGCCATTTACCGTTCCAATACAACCTGTACAGGTGAGGGGTTCCATATCAACATAGCTGTTCATCATTATCATTCACCACCTACACGACAACCTGTACAGGTGGGGGTTTCTCTATCAATAATAATAATTATTATAATGGTTTCTTATATAGCGCTTAATCAAACGAATTTCTCTAAGCGCTTTACAAAGTCATACTACATTCACCCTTCTCATATACAATAGTACACCATACACCTAGCTACAAATACTATTACTACAATAACAAACAAATCCTAATCCTACGAGTGTGATATTCACTTATTTTTCAAGTATCACTGCAAACACTTAATCCTATAACGTTCATCATACAACAAATACATGTAATGGAGAACATACACATACACTACATTTGAAAAGGCCCAGACGGCTATGAGTTAGGTTGCCCCCTCCCCCCCCCCCCCCTCCCCCACAGCATTGACTAATTATGAGAAAATGAAAGGGTTTTAAGTTTAGACTTGAAAGAAGGGATAGAATCTGAATGTCTGAGAGAGTCTGGCAGTCTGTTCCACGTCGCTGGAGCTTGAAAAGAGAAAGATCTTTCACCAGTAGTAGTCCTGAAGCGAGTCATTCGTAGAAGGCGGTCGTCAGCACAGGAGCGTAGTTGTCGAGAGGGGGGTGTAGATTTTAAGGAGATCTGTGAGATAAGAAGGTCCATTTTCAAAGAGAGCAGAGAAAGTGAGAGTTGAGATTTTGTACGAGATACGGTTTGAGACGGATAGCCAGTTAAGAGAGTGAAGTAGAGGCAAAATGTGATCATATTTCCTGCTCTACAGACGACTCGGCTGCATAATTTTGGATTCGATGTAATCTTTCGTATCAGGTATTTTGGAAGGCCGGCCAAAGTGAGTTGCAGTAATCTATTCTAGATAAGGCAATGCACAAATGAGAGTTTTTGTAGCATCTGTAGAGAGAAGGTGACGTACGGAGCTGATTCTTCTTAGTTCTAAATAGTCAATCTTGCAAATATTTGAAACCTGTTTCTCAAAGGTGAGGGATTGGTCAAGAATGACCCCTAGATTGCGGACAGAGGTGGAGACAGAGACAGTACAGTCATTGATAGTGACAGTTGAAGGCAGAGAAGGATGGTTAGGCTGTTTTGTCACGAACATGAGTTCCGTCTTGTCGTCGTTTAGTTGTAGTTTGTTGGTTGTCATCCAGTCCTTCAGGTCTGCAATGCAACCCCGCGTCCGACAAATCAGTGAGTCAATTTCAGCAATGGGAGCCGACTGATGAAGCTGAGTATCATCAGCAAAGCTCTCATGCGACATGGCGTGACCACTGATGACGTCAGACACAGGACTAGCATACAGCACAAAAAAGACTGGCCCCAGTACAGAACCCTGAGGCACACCGTACCTAAGAGGAGAACTGTCTGAGTATCTACCCTGTACACACACTGTCTGAGTCCGTCCAGTCAAGTAAGAGATAATCCAGTCGAGAGCTGTGTCTTTGAATCCAAAGGAAGTTTGGAGCCGTGAGAACAAAATATTATGATCGATCGTGTCAAATGCTGCGGAGAGGTCTAACATCGCTAATAAGGAAACATTCCCATCGTCAAGCCCGCAGAGGAGGTCTTTGACTATACGGAGGAGTGCTGTCTCACAACTATGGCCTTGTCTGTAAGCAGACTGATGAGGATTCAAAAGTTGATTCTTTTCGAGATGTTCTAGAATTTGTTCCAAAACGATCTTCTCCAATAATTTTGATAGAAATGACAAATTTGATACAGGCCGATAATTCTTTAAAACATTTTTATCTAAAGAAGGTTTCTTGATCAATGGACGTACCACTGCGGACCGGAAGATTTCAGGAACGTGACCAGAGGACAAAGAGGAAATTGATAACATGAGTAAGATGGGGTAGGACGTCATCAATGCACTGAAAGAGCAAGCTAGTGGGAATGGCATCGAGTTCACGTGATTTAGGGCTGCATCGCAAACAAAGTTTTTTGACATAGTCTTGACTAACAGGGCTAAAACAAGCCAAAGGAGGTCCACAGTAAACTTTGTCATTTAGAGAATGTACCGGAGCAGTAGAATCTAGCTTTTCTCGGATAATATCAATTTTGCCATTGAAAAACTCTAAGAATTTCTGAGGGAGCTCTTGAGTTTGGAAGATGGTGGGAAGGGGGGGGGGAGTAGCTGACTTTGCCTAGGAGACTATTTGTGACATTAAATAGTTGCTTGGCCGTATTACAGGCCAATATCTTTGAAGAATAGAACAAAGTTTTCGCTTGATGAACAATGTCAGTAACATGATTTCTCGCAGTTTGATATATTTCCCTGTGCACAGTCAGTCCCGTGGCGCGCCATCGCCTCTCAATACACTGTACATCATCGTCATTTATTTATTTCACAACAACCTTTACAGGTGGGGTTTTTTTTTCATCAACAGACTTACACATCATTGTCATTTACCGCCTGCACAAAAACCTGTACAGGTGGGTTTCCCTGTTAACGTGTGCTTACAATAAAACGTCATGGAACACCTTCTGTTTTCAGCCATTCTAGACAAGAGTAAACACTGCAACACAGGAGATCACTTGACCTCACGCTGTGCACGTGGATCATCCCTCTGTCTGCTTCTCAGACTGCTCTTCAGACGTGAGGTCAAGATCCAAGAAAATCACGGAATTGTTCAGCCATTTGCAGATTAGTCTAAATGACCAAAGCTATGAGCGCAAACAGCGAAAACACATGATGCACGTGCAGTGAGTGTCGTCCAATTTGAACGCAGATAACCGTCATTTTGGCGTGACATTACGTAAACCAGCCAGGAATCAGGACTGAAACAGACATGACCCCCAAGAGACAACTTGAGCGCTCTTGTTTGTGGCCCTTGATTTTTTCGTTTTTTTTTGTTTGTTTTTTTGTTTGTTTTGTTGTTGTTTTTTTATTTTTTTTTATTGCTGGTATAAGTAGGCCTACACGTCATTGTATTACAGGCAGTATGAATATACATGTTGGAATGAATGCTAACAGTGTCAGTATGCCTG
>CM031611.1:77687992-77695492 GCA_018398815.1 Conus ventricosus
AGTCCGCAGCAAACTCAACTCTGGGTAGGAGCCGGTCGGGGCAGAAAAAACCCACATGACTCTGATGGGATTCGAACCCACGACCTCCCAGCCGGAGACCGCGACGCTAACCACTTCGCCACGGCGGCTGGTAGCATAGGAGATTCTGGACGTTGTTCAGGAGCCGGGGCCAAGGATGAAAATCTGTGGACCAATTCAGCAGTGAAATCCCTGTGCGTTTTGTCCTGACCGGTTCTCGAAGCAACCGTTCAGTTCCTTCAAAGTCCGCGCGCTGCTGTCAACTTACAACGTAAAAGGGTGAGGATCACCCTGTTTCGCATGCATCTTTTGCTCATGTCAATTCATGGGCACAAAAGAACACAAGCATTAAAGGTTGCTGTTCTTCATGCAACAAGCATCACAGTTGAGTTCAACGTAAAAACATTAATTTTCTTTTCCATCTCGACTACCCGACTACACACACGCACGCACGCACGCACCACGCACGCACACGCACGCACGCACGCAACGACACGCACACACACACACACACCACACACCACACACACACACAGAGGAAGATTCCGTCAAAGAGTGCCCATGTCTCCGTCCTGGCAAAGTCCACTCGAGCAGCAGTGATTTTGTCTAGTGACTGTATTATTAGTAGCAGCAGCAATAAGTAGCGATGGATGTACTGAACAACAGTAAAGATCCTGTACTGAACAACAGTCAAGATCCTGTACTGAACAACAGCAAAGATCCTGTACTGAACAACAGTCAAGATCCTGTACTGAACAACAGCAAAGATCCTGTACTGAACAACAGTAAAGATCCTGTACTGAACAACAGTAAAGATCCTGTACTGAACAACAGTAAAGATCCTGTACTGAACAACAGTCAAGATCCTGTACCGAACAACAGTAAAGATCCTGTACTGAACAAAAACACAGTAAAGATCCTGTACTGAACAACAGTAAAGATCCTGTATCCTATTGGCTGTAGAGGCGGTGAACTGAAAGGTTCACCATGTCTGTGGCACGGGGTGACTGAAAGCGGAGCCCATCCTTCTCCTTGTGTTGAATTCAACCTCTGAAATCCATCCAGGTACCTGTTTACTGCTGAACGAACGGAGAATGTCTTCAAGCCATACCAAAAAAAACTTGATCCCACCAGCGGTTCGAAGTCATGGCCATCAGCTCAGCGGGCTAATGTGCTAACTGTTTGGCTAAGGGTTCCTCCGGTAGCGATGGTAGATTGATATTGTTGGTGCCTTACAGATTCCGCGATGACATCAGCATGACGTTGGCTTCCAGGTCCAACTGCTATCATCGTCATCGTCATCATCATCTTCATCATCATCATCATCGTCATCATCATCATGATTGTTGTTGTTGTTATTGTTGTTGCTGAGATCATTATTCATAATCACGATGATGATGATGATGATGATGATGATGATTGTTATTGTTATCATTATCATCACCATTATTATTATAGTAATTATTATTGTTGTTGTTCTTGTTGTTATTGCTATTATTATTATTATTATTATTATTATTATTATTATTATTATTATTATTATTATTATCATTATTATCATATTATTATTTTCATTATCCAGGGTCCAACAGACTGTACGAGGACATAGCCATTATGTGTTGTTGTTGTTGTTCTTCTTCTTATAAATATTATTATTATTATTAATATTATCATTATTATCATTATTATTCAGGGCCCAATAGACTGTACGAGGACATAGCCATGATGTGTTGTTGCTGTTGTTGTTGTTGTTGTTGTTGTTGTTCTTCTTCTTCTTCTTCTTCTTCTTCTTCTTCTTATAATTATTATTATTATTATTGTTATCATTATTATTATTATTATTATTAATATTATTATTATTACTATTATCCAGGGTCCCACAGACTGTACGAGGACATAGCCATGATGTGTTGATGTTGTTGTTGTTATTTCTATTATTCTTATGATGATGATGATGATGATGATGATGATGATGATGATGATGATGAATGATGAGATGATGATGATGAGATGATCCAGGGTCCCACAGACTGTACGAGGACATAGCCATGATGATCGGCTACAGACCCAATCCTGTCTGGCATGTTTTCTGGAGAGTCATCTCCCCCTGGATACGTTCTGGTGAGACGTTCTTCTCATTGTCTTCCTAAACGAGTCATCTTTTCTCGTGCATCTGTCGCCACGTTTGTTTGTTTGTTTTTTGTTTGTTGTTTGTTAGTTTGTTATCTTCGCCAAGGAGGTTCTGTTTTCACGTGCGTCTGTTGCCGTGTTAGTTTGTACTCTTCGCCACGGAGGCTATCTTTTCACGTGCGTCTCTCGCCATGTTTTTTTTTTGTTATGTACACGAAGGAAGTTTATCTTGTCACCTGCGTCTACTGTCATGTTTTCTTGTTTGCTTGTTTTTTTTGGTTGGTTGGTTGGTTGGCTGGTTGGCTGGTTGTGGTTTTTTTTCTTTTGGGTTGGTTGGTTGGCTGGTTGTTTTTTTTTTTTTTTTTGTCTGGTGATATCCGCCATTAAGGTTATCTTTTCACCGCGTCTGCTTCCTTCACCAAGGGCATAACTATGGAGAGAAATTGAAACTGAGGTCACCGTGAGAGCAGGGCATGAAGGGACGCAGAATTTAACACATTTTTTTTTATGTTGATCGATGAGGATGAGAATGACGGAAATGAGGTTACGGATTTCCATTCTGGTCATATTGAAACTGAGGTCACCATGAAGCAGGGCATGAAGGGACACAGAATTTAACACATTTTTTTTAATGTTGATCGATGAGGATGAGGGATGATGGAAATGAGGTTACGGATTGCCATTCTAGTCTGAGACTGTTTTCTACGTTTATTTTTTTTATTGATCGATGAGGATGAGGATGATGGAAATGAGGTTACGGATTTCTATCTGGTCTGAGACTGTTTGACAGCGCTGTATTCTACGTTTATTTTATTTCTTTTTAATAATATTTGCCGGGTGTCGTATATAATACTGTCGCTCATAAAATCGTGTCGCAGCGACAGTATTTCCCGGAAATACTGCATTTTATGGACAGCTACAATATTCTATGGGACATTTTTCGTGAAAAGTTGTCGCGCGACATTTTTTTCCAGCAATTATTGTCGCTGCAACAATATTTCACGTGAAATGCTATCGCTGCGATACAATTCCACGGCGACAGTATTATATACGACACCGGCGCCAAACGGACACGGGAAATACGAACACCTGCAGTTGATTTTTGTTCTGTACCATCTTCTGTGCCACCTCAGTAGCATTGCACCCCCCTGCCGCTCATTCCGACCCCCCCCCCCCCCCCCCCCCCCCCCCCCGTCTACAACCACAGCCTGGCCCGCCCCTCCACAGTCCCGGCACCGGCAAGCCACAGACAACAGTCGATGTCATCATTTCGTCATGAGGCAACCCACCAGAGGAGACACTGCACTGCTGAAAGACACTTTAATATGTTCAGTGGTGCTTGTTTTAGTCTGAAATATGCGGGGCACCACCTATTAGTCCCACTGCTAACAACAATAATTCTTTGGGTCGCGGAAGCAGCGTGATGTGCTGTCTCTCCAGAGGGCGCCACCACGTCCGTCGAACGACAGTCCTCATGAGTTTGCTTGATACCGCTGGCCTCGACAGAATCGAACCAACGGCATAGACGTAGAGAGGCAGTCAACACTGAGGCCACCATGATAGCAGGGCATGAAGGACTAAAGGACTTGAGACATCTTTTGTTTTTTAATGCAGATGAAGATAATACTTAGGATTTCCAATCCAGTCTGAGACTGCGACTGCGTGTGAGGTATGCACTCTACGCTTACTCTCACAATACAGCCAGGCCCGAGAGATACAGATACCTGCAGTGTTGGTCAGGAAATTTGAGCAACAGTCTCAGACATGCATTCATTTTGTGGATGAAATTCGACTGTGTGGGCCATGTCTATCCAATATAAGTATTTGAACCCATAGTAAACCCAACTCTGGGTAGAAGCCGGTCGGGGCAGAAAAAAAAATCGCTCAAATAAATGGCTCTGTTGGGAATCGAACCCACGACCTCCCAGTCAGTAACATGTCACGCTAACCACTTCGCTAGTTGCACGATGAAGGCTTGTTTTCCACTGCCTGCTGTGCAGCTCGCTCAAGCCTTTAGGTGACGCAGCATAGCGCAGGATACTTGTTGCAGTCCTGCCTGCTTGTTTGTTGGTCTGTCTGTCTTACTGTCTGTCTGCAGAATGACTCAAGCACAGCTTTGACCTGATATTGAGGTCAGGGTGGGGGGTGGGGGGGGGGGAGGATTCCCTGTTGATTAAGGTATCAATACCAACCAGTTGCTTCATACTGACTACCGTGTGAATATCTGCTAGTGATTCCATGCTGAAAAAGGTATCAACATCTACCAGTGATACCATGCTGGTTAGGGTACCACTATATTCACCAGTGATACCATGCTGGTTAGGGTACCACGATATTCACCAGTGATACCATGCTGGTTAGGGTACCACTATATTCACCAGTGATACCATGCTGGTTAGGGTATCATTATGTTTACCACTGATACCATGCTGGTTAGGGCAGCATTAAATTCACCAGTGATACCATGCTGGTTAGGGCAGCATTAAATTCACCAGTGATACCATGCTGGTTAGGGCAGCATTAAATTCACCAGTGATACCATGCTGGTCAGGGCAGCATAAAATTCACCAGTGATACCATGCTGATTAGGGCAGCACTATATTTACCAGTGATACCATGCTGGTTAGGGCAGCACTATATTTACCAGTGATATCATTTTGATTTGGGAACCACTGAAATTTACCAATGATCCATTGCAAAGTAGGGTACCACCATATTTACCAACGGCACCATGCTGATTCAGGTACCACTACATTCACCAGTTGTGCCATGCTGATGAGGGTACAACTATACTTACCAGTGATACTACGCTTATAAGGGTACCACTATAATTATATGCAAGTAATAGCATGCTGATCTGGGTGCCACTCGATTTACAAATCATATCTTGCTGTACCGTGCTGATTAGGGTATCATAATATTTACCAGTTGTACCATGCTGATCAGGGCATCATAATATTTACCAGTTGTACCTTGCTGATTAGGGTATCATATTTACCAGTTGTACCATGCTGATTAGGGCATCATAATATTTACCAGTTGTACCGTGCTGGTTAGGGTACCATAGTATTAACCAGTTGTATCGTGCTGGGTAGGGTACCATAGTATTTACCAGTTGTACCGTGCTGGTTAGGGTACCATAATATTTACCAGTTGTACCGTGCTGATTAGGGTACATAATATTTACCAGTTGTACCGTGCTGGTTAGGGTACCATAATATTTACCGGTTGTACAGTGCTGGTTAGGGTACCATAATATTTACCAGTTGTACCGTGCTGGTTAGGGTACCATAATATTTACCAGTTGTACCGTGCTGATTAAGGTACCAATATTTACCAGTAGTTACCTTTGTGGATCTTCGATACCGACCTAATGAGAAACCTTTTAATGCTCTCTACACCATGTCTTCATCTGTGCAGGGATGGGAGGGGGGAGGAACGTGCGGGATTGGCGTCCAGATACAGAAAGGGATTTTTTTTTTGTTTCACTGGGTCCTTATTTCAATGAGCGGCTGGTGGATGTTGTGTCCACTGGGCCCTCACTGTGTTCGGCTCCATGGCCATCGGCATGACGTGTCATTTTCTGGGAACTTGTTTCCAGGCCACGTGGGTCCTGGGCATGGTGGGGTGGAAACCCATCGCCGGCTACCCGGAGTGGACGGTGGGAGTGGGGTGGGTGATCGCTACTGTTCCCCTCCTCCCTATCCCTCTCATGGCTGTCAGACAGCTGTACGTTACCCGGGTACCCTGAAGGAGGTAGGTGTGTGTGCGTGTGTGTGTGTGTGTGTGTGTGTGTGTGTGCGTGCGTCTGTGTGTGTGTGTGTGTGTGTGTGTGTGTGTGCGTGCGTCTGTGTGTGTGTGTGTGTGTGTGTGTGTGTGTGTGTGTGTGTGTGTGTGTGTGTGTGTGTGTGTGTGTGCGTCTGTGTGTGTATATGTGTGTGTGTGTGTGTGTGTGTGTGTGTGTGTGTGTGTGTGTGTGTGTGTGTGTGTGGTGTGCGTCTGTGTGTGTGTGTGTGTGTGTGTGTGTGTGTGTGTGTTGTTGTTGTTGTTGTTGTTGTTGTTGTTGTTGTTGTTATTGTTGTTTTGTTTTTTTTACGTCTTTCCACATTTTCGTGATATTAGACGAAAAACAAATTAGGGCCGGGAAAAAAAGGTTAACACAACAAGTCAAAAGAATCAACTTATCTACAGCTATAACACAAAAATAGAAAATCCACTTAATCAAAGATTTAAAAAAAAACACCAAACATATAAACTCTTCTGTCTCTTCTCACCACTAGCTGTTATCTATCACAAGTATTTGTCAATTGACTTTTAGCTAAGTGCGAAAAGAAAAGATATGTTTCACTTGAGTGTGTATGCATGTGTGTGTGTGTGTGTGTGTGTGTGTGTGTGTGTGTGTGTTGTGTGTGTGTGTGTGTGTGTGTGTGTGTGCGAGTGTGTGTGTGTGTGTGTGTGTGTGTGTGTGTGTGTGTGTGTGTGTGTGTGTGTGGTGTGGTGTGTGTGTGTGTGTGTGTGTGTTGTGTGTGTGTGTGTGTGTGTGTGTGTGTGGCCTCATTAGGGAAATTGATAAAAAGAAAAAAAATAATCATCATCAGCTATGATGAAGAAAATATATACTCCAACAAACAGGCATGTTGGCAATGATTTTCAGGGATTTGTATTTCTATGATTAGCTTACACACACACACACACACACACACACACACACACACACACCACACACACACACACACCACGCACGCACGCACGCACGCACGCACGCACGCACGCACGCACGCAAGCAAGCAAGCAAGCGCGCAGTTATAAGCTTCACAATTGAAAATGGTGTGAGAATCACTCTTTTTTACATGCTTTTTGCTCATGTCAATTAATGTGCAGAAGAACATAAGCGTTTGAATTACTCTTCTCCTTTTATCAAGGATCACAGTCGAGTTCAACGTGAAAACATTTATTTTATTTTCTATCCCGACAACCCAACTACTCACACAAACACACACGCGCGCGCGCGCGCGCGCATGCACGCACGCACGCACGCACACTCGCACGCACGCACACACGCACGCACGTACACGCACTCGCACACACACACACACACACACACACACACACACACACACACACACACACACAACGCACGCACGCACGCACGCACGCACACGCACACACACACACACACACACACACACACACACATACACACACACACATGAATATATCGACGTGAAGAATGAACAAATAAACATGGAATTACAATGAACATAAAGAACAGAACTGCAAACTCTTACTGTTCAAATGAAAACCAGTCAAGCACAGAATACCTCTGCCTGCTAGTCCGAAAACTCAGACCAA
>CM031611.1:77700492-77702992 GCA_018398815.1 Conus ventricosus
GGGATTTGGATGCTGCCAACATCAGGGCCAAGGCTATGATGGCGCTGCAAACATGGCAGGCAAATTCAAAGGTGTGCAGGCACGCATCCAGGAAATCAATGAGAAAGCTTTATATTTTCATTGTGCTGCACACTGTTTGAACCTCTGCATTGTCAAAGCCTGTTCTGTGCCAGCTGTGAAAAATATGCTCGCAGTTCTCAAAGAGCTGTCTTTGTTTTTTTCACTGTCACCCAAGAGACAAAGAAAACTTGAAGAAGTGATTGGACAGGCTGCGACCGAAAACAAGAGACAGAAGCTGGTGGACTTGTGTAGAACCCGATGGGTAGAAAGGCATCATGCTTTCGAGACATTCGCTGCCATGTCTCAAGTTGTGTTTGATTGCTTGGGTCAGATAACGCAGGAAGACAACTGGGACGGTGACACTGCCTGCAAAGCGCGGGTCTGCTCCATGCAATCTCTGATAGTGGATTCCTGATTGCATTTGTTGTGACCCGACGGTGCCTCCAGGACCTCCAGCCTCTGAGTGTGAAACTCCAAAAGCGTGCACGAGACATTGCGGATGCCTATTCGGCAATAACCAATATCACTGCCAGCCTCCAGGAACTGAGAACAAATGTCGATGATGTTTTCAGCGCTTCTTGGTTCCTTGAAGCCACTGAGATGGCCCAGAACTTTGACACCATCATCCAAGTCCCCCGGCTAAATGCAAGGCAGCTCGTGAGGGAAACCATCCTGCTGATACAGCCATGGATTATTTCCGGACATCAGTTGCTGTGCCATTCTTGGACTATCTGGTCACTCAGATGAACGATCGCTTCAAGAATGCAGAGCTTGCCCAGGACGCACTTCAGCTGATTCCGGAAAACTTGGTTCGCTTACCTGGGCCTTCCTGGCTGTTCCAGACGGTGTAAAGCACTTGGCGTTACTGTGGGACACAGACCTTCCTGACTCAGAGGGTCTGGCTGCTGAGCTTCACCGATGGAGCACCAAGTGGAGAAATTTTAACCAGCCACGAGACATTCCCTCCACCATTGAGAGCAGCTTAAAGGCCTGTGATAGGGACATGTACCCCAACATCCACATGATGCTGAAACTGATTTGCACTTTGCCAATTACCACAGCTGAATGTGAGAGGACCATTTCTGGGCTGAGGTCGTTGAAAACCTACACGCGCACATCAATGGGAGCAGGCCGTCTGAATGGTCTTGCGCTCATGAGGGTCCATCGTGACATACCCATTGATATTGAAGCAGCTGTGGACTCCTATGCTACAAAGTATAGGGCCTATATGCAGTTGCTGCCAAAGAATTTCCTGTAAACAGTGGAGCAACTATGGATGCCCCTCCTGTCCCTCTCAGTCAACCTATGTAAGTAAGTTTATGTATTTTCGTTGATCACAGTGCCTTTCTGCAAAAAAAATGTCCAGACATATTTGTGTAACAGATTCATAGTAAATAGACACCAGGAGAGGCCTCCAAAGCACCTCAGAAAGTGAAAATATCTTCAGCTTCTGGGGGCTTTGCCCCCCAGACCCCCCACCGGGTCTTTGCCCCTGGACCCCACCGGGGCCTGGGCGGCCCCTGGACCCCTGCCCCACTTTGGAACCCCCCCCCTCTCTAAGTAACTGATCCGCCCCTGATTGTTTTACTGTTCCCTGCCTCATTTCATATTTACATACAGTAAGCCAGTTCGCCAGCGCAGCACAATGACTTGTAGTTTAGCGAATTTCATGTAGCTTCATTCCCTGAGCGTGAATGCACTATGCTGATCAACCTCGCTCTGTCCATCACGGAAGGTCAACCTCTGAACTCTGAACTCCCGGAAGAACGTCAGCGACAGAGGTCAAAGTTTGCCTAGACTCTGTTTGACTAGAAGTGCCTCTGTTTCGTACTTCTCGTCAGTTTCTGAGACAAACTTCCCGTTTCCGTTTTCGTTTGAGCCTCTGTCTTTCTCTCTCTCTCTCTCTCTCGCAGTGACCTCCCTTGCTTGTCTGGTTGCCAGCAAGACGACCCTTTTCGCAGCTCCGATAAAATTTTGCTCGTTTTCACAAGAAAACGTGTAAAATGACCGTTGAAGGTCTTCCCGCAAATTTAGAAAATATGCTGAACGCCGCGCTGCGCGACATGACTTGGTCATCGTTCAAAATTGAAGGCAGTGAAAATCAGACTGTGGTGATGCTAAGGCTGACAACAATGTCCGACCGTCCCCCTGTCACGCGTCACCCAGCTCACAGTGCAGTGTTCCGGAGAAAAGGTCCGTCGCAGATCAACAGGGACAGGAGAAGGGCTGAGGAGCATCGCAAGCAAAAGGCAAATGAAGCTGCATCTTCCCCGTCTGGTCTGTTCCTGCCGACTCCACCTAGTCTAATGTACAATGGCGACAGAAGCGACAACAACAGTGGAGTCTCCTGTGCCGACACTTTTCAGCCTTCACACCAACCCCCTGGCTCTGTGCCTCTGCCTGCACCGAGTTCGATGTCCCACCACGGAACACTGCACAT
>CM031611.1:77710492-77747992 GCA_018398815.1 Conus ventricosus
TCATGTCACTGTTGTCGATTTTCACTGCATCACTGTAGTCATATTGCACTGTCTGTCACTGTATCAGTCTTGTTTATCAGTCACACTTAGAATCAGTTATTGTTCTGTCAGTTCACTGTATCATATTGTTCGTCATGTCACTGGTCAGTATTATTCACTGTCATGTCATGTATCATATTTTCACTGTCATGTCATTGTAGTCTATTTAACAATGTCTGTCATGTATCAGTATTGTTTCTGTCATGTCACTGTAGTCTAGTTTTTCACTGTCATGTCATTGCAGTTACATTTTTATTGTGTTTCCACCTCTGTCAAGATGCGTTTCTGTTTTCCACTCTGTCACCTGTTTGTTTTCACTCTTGTTTTTTGTTTGTGCGTGTTGGTCTGTCGGCATAACTATTACGGAAGCTTCCTACTGAACCTGATTAAAAACAGACTTCGTCCTCGGAAGACATATATAGTCAAAGGACCGACCCATTCAACCCGGGTGGGCGTGCGGATCCGTTGGGGATCCGGAATCGTTCAGTAAAAGTTTCACAGAGTTGGATTGCATAGAATCTATCTGTCAAGCCAGATTTAGCAGAGAGAGATGGAATGTGGATCAAACGCAAATCAGTCAATTCTGTTGTGCATCCGAATCGAGCAGCGGATACAAGATATACTGATATTGTTGAACGGATTATTTCACATTTTCCCCTTTATATGAACACTGTGGCGCTGATATGAAGGACGCCTTTTTCAGGAAAAGCTATTTTTCATGTAATGTTGAAATATTCCGTTAATATAAACCTGCGATTTTTTTTCTTTTATTTTCTTTTATTTTATTTCTTTAATTCTTTCTTCTTTTTTTTTCTTTTTTTTTTTTTTTTTTGTTTTTTTTTTGTATTTCATATAAATGTCCTATTCAAAACAAGTGTGGAGAAAGTTGTTCCGTCATTTTGTAAGATCTATTACTTCCCCTGGCCGAGAAGCATGTTCTGTTTCACTCATGAGGGGGGGGGGGGGGGGGGGCGGGGAAATGTCCTATTCAAAACAAGTGTGGAGAAAGTTGTTCCGTTATTTTGTAAGATCTATTACTTCCCCTGGCCGAGAAGCATGTTCTGTTTCACTCATGAGGGGGGGGGGGGGGGGGGGGGGGGGGGGGGGGGGGGGGGGGGGGGGGGGGCTAAAAGCGCAGATCTACGATTCATCTGACCTCGGTGGACGTTCGTGCTTTCCCCTGATTTCAGAAGCATGATGTTCCTTGCTTTTCAGAGAATAAGGAACTGCAGCAAGCTCTGGCAGAATTCGTGTCCAAGAAGCAAGGCAGTGGTCTGAAGCAATACAAATCCAGGGAGGTCAGGTAAGACTTCGGTCTTTGTTCTGTTCTTCATGGCAAGTGTTGGGGATATGATGGTCTTTGGGCCATTGTCATCGCACGGGTTATTATTCACGCAATGATCTTCGATTCATTCTCATGGCAGTTTATGTTAGTGCTATGATGATCTATGTTCTATTGTCATGTCAGGAGTGTGCTATGATTATAATCTTCGTTGTATTTGTCATAGCAAGTTACGTCATGTTTGTCAGTGCTATGATAGTCTTTGTTCTATTGTCATAGCAAGTTATGTTATGTTTGTCAGTGCTATGATAGTCTTTGTTCTGTTGTTATTGCTGGTTATGTCGGTACTGTGATAATCTTTGCTCGATTGTTAGGACAAGTTGTGTTTTGTAATAAGGTGGGCTTTGTTCCTTTGTACTAGCAATGTTCTGTCGTTGATATGATTCCCGTTGTTCTGTTGTCATGGCAAGTTATGTTAGTTATGTATTGGTCTTTGTTCTATTGTCATGGCAAGTATTGACATTTTTTATAGGATGCTCTTTGTTCTGTTGTCATAGGTGGTTGTCTCATTCGTATTTTTCCTACTGTTATGGCAGGTTATATCAGTTACATGATCGTCTTTGTTCTGTTATCATGGTAGGTTATGTCAGTGCTTATATTATCCTTGTTCTATTGCTATGACAGGTCATGTCAATGTTACGGAGATCCTTGTTCCACTGTCATAGTAGGTTCAGTCAGTAATATAATGAATTTGTTCTTTTATTATGTGGCTGGTTATGTCAGTTTTATTATCGTCTTTGTTTTTCGGTTTTAACATGGTCTTTGTTCTATTGCCATGGCAAGGTTCTGTCGGATGGTTTTAACTCCATTTTCATGGCAAGTGTCAGCCTTTGTTCCACTGTCGAGGCAAATGTCCGAATATAATGGCCTTCTTTTATTACAGTACATGTATGCTTTCGGCGAAGTTGACTGACAGTTCATGGTGCATGCATCCCTTATTGCTCATGGTGCAGTCTAAACACTACAGTTCTTGGTTTAATATAACCCCATACATTGAATGATGTAGTTTAGACATGTCACTCACCATGCCTCCCAGTCCAAGAGTATTCTACAGGGTATTTCAAGAGTGAACATGTACCTCACCATCACGCTGGCCAAGACCTTGCTACAGGGTACAGTGGAAGGGAGGGCGTGTATCTCTCCACGACTCCCTCTTCAAGGCCATTCCACAGGGTACAGTGGAGCGTGGACATTATCTCAATGTGACTCCCTGCCCAAGACCATTCTGCAGCGACGGTCTGAAAATCTGCTGAGCAGACAGAGCGAAGTAGATGTCATGTTTACATCACCTTCACCATGTGGAACATCAGGACAGAAGACCATGCAGATCTCTCAGTTCCTAAAAGTCCATCATGGGGGCCGGAATAGCTCAGTGTTAGAGCGCCGGACTCGTAATCTTGGTGATCCTGGGGTTGTGGGTTCGAATCTCCGCCGGGCCGTTTCGGCGCAGGGGGATTTTTTCATCGGAGTTAGCGTTGGTTCTGACTCCATTTCCCATACAGTCTTTCGAATGAGACTATAAACCGAGGTTCCGTGTGTGAACGCACGCATAACATCTAATATTCTTGCACATACGTAAAATCCCATCATCAACTTTCGGAAGAGAAGGCCAGTGTGGCCTTTGGTATGGATCACACGTTGCACATAGCATGCACCTTCCCTGAAGTTGGAGTACGGCTGCCTTAATAGCGGGATGAAAACAAACGGTCATACACACAAAACTCGACTCCATTTGTTGGGTAGATGGGATTAATCCTTGCCTGTGTATACAGGGAGTGTCCGCAGGAGTATCAGCTTGCGTACGCAGGGGTGGGGAGGGAGGGGGGGGGAGCCTACGTCACGTTTTCAGCATGTCTGATGAAGTTCAGCATCACTTGGACCGAAAGGAGCCATCAGCGTGACAGGTGTCCAGCCTGGGCTCTGCAGTCAGCCTCAGTGTGACCTGGTTTCAGGTCGTACTACAGGAGGCAGGACCACCTGATCGCAGCCTTCGAGGACCTCAGCCGGCAGGACGCCTTCGAGAACAGCTCTGAAGACCACGCCAACACCACGAAGAGACTGGCCTCTCTCTTCTCCAAAATCACCCTCGTCGTCAACGTGGTCAGTCGGAGTCGTCCATAACAGTGTGACCACGAGTGTATCTGACTGTTCTTCTCACCTTCGTTCTTCTCACCTCTCGCCCTTGTGTCTGTATTCGTCCATCTCTCCTCTCTCTCTCTCTCTCTCTCTCTCTCTCTCTCTCTCTCTCTCTCTCTCTCTCTCTCTCTTCCTCCTCCTCCTTCTCTTCCTCCTCCTCTTCCTTCTTCTTCTTCTTCTCCTTCTCCTCCATCTTCTTCATCTTCATTTTCCTCCTCCTCCTTTACTTTTCTTATTATTAAAGCACAGCATAGTCTTCTTAAGTTAATGTATTTTTAATCTTCTGTAACGATACTTGTGTCACACCGAAACTCTGTGTGTGTGTGTGTGTGTGTGTGTGTGTGTGTGTGTGTGTGCATGTGCATGTTGTGTGTGTGTGTTGGGGGGGGGGGGTTTGCGTGTGTGTGTGTGTGTGTGTGTGTGTGTGTGTGTCGGTCGGTATGTATGTGCAAGCGCGCAAACCCGTGTATATGTGTATGTTCTCATGAATAAAATGAACCGGGCTGTCTTCTGGAGGTTGCAATGCTTTTCTTACCTTTATTCTTTGGACATTTCACTTCCACACGTGCCTTCCTAAGCCTTGACTGTGGCTATATTAACAATACTAGCTAGTGTGTGTTCCCCTTAACTGTGGCTATACTAACAATACTAGCTAGTGTGTTTCCCTTCACTGTGGCTATACTAACAATACTAGCTAGTGTGTGTTCCCCTTAACTGTGGCTATACTAACAATACTAGCTAGTGTGTGTTTCCCTTGACTGTGGCTATACTAACAATACTAGCTAGTGTGTGTTTCCCTTGACTGTGGCTACACTAACAATACTAGCTAGTGTGTGTTTCAGTGTTAGCGTTGTCAGAGCTAGTCCCTTTTTCCTGTTCCCACTCCCATTACAAAGGATGAGTGAACTATATCTGCGCTAATCTATTCTCTCTCTCTCTCTCTCTCTCTCTCTCTCTGTGATGCAGATGCTGATGTCGGCCAAGCTGGTGGCCAGCGTGAAGTCCTCGTCCATGTCCATCATCTCCAGCCTGGTGGACAGCGCCATGGACCTGCTGTCTGGCGCCATCATGTGGTGGGCTGCCAGAGCCATCCAGACACGGAACCCCTACCAGTACCCCCAGGGTCAGGCATGGCAGGGACGTGGACACAGAGAGAGAGACAGAGAGAGAGAGAGAGAGAGAGAGAGAGAGAGAGAGAGAGAGAGAGAGAGAGAGAGAGAGAAAGAGAGAGAGAGAGAGAGAGAGAGAGAGAGACAGAGAGACAGACAGACAGACAGAGAATGTGAATATTCATTTTGACATTGTTATCAATGGTTATTCCTTGAACGTTTTTGATGGTATTCTATTCAAAGGATTTATTTTGTAGGCGTAGTGCAGGAGGTATTATCGTCATATTTTCTTCTTTTTTTTTTTGTTTAGCTTGATAAACATAACTTTTTTTTAAGGGTGAAGCGGATTGTTATTAAATAAAGTCCATTTACGACTTTATTTCACTTTCTGAAAAAGTTTTTGCGATAGCATTGATATCAGAATGAGTCATATGAATTGAAGAGTCAGCCACAGAGATCTCACGTGTCGATTAAATAAGGAGAGGTGGATATGTAATAAAACTCGTGAACAGTACAGGACCTAAGAAAGAGCTCGTGGGAAGCCAGAACTTTAATTGTAGAGATGGGTATGATCATTGTTACACATCTTTATCTATTTGTAACACTTGAAAGAAGAGGCTTACACTTTCTCTCTACCCAGTCATGTCCTCTACGTTCAACGTCAGATCCACCCCACTTCGAATCTCCAGATGGAAGCAATCAGCTACTACAGGCCGCTGCTCTTTCTCTGTCTCCGTCTCAAACATCTGAAACGAACTTCTTCTTTGCCAAAAGCCGACCCTGAACTGTTTTAGATCTGGCCTCAAAACCTTGCTTTACCCTGTCTGATTTTTACCCCTTATTTCAATCGTTTTATTTTCTCCAGGCAAGGTGTATGAGTGACATGTGGAATCGCTTTGACTTCTTGAAGCGCTAACATGGCACCGTGCTGCCGGCTGGTTTATAAACGACATGAACTGAGGCGTTCTCCTGTGCGAGACAAAGTGTACAGATTACTGTCATGGTTGATCCCCAGGAATGGGATGGAGGTGTGGTGTGTATGTCAGGGAGGGGGTGGGGTGGGGGAGGCACCTGATGATGGTGTGTTTGTGTCAGGGAGGACCAAGCTGGAGCCAGTCTCCATCGTCATCCTGTCCGTGGTGATGAGCCTGGCCTCCGTTCAGATCCTCCGGGAGTCTGTGGAGAAGATCGCCCTGCTGGTCAGCGACCCCACCGCCTTGCCCGCCGTGGGGCCGACCACCTTCACCATTGCTGGCACCACCGTGTAAAGACACACCGTGTACCGACTGCACTGACACTTCACATGCTGCACACGTTGTAGTGACCACACCGTTGTACCGGACATGGCACTGACCACCTTCATCATTGCTGGCACCACCGTTGGTAAGTGACCACACCGTTGTACCGGACATGGCACTGACCACCTTCATCACTGCTGGCACCACCGTTGGTAAGTGACCACACCGTTGTACCGGACATGGCACGGACCACCTTCATCACTGCTGGCACCACCGTTGGTAAGTGACCACACCGTTGTACCGGACTTGGCACTGCCCATTTCCGTCATTGCTGGCACCACTGTCGGTAAGAGGCCCCAGCGTCGGGAGAGGTCCGTTGTCTCAGTGGCCTTCCTTCCTGTCCTACCACGGCCATCAAGTCCAGGATGTTCTCCACAGGAGAGGTGCCGGGTCCTTTGCTGTGAGAACTGACCGGGCTTCACAACCGATTTGGGATTTTTCCTGAGGGCGATTGGTCACGTTTGTGACGGGAAAACTCGGACGTGACAGGGCGTTAAGGGCGATTGGTCACGTTTTGTCACGAACTCAGACTGACAGGGCCGTTATGTCAGTTTCATCTACCAGTGTCGCTGCGTGCGGACTAATCCATACACAGCTCCCAGACATTGCTACATGGCGAGACGACACCACGCAACATTTACAGCTGATGGGCAATACTAGAGAAAGGATTTGAAAACGAGGTCTCAGTGATACGATTGCGCAATTTTGACCTGCGCATTAGCCCAGCGTGCGGGTCAGATCTTGGGTATCTACCTAAGATTGTCTCTGCAACACAATCATAGAAGTATCTGTGTTTGCACATGGGTACACGTGTGTGTGTGTGTGTGTGCTGGTGGTGTTGTGTGTGTGTTGTGTGTGGTGTGTGTTGAGCGAGTGAGTGTGAGTGTTGTGTGTGTGTGCGCTGTGCGTGACTGGGTGGCCCAAGTGTGTTGATCAGTATATGCAGTATGTGCATACATGCACATGTGTGTGTGTGTGTGTGGTGTGTGGCAGTGGTCAAGTTCATTCTGTGGCTGACCTGTCGGCCGGTGGCCAGTCCCATAGTCAGGCACTGGCTATGGACCACCGTAATGACGTCATGTCCAACAGCGTGGCCATCATCTGTGGCTATCTGGGTATACATCTATCTCTCTCGCTCTCTCTTTGAGACAACCTTTCCATTTCCATTTGACACCCCCCCCCCCCTTTCTCTCCCTCTCTGTTGTATCTTTGTCAGTGTGTCTGCCCCCCCCCCCCCCCCCCTCGCTCTCTTGCTCGGTCTGTCTGTCTCTCTCTTTGAGACAACCTTTCCATTTCCATTTGACACCCCACTCCCCTTTCTCTCTCTCTCTGTTGTATCTTTGTCAGTGTGTCTGCCCCCCCCCCCCCCCCCCCCCTCGCTCTCTTGCTCTGTCTGTCTGTCTGTCTCTCTCTCTCACTCTCTCTCTAAAATCAAGACTCGGTTCCACAAGATAACCAAGAACTAAAGTACACTGACAATCCCAGGGCTTTGGAAATAACTAAGGACTACAGTCCTCTGACAATCCTTTATTTTCATAGATAACTAAAGACCTCAGTGCGATGAAATTCCCCAGGTATCACAGTACAGACCACTGACATTCCCCAGGTGTCAGTATACAGACCACTGACATTCCCCATTAGAGTACAGACCACTGACATTCCCCAGCAGAGTAATACCACGACATCCCACAGGTACAGACCACTGACATTCCCCATCAGGGTACAGACCACTGACATTCCCCAGGTGTCAGAGTACAGACCACTGACATTCCCCATCAGAGTACAGACCACTGACATTCCCCAGGTGTCAGAGTACATACCACTGACATTCCCCATCAGGGTACAGACCACTGACATTCCCCATCAGGGTACAGACCACTGACATTCCCCAGGTGTCAGAGTACAGACCACTGACATTCCCCATCAGAGTACAGACCACTGACATTCCCCATCAGGGTACAGACCACTGACATTCCCCAGGTGTCAGAGTACAGACCACTGACATTCCCCAGGTGTCAGAGTACAGACCACTGACATTCCCCAGGTGTCAGAGTACAGACCACTGACATTCCCCATCAGAGTACAGACCACTGACATTCCCCATCGGAGTACAGACCACTGACATTCCCCAGGTTTCATAGTACAGACCACTGACATTCCCCATCATAGTACAGACCACTGACATTCCCCATCAGAGTACAGACCACTGACATTCCCCAGGTTTCACAGTACAGACCACTGACACTCCCCAGGTTTCAGAGTACAGACCACTGACATTCCCCATCAGAATACAGACCACTGACATTCCCCAGTTCCAGAAACAGAAGGACTAAAGTCCACTCATAACCCTCCGTTTTTAGAGATAAGCAATGATTGAAGTCCCCTGGCAATCCTCAAGCTTCAGACATAACTAATATATAATAATAATAATAATAAATCGAGCTTATATAGCGCTCTTCGATGAGAGAAGAAGACTCATCCTCAGAGCGCTTTACAATACAAGAAAAATAAAAGTTTCCATAAACATTGCACAATATTGGGAAAAAGGCATCAAAACAATAGGTCACAAAGCAAGCACTAAAACAGATGCTCAAGCCACGTCCCCCCACTCTATCCCCCCTCCCCCTGCACCCCACACACACACACACACACACACCGCCACTCCACACACACCACACACATGACATCATATGAACAACGCTCGACACGAATTTGGGAATAGAAGAAAAGAACCAACCCCCCTCCCCACCCCCACACCGCCTCCAATTTCGTGAACACTGCACGGGATACAATATAAAACATGCAGAAGGGAGCACCCACACGCACAGACACAGACACACACACAAAGGACAAACTCAACACGAAGCAACAAAAACCCACGCGCATAAACGCACACACACCAACGCACACACGCAAAAGCACATAAGCATTCAGGCACGGAAGCGCGCGTGCACATACAAGCGGCGAAAGGATGGAGAATGCATGGGAAACACGCATTAACTCGTACGCTATGAAGAAAGACAAAAAGACTTCTGAAAGAGATGCGTTTTGAGACCAGATTTGAACGCAGAGAGAGTCTGTGAAGAGCGGAGCTGGGAGGGGAGGGAGTTCCAGACAAGGGGGGCTTGATAACTGAAAGAACGTTGGCCAAAGGATTTTTCAGTTTCAAGCGGGAAGCTTGAGAAGTTTGTCACTGCTAGAGCGGAGAGTGCGAGAGGGTTGATAAGTGACAAGTGTGTTGGAAAGAAACTAATGACTAAAGTCCACTGACGACTCCCACTTTCAGAATTTGTGTGTACTAAAAAATCCACTTGCTATTCCTCGGTGTCAGATATAAGGACTAAAGTCCATTAATGATTCCCACTTTCGAAAAAACAACAACTATGGACTAAAAAAAATTCCACTGGCTCTTCCTCGCTGTTAGATACAAGGATTAAAGTCCACTGAATGATCCTCACGTATTTGCAGAACAAGGACAAGAGTCCCCACGTTTCAGAGGTAAGCAGGGATTAAAGTTTCCTGACGATGCTCAGGTTCCAGCGAGAACTCGGGACTAAAGTCAGCTGACGTTGTGCCGTTTCCTAGGTTCCAGAAACTTCCAGGCCAAGGCCCAGCTGACCGGGTTTATCTACACGGATCCCATCGTGCCATCCTCATCAGCTGCTACATCATGTACAACTGGTGGAAAACTGGCTCTGGTGTGTGTGTGTGTGTGTGTGTTTTAGTGTGTATGTGTGTGTTTGTGTTTGTGTTTGTGTGTGTGTGTGTGTGTGTGTGTGTGTTTCTCTATCTCTCTGATCCTTTATTGTCCTACATTGGAGCAAATTTCAAATTCTTTAAAAGGCTTGGAGTATTTTTTTCAGTGAAAACGTACGTTTTCTGAGTCCTTTATTTATCCATTGTTTTTGGTTTAAAAAAATAAAATAAACAAAAGCAAAAAATGAAAAAGCACTTTTTCCATAACTTCGTCTTGAACGTATTTCGTCTTTAATTCTTTCATCCTTCCCCCCCCCCCCCCCCCCCCCCCCCTCCCCCTCTTCACCCCTTTTGACAATCTTTACTTCTCGATGTCAGATACATCTCAGTTTTGCCAATGTTTAATCCGCTTCGTCACTCTTGATGTGCTCTTTTTCAATCTGTGATTTCCTCTGTCCGTCTTGATATTCTTCATCAATCTTTAGTTCACCGTGTCCATTGTTAATCCCCTTCGTCTTCCCTCTTTGCTATCTTTCAGAACAAATCCGACTGCTGACGGGGCACACTGCTAGTCAGGACTTCCTGTCGCAGCTGACGTGGATCGCCATGCACCACGATCCGCGAATCACGCACATCGACACCCTGGCCGCCTATCACTACGGCAACAACTTCCTCGTCAAGGTCGACATCGTCCTTCCGGAAACCATGAACCTGAGGGACGCGCATGACATCGGAGAAGCTCTGCAGCGGAAGTTGGAACGCATCTCGGAAGTGGAACGCGCTTTCGTGCACGTAGATTATGAATATCGCCATAAGCCTTCCAGCGAACATAAGATCATTTAAACGCCCATTTTCTATCGGTGTGCTGATAAGGCCTCGTCCAATGAATGGCTTACAGCACATTTTGAGGACGTTATGATAGTCTTCATGTTTGAACTCAGGTCTTTGAGGGATCGGAGAGTGGAACCCCCTCAGGTTTGAACCTCTTTTCCCCACTCAGACTTGCAAATTATTGGGTTTGAACCTCTTTTCCCCCACTCAGACTTGCAAATTATTGCTAGTTTGACAGAGTGGTCAAGTCATCCTGCATTCCAAGAATTCTAGTCCATATTCTTGCCAATTCTTTGCTCAATTTTCAAAACATTTTGAGCACACCCTTTTTTTCTAAATGAGTTTGGAGATGCTGGCAAAATACCACATACCATCACATACCATGCTGAAATAAAATAATGGAAGGGACTGAACTTTAAACCAGATGGTCATAATTAACATACCCCCACCCTCATCCAATTTTTTCAGCAGATGTATATAAACCTCAGGTAACGCTTTGGAGGCTTTTAAAAAGACTGAATTCAAGTTAAAACCTGGAAGGTCACGTGATTGCTACAAGGTTAGCCGGTCTCGACTTTTTCAAACATTCTAATAGACAATGTTCAGAAATCCACAAGGGAGGTTATTCTGTGTTAGAGCCATGTTCAACAAAAATGACCCGCCATTTTCATAGGACAAATGGCACTAGCGTGCATGCCCAGAGCAACTGAGACCTATCAGCTAGCCTAACAGGTTAACCAGAGAGGAAGTGCCAAAACATGAGTGTGAAACCGTGCGACAGTAATGCAGACAGTTGATATCTGATTGTTATGTTAGTGTACATTTAAAATCAAAATTTGACTCTCGATTAAGAAAGAGATACACCTGTTGTTGCCCAAGATTTGCTAAACTGATGAAAGCTGATTCTATTTGCAATGGAAAGATTTGAGTTATCTCCCCCCCCCCCTTTTTTTTCCCATTTTGCCCCTTTAGTCAGCTTCAAAGTTCTGTCAGAGAGACAATGCAAAAACATGGGTGTGAAACGAGGCGCCTGCAATGCGGACACTGTGTGACAAGCAGTTTGACTTCACTGAATATGATCATTATCGATCGATTACGAAATGCACATCACTGGTTTGATACGACGTTTCTTCAACAATTGACAGATGCACGAACTGCATCAATATCTTGACCTGTAATCTGAGAAAAGGGTTAACTATATTTCTTGGTAAAAGAAAGACAGGCAATTTTCTCCTGGGTTTCTTTTCCGCAGGAGGTCTATTACATACTGTGTCTTGCACAATACAAGTGAACCCCAGGAGGTCTATTACATACTGTGTCTTGCACAATACAAGTGAACCCCAAAAGGTCTGTTACATACTGTGTCTTGCACAATACAAGTGAACCCCAGGAGGTCTGTTACATACTGTGTCTTGCACAATACAAGTGAACCCCAGGAGGTCTGTTACATACTGTGTCTTGCACAATACAAGTGAACCCCAGGAGGTCTGTTACATACTGTGTCTTGCACAATACAAGTGAACCCCAGGAGGTCTATTACATACTGTGTCTTGCACAATACAAGTGAACCCCAGGAGGTCTATTACATACTGTGTCTTGCACAATACAAGTGAACCCCAGGAGGTCTATTACATACTGTGTTTGCACAATACAAGTGAACCCCAGGAGGTCTGTTACATACTGTGTCTTGCACAATACAAGTGAACCCCAGGAGGTCTGTTACATACTGTGTCTTGCACAATACAAGTGAACCCAGGAGGTCTATTACATACTGTGTCTTGCACAATACAAGTGAACCCAGGAGGTCTATTACATACTGTGTCTTGCACAATACAAGTGAACCCCAGGAGGTCTATTACATACTGTGTCTTGCACAATACAAGTGAACCCCAGGAGGTCTATTACATACTGTGTCTTGCACAATACAAGTGAACCCCAGGAGGTCTGTTACATACTGTGTCTTGCACAATACAAGTGAACCCCAGGAGGTCTGTTACATACTGTGTCTTGCACAATACAAGTGAACCCCAGGAGGTCTGTTACATACTGTGTCTTGCACAATACAAGTGAACCCAGGAGGTCTATTACATACTGTGTCTTGCACAATACAAGTGAACCCCAGGAGGTCTATTACATACTGTGTCTTGCACAATACAAGTGAACCCAGGAGGTCTGTTACATACTGTGTCTTGCACAATACAAGTGAACCCCAGGAGGTCTATTACATACTGTGTCTTGCACAATACAAGTGAACCCCAGGAGGTCTGTTACATACTGTGTCTTGCACAATACAAGTGAACCCAGGAGGTCTATTACATACTGTGTCTTGCACAATACAAGTGAACCCCAGGAGGTCCGTTACATACTGTGTCTTGCACAATACAAGTGAACCCCAGGAGGTCTATTACATACTGTGTCTTGCACAATACAAGTGAACCCCAGGAGGTCTATTACATACTGTGTCTTGCACAATACAAGTGAACCCCAGGAGGTCTATTACATACTGTGTCTTGCACAATATAAGTGAACCCAGGAGGTCTATTACATACTGTGTCTTGCACAATACAAGTGAACCCCAGGAGGTCTATTACATACTGTGTCTTGCACAATACAAGTGAACCCCAGGAGGTCTATTACATACTGTGTCTTGCACAATACAAGTGAACCCCAGGAGGTCTATTACATACTGTGTCTTGCACAATACAAGTGAACGCTGCTGAGAAATCTTGGAGGGCTGGACGGATGAGCTTCAGGAAGACATAGACAGCCACCCATCCATCTTCATCAGGCCGAGCAAGGATCATGAACTGCTAGGGACAAAAGCTGACAGCCAGTACCTCAGACTGCAGTTGTAACAAGTGGAAAAATTTGCCTAAAATATTCTTTATTTGCATAAAATACACACTCTCTCTCTCGTTTGTGTTTGTGGTCATGTGTGCGCACGCATGTGCGCATATGCATATGTGTGTGTGTGTGTGTGTGTGTGTGTGTAACACAGACAGACAGTGATTTACAGAATGGTCAATGGATAACAAAGAATTGTTCACTTTATTGGAATAAGGAATACTTTGTACGGCCTTCTCATAACACACAAGTAAAACATTGTGTGCTAAAATCACAGAAACATATTATTTACATGAGTTAGCGGAGACAAGCGATGTTCACACACAGCAAGTTTTTCATTTTCTTCTGCAATAAAACATGACCAACAGTGATCGCAATAAAACATGACCAACAGTGATCGAAAGTATAAGGGAAAAAAGCAAACGAACGAAAATACTGTTAAAAAAAAAAAATTGCAATTCAGTATCAAATAGACATGACCCAAATAAATAAAACTTGTGGAAAAAAAAGTCAGCACAAAAATGTACAAGAATGGACAAACAGGCATGACTAAAAGCTAGGATTGTTTTTGGTATCAGCTGTAGCGTAAAAGACTTAATGTTATGATGCGTGTGGTGAGATGATTGCGAAGGAAGGCAACCCGAGCCAGAGCACGCACAGACTGCCCCAGCAGGCAGTCTGACAGCTGCTCGCTGTGGGGGCGGCTTATCTCCCTGTAGAAGCACAGGGCACTCTCAGAGCACTCTCACTCTCTGGGCAGTGCACTGACCCAGTCCATCAACAGGCAGTACACTCTGCAAAGGCATGGGAGAGTTGAAATTCTCGTGGCAATCCTGTTCAGAGGTTGTTACTGCTTTGGTGCACAGTTTAAAAAATAATAATAATAATAATAATAAATAAATAATGACTGAATATTGCATAGCAAAATTAGAATAAATAAGTACATAATAAATAAACAAATAAATAAATAATGACAGAACAAAAAATGATTTTCTACTTGACCTCTATCCCTTAAAAAGAACATTTATCTTGTTTGTATAGATGAAGTGGTGTTTACCTTTGAAAAGCTGAACTGGAAACAACTTTGGTTATACTTCATCTTCATTTTTCACCTTTTGTCTTTCTTCTATTGTCACTTACTAATGTATGCGTTGGGTTCCCTGGCACACTTTTTGCAACCAACCTTGCTCAGGCCAGTGAACAAATGAACTTTGTACCATGGCACTCACAGCTGTGTGCATGCAGTAACTTGGACAGTGCAGGTTTACACAAAGCAAGCGCTGCACTCCAATGTCAGAAAGTGGACAGGTGTGGTCAGTGTGGAAGCCAAAAATTTACGCTAATGCTCTTACCATCTGAACAGTGATCTGTTTTCACCACTTACATGGTCTTGGCATCAGCAATCGTGGGGACGGGGGACTCTGAACGACTGGAATTAACTGCTGACACGGTTTGGGGGGAAAAAAAGGAAGGAAATGACCGAGGTCGTGACTCTGTCCTTTCTTTCTATCCTTGAAAAACGTTATGTACATTATCATAATTAGAGAGTTGGAATGAACTGCAATTCACCTAACTCTCAATCTACACAAGTAATCAACATCCAACATTATGTTTACTTGCAAACATTATTAAAGCATTCTGATTACTGAAGCTCTCTAGGCATACAAATCACAGGAAACAATTGAAACACTTTTTTTTTACCATAGACACACCATAGTATTGTTTGACCATAGACACACCATAGCATTGTTTGACCATAGACACGCCATTGCATTGTTTGACCATAGACACACCATAGCATCGTTTGACCATTTACACACCATAGCATTGTTGACCATATACATACCATAGCATTAAAAATTTTTTAAAAAAAATTGAAACACATTTTTTCCCAACAATTTATTATCATCTCTACAGATCTGTTATATGTAGGTAGTGTCAGCTGAAGTAAGTAAGTGTGTGTGTGTGTGTGTGTGTGTGTGTGTGTGTGTGTGTGTGTGTGTGTGTGTGTGTGTGTGCGTGCGTGTGTGTGTGTGTGTGTGCACGGGTGCATGCACTCACCTGCATGATTGTGAGTGTGTAAGCATGTGTGTTCGTGCACATGCATGCATGCATATGTGTGTGCTTGTGCATCTATGTTCATGTGTAAAACCTCAAAGTGAAAAAGGAACATTTTCAAGTTCAATGCAGGCTTCTTTTCCAAAGAACATAACAAAAGACAGTCATGTTTCTCACACAAAAAGAGACAACGATGAACAATTTTCAAACACTGCATGGCTCATTTCTATGGCAGGGTGTCAACAACAGTTTCCACTTAAGTACCATCAGCTGTGAGAGCAAACCTTCGTATTTTGATATCAGCCTTTTTTTTCCTACCTCAAATCACTCATGTTCTGTTTTGATGTAACAAATGTTGCCAGCAACAGTGACTTGTCAGACCTTGCATAGTATGTAACACATGTACAACAGGTAACAGGGGGGGGGGGGGGGGGTGTTCATACAAAGTCATGATATGGCACTTCATAATCGGCTGGGGCTTTAAGCACCATGAGTTTGTAAGTAATCAGCTGGGGCTTTAAGCACCATGAATTTGTATGCACCTTTATGTTCATGATAAAACTATGTCCAACAAATTAACAGAAAAGTCACCATGCATACATGTCTGCACACGTGCATAACACACAGACACACACACAGAGACACACACATACATGCACACAGTCTGGGAACACAACTTTTGATCTCCATTAAACAGATAAAGACAAATAAGACAAACAGTTCACAATGACAATTTTGTTAATGCTCATGGGTGAAAATACAACCCCGATCTTCCAAGCCAGTTTCAACATACCCTAATGCAGAAGGAAAGACACAGACAAACTTCATTTTCCAACATGTCTGACAAATCAAAGTCCAGAACTTGTGACTAACCAGTTAAAGCTCTGTTGTTGAATTATCCATATCTAAATTCAGGGTTGTTGAGGTCAACGGTGGTGCGGCAAGCTTCATGCTTGGCCCAATGCATGATGTTATTCAAGCAACTGCTCAAATGCAATCACAGAACACATCTTTTCTCATGATGACAACCACTTAACACAGAAAACAGGAGTCTACAGGTTTAAGCTAAGTAAATCCAGAAAACTGAGAAAAAGAGAGACCGATTGATCAATGAAAACAAAAACTGAGTTATCAAACTCTTTTGAAATGAGAAATGTACAACAGTTAACAACAGGCTTTTTTGTTTTCATCGAACCTTCAATAAAGGAACACATATGAACACAGAAGCATGCTCTATTAAAGTTGTACAAATCTTGAAAATGCAGTAAATGTATCCGAGAAAAAAGAGACACAGAGACAGCCTGACAGAGCGAGTGATAGTGTGTCTGTCTGTCTAAACAAGGTGGGGGATTGGGTTGGGTTGGGTATACATGGACGCTGAGACACAGTAGAACAGAAGTAATAATCACAAGGAAAAGAGCATTTAACAGAAAGGTATTTGATAGAATTTTGCACAGTTGGGGTTTGAACATCGAGTACCATTAACACATAAAAACAAACATCCCATACATCAAACTCGCAATGCAAACATTCTTGAGCACACATACACACATGCATCTACACACAAATATTACAAATTCAAGAGAAAGGGATTCAGTTACAACAAAAACAAGCCTAATCACTCAATCTTGACTCATCCTGTCTTCAAGTCCATGGAATTCTGAAATGTACTGAAAACCCCATTTATGTCAACAATGTCAAGAATCGTCGCCATCACCTGGACAATGCATGGAGGACAGACACCTGCTCATTTCCATTTACAACACAGATGCATTATCTCCAAATCATGTTCCTGCAAATCCAGGTTCCCTCCCTTCCCACTCTTTCCCGATCCAAAGATTTGCTTTTTGTAATACTGTTCTGTATCACTTCTGTTTTTATCTCAAGATCATGATTCTGTTTCCTGTATAACCTCAACAACAGCCCTGATGTGGCCCTTTGCGGTCGGCTGGGCTATAAGCAACATTATCTTATCTTATCTAACCTCAACAACCCAAGCCTGGAAGAAAACGCAGACAGACCTGTGCACACAGCACAGACCACCATCCAAACATACAACCTCCACGACACTGCAAAGTCAAAAAGAATTTAGATCTAGTTGCAAAGTGAGGCAACTGCAGTGGAATTCTAAACAAATTTTTAACAGTATTTACAATAAGTCTGCCCAACAACAAGGACAAACGAATCACAAGACAAAATACGACGAGTTTCGACCTTTTAGGTCTTCTTCAGGCAAGATAAACAATGCTAGGGACAAAGAAAACGAAGAACAAGCAATCGCTTATCTTTGTCAAATTGTGCAAGGAGAACAAGCATGAAAATATGGTCCGAACTGAAAATAATGGACCTGCCGAAGGATTTGGATCAAACTTGCCACTCCAAGTTACCTCATAAGCTTGCGGATGTGGTACCCATCTTATTCCAAGTTATCTTGTAAGTCGTCTTTAGTAAGTTCAGATTCTCATTAAAGAATTTCCGAGGATTAAGAGTTTCCACTGCATCAATATGAACGTATGCGTCAATATATAATTTTCACAACAACAAAAATCTCCAACTATCTCACAAACACCCTGCTTATCTCTGTGATCCCAACTGTTTGCTCCTGGCACAAGTGTTCTTCTGATTATGTATTTCACAGTAAACATAAACACACACACACACACACACACGCACACACACACACTCACACACATCATGTACTCATCAGATGCTGTTCCATTAAGGTATTGCAGATGTCAACTATAACTGCTGTACTATCTTCTGGAGTTGTTTAAATGGGAATACAGACTCAAGTTGCTGCTTCTAACATTTTCAATAGTTTCACAGAAGTAAACTTTTCTATTCACTTAAACCAAATGAAGATGTCAAGGTACAGATACACACCAAAACAAGCACACAAACCAAAAAATT
Organism: Conus ventricosus; assembly: GCA_018398815.1. Classification (NCBI taxonomy): domain Eukaryota; kingdom Metazoa; phylum Mollusca; class Gastropoda; order Neogastropoda; family Conidae; genus Conus; species Conus ventricosus. The sequence goes on from CM031611.1 coordinate 77,728,756, forward strand.
CACTCTGCACACAAGTGTTCAAAAGGTCAAAGTCTCACAGCCTAAAGACCACAGAGAGCTGCGAACTGTTTACAACTGCCATCTCCTGCATCATCGAAGACACAGTCAGTCACTTTCCTTCTGCCACATTAACCTTCCCCGAACTGAAACAGGGATTCATTCACCAATGGGTGGGCAAAGACGGTTTTTTTTTTAGCTGTAAACATCCAAATCCACGGTAAAATGACAGATCAGTGTAGTGGCCCCAGCTGGTCTACCTGCCTCAGTTCATTCCTTTATGTTTCATGTCATCCAGTCTGGTTAGCTATCACTGCTGCATGTCTTGCCTGTCAGTGTCAGTACAGAAGAGTCCACTCTGGGCTGACAGCTGCCCTGATCTCCAATCGTATGGATACTTCACACAATGTTCACTTTTGGTATGGACTGTCTTTGTTTCTGACTTGTGCATCTTTTAACACCTCTCTCTACAATCTTAAAAGAAAAAGGTGAAGAGTGAAGAGAAGAGTGGAAGGTTGTATTCAGGTAACAGACTTGTCATGGAAGTCTTTTTTTCTTTTTTCGCAATGTTGACAACTCGACCATATCATGCCAGACATTTGTTCACAATCTCAATAGTTAACAACCATGGAAGACATCTGTTCACAATCTCAATAGTTAACAACCATGGAAGACATCTGTTCACAATCTCAATAGTTAACAACCATGGAAGACATCTGTTCACAATCTCAATAGTTAACAACCATGGAAGACGTGTTCACAATCTCAATAGTTAACAACCATGGAAGACGTGTTCACAATCTCAATAGTTAACAACCATGGAAGACATGTTCACAACCTCAATAGTTAACAACCATGGAAGACGTGTTCACAATCTCAATAGTTAAACACCACAGAAAACATTTGTTTAGAATCACAGTAGCTGGCAACCAAGGATGACAATTGTACACAATCTTGATAGTCAACAACCATGGAAGACATTCCTTCACAATCTCAACAGTTGACAACTACAGAAGACATTTGTTTAGAATCTCAAAACTTGACAACCATGGAGGACGTTTGTTCACAATCCCAACAGCTAATAATGAAGGATGACATTTGTTCACAATTTAAAAGGTCAGAATGTTTATTCTATACCCAATACACACATAAAGCAGATTTTCATGAGGAAAACATTTTTTTCATCATTAACAGTTAGTATCTTCATGTTTAAAGCAGCTGAAACAAAATTAGTTTAAAACCCTTCCACCTATTAAAGCAGTTTCCACATGATCCTCTCTTTGAAAAAATTCAGCAAATACGGTGACTACATTGTATAAAATCAATATGTATTAACTCCTACAAAACGTATCCATGAGAAATCTGTCCTTTCAAACCTGTCCCTCATTTCCAAAGCAACAATGCAAAACAATGAAGTACACAGTTTGATCACAACAATGGAGAATGAGGATAAAGGGGTTGTGTGAGTCATTTCAATCTGTCCTTTTAAACCTGTCCCTCATTTCCAAAGCAACAATGCAAAACAATGAAGTACACAGCTTGATCACAACAATGGAGAATGAGCATAAAGGGTTGTGCGAGTCATTTCATTCCCAAGCAAAAACTCATGAATATGATTTTTCAATCATGTGCACGATCTATCACAACCATAAACTTGCAAATGGCCATATCACAACCTTTTTTTCTAGTTTGCATGTGACCATAGCCCACATGACTCTCTTTCACTAACAAGTAAATGTTTCTGATGATCATTTCCAGAAGTCCATACATGAAAATATACAAAAAAAGTACATTCTCTCCTCAGCATACAAGATCTAATGGTAAGAGAGGTTCTAGTACATTGTCTGAAAGTGAAAGAAATGCTGAGGTTCTAGTACATTGTCTGAAAGTGAAAGAAATGCTTCAGTTTTCTTGATATATGCTGAACCATGAAAATACTGAAAAAGCAGATCTGATAATCTGCTGACTGGAGATCACTAGACACGTTACGCACCATGATACAAAATGGAAAAAAAAAAAAAGCTTATGAAAATGACAGCAAACAAATGCAAGCCAGTTTCACTGATCAGTTCATCACAGAAGTTCCTGGCATGGACAGGAAGGATTGCCAGGCCTCTCACTGCTGACAGCTTTGGCACTGGAGATGATTCATGACCAGTACAACCTCAGTGAGTGGACGTGTTCACAAATGGATCCTTAAAGGCAACAGTGAAGAACAGAGGAGCATGCATCTTTATCAAACACATCTTTCCAACAGGAAGAATTTCCTCCAACTACTGAGCTGAGTCAGAAGCTCTGCTCCATGCTGCACAAAGGTTCAGAAAGTCAACAACCCACCACCCAAGATTGCCTTCTTCACAGACTGCAGGTCCCTGTACAGGGAAGAGAACAGCAGCTGAAAAACTTTTTTTAAAAGCCCTTCATGATCTTTCAAAATGATCCACCATTGTACTCCACTTGATTACATCCCACTGTGGGATCACTGGGAATGAGAAGGCTGATGCTCCATCTAAGGCAGGCAACAGTATGGAGCAGACACAGTGACCAACAGAGAGGCCAATACTATCATCCACAACTAATATCAAAACCAGTGGAAGAGAAGGCAGAGTACAGACTGTGGTGCTGATCCAATCCATCGGCCCCAGAGATACCAGCAAACAATTCTCTTCAGATTGATGAGAAGTGGCCACTGCAGACTGCTGAGCCACCTCAGCCGAATTAAGATTGCCCACACAGACAAATGTCCATGTGGCACTGGGTCTCAGACCCAGAACACATCCTCCACCACTTTCCAACCCACGATGTTCTATGGGGTCAAACCTGGCCAGAGGGTGCAGAACTGCAGATGCAGCTTTGGGGAAGCCGTCAAGACCTCAAGACGACTGCGGGTCTGAACATGGCGACAGGATTGAAGATCTGATGCAACCAGAAAATAAAAAAATTGACTGCAGAAAAATTAATCAGTGAAGAGGTACAGGGATCCTGGGAACAAGAGGGGGCCATCAACTGAGCAAACGTGTGGGTGGTCTCTACGAAAATTCTTGAAGAAAATTACTACCTTTCCAAAACAGAAGGCAATACTGAGTGAAACAGAAACTGGCATTTATTATGGCTGAGACAAAAACAATATCTAGAAATGGATTTAAAAGATTCTAAACGTTTAAGCCTTATGCACCTTCTGTGTATAGAGCATACATGCCTACCCCTAAAAATGAATTTCAGTAGCACTGGTTTCAAATTTCAGTAGCACGGACTCAAAATCAGTAGCATTCGTTTTTTTCTTTTGTATATCAAGATCATGATTTGTTTCTTTCGACATCACATTTGCTGCAAAAAAAAACCGTTATCGGTTTCAGAGTTTTGATTTCTTTCATTTTCTTTTCCAAAGCTACCACATTCTTTTCGTGACGTGGACCTTCAATGTGTCTGTTTATGTCGTCTATACCACCATGTTTTACAGAAAATGCACTGTCACAAATCACGCACTTTGCTTTTGAATCATCAGAGTCCAATTTCGCAATGAAGGGAAATTTGCCACTGTATTTGTTCAGGAACTTCTGTGACGGCTGACGCATTTTTGAAGCAGGTTCATCGGCATCACCAGTTGGCACATCCATTCATTTTCTCTTTGTATTAGACGCCATGTTTCGCGAAACCTCAATTACTTGCGATATCCAGTTTAGTATTTCTGCTTTTAAAAGCATCGTTTGCTTGAATAACTAAGTTTAACGTCCCTCTATAGCAGAAGCCGTTGGAGACATATGCTATTCGTCTGCTTGATGAAGACGGGCTTTACGTCCCTTTTACCATTCGGTGTTCTGCTTCTGCTTTCAAAAGCATCGTCAGCTTCAACTCGCGATTCATTTTAAGTAAATTTTGTTCAAAAAATCTTTTTACCGTAACGAAAAATAATTTCCGTAATCCCCATAGCTACTTCATTTTTTGGTTAATTGCTGTAGAAAATACGGAAGTTCCGTAGGGGTGGGCGTGTATGATAGAGCATGCAACCACAAAATTTACACATTTGGATCCCTACTTCATGGCAAACAGATCCAAATGAAACAGACATGCATTGAGTAAACAAAACCAACACATTGAGCAAACAAAACCAATACAAAAATAAATGAAATAACAAGCTTTCACCACTAAAACTCTGGTTCCAGTTACAACCAGCCTTCCAGGTCAGTTTTGTCTGCTTTCATGCACATAACAAATGACAAAGAGGAAGACTGATCAACTTGACTCACACCCTCTGGGAATGAGTCTGCTTCAATGCTTAGTTAAATAAGTATTATGGCAAGAACAAACAAACAAACAAAAAGAAAATATAAAACAAAAACTCAAGAACTAAAATCTGGAAACTGGTGAACCTCACCACACTGGCTCTAGATTAAGAAGAGAGAGGGTGGGGCAAAGGACAAAGGGAGAACAAGGGCTTATCAAACCTAATTCTGTCCTTTGTTGTGGTGGCCATGTCGGTGGAATATTCACGAACTGCAGGATGCGCCCACTCTCACAGGTTATCTGTCACAAAGTATGTGCAAGACTTAAGAAAAGAAGCAAGGGCAAAACAAGAAATGTGGAATCAATGGGGAAAAGGGGTATTAGATTTACCATACTGAGGCCTCAAATGGTCAACATGATGTGTGCTCTTGCATGTATGATGCAGTGTGTCACAATGCGTTCTGTGGTATTTAAAGACTGGTCTGGCTTATGTGTGGTGCGGTGTGATGTGGCATGGTGATGTGAAGTACTGTGTACATGTGAGGTGCAGTGTGATGTGGCATGGTGTGAGATATATGCTTATGTGAGGTGTGGTGTAATGTGGCATGGTGATGTGAGGTACTGTATGTGTGGTGCAGTGTGATGTGGCAGGGTGATGTGAGGTTCTGTATGTGTGGTGCAGTGTGATGTGGCATGGTGTGAGATATATGCTTATGTGAGGTGTGGTGTAATGTGGCATGGTGATGTGAGGTACTGTATGTGTGGTGCAGTGTGATGTGGCATGGTAATGCGAGGTACTGTGTATGTGTGGTGCAGTGTGATGTGGCATGGTGATGTGAGGTACTGTATGTGTGGTGCAGTGTGATGTGGCATGGTAATGTAAGGTACTGTGTATGTGTGGTGCAGTGTGATGTGGCATGGTAATGCGAGGTATTGTGTATGTGTGGTGCAGCGTGATGTGGCATGGTGATGTGAGGTACTGTATGTGTGGTGCAGTGTGATGTGGCATGGTGATGTGAGGTACTGTATGTGTGGTGCAGTGTGATGTGGCATGGTGATGTGAGGTACTGTGAATGTGTGGTGCAGTGTGATGTGGCATGGTGATGTGAGGTACTGTGTATGTGTGGTGCAGTGTGATGTGGCATGGTGATGTGAGGTACTGTGAATGTGTGGTGCAGTGTGATGTGGCATGGTGATGTGAGGTACTGTATGTGTGGTGCAGTGTGATGTGGCATGGTGATGTGAGGTACTGTGTATGTGTGGTGCAGTGTGATGTGGCATGGTGATGTGAGGTACTGTGTATGTGTGGTGCAGCGTGATGTGGCATGGTGATGTGAGGTACTGTATGTGTGGTGCAGTGTGATGCGGCATGGTGATGTGAGGTACTGTATGTGTGGTGCAGTGTGATGTGGCATGATGATGTGAGGTACTGTATGTGTGGTGCAATGTAATGTGGCATAGTGATGTGAGGTACTGTATGTGTGGTGCAGTGTGATGTGGCATGATGATGTGAGGTACTGTATGTGTGGTGCAATGTAATGTGGCATGGTGATGTGAGGTACTGTATGTGTGGTGCAGTGTGATGTGGCATGATGTAAGGTACTGTATGTGTGGTGCAGTGTGATGTGGCATGATGATGTGAGGTACTGTATGTGTGGTGCAGTGTGATGTGGCATGGTGATGTGAGGTACTGTATGTGTGGTGCAGTGTGATGTGGCATAATGTGATGTACTGTATGTGATGTGCAGTGTGATGTGGCATGATGTAAGGTACTGTATGTGTGGTGCAGTGTGATGTGGCATGGTGATGGGAGGTACTGTATGTGTGGTGCAGTGTGATGTGGCATGGTAATGTAAGGTACTGTGTATGTGTGGTGCAGTGTGATGTGGCATGGTGATGTGAGGTACTGTATGTGATGTGCAGTGTGATGTGGCATGGTGATGTAAGGTACTGTATGTGTGGTGCAGTGTGATGTGGCATGGTGATGTAAGGTACTGTATGTGTGGTGCAGTGTGATGTGGCATGATGTAAGGTACTGTATGTGTGGTGCAGTGTGATGTGGCATGGTGATGTAAGGTACTGTATGTGTGGTGCAGTGTAATGTGGCATGGTGATGTAAGGTACTGTATGTGTGGTGCAGTGTAATGTGGCATGGTGATGTAAGGTACTGTATGTGTGGTGCAGTGTGATGTGGCATGGTGATGTAAGGTACTGCATGTGATGTGCAGTGTGATGTGGCATAATGTGATGTACTGTATGTGATGTGCAGTGTGATGTGGCATGGTGACATAAGGTACTGTATGTGTGTTGCAGTGTGATGTGGCATATTGTGATGTACTGTATGTGATGTGCAGTGTGATGTGGCATGGTGATGTGAGGTACTGTATGCGTGGTGCAGTGTGATGTGGCATGATGTAAGGTACTGTAAGTGTGGTGTAATGTGGCAAGGAGATGTGAGATACTGTGTATGTGTGGTGTAATGTGGCAAGGAGATGTGAGATACTGTGTATGTGTGGTGTAATGTGGCATGGTGACGTGAGATACTGCGTATGTGTGGTGTAATGTGGCAAGGTGATGTGAGATACTGTCTATATGTGGTGTAATATGGCAAACTGATGTGAGATACTGTGTATGTGTGGTGTAATGTGGCAAGGTGATGTGAGATACTGTGTATGTGTGATGCAGTGTGATGTGGCATGGTGACATGAGGTACTGTGTATGTGTGGTGTAATGTGGCAAGGTGATGTGAGATACTGTGTATGTGTGGTGTAATGTGGCAAGGTGATGTGAGATACTGTGTATGTGTGATGCAGTGTGGTGTGGCATGGTGATGTGAGATACTGTGTATGTGTGATGCAGTGTGATGTGGCATGGTGATGTGAGGTACTGTGAATGTGTGGTGCGGCATGATGTAGCATGGTGATGTGAGGTACTGTATGTGAGGTGTGGTGTAATGTGGCATGGTGATGTGAGGTACTGTATGTGTGGTGCAGTGTGATGTGGCATGGTGATGTGAGGTACTGTATGTGTGGTGCAGTGTGATGTGGCATGGTGATGTGAGGTACTGTGAATGTGTGGTGCAGTGTGATGTGGCATGGTGATGTGAGGTACTGTGAATGTGTGGTGCGGCTGATGTAGCATGGTGATGTGAGGTACTGTATGTGTGGTGCAAGTAATGTGGCATGGTGATGTGAGGTACTGTATGTGTGGTGCAATGTAATGTGGCATGGTGATGTGAGGTACTGTATGTGTGGTGCAATGTAATGTGGCATGGTGATGTGAGGTACTGTATGTGTGGTGCAATGTAATGTGGCATGGTGATGTGAGGTACTGTATGTGTGGTGCAATGTAATGTGGCATGGTGATGAGATACTGTGATGTGTGGTGCAGTATGATGTGGCATGGTAATGTCGAGGTACTGTGTATGTTGGTGCAATGTAATGTGGCATGGTGATGTGAGGTACTGTATGTGTGGTGCAATGTAATGTGGCATGGTAACGTGATGTACTGTATGTAGTGGTGCATGTATATGTGGCATGGTGATGTGAGGTACTGTATGTGTGGTGCAATGTAATGTGGCATGGTGATGTGAGATACTGTGTATGCATGTGCAGCATGATGTGGCTTGATGTAAAGTACTATATGTGTGGTGCAGTGTAATGTGGCATGATGTATGTAGGTACTGATGTGTTGTGCAGTATAATGTGGCATGGTAACGTGATGTACTATATTTGTGGTGCAGTTGATGTGGCATGGTAATGCGAAGGTATTGTGTATGTGTGGTGCAGTGTGATGTGGCATGGTGATGTGAGGTACTGTGTATGTGTGGTGCAAGTGTAATGTGGCATGGTGATGTAGGTACTGGTATGTGTGGTGCAGTATGATGTAGCATGGTGATGCGAGGTACTGTATGTGTGGTGCAGTGTGATGTGGCATGATGTGAGGTACTGTATGTGTGGTGCAGTGTGATGTGGCATGGTGATGTGAGGTACTGTATGTGTGGTGCAGTGTAATGTGGCATGGTGATGTGAGGTACTGTGTATGTGTGGTGCAGTGTGATGTGGCATGGTGATGTGAGGTACTGTCATGTGTGGTGCAGTGTGATGTGGCATGATGTGAGGTACTGTATGTGTGGTGCAGTGTGATGTGGCATGGTGATGTGAGGTACTGTATGTGTGGTGCAGTGTGATGTGGCATGGTGATGTGAGGTACTGTGAATGTGTGGTGCAGTGTGATGTGGCATGGTGATGTGAGGTACTGTGCATGTGTGGTGCAGTGTGATGTGGCATGGTGATGTGAGGTACTGTATGTGTGGTGCAGTGTAATGTGGCATGGTGATGTGAGGTACTGTATGTGTGGTGCAGTGTAATGTGGCATGGTGATGTGAGGTACTGTATGTGTGGTGCAGCATGATGTGGCATGGTGATGTGAGGTACTGTATGTGTGGTGCAGTATGATGTGGCATGATGTAAGGTACTGTATGTGTGGTGCAGTGTGATGTGGCATGGTATGCGAGGTACTGTGTATTTATGGTGCAGTATGATGTGGGATGGTGTAAGGTACTATATGTGTGGTGCAGTGTATGTGGCATGGTAATGCGAGGTACTGTGTATGCATGGTGCAGTATGATGTGCATGATGTAAGGTACTATATGTGTGGTGCAGTGTAATGTGGCATGGTAATGTGAGGTACTGTGTATGCTGATGCAGTATGATGTGGCATGATGTAAGGTACTGAATGTGTGGTGCAGTATAATGTGGCATGGTAATGTGAGGTACTATATGTGTGGTGCAGTGTAATGTGGCATGGTATGCGAGGTACTGTGTATGATGGTGCAGTTGATGTGGCATTTATGTAAGGTACTATATGTGTGGTGCAGTGTAATGTGGCATGGTGATGTGAGGTACTGTATGTGTGGTGCAATGTGATGTGCATTGTAATGCGAGGCACTGTGTATGTGTGGTGCAGTATGATGTGGCATGGTGATGTGAGGTACTGTATGTGTGGTGCAATGTGATGTGACATTGTAATGCGAGGCACTGTGTATGTGTGGTGCAGTATGATGTGGCATGGTGATGCGCGGTGGCATGGTAATGCGAGGTACTGTGTATGTGTGGTGCAGCATGATGTGGCATGGTGATGCGAGGTACTGTATGTGTGGTGCAGTGTGATGTGGCATGGTGATGTGAGGTACTGTATGTGTGGTGCAGTGTGATGTGGCATGGTGATGTAGGTACTGTATGTGTGGTGCAGTGTGATGTGGCATGGTGACGTGAGGTACTGTATGTGTGGTGCAGTGTGATGTGGCATGGTGATGTGTGGTACTGTATGTGTGGTGCAGTGTGATGTGGCATGGTGATGTAGGTACTGTATGTGTGGTGCAGTGTGATGTGGCATGGTGATGTAAGGTACTGTATGTGTGGTGCAGTTGATGTGGCATGGTGATGTAAAGGGACTGTATGTGTGGTGCAGTGTGATGTGGCATGGTGATGCGAGGTACTGTATGTGTGGTGCAGTGTGATGTGGCATGGTGATGTAGGTACTGTATGGTGTGGTGCAGTGGTGATGTGAGGTACTGTATGTGTGGTGCAGTGTGATGTGGCATGGTGATGTGAGGTACTGTATGTGTGGTGCAGTGTGATGTGGCATGGTGATGTGAGGTACTGTATGTGTGGTGCAGTGTGATGTGGCATGGTGATGTGAGGTTACTGTATGTGTGGTGCAGCGTGATGTGGCATGGTGATGTGAGGTACTGTATGTGTGGTGCAGTGTGATGTGGCATGGTGATGCGAGGTACTGTGTATGTGTGGTGCAGTGTGATGTGGCATGGTAATGCGAGGTACTGTGTATGTGTGGTGCAGTGTGATGTGGCATGGTGATGGAGGTACTGTATGTGTTGTGCAGTGTGATGTGGCATGGTGATGTGAGGTACTGTGTATGTGTGGTGCAGTGTGATGTGGCATGGTGATGTGTGGTACTGTATGTGTGGTGCAGTGTGATGTGGCATGGTGATGTAAGGTACTGTATGTGTGGTGCAGTGTGATGTGGCATGGTGATGTGAGGTACGTGTGTGTGGTGCAGTGTGATGTGGCATGGTGATGTGAGGTACTGTATGTGTGGTGCAGTGTGATGTGGCATGGTGATGTGAGGTACTGTAGTGTGTGGTGCAGTGTTGATGTGGATGGTGATGGGAGGTACTATGTATTGTGTGGTGCAGTGTGATGTGGCATGTGATGTGAGGTACTGTGCATGTGTGGTGCGGTTTGTGATGTGGCATAGTGATGCGAGTACTGTGTATGTGTGGTGCGGTGATGTGGCATGGTGATGCAGGTACTGTGTATGTGTGGTGCAGCATATTGTGGCATGGGATGTGAGGTACTGTGTATGTGTGGTGCAGTGTGATGTGGCATGGTGATGTGAGGTACTGTATGTGTGTGTAGTGTAATGTGACATGGTGATGTGTGGTACTGTATGTGTGTGCAGTATGATGTGGCATGGTGATGTGAGGTACTGTATGTGTGGTTCAGTGTGATGTGGCAGGGTGATGTGAGGTACTGTGAATGTGTGGTGCAGTGTGATGTGGCATGGTGATGTGAGGTACTGTATGTGTGGTGCAGTGTGATGTGGCATGGTGATGTGAGTACTGTGAATGTGTGGTGCGTATGATGGGCATGATATGACGTACTGTGTATGTGTGCTGCAGTGCAATGTGACATGGTGATGTGAGGTACTGTGTGTACATGTAGTGACATGCGATAAGACATGATGTGTTTGTAAGAGCAGTATGGTGTACATGTGTGCAGTGATGTGTATGGTGTGGTGTAAAGTACCGTGTGAGGTGTGTGTGTGTGTGTGTGTATGTGCAGCACAGTGAAATGTGGATGGTGTGGTGTCTAAATTTTCTGTGGTGAAAACACAATGCAGCATGATGTGCATTAGTCTGTCTCTGTGCATGTAAGGTGGTGCAGTAAACGTGTGGTACAGTGTGAGGTGGTATGTCACGTGGAATTCCTCAGAGTATTTGGTGTGACATACGTGATGCTGTTAATGTATGTTTAAGCAAGTGTGTGGTGTGTGTGTGTGTGTGTGTGTGTGTGTGTGTGTGTGTGTGTGTGTGTGTGTGTGTGTGTGAGTGTGTGTGCGAGTATGTGTGCGTGTGTGCGTGTGTGTGATGTGTTGTGTGTGTGTGGTGCGGTGTCTGCGACGTGTGTACATGTGTGTGTGTGTGTGGTGTGTGGTGTGTGTGTGTTGGTGTGTGTGTTGTGTGTGCTGCGTGTTTGCATGTGTTTGCGTGTGTTGTGTGTTAATGTGTGTGTAAATGTGTTTGTGTGTAATGTGTGTGTGGTGTGTGTGTGTGTGTGTGTGGAGTGTGTGTGTTCTTGGTGTGTGCGTGTGTGTGCGTGTGCGTGTGTGTGCGAGAGAGAGCGCATGTGCATGTGTGTGTGTTATGTGTGTGTGCACGCGCATGAATGTGGATTCTGTGTGTGTGCTGTGGTGTTCCCACAGCACAGGCTTGAGTGGCCTGTGGGTCAGTGTCCACCCAGTGATGCTGAACGCAGTGCCCTGTGCTGACTGGCCACCTGTCTTGTTCTGTGCCTACACAGTGAATGCTTTCAAAGTAATGAAACAGGACAACAACATTATATGTCTACGGATACTCCTAATGCACTACAAACACTGACACCTTACACACAATTATTCAGTAATAAAGAAGTAAATAAAAAAAAACTAAAACATGCTTTGATATTAAGCAAATAATTTCTCTGTCACCGGTAATTTTCAAGTGGCATATGTAAGAGAGACACACTTGACATACTGGGATTTCCTCTATGGCACACTCTCGCCATTGTCTTGACTGTCAACACCATTTCGCTGCGAGTCTGATGCTTGACTGAAACATTTGTTTTAGTGTTCATTCTGTTGTTAATGACAGCACACGTTTGACAATGTTTTAAGTGCATGTGAACATGCAAGCACGCTGGCGTGTGTGTGTGTGTGTGTGTGTGTGTGTGTGTGTGTGTGTGTGTGTGTGTGTGTGTGTGTGTGTCTGTGTGTGTGTGTGTGTGTGTGTGTGTGTGTGTGTGTGTGTGTGTGTGTGTCCATGTCCACATTGTTCATAAATTTACAGTTACTGTCTTTCTGCATAGAACTTATAAGAAAACAGGGGTGGTGGTGCATGGGGGGGAAAAAGCACAATAAAGGTGGCGCTGCCATCTGGGGAGGTACTCTTCTCTGGGAGAACAGCCTGAACTTCATGCAGAGAGATCTGCTGGATCATGGGACATAATAAAAATAAGCTGCAACACAACACAAACCCCCGCTTTCCCTTTAGAATACAAAACACTTCATTACAAAACACACACATCCCCAAAAATTTTCCACTCTAGGGCAACGCTGAACAATCCCCAAACAATCAACAGAGTCCTTACATAAACACTATCAAAGAACAATTAAAAAGCATGGGGCTTGCGGAAGAGCGCTTGGGAGTGTGTATGTGGTGTGTGTTTCCGGGGAGTGTGTGAGGGAGGGCGTGTGTGGTGCATGGGGGTATAATTTTTGGGTGCATGGTGTTGTGTTTTTGGGCGTGTGTGTATGTGTGTTTTTGGGGCGGAGTGGTGGTGAGTGAGTGAGGGGTTTATGAGTGAGTGGGGGGGTGTGTGTGTGTTGTGTGGTTTTGGTGTGTGGGGTGTGTGGTGTGTGGGTTTTGTTGGATGTGTGTGTGGTGGTGATGTTGTGGGGTTGTGGCATGGTGTGTGTGTCTGTGTGTGGTGTGATGTGTTTTTGGTGTGGGTGTGGTGTTGTGGTGTGTGTGGTCTGTTTTGTGTGGGGCTGTTGGGCCCGGTGTGACGCAACGGATGGGTTTTCGGTGGGTGCTGTGGTGTACCCCACACACCGGGGCTATGGAGTGGCCGGGTGGGGTCATGTCCCCCCCAGTGTGGAACCAGTGCCCTGTCGACTGGGCCACGTGTCTTGTTCTGGGCCCACATTTGTATGTTCCTTGTGCACCTTTTTTTCAACTAAAACTACAACTTGTTTTAATAAAAAACTATAACAGGCACAAACTTTACAATCGGGTCCCCCCTTAGCGAACGACACCGACAGTTGCAAAAAAAATTTACCGTCTTCTAAACGATTATTACAAAATCAATCAAAAAACACTACGTTAAATGGGGGGAAAAAATAAAAATTTAAAAAAAAACACAACTCCTTTGCACGAAAGTGAAATAATTTTCTACTTTTTACATGTAACTTTCAAAAGGCAATGCAAGTGGGCACTTTTAACATACAAAGGGCCTTTCTCCCCCTTAACATAGCCCCTCATACCTCTGGGGGTTTCTACTTCCACTCCGGGTCTAAAGGGCCCGTGAATCGTGCCACCTCTCTTGTTCCTGTACCTTTTTCAGTTTTCATTCTGTTGTTTAAAGGCAGTCAATTATGTTTTAAAAAAGCTGCGGTGTGAGCGTATTATATGTGGCTGTGTGTTACGGGGGGGGGGGGTGTGTGTTTTGGGTGTTGTTTGGGTTTTTGTGTGGTTTGGTGTGCAATGTGTGTGTGTTTGGGGTGTGGTGTGTGGTGTGTGGTACACATGCCATGTCTGCATTGCTCATACTTTTCCTTACTTTCTTATTTAAGGGAGGGGGGAGGAGAAGGGTGGTGGGGGGGGGAAGAGGGAGGGACACGGGGGGGGGGGGGGGGGGGGGGGGGGGCTGGGGGTTGGGGTTTTGGGGAATTGGGGAAAAAATGCACAATAAAATTGGGGCACTGCAGCTAGGGAAACTCTTTAAAAAACACCTGCACTCATACAGAGGTTTGTTAAAAATTTTGGGACATACTACAAAGAGATCCTGATGTAAACAAATCAAAAAACAAATTAACAAACGTGGGGATGGCACATAACATGTGTGTGTGTGTGTGTGTGTGTGTGTGTGTGGTGTGTGGGTGTGTGTGTGTTTGTTTGGTGTGTGATTCTGTTTTAATATATGGAGAGAAGAGAGCAGCAGAAAAAAGGGGGGGGGACAGAGTAGGAAGAATATAAATTGGGGGGAAAAAAAGAAGAAAACTTCCCAAAACACCAAAACAGAAAAGAGACAGACAATGACAACCCCATCACAAATACAACGGGAAAGAGTCCAGACAAAGACAAAAAGACAGAGAGATAGGGCAACACAGACACAGTCATATAGAAGACAAACAGGGGGGAAAAGCAAAAGAAAGAGAGAGAGAGATCAGGGACAGAATCAAGAAATATAGACAAAGAGAAACAGAAACCTTCACAAACACAGAGGACAGAAACCTCACAAACAGGGACACACCGCCCTTTAAAAAATTTAAAAATTCTCGGGACACACACCAAAAACACACCACACACACACCACACCACACTGAACATTATATTTTGATTTCCCGTTGCCCCCCCCTTCAAAAAGAGCCTAGGAAAAAAAAAAAAAAATGAAAAAAAAGACTGATATACTGAACATTTGGTTTCCAACCCCGTTTTTTTTTTTTTTTTTTCCCCGACTTTTTTAAAAAAGCATTCCCAAGCGTTGTGGTGTGTACTGATATTATTCACCTTTAATGGCAGAGCTTCAATTTTTTTGTCAGGAAAAAGTCCATTTCCGTTTGTCATTAGCCCCTTAAAAAAAACCTTCCTTTTGTTTCCACGCACATTTAGGGACGTAAAAAAAAACACGCTGAATCCCCATATGCAAACTTAACATCATTTTTGTTTTCACCTCTCTGTCTGTCTCATCTGTTGTCTATCTGACTCTCTCTCTCTCTCTTCCAGCGGCTGCATGGTTCACCCAGTTTGTAAACTTTCCCGTGATGGCCCTCACAAGACCACAATTCACCTATAGTGTGTGTGTGTGTGTGTGAGTGTGTGTGTGTGTCCATGTCCCACATGTTCATAAATTTACGTTACTGTCTTTCGGCATAGAACATTCTAGGAAAACAGGTTGGGTGGTGGTGCATGGGGGGGAAAAAAAAAGCACAATAAAGGTGGCGCTGCCATCTGGGGAGGTACTCTTTCTCTGGGAGAACCAGCGAAATTCATGCAGAGAGATTGCTGGATCATGGGACATAATACAAAACATAATGCTGCATTACCACACAATACGCGCTATACCTATGATGCAATACTCAACCTTCATTACACAACACTACACTATTCACACATAATTCCACTCTATGCATCGCTGCACAATGCAATACAATACAACAGAGCTCCTTACATAAACACTATCAAAGACAACTTAACAAAGCATGAGGCTTGCGTGAATGAGCGTTCTGTGTGAGTGTTGTATGTGTGTGTGTGTTCCGTGTTGTGAGTGAGGGAGAGTAGTGGAGTGGCGGTGTGTGCATGTGTATGTATATGTGCGTGCAGGGTGTGTGAGATGTGGTGTGTGTATTGTGTGTATGTGTGCGTGAGTGAGTGAGTGAGTGAGTGAGTGATGGTGAGTGAGTGAGTGAGTGTGTGTGGGTGTGTGTGTGTGTGAGTGTGTGTGTGTGTGTGGTGATGTTGTGTGTGTGTGTGTGTTGCATGTGTGAGTGTGTGTGTGTATGTGTGTTGGTGTGTGTGTTCATGTGTGTGTGTGTCTGTGTGTGTTGTGTGTGTTTGTGAGTGTGTGTGTGTGTGTGTGTAGTGTGTGTGTGTGTGTGGGTGTCGGTGTGTGTGTGTGTGTCTGTGTGTGTTGTCGTGTGTGCACGCACTCGAGATTGGAGTTTCTGTGTGGTGTGGGCTGTGGTGTATCCAACAGCACCAGGGCTATGGAGTGCTGGTGGGGTCAGTGTCCACCCCAGTGTGCTGACGAGTGCCCTGTGCTGAACTGGGCCACGCTGTTTGTTCTGTGGCCCAAGCATAGTGTATGTTTACCTTGTGACTTATTTCAAACATCAAAACATATCAACTGGTTTTAAATATAAAACATATAACAGGACACAAACATTTACAATCATGGGGTACCCCTTGCGATTACTGACCCGACCCGTTGCACAGTATTATCCGATCTTTCTAAACATTAATCCAGGAATCAAATCAACAACACTACTGTTAATTGGGGGGAAAAAAAAAATTCAAATTAATAAAAAAAACACCAACATCCTTTGCACGGAAAGGGAAGTGAATAATTTCTATGTTACATGTAACTTTCATACGGCATGCAAGGATGGGCACATTAACTACATAAGTCCTTTCTCTCCCTTAACCATATGTCCTCAATACCTCTCGGGATTCATACGTTCTTCCAGCTTCGGGTTGAAGGCCCGTGAGAGATCTGTGCCACTCTCTTGTTCCTGTACCTATTACAGTATTCATCTGTTGTTCATGCGAGTCAATGTATGATCGACAATAATGCTGCATGTGTGTGCATGCGTTATATATATTGTGTGCATGTGTGTGTACATGTGCGTGTGTGTGTGTGTGGTTGGTGTGTGTGTGGGATTGGGTGCATTTTGGTGTGTGTGTTGGTGTGTGCGTGTGTGTGGTGTGTGTGTAACACATTGTCCATGTCTGCATTGCTCTACTTATCCAGTTACTTTCTTCATTGAAGGGTAGGGGTAGGAGAGGGGTGGATGGGGCTGGGAAGAGGGGAGTACATCGGGTGGGGGGGTGGGGGGCTGGGGTTGGAGGTTCTATGGAATTGGGGAATAAATGCACAATAATAGGTGGCACTGCAAGTCTAGGGAGCAACTCTTTCCAGGGAAGAACATCCTGCACTTCATACAGAGAGATTTGTTAAATATGGGAAATACTACCACGAGATCCTGATGTAAACACAACAAAAAACAAACTTAACAAAGGTGGCGTGATGGCCCACATAAAATGTGTGTTGTGTGTGTGTGTGTGGTGTGTGTGTGTGTGTGTGTGTGTGTGAGTGTGTGTGTGTGTGTGTGTGCTGAATGTTTGATGTTTGATATATGGAGAGAGAGAGAGACAGACCGAAAGAGGGGAGGGTGGGACAGTGATAGGAAGAGATATATCTAGGGGGGACAAAAGAGAAGAAAACTTCCAAATCGCACAAATACAGCAAGAGAGACAGGACAGACTGACAGGACGCACATGCAAAATACAGATGAGAAAGAGTCACAGACGCAGACAGACAGCCAGAGGAGAAATGGCAGACACAGACACTGTCATTATTGAGAGACAGAGACAGGGAGGATAGCAAAAGAAAGAGAGAGAGAGACGAGTCAGGGGACAGAATCAAGAAAGATATAGACAAAGAGAAACAGAAACTTCACAAACACAGAGTGACAGAAAACCTGCACAACCGGCACACACACGTGCTTAAACATTAACAGATTCTTGGGACACACACCACAACACACACACACACACAACACCACAACACTCTTACATTATATTTTGATTTTCAGTTGCTCCCACCTTCTAATGTTGAAGCCTCGGTAACAAAAAAAAAAATGAAAAAAAAAGACTGATATACTTGAACATTTGGTTCCAACTCCAGTTTTTTTTTTTTTCCTCTGACATTTTAACAGCATTCCCCAGCCGATTGTTGGTGTGTAGATGATATTATTCACTCTTTTAATGATGCAGAGCTTTCAATTTAGCATGGAAACGTCTCTTTTCCTGTTTGTTCATTAGCCACAAAAATAAACCTTCTTTTGTTTCCACGCACATTCAGGGGATTACCCCCCATAAAACACGGAACCAACACTATGCACTCTTAACTCATTTTGTTTTCACCTCTCTGTTCTGTCTCTATCTGTTGTCTATCTGACTCTCTCTCTCTCTCTCTCGAGTCAGGCTGCAGGGTTCACCCAGTATGTAAACTTTCCGGTGAATGGCACCTCACAAGACCACAATTCACCTATAGCAACATCCGGTTGCATTCATTAAACTGGGAGTAAGGGTTGCAGTTGAAAGAGAGGCGGATAAGATAAGATAATGTTAGCTTATAGCCCAGCCGACCGCACAAAGGGCCACATCAGGGCTGGAATGAGGCGCGGAGGAGGAAGGGAGAATAGGGACAGGTATAGGAGACTGGTGTCGGGGGGGGGGGGGGGGGGGGGGGAGGGGGGGGGGACCAGCGCGAGTGGGCAATTCGCAGAAAAAAGGCTCCACCATGCCACATCACATGTCCAAAACTATGCAATGTATGAATTTTATACAATGTTAGTGGACAGCGACACCACCAAAGAAAAACATGCCGACAATTGAATCACCAGACAAAACATGACGCCTTTCGACCTCTTAGGTCTTCTTCCTGCCCAAAGATACAAAACACTCCGGACAACAACGATGAACAACAATCACTCATTTTCATCCACTTTCAGTTGCAGATGGCGTTAAATGAAAAACTGGCGAAGACGCAGGGGCAATACTTTTGTGGGGAGTGTGGGGGGCTTTGCCCACAGACACTGACCAAAAATTTGACACTTAAGGACAGTTTACTGCGTTCTCCTTTGGTATAAACCCAGAATTTATATTCTACATGCTTTTATACTTCTTCATGCTATATAATTAAAACTATTTCAGACAAAAATAACAGAACAACTACCAACATCCAACAGAGTCAAAGCGGAAGAGTAAAAAATGTGGAATCAGAGAGAAACAGCCCATGGCTTCCATGAAGTTGTGCAAACCGGTTACTAAATTTTCAAAAAATCACAAAACGCCTATGCAGAAAATCTGTATCATACCGAACTTCTCCAACCCTAGCTGAGGTCACATCATACAAAAGGACAGGCTTGAGTCACTTTCATTACAAGGACAGGACTGATTTCACATCATACAAAGGTCCAGGACTGAAGTCACATCATACAAAGGGACAGGACTGATGTCAATCTACAAAGGTCAGGATGCTGCCACATCATTCAAAGGTCAGGGATGATTGTACATCATAAAAGGTCAGGACTGATGTCACATCATACAAAAGGAAGAGACTGAGTCATCTTCTACATACAAAGGACAGGGACTGATGTCATATCATACAAAGGACAGGGACTGATGTCACAATCATACATATAAAGGACAGACACTGATGTCACATCATAC
>CM031611.1:77752992-77774309 GCA_018398815.1 Conus ventricosus
TTAAGTATGTTACTCACAGAAGAAGAGCGAAATGCCAGCTTTTGTCCCATCTCAAAGTACTCACTGCGCTATTGGCTCCTGTACAGAAATAATAGTCTAAAAACCTCTGTACAGTAAATATAACTTACTGATGTTGCACAGGTCTCGAGCGGCAAATACACAAAGCGTGTTCGTGAGGAAAAGAATGCACGTTGGTAGTGCGGTGGTGATCGTTACGGGCCTAGCTGGGGTCAAAAAGGCAAAGCGTTTGGTGAACTAAATGCTGTGGCTCTGAGTGGGGCTGGCGCGGCCGTGGACAGGGACTGATGTCATATATACAAAGGACAGGACTGATGTCACATCATACATACAAAGGACAGGGACTGATGTCACATCATACATACAGAGGACAGGACTGATGTCACATCATACTACAAAGGACAGGACTGATGTCCACTCATACATACAAAGCTTAGGGACTGATGTCACATCATACATACAGGGCAGGGACTGATGTCACATCATACATACAGAGGACAGGACTGATGTCATATCATTACAAAGGACAGGACACATGTACATCATACAAAGGACAGGACTGATGTCACATCATACAAAGGACAGGGACTGATGTCCATCATACAAAGGATAGGGACTGATGTCACATCATTACAAAGGACAGGGACTGATGTCACATCATACAAAGAACAGGACTGATGTCACATCATACAAAGGACAGGACTGATGTCACTCATATAAAGAACTGGGATTGACGGCACATCATACACAAGGACTGGGACTGATGTTTAGACTGGGACTGACGCTTAGATCATTATCTTCATAGGACAATTAAAACAGAGTACTATAGGACAAGGACTGACATTAAAAAAATTCAGTTTTGCAAATACATCACAGGGCCCACCATATGTCCCACTGCTCCTGATCCATTCCTTGTCAAATTCCTCAAATTCAAGCGTAAAATCCCACCTTAAATTGTTAGAATTCCACATTCAAAACGTCAAAATGCCCAGATCTGAGTTTGGAATCCTCAGACATCAAGAAGGCAAATCATCCAATGACTTTACCCCATTCAGCCCTGCACTCAATCAATGCTCAGGCACGCTGAACAGCGTCCAAAGCCGTGCTCCAAAACTATGCATGTTACAGGTAGCAACATGAAATGGTTCAACATGGGAAAATTTGACCGAGTCATGTATTAAGTTTCAAAGCGTTTTGACCAAAACTGTGTCTGCCATTTAACATTCAAAAACACGAGTTATATATAAAATGCTGTAATATAATTGTCAAAGCATAAAAAATCCTACAGCATACTTATATTAAACGCAATAATGTCTTGCAAAGAGTTGTTTAAAAGTAACTAAGTGAAGTTATTCATGTATTCACACATTATTTTTTGAG
The DNA here is from genome assembly GCA_018398815.1 of Conus ventricosus. NCBI lineage: Eukaryota > Metazoa > Mollusca > Gastropoda > Neogastropoda > Conidae > Conus > Conus ventricosus. The sequence continues at coordinate 77,754,391 of CM031611.1, forward strand.
ACGATACAGTTTAACTGAATGTATTCTCTCTTTCATGTAAGAAAACGATGCTTTTGGGGGTTAGTCAAAACACCAAGTCTATTTAGTTTGATATGTTGTCACACAATACTCTGGCCATTGCCTCTCAGTTAATTAGGTTTTGAGACATTGCATTTGAAGTGATAAACCCCCCTCCATTCATGCAGATCAGCTCAATCTAAGTAGACAGGAGAAACTGCCTGTGGCTGAAGCAGTAAATCCCCCTCCATTCTTGCAGATCAGCTCAATCTAAGTAGACAGGAGAAACTGCCTGTGGCTGAAGCAGTAAACCCCCTCCATTCCTGCAGATCAGCTCAATCTAAGTAGACAGGAGAAATGCTGTGGCTGAAGCAGTAAACCCCCCTCCATTCCTGCAGATCAGCTCAATCTAAGTAGACAGGAGAAACTGCCTGTGGCTGAAGCAGTAAACCCCCCTCCATTCCTGCAGATCAGCTCAATCTAAGTAGACAGGAGAAACTGCCTGTGGCTGAAGCAGTAAGTCCAGGAAGGCTGAACAGGTTTTGCATAATGATCAGACTGAACTGAAAACAACGCCGATTGTTTCAAAAATTGCATAATGACCACTGATCAGACTGACTGAAAACAACGCCGATTGTTTCAAAAATAGCATAATGACCACTGGTCAGATGAACTGAAAACAACGCCGATTGTTTCAAAAATGCATAATGACCACTGGTCAGACTGAACTGAAAACAACGCCGATTGTTTCAAAAATAGCATAATGACCACTGATCAGACTGAACTGAAAACAACGCCGATTGTTTCAAAATAGCATAATGACCACTGGTCAGACTGAACTGAAAACAAACGCCGATTGTTTCAAAAATAGCATTAATGACCACTGGTCAGACTGAACTGAAAAACAACGCCGATTGCTTCAAAAATAGCATAATGACCACTGGTCAGACTGAACTGAAAACAACGCCGATTGTTTCAAAAATAGCATAATGACCACTGATCAGACTGAACTGAAACCAACGCCGATTGTTTCAAAAATAGCATAATGACCACTGGTCAGACTGAACTGAAAACAACGCCGATTGTTTCAAAAATAGCATAATGACCACTGATCAGACTGACTGAAAACAACGCCGATTGTTTCAAAAATAGCATAATGACCACTGATCAGACTGAACTGAAAACAACGCGATTGTTTCAAAAATAGCATAATGACCACTGATCAGACTGAACTGAAACAACGCCGATTGTTTCAAAATAGCATAATGACCACTGGTCAGACTGAACTGAAAACAACGCCGATTGTTTCAAAAATAGCATAATGACCACTGATCAGACTGAACTGAAAACAACGCCGATTGTTTCAAAAATAGCCAAGCAACCTTTACACTTAAAACATATTTTGCATATACTTCTGTCTATATAATGACTAATCCATTTTAGCTGCACTGTGAGGCGACTGCAGGCAGAAGTCTACACAAATCTTCAAAAAGTTTACGTAATACATCCGCAAAACATGAACAAACAGTTCACAAGACAAAACGCGACATGTCTCGAGCTCTTAGGTCTTCTTCAGGCAAATAAACAACACTCAGGTAACGAAAATGAATTATGAGCAATCACTTATCTTGTCAAATTTGGTGAAAGATGGGCGTTGAATAATCCCATTTGTTTAGATCATAAGCTCACACATGGGTTGATTTGTCACAAAACCAGATGTCACATCTTTATGCAACATTTTCCTACGACGGTTCAGTGCTTTGTCATCAGTGCTAACTGCACCGGATTTTCAGTTATAACCAATTTTTGTTGGTGTTCTGTACAATGATTTGATGTAAAGCTGATACTACTTTATGTGATGAATACAATGGAACCACGAGGCCAAATCTGAACAATATTCCCAAGATCCAGGCCAGTGTCCATCTCTTGTCCCCACAAGGCTTTTTCCGTGAATTTCTCACCGTTTCAGTTTCAGTTTCACCAAGGTGGTGTCACTGCGTGCAGACTAGTCCATATAGGCTACACCACATCCGCTAAGTTTTGAGACCACACATACGCATGATTTGAAGCTGATGGATAAATGAATTAACAACAAATATAAGAGATTGAAGAAGAGGCTACAACTCGGCAGATGTCTGATACGCATTAGCCCAATGCAGGAGACCACAGTATCTTGGTCTGTGTCACCGATCGGCGGTACTAAACCAGCATCCATGTGTTTGGAGTAATGGTAATTCAGAAATAGAGGCGTGTGGTGTGCATATGTGTATATTGTGTGTGTGCGAGCGTTGCGTGTGTAGATTGGGGTTTTGGTTAAGGTGGAAGGTTAGGCTAGGTAGGGGGTGGGGAAATAAGACATACATATTCTTGAGTTCAATCTTGACTTGTTGAAGGGATGGAAGCGGGGGTTGGTTTCATTCCGTTGTTACCTTTTGTTACTTGGGTTCTACACTATTCGAGGCGGGGCAGGATATCGGCTGTTGTTGGTGTTGTCAAGTCTGTGAGTTGTTGTGGTAAATTGTCGTGTCGTTGCTCGAGCAACAACTAGTCGTTGGTCGGGCGTGTCAGCTCTGCGGAGGGATACGCTGCTCTGACCAATCGCTGTTTTGTGTTGTGAGTAGAGTTCGCTTGAGATCCGACCAGGTCGGAATGCGTTGGGGTAGCTTCACTTCGGTCCCTGGTGTTCGTCGGGGTGGACGCGCCTTGTAGTTGCGGCGGCAGCGCCGTTAGTCGAGCTGAGTGACTTCGAGTCATAGTTAGTGCCAGGTCCTCGTCGGGTCTGGTGTGCCCTTGGCCTGTGCCGAGTCCGTGTTGTTTCGTTGCAGCCACTTCAGCCAGTTGCAGAACTGGTGTGGTTGACGTCTGTCTGTCCAGGTTGGTGATTGTTAGGTTCATGGTGGTGCATTCGTCATGTTGTGTTGTATTATGGCGAGTTGAACTGTTGTTGTCTCATGTTATGTTTAGTTGTATTATGGTTGTTGCGTATACTGGTTGTCTGGTATGATGTCGTCTTGGTTCTGTGATTGGAATTTCTTGTCAGCCGGCTTGTGTTGTTGCTTCTTTCTGTATATTCTGTAAATAGTGTACATAGTGGTTCCTATTATTAAGTGTTCGTTATTAGTATTATTGTTCCTGAGTTCGATTGTCATGTGACAGTTTGGCTAGACAATGTGAGTTCGATATAATAACGTTGAGGGACGGTGATGTAGATATTGGTTGTGATTAGTTCATGTTAATTTCAGGGGGGTCAGTAAGAAGGTAATACGAGGTTGCATTTTGTTGATCAGAGTTTGAGTCAGGTGCAGATGTGTTTGCGTAAATTGTAAAGGGATTGTGCTCAATTTCAGTTGTAAATAGTAGTTAGTTTGTTGATAATTTATTAATGATTTCGGAGTTGACCTGCACAGCATTGGAATTGGTTAACTGTGCGTGGGGCCAAGGCTAATTGGTAGTCGAATGGTTTATACTGGAGTACGGTCGTGACTATTCAATTTTTTATTGGTGTCTTTTCACTTTCGTTACGAGTCATGGTTCTCGCGCGGGTGTCGTGCGCGTGCAGACTGTATCTGTGACGTACGCGTTTGGTACAGGACAGTGAGTCCATATGGTTAGAAGTTTTTTTTTTTTTTTAAAGTAAATGACAGTCGTCACACATGCAGGGATGTATGTGTTTGTGACAGAATAGGGTTGGAGAAAGATATCTTAGGTTGCGGGAGACCGTCCCATGATGATATTTTAGTAGTCGGAAAGAAGGGTTATGGTAAAGTTTAAGGCGGGTAGTTCAGCAGTTGATAGGATAAAAACGGAGGATGTGCCGCATGTAATATTGTATGAAGTATGGTTGTGTTGGCGTAACAAGGATTAACCACTGGATTGTTCTGACAATAGATGACATGAGAGTGGGGGGGCTGGATGGAAATTTTGATGAACAAATCATGTTTTGATATATGATTATAATTGACAGTGCAAAGAGGGATGAGAATGTGAAGGATTGTGGCGGCGAGCCGATTCTTTTGTATGAATATGCTAGAACTGTGAACCGTTAGAAATTAAATAAGTTCTTTTGTTCTTTTGTTGTTTTTTTTGAGATGGGATTACTACTGATTCTATGTGGAAACATTTCCTTGTGAGATTGCCCATTTCCTAGTTTATTTAGTATTTTCTAAGGGAGCCCATGGAGTCCGTGTTGGATTGCTTAGAGTGGGATTATTTTTCCGAGATTGTGTGAGTCATAATTTCAATATAATAGCGCAGATTGGCTCAGAGAGAATATTGTTTTACTGCTGTTGTAAAGGTTGGCAGGGAATGGATATGATAACCCCAAAGTAACGGGTTGTGGGGGGTGTATTCGAAATGCAAGTGGTCACTCTCATTCCGAGTGGGAGGTAGGCAAGGGAGATGGAGAGTTAAAGCTGTACCAGGTAGCCTATGAGCCTTGATGACTCGGGGTAGTAGCAAATTACAGTAGTGGCCTACAGTTGTGTTTGCAGGTATCCTGTTCCGTCCTGAGGCTGGGGTCAGACCACCGCAGGGTACTGCCGCGTGCCGGCAGGTGAGCGGCGGTGTGTCCCGTTGCCTGCTGCTTTTCCCGGGAGAGGGAGACCATCCAGGCCGTCTGCCATCTGTGGGCGCTCTCCTCCGCTGCCGGAGTTCTTCCGGGAGTCTCCAGCACACTGTTGCTCTTCCCTGTTCGGGCGTCCTGTGAGAGGGCGCTGCACCAGGCCTTCCCTCACCCTCAGTGTCCAGCGGGGCCTTCAGAGGAGGAGGCGTCCTTCGAGCTCCGGACTCTCGTCGAGAGGGCACTGCACCAGGCCTTCCCTCACCCTTTGTGTCCGGCGGGGCCTTCAGAGGTGTTGTGCCAGCGCGGGGGGGAGGATTCAGACTGAGGATGGCCACGGTCTAGCGCTGAGGTGCAGTCTTCCGGGGAGGTGTCAGCCGTGAGGGGCCAAGTACAGCGCGAGGATGGAGCTCTCCGGGCCGGGATGGGTTGTCCCATAGTTGTAGTATAAAGGGTGTAGTGTTAGGCAGTAGGGTTAAGTGTGTGGGGTTAGGCAGTAAGGTAAGGGTGTTAGCTACTGCCTCCTTTTGGGACGTAGTGGCCAGCACAGTGTAGGGTACTTGTTGTTGCCTCCTTAGGGACGCAGTGACCAGTGCGGTAGTGGTCCCAGGTCAAAAGAGAAGGGTGGGTCCTGGGGAGAGGTTGTGGGTGGTAGTAGTTTAGATATAGAGTCCCTTGGGTTTATTCTTGTCCCTATTAGTTAGCCACCACGTGTGCGGGCTATCTCTGCGTCCCTAGGTCGCAGTGATATACCGCAACTGGTGTTTTAGTATAGGTTAGGGTTCTCAGGGTCGTAGTAGGGTAGGGTGGGTCAGTGAAGAAGTGGGATACCGGTGTGTGGTTGTAGATGGACGTGAGTGGTGGCGCCATAGCGTGTGTGTGAAATAAAGAAGTGCGCATGATTGTAAAGCTGTGTTATTGTGCTGTATTGTCTGCTCTAGTGTGTAATAGGTGTGGGAAAGGGTGGTAGGGCCGTCCGGCTTAGCGACCGTGACAGTCTGGAACAAATGTGACTTCAAAAGCATGAAGCAGGGTTCACTGGATGGACTGAATGCATAGCAGACCGTCCAGAAAGAGAAAACCATCCAGGAATCATTAGGAAGAGCTACATGAGACCAGAAATGGCACTCCATTCAGGTTCATTAATACAACCGATTCTGACTGAACTCGCTGTGCATATGACAGCAAAACAGAGCCAGCTCACGTCTACAAGGCTGAGAAGTATACCAGTCTAACCTTAGAAGACGGAGCAAGAGGATTTGGAGGCTTATCAGCCTACGACCTCATAAACAGCATCCCATCTGTGGTAAGATGTTGAAACACAGCCCTAAAGGCAATGGCAGAGGTAGCTGAAAAGAGTTCTTGCTGGATCTGGCTGAGTGAGAACAGAAGTGAACTTCACCAGGCTTAATTTCCCAGTTTAGATGATTATCTACATCGCTATGGGACACCTGTTCTAAATTTTGTGTGAAGCAGAGAGCTCCCCTACGCACCAGACATGGTTTCCAGTAGATGATGTAAAGCTTCTTCAGAAGCATTCTTGAATGTACAACCCCCGCCCCCACCCGACTCCCAGCGCCATCCCCCCTCCCCCTTCCCAGTATACAGTGTAACACCTCTGGGACACCTGGACTTCCCAAGTCCCCCATTTGAAATTCTGTGTGTGTGTGTGTGTGTGTTGTGTGTGTGTGTGTGTGTGTGTGTGTGTGTGTGTGTGTGATCTTTTGAATGTATTTGAAGCAAATGGATGAAAATGTTTCATTGTACCTGTTACCTGTTTGCATGAGCTGTATACATATTACAATGTACATGTCATCTGTTCATATGAGCTACATACATATTACTAACTGGTATGGTATGGACACCTTTGACTTTTTTGTTTCTTCTATTTCATTGATTTTCTTTTGTATACTGTATAACAGTGTAGTTCTTTTTACTTTCCCTTTTTGTGAGCACAGGATTAAAAAAAAACCTGAACAGCTCATTCTTCAAGTCTCAGCAAAGATAATCTTGAATTTTCGAGATACGACAGGATAGAATAAACATGTTTATAAGATAGATAATGTTGCTTATAGCCCAGCCGACCGCAGTAGGGCCACATCAGGGCTGACATGTTTATAAAGCTTTACATGTTTATAAAGCGTGTACACAAAATCACATTTGGGGTAAGGTAGTGATAGCTCTGACTTACCATTCTAATAAGCGGCGACGATCTTGATCAACACCACCACAGCTATAGGTATAACACACAGGATCACAGCAGGACGATAACTGCAATAGCAACTGTGCTCAAGCGCTCTTCTTCTGCACAAGATTCAAAATCATAGAAAGCCATGGATGGCACAATAACGTTGATAGGTCTGCGTAACACTTGGTTCTCCCTTTAAAATGTAAAAGATGAATTACATGTATTTTGAAATGTGTGGCGTTTTGTGTGTGTATAAGCGTGGTGTGTGTATGTGTGTGTGTGGTGTGGGTGTGTGTGTGTTGTGGGTGTGGGTGCGTGCGTGCGTGCGTTGCGTGCGTGCATGTATGTGTGTGTGCATGTGTGCGTGCTGCGTGCGTGCGGCGTGGTGTGTGTGTGTGTGTTGTGTTGTTGTTGTTGTTGTTCTGTTTTACGTCTTTCCACATTTCATGATATCAGACGACAACCCCCCCCACCGGGGGGGGGGGGGTGGGGTCGGGTTATCGGTGGGGGTTAAAAAGGTTATACACTATGAGGTAAGTAAAATAATTAACTTATCTACAGCAATAACACAAAGTAGAAATCCACTTAATCTATAAGATGAAAATACAAAAACAAACAAAACAAAAAACCACACAAAAAAAATAACTCCCGCGTAAAATTAACTCTTCTGTCTCATCGCACTACTGATACTGTTACATGTTACAAATATTTGCCAATTGGACTTTTAGCTAAGTGCAAAGAAAAGATTCGTTGCACTTGTGAGGTGACCAGAAACATTTTAACTAGGATGTACAGACGTATTGGGAATGAAATTTTTTTATTGAGTTACACAAAAGAATGTGATCAGTTGATAGGACTATGTCACAACATATACAATGTTATTTTTTGTCATTTTTTGTTTTAAACAAGTCAATTTCCATCTACAGATCAAGGAACTTATCTGTCTTACGATAAATGTTTTGATTGTACTTACTTAACATTTCCATGAATACTTCTCATTTTATCCGTATAACCAAAACACCAGTTCTCTTTCTATCAAATGAATATTAGAAAATTGTACTTTTTTCTGCCAAAGTCTAGCACTCTTGCATTGACATAGAGAAGTTCAAAAAGCGAATCATGATGTTCGTTTTGCTCCTCTCTTTGCCAGAACATCAACTTTTTCATTATGTATAACCCCTCTGTGGGACGGGCAATCCCAAAGAAATGTTATTTCAGTGTCTCTGACTGAGAGGAAGTGTACTAAATTATTTATTTCAGTGAATATCTCAGGTCGAACTTTTTCTAATCTAAAATTTTATTGCAGTAGAACTCTTTGACTAGGAATCTATGCATAAAACAATTTAAATAAATTTTGAGGGGTAATCAACACCCCCAATTTTAACCGCCATAATTATAGCAGTTAACTTCAGCCAGTGAATTAGATTTGTGTTTTCAAGATAACAGGACTTTTCTTCGTTAAGACCTGGGATAATGTTTTGCTGGACCTGCTTGTTATTGATTATTGATCCATCGAGTGTATATCTTAAAATGGTTGGAATTGTGATCATGCAAATGCATTGTGATATTGGATAATAACAAATATAGTATTTTCAGCCTTTGGTTTAAATCTGTATGCTCAATATCAAAATGTGCTCATTTAGTTTCCAGGGAGGGATAGGAGACACAATAGATCTGTTTGCAATAGTTGTTAGTTTGATATATGAGGATTCTAAAATCAAGGAAAAGCATATGTTCTTAGAGTCGTTTGAGCTGATAATTTTTAGACGCTTTTTGGAAAGTCAATGTCCAATTTAATATTTATTTCAGGGCCTATATTGTTGTCATTTTGTTGTGTGTGTGTGTGTCTGAGTGTGTGTGTGAGTGTGTGTGTGTATGAGTGCGTGAGCGTCTGCACACCACGCCTGTGTACATGCGTGCATGGCTACATGAGTGAACCCTTCCTAAAAATTACGCATGAATGAAAATGAACAAGGCAAAAAAGTGAAAAAAGAAAATAATTCTAACAGTTCATCAAGGATTTTCATGATATGCCATTGATCTGCCGTTTCGGTGGCCGCATAAGTTCTGAGCTGCGCTAGTTTTGTCCAGACTGTCTGAGCTGACTGCGCTAGTTTTTTGTCCAGACTGATTGAGCTGCGCTATAGTTTTGGTCCAGACTGATTGAGCCTGCGCTAGTTTTGGCCAGACTGGATTCGTGGCCGCCTGTTCTTACATCGAACTTCTCTTCTTTGCCTTTCTTTCCTGTCAACACCAGTCTTTTTTTTGCCTTTTACTTTTTTTTTTTCTTTTTTCTTTTAAAGCCATTCCCTCGTCTTTGTTGCAGACCACTTCCACACTTTTTTTCTCTGACGTCACAATCTATTCATAACAACTTTTTTTCCAGTAATTCTGGCAACCAATAGGTTAGGTTGTTGCGATTAAAGATGTTATTCAAAGCAGACACAAGCAATGCATTCGGCAGTATCTATTTGTCCATAGTGTTTCTCTTAATATTGGTGTTACATGGAAAATGGTTTTATCATATCGTCAGACAATGCTTAGCTCCACTAGGCGTGCGAACAACGCCATAGCATGAAGGATTCCTAGGAAAGATTAAAAAATGGAGAGCAAGAGCTAACTCTTTACCCTTCAATCAATAGCTTGTGGAGTATGTCATGTGACGTAGCCTCACATCAAGGCATGTGACGCCTCCATCACATGTCGTTAGTAATATGAAAACATTTCCCCAGCACTGCTAGAAAGGAAGGATATTATGTGGCTTGACTAGTGTAGCGGGCGCCCCAAAATAATTGTGAGTATGACTCAGTAAAGAAACAAGGGTGGCATTGGGTGAAAGTGACAATGAGTGATAGTTTAACAAGGGTGGTTAGGTGCTGGTCAGTGTTTTGAACACTGAGTATGCACTCACTAGGAGGAGGGAAGAAAGAATTAGTTTTAACCAGCAGATGGCTAGAGTCTTCGAACCTGTCAGGACGTTGGTCCTCGCTGCTGACCAGTCATTAACAGGTGAGCCATAGATAGTTGGGGAAAGCTACAGGGAGGGGAAAATTATGGAAAAGAGAAAGAAGAAAGAATTCTTTATTTTTGTTGAATTAAGAAGGTTACTTACCGAACCGTTTTCGTGTTTCAGCCTTCACCCTTTTTACCTTTCGCCCTTCAACCCTTCACCTTTCACCCCGTGAGGTTTGGTGAAGAATGGCCATGGTGTGAGGTACACCACCCGGTAGAAAGCCCCAGGAATTAGGACTCAGGGAGAGGAGTCGGGAACTCGTCATCTCTCCAGGGACAGGAGGAGACAGGGAGAGGAGTTGGAACTCACTCTCCAGTGACAAGAAGAGTCGAGTGAAAGATATCGGAAGTCATAACTCAGGACGGGAGAAAATCGAGGGGCGAGATGATGTCTGAAGAGAGACAGGGAATCTGACAGGATGAGGCGAGACGTAATGCGGATGCATGCATAGCATCAATGGAGTGAGAAGAATATTTATTTTCCTGGTTCCTGAAGTTTTGTGGGCCAGTGCAGTGTTGTGTGAAGGCCGTGACTTTATGAAGTCTTGAAGTGAGTTAGTTTGCCTTCAGTGGAAAGAGAGCTTCATGGTAAAATTTGTTGATAAGTTGTTGATGTGATTTTAGTAAAGTGTTTTCCCGAAGGAGAGGGGGAGAAGAAAAACATTCGGTAGTGCCGCCTTTTGGTTGATTGGAGTGGATTGCGGTTGCGTATGGAGTAAATGCTGTCATGAATGCGGCTTATGCAAAAGTGACAGTGTGACAGTTGTGACCTCCGGACTCCAGTTTCACCGGCGTAGCTGCCGTTTGTTTCCCCGGAGAAAAAAAGAAAGATTTCTAATTAGTACCTCAAGGGTTTTGAGGAAGAAAAAACAAGATTTCTATTTGTACCCTCAAGGGTTTGAGGGAAAGAAAAAAAAAAAGAATTAGTTGAGTATTGATTGTGTATTTAATATTTGCCAATTTGTTGTTGTTTTGCTATTTCTATATGTGTTTTGGGTGGTTGACATTTCTTTTGGTTGCTGTTACTCGTTAAGGTTTTTTATTTTTTTGGTAGGATTTTTTTTGACCCTTCCCCACCTCAGGACCGATAGCCTCAAACCTCCTCTTGCTCGAACCTGGCAGCAAGGGGGCAGGGCGTTGAGGAGTCGTGTTCCTTCCCTAGAGGATTAGAATTTTTGTCCCTTTCCCTGACTGATATGCACCCCAACCTCTTACCTGCGTTTAGGCAGGGGGACATGGCGTTGGGGTGTCAATAGTCTTTCCCTTTCATAAATATCTATTTCCTTTCGCCTTTCTATTGTTTCTGTTTGCAGTTTTCCCCTTGCCCTCAGATGTGTGGGGGGAAAAATTTCCAACTGCTCCTCCGTCACGCTATAGTGTAGTGGTGGAGTTGATTACGCCTCTGCCCAAATAAACATTCTTTATCTTTTGATCATTTTTTTTTTTCTGGGTGGGGTGCGAGATTCTTTGAGTTTGGGGTGAATGTGCATTGTTATTGATTGATTGTTCTAGTATTTTGTATTATTATGTAGGGGGTGTATATTGTGCTGTGATTTGTTTTTCCCCCGTCTCACAGGCTTCACGGGACAGTGACCATTTAGGGTGCTGTTGTGGGCTTCTTTTGCTGTTCTTGATTACTTCTCACTATTCTCGGTCTGTGTTATTTTCATTTCCTTTTCACCTTTTCAAAACCTCCTTAAACCTTCTCTCAATAAGGCTCCATATCTAGGTTATCTTTTAACATTTTCATCTTTTAGGTATATGTCCGCTAGTTTGTGTTTCTTTCCCTCTTTTTAATTGTTTGTGCTTCCATTTGTTTTGTAAATTGATATTCATTTATTGTTTAGGCGGTACATTTGTTTTGTAAAATTCATTTGAAATTAATTAAGAAAACTAAAGACTGACAACAAGAACATTTAAGAACTAAAACTTTATAATGAATTTATTTTCTAGAAGTAAACTTTAATGTGTTTATTAATTTCCTTTTTAAGGGAATCAGTTTTGCATTAAACTTCATTTTGTTTTCGCCTAAATTCCATATTGATAGCAGTTGCAATTATTTTTGGAAAAATACAATTCCTTGGATTTCATTTCCACCAGTTTTAGTAATCGGTTTTCTGTTTACACCGGAAATTGAATTCTGTATTTGTATATACTATAATTACGGTTTTGTGAAAATAAACATTATCATATATCGCCTTTATTTTTATTCATACTTTGAGATTGTTTGGTGTTTTTATCTGACGATTATTGATGGCTGATTTTGATAAATATGTTAAACAAGCGGGAACGCTTGGGTTGAGGGAGAAAAATTACTAAACTATGTGAACAATGCACAGATAGGGCAGACAGGCTAAGAGAGAGCGGAGAAAATAAACTACCGAGCGGAAGCTGATGAAAAATAAATACAGAGGGAAGTGAAGAAAATAAACTCCAGACCGGAAAGCTGGATAATTGAAGAAACAAAGATTACAGAGGGAAGCTCGATATTGGAAAGGAAAAAAGATTACAGAGGGAAGCTGAAGCTGAAGAACGTCAAGTCATTTAAGTTTAAATTGAAACAGTTAGAATTAGCGAACCGATGCCTGAGATTAGAAGTATTACAGGCATCGAGAGAAACCTCCACAGTTGGTTTCCGCAAGCCGCCTCACCACCACAAAGCGGCATATCTTCAAAGTTGACCGCCGTTTTGGGAAAAAAAACGGATGACATAGTAGTTTTCTTTTTCCGTTTGAAAGTCACGGCCACCGTCTTGTGGTTGGCCCCAAAGGAAAAGTGGACATCAGTTATATTGCCGTCGTTGTTTCAAGGGTAGCGCTTTGACACTGAAATATACCACTAACGTGCAGCGAAACAAAATTTAACTTGGGCGATAGTTGGAAAGAAGACTCCTCAAGAAATTTCAAGGTTCTGCTGATCGTTTTCACGAACGTTTCCGTTCTGTGCGCCCTTGAAAAGGAGAATTCGTTTCCGTCGTTTCTGATACTGTATGAGTCATTGTTTGGATCGATGGATCGATTTATCTAAAACGAACAAGACTTTTCAGTCATGCGAGATCTCCTTCGTAGAGACCAATATTCCTGAGATGAGCAAAGATCTGGCCACTTTCTCTTAACGAAAGGCAATTGAAAACGTTGAAGGGAAATGTGTAGATGGCTGATCAGTATGTATCGCTCACCAAGATAGGACGGTGGCTTGGAAAGGAGAATTTTCCCATTTTGAGTCTCATGCCGTCATGTTACTATCCCATCTGGACAGGAAGTTACAGGAAAGGAAATCGTGGTCATTTCTGAGTTCCTCGAGGATTATGCGGTATCATAGATCGGACAGGAATATTTCCGCGGTTCGAGTGACTTGCATCAATACCAGTACTCACCGCCGGAAAAGACCCGTACTTTCAGCAAAACGTTCGAGGTCGTGGACAACGACCACACGTAGACCTTTTGGGCCAGTTCGTGGCCATGAACAGAAGTTCACAAAATCAGTCAGCAACTTGCGATCAGACAATGCGCTGTTTCTTTTGTGATGGCAAGTTCCATCTGAAACAGAATTGCCTTAGACCGGGTGTGGGTTGATGCAAAACCCGATTAGTCTCCACATGATTGTGAAGAAGGCTTGTTATTGGCACCAGATCAATCTGTTGAAGGACTGGTGTTAGGAAAACGGAGCCATCAATGGATTGCAGCTTCGGTTTTGCGAGACATGGGTGCCACTGCTGGGTGATCCCCCGGGCCCTCTTTCGTGCTTCAAAGACCAGTATCTCAACACTGTCCAAAAGTGTAGGCAGTTTGGAGCAAGATTGAAACGTTTCCGTGAGCGAAAATTTCAGTGACACACTATACTACTCGCTTTCTTACAGCCTGTGTAATTGATAACCGTCTGCGACTTGATATTTGGGCAATTTGCCGGGTGTCGCTACAGTACATGGTGGTGCTGGAGATCGTTTATTCCTTGTCTGTGAGATACAGATCAGACATCGCTAGAGCAGGAAATGGCTACAAAGCCGCTAAAAGTCTCAAACTGGATGAACTCCAGATTACCCAGAATGATTAAAAGAAATTGCAGGAAAAAGACGTGACGCTGACGACAATACTTTTGCTGCTAAACAGCAGCCTGTCAACTGACGTACAAAGGGGGGGGGGACAATAACCAACGTACATACTGTACTCTGACATTCTCTACAGGTGTGTCCGGGACAGCGACAACTGACAGGTTGTGGTTCCAAAACCTTAGAGAAACAGTGCTGCACACGGCTCATAGATGCAATTGTTCGTGGTTCATGTGGGCTCAAAAGAAATCATCAAAGAGAGTTCTTGATTCTTTTTATTGGCCAGGGTGTCACAAAGGAAAGAATAACAGAATGCCTGCCGTTCTATTGTGACATCTGCCAAAAGACATCTTCAGAAAGGGCGCGTCCCATAGTGCACCTTTGCCAAAATTGACCTCTCATTGTTCCATTTCGGAGGTTAGCTATTGATCTTGTTGAGACCTTTTACACTGTCTTCTTCGGGGATATCGCTATCTATTGACTTTGGTGGATACAGCCGACATGGTATATCCAGAAGCGATTCCACTGAAGAAAATTGAAACGTATTGCGCTGAAGCATTTCTTGCAATTTTTTCCAGAGTGGGTTTCCAGATCGAAATTCTCTAGGATTTGTGGAAGCAATTCTTTTCTGATCTCATGAAAGAAATTTACAGGAAATGTTGTCACTTTCCATTTTAACCACGCCATACTCATCCCCAATCGAAATGGCATGGTTGAACGTGTCAATGGTGGAACTGTTTGCAGTCCATGTTGAGAAAGGTTGCCGTTGACAAGGCATAAGAACCCATGAATGGGATCGTTTCATACCGGCTTTGCTTTTAGCATACAGGGGGGGAAATGGAACCGAACGAAACGCTGGGCTTTCACCATTCGAGCTTCTTTTCGGACACTCAAAGGGGTCCTTTGGATCTATTGATGACACAATGGACGAAAAAGAGACATACCGACAGAAATAACTGTTTACCATACGTTATGAACTGCCATAATCGTTTGAAGGATGCATGTGAGCTTGCTCAACCAGTCAGCTGATAGGAAAACAGAGTGTACAAGGTCTTTGAGACAGAAAAGCAAATGGCCCGTCTCAGGTTGGGGAGAAAAAGTCCTTGTGCTACTCACTGTTGAACATAACAAGCTTCGTGTTATGTGGAAGGGTCCTCTGTTTCAGGTGTCGAATAACTTTCTGCCTCAGTAAATTGTAAGATCAAAATGGAAAACAATGAGAAGGTATTTCATGTGACATGTTGAAGAAGTATGTTGAACGGTAAAATGTTGCATCAACCAGACGTGAGTGGATTGTCGTGCAGAAACTGATGTCAACATGACGACATTATCAGTGATGAATTTGTACATTACGTAACTCTACAGCGGACAGATAAAGGTTGGAAACAGCCAAATGTAGCGAGTGGGTGTTAACATCTACCTGTGAGATGATGTTGTACCCGTCCTATTCTGTCTATCAAAGGTGAAAAACCTATGAGGGGATGTGGTTCTGGTGAATGATTTGTCTACAAGTCAAACAGAAACAGCTCAAAGACTTTTGAAAGACTTTAGGATGTGTTGACGGATACCCAGGTACAGGAACTGGTATTGTTGAACCCACCTAGTTTCAGTTTAACTTCTGGAAATACCAGTGACGAACCAGACCATACCCCCTCCATTTGCAAAAAAAAAGAGGTGGTTGAGAGAGAAATCAATGTAATGTGGATTAAGGTAATAGAACCTGTCTACGTCTCCGTACAGCTAACCAGTTGTATTGGTGGACAAACTGATGATCGGTGCGTTTCTGCCATAGATTACAGAATAGTAAATTAAGATCACTGTGTTCGATGCCGAGCCTATTCCAGACATTGAAGAACTTATGTGTTTCAGCTCTCGAGGGAAATTATTTTGGAAGTCTATTGATAAAGGAATTCAATTTATGTTGAACCAGTGCCTGGAACACAAAATGTCATGGCAGATTTATTGTCACGTGATATGAATATTATGGACCCCCTAATGTAACTGTCTTCAAGGGAAAGATATTCCTGTTTTTGTCATGCTTAATTGATTACGGTTTGTGTGTGTTCACATTTGACAGTGCATGTATGCTTATGACGATGTCCGTTTAAATCAAGTGGTATATTATGATATTTTGCCTTGTTGAAGTGACTATATGTTTTACAAGCAAAAACTACTTGATGTTGATGTAATACATACTTATTCTTTGTTAATCAATGAAAAAATCAAGTACTATTTATGTCTAATTTGCTTGTGAAGATGAAGGTTATGATGTATGTGTGAGGAGCCAATAACTTTTTAGAAATGTATCTACACATGTTTTGATTGTGCAATGAGACAAACCAATTGTTGTTCATTTGTCATTGTCAACAATGGGAAGCATGTGATTTTCAATGGACTTTAACCTTACATGTGTGGAAAAAGAAACTATGGTTAAACTATGTTTTTTTGCTTTTATTCTATTGAGAAACATTTACACTGGAAATATTCTATTTTCATGAGGGTTTTGAAAACAAGGATGTGAGACAAAGATCAAGGAGAAAATATTGTGCTTCACATCTTAATTATAAACACAATTTGTAGTTTGAATTGTTAATATCCCTAGTTGTTTTATCAATGTAATTTGTGAAATGTATTTTGTGAGATGGTGATCCATTTGAACTTTTTTTTTTTTAAAGGACTGAAAAGTTGAAATATGCTATTTATGGTGGATCATGCATGATTGATTGATACGTTGATTATTATTTGTGAATCATGTGTGATTGGTTACAAATTTTGGATTCATGCTGAAGATGTGTTTAAGTGAAGTTGTATATCTTTTGTAAAAAATTTTCTGGAGAAAATTTTTGTTATCAGGATGGGTGGTGGGGGTGTCATGTGAGTAGCTCACATCAAGGCATGACCATTATCCCACACTTTTTCCAATTTCCCCCCTTGCCGCTCCACACATGTAGTTAGTAATATGAATCATTTTCCCCATGCCATTACTAGAAGGAAGGATATCTCATGTGGCTTGGATAGTGTAGCGGGCGTCCCCAAATAATTGGGTGTATGAAGCAGTAAAGAAACACGGGTGGTCTCTGGGTGAAAGTGACACTGGTGATAGTTTAACAAGGGTGGTAAGGTGCTGGTCTTGTGTTTTGAACACTGAGTATGCACTACTAGGAGCGAGGAAGAAAGAATTAGTTTTAACCAGCAGATGGCTAGAGACTCGAACCTGTCAGACGTTGGTACTCGCTGCTGACCAGTTCATTACAGGTGAGCAGAGATAGTTGGGGGGAAAGCTACAGGGGAGGGGGAAAACTTATGGGAAAAAGAGAAGAGAAAGAATTCATAGGTTGAATTAAGAGGTTACTTACACGAACTTATTGGGTTTCAGCCCTTCACACTTTTTAACTTTCGCCCTTCACCCTTCACCTTTCACCCCGTTGGTGTTGGTTGAAGATGGCCATGGAGTGAGGAAACACGAGTAGGGAGCCCCAGGAATTAAGGACTCCAGGTGAGAGGAGTCGGGAACTGTCATCTCTCCAGGGGACAGGCGGGACGCATGGGAGGAGAGGAGTTGGGAACTCATTCTCAGTGTCCAAGAGGTCGAGGGAAAGGAATCGGAAGTCATAACTCCCGGACAGAGAAATCGAGCGGGCGAGATGCGAGATGATGTCTGAGAGAGACAGGGAATCCTTGATAGGATGTTGAGGCGAGACGTAGTCGCGGATGAGGCATAGCATCAAGGAGTGAGAGAATCATTTATTTTGTCGGTCTTGAAGTTGTGGGCCAG
This sequence comes from Conus ventricosus, assembly GCA_018398815.1. Lineage (NCBI taxonomy): Eukaryota > Metazoa > Mollusca > Gastropoda > Neogastropoda > Conidae > Conus > Conus ventricosus. The sequence goes on from CM031611.1 coordinate 77,771,969, forward strand.
TGTTGTGTGAAGGCCGTGCACCGTGACTTTATGAAGTCTTGAGTGAGTTAGTTTGCCTCTCTGTGGAAAGAGAGCTTCATGTATAAAATTTGTTGATAAACGTGTTTGATGTGATTTAGTAAAGTGTTTCCCGAAGGAGAGGGGAGAAGAAAAACATATCGGTTAGTGCGCCTTTTGGTGGATTGGAGAGAAGAGATTGCGTGTGCGTATGGAGTAAAAGTAAATGCTCGTCATGAATGCGGGTATGCAAAAGTGACAGTGTGACAGGTAATTTCCGTAGCGAGTTCACATATTGCATCTGAGTGATTTAATTCAGTTTTTTCTCCTTTCTTTGGCTGGCAACATGCCCTGACTTGACTTTCAAGTTCAGTTTCCATCATGGATTCTAGAAGCTGTCGTTTGAGCATCGCTCAGGAGGAAAAACATTCATCTTGGTCAATTATGAAAACATAGAATACTTATATCTTTGGCTTTTGTCATACGTCGCCATCGTCACAAGTGCCTTTGCGTTCTACCCGTGTTTCATTCTTTCCTCATACTTCAAGAGCATGTCATCATGTCGCGAAAGCCCTCCTCTGACTTGACTCTCATGAAAACTGCGTCAGCTACGCCGGCTGTTCTCTATTTTTGTATGCTGCTCATGCAAGATTTGTCCCTTGCAATGTGGCACTCAATTTTTGGCTCCTATCAGGATCGTCTTGATGGTCCGCCGGTTGTGGGAGGGCAGTGGCGACCCTTCCTAATTTATGTCCAGCCTTACAGTCCTGAGTTGTGGAGACAGGCCGCATCTCCCCAAGCAGGTTTCTGCACCTTACCCCTCGGTTGCCTGTAATGAAAACCAGCTGGTTTCTAAAATGTTTTGCAAGATGCCTCAGTTTTGTCTGCCACCTCCTTGGCAAGGCTGTGGCTTGTGAAGCGACCAGAAAGGTATCGACTCCAAGGAGTCAGTTATGCGGGAAAATCTAACCACGGATTTTGACAAGCAGGGAGGACCGGGTGCGCCTCTGACCATCTGTATCAAGGTATCCGTCAGTGTGATGCGACAAAACGGAGTCTGACAACAAAGAACGAAGACGATTCCATTTTTGTGCTGACAAATGTTATGACGATGATGACTTGGGTCCTAGCTCAGAATTTTCTCTGGAGGGAGAGGCAGCTAGTAATGCATTTGTCTTTTGTGACCAGCACTTTTGCAGATTCTTGTTTGGATTTGTCTGTCCCTTTGTCTCAATAGGTTTGAGTTTGATGATTTTTTTTTTCGAAGAGTCTGGTATATGTTTTTGTTTCTCTTCCACGAGTGTCCTAGAAGGTGTCACAGTTTTGTGACCTTTTTTTAAAGCCTTACTCAACTTACACTTCGCTCATTCCAGCTATCCACAAGTGAGTGCTGTGTGTCCGGAAAACATACCAATCTTTAAGATGTGCATTGTATCCAGAGGTTTATCACGATCATTCTGGCACAAGCTATTTCCCCTTGTGCCTTCTATCTGCAGTTGAATTTCCAAACCTCATGTTTTTGAGGCTCGTTGTATGGAAATTTGATTCTTGGCAAATCCATGCTTCCATTGCACTTCCATTATGCTCCTAGCTTGAGGAGTTAAGCTAGTGTCTGTGCATCCTTCGTTAAATACCATGGAAATGTATTTTTGGTACTGTATTTCTCATTTTATTTTTGCTCTTCCACAAGGTAATTTGCATTCTATCCTTCAGGCATTCCATCTGCGATGACCCTAGATGTAATCTTAATATTGGTCGACAAGATTTCTTTTCTGCTGATTATTTTCTTCCTGTCACGTCCATTTCTCTCATGGTCATGGTTTTGTTTATGCAAAGGATAATTTATAGTCATATCACTGCCCTGACTTAAGGCTGTGATAGACCAATTGACAGAGGCTGGAACACCAAGGCTACATCGAAATGTTGTCTTGTGGTCAGCATAGTCTTCAGTCATGACAAGCTCCTAGCATAGCATTCAGTCTCCAAAATCCCTTGAAGTCAGGAGTGTGGGTGCCCGTGTTTCAGAGAAATAAAAAAAACGGTCACATATGTAATGTTCTCGCCGATGCATTTGTACCACAGTGTTCAAGCACTTTGGCTGTTCAGATGATCCATGGAGTCTTTTAGCCAGGGAACAACAACATATAGTGATATCAGAAATCAAGTACAGAGATTTTGGCTCCATTGAGGCTTATGTCTGATGCCTTTTCACTGTTCTGAAATTCCCCTTCCAGCGATCTCTAGGAGTTTCATGGGGGTCTCTTTTGCCCCTCATATCTTCTGGTCCTCTTTTCACTCAGTAGGTCATCTTGTCTGATCCTTGTGTTACCATCTGTCAAGGATT
>CM031611.1:77775309-77788953 GCA_018398815.1 Conus ventricosus
TGCAGAAACAATAACATCTGTATGCTATTAGGAAAAGGCTTTCACCACCCAGCAGAAGTTAAGTTTGATTGCATGGCAGTCAACACAAGGACAGGGTGTGTTTTCTGGCTGACAACACTGGTTTAATTTTTTTTTTAAAAAGGGTCCCGTCCTGCAAAAGAAAAGAAGCAAAATTCGGTTCATTTCATTCATAGGCCAGCCAACGACGCTTAGCTTATCAGGGCACTAAATCCACATGAAATGGATGAACAAGACTATACCAGATACAGTGTGTGTGTGTGTGTGTGTGTGTGTGTGTGTGCGTGTGTGCGTGTGTGTGTGCTCTTTGAAAGAGTAAGTAATAGAGGAAAACAAGTGCAGGCTAAGTATGTCTCAATCATGTAAACAGTGACTAAACTTAAGTTTTTTTAAAAAGGAAGGTGGGAGAAGGGGTTGGGGTAGGGATAAGAGAAAGGAAATTTGAATAGATAGAGGCCATAAACATAAAATCCTTCTCTAGCAGCATATGGAGACCACCTTTGTCTGGAAAACGGAATCATGTGCATTGCATGTGCAGAGGCTGCCTTTGTTCACTGATTCAGACAGATCAGTGAAGCTCAGCTCATTGTGTCAGTCCTCCCTCAGCATTGAGAGGAGGTATTCCACTTAAATACTGTGGCATTCCCACCACCAAGGCTTCAAACACAGGGTATGACACTCCAAAGCAGCCAGTGAAGGGTGTTAAAGTGAAATGAGATGAGAGCACTGTAAAAAAGGTAAGGTGCATGAAAGCTAGAATCGTTTTGTAAAGAGTAATAAGTATAAGGGGAAATCTTTGAGCACACACTAGAAGATCCATTCAAAGGTATAAGGGAGGTCAAAAGGTGTCGAGTTTTGATAACCCAAACGTTGCAAAGTCAGTCACATCAGTGCCTGACAGTCACTGATAATTGTGTAGAATAACCTTTACTTTGATCTCCTAGGAGGTGCTGTCTCCCATTGACCAAACTATATACATATGGAATTGTAGTCTGTGGTGCATCCGTTTGATGTCAGGGGACCACAGGCACAATCGGCCTCCCTGAAGAGTCGGATCCAGCAGACGAAAGGCCGTGGGGCAGGCAGTATAAATAGTTCAGTCTTCAAGACGGCTTAAAATGGTCTCCATAGGCTGAAGGATTTTGTATTTATGATATATTTCCTTGACTTTTCATGTTTTCATTCTCATTTTTTTTTCCATATAAAAAAAAAAAAAATATATATATATATATATATATATATATATATACCAGTTTAAAATAGGATTTTAAAATGGAAGAATTAAAAACCTACAAACTTGTTTCAAGCTAAAACGCTCTCATCAGGATATATATATATATATACACACACACACACACACACACACACACACACACTAGAGAAATACACACACACACACACACACACACGCACGCACGCACGCACGCACGCACGCACACACACACAGAGTTGGTAATTTGACTATTGAGGTCCTTTAGGGGGATGAAACCTGATGACAGAGCCTGTTGTTCTGCTAAATGTCTTTCTCACAATTAAAAACAAAAAGAGAGAGAAAAGATAATAAATAGGAATTTTATTACCAAAAGTAGTTGTTTGATATACTTACCTGTCCTAAAACGAATCCCTTATCTCCACTAGGCATGGAACAAGGCCATGCATCAGGACTCCAATAAAAAGATTAGAAATGGAGAGCAGGGAGCTAACTCTGCCCTTTGACCAACTAGCCAACAGGAGTAATCTCTCTTTAGAAGTCATACTACTGAACCTGAGAGATTGAATTCAGTTTTTGCCCCTTTTCCGACATGCGAAAGGGAGGGAGGGTGTCGTAGTATTTGGACAGGTAAGTATATCATAAAACTTTCAGACGTGTTAATTTCGCCATATTTTGTACACATGTTAGGTGGAAATACAATGAATACAATGAACTAAAAAGAAATACGTTGAGAAAAATTCTGGAGACGAAGTTCTTGAGTGGTAATTGCACTTGCAGAGTCTAACCGTGATGGAGGCTTTCACCAAAGAGTTACAACTCTTGCTAACTTCGGCACATAAAGTAAACATTAGACCGTATCTGTTGCTTCAAGCAAAGAAAATTCCAGCGAAAAAACATAAGCTCGTGTTAAAGTATGCTGATGAATTAGGTTTGAAAGTAATTTCTATTAGAAAGAACCTATTTCACCGTAGTTCAGGCAAGATCAGGTGGTTACAGCGGGAAGATGGCTGTTCCGTTTTTGTATGCACTGTAGAAAATGTGCTCATTTTTGTTTTAGGGTGAACATGTATGACACTGACTAGTAATGCAATATTCCACTGCTGTGGTACAAGCAATGCATGTTTGCCACAGGATGGTTTAAACTTTCTCATTGGAGTACTCTTATTTTGTGGAAAATACACTTGTTTTGGATTTGGATTACTGTAAGTCAAATTTCGGGGCAGACAGGTCTGAACTTCTTTTAGAAGTTGAATTCCCTTTTTCAGTCTTACCTATCCAAGCAGATGTCTGAGTATTGAAAAGGATGGTGGGAATTCTCACCTAAGAAACCAGTCCAGTCCTCAGACTCGTATATGCATGAGACAGACCATAGCTCTGTGTCAGAGCTGGCGCCAACAGCCAAACTGGCCCTGAGTCTTGGCTGTCCCCTGGAGGTTACTTAAGGATAGCCCCTGCTGTCTCTCACAGTCACTGAAACTCCAGACCTGAATAGGAAAATTGAAATAAGATCAAGATCAAAAGGACCAGCCAATCAGGCCCTACATCAATATATTAGCCAGTGCTGCCTTACGGCCAGAGGTCATACACAAGTGAGTAAACGGGCTATGTTAAACTGTGGATATAATTAGGGCATAAAAAGCAAGACAACAGAAGTGGGCATGGAGATGACTGACACGTAAAACATGTTCCATGAATTTTTTTTTTTTTTTGGTGGCATCAGTTCTCGGATCAATGGTGGTGATTTTTTCTTCTTTTTTTTTTTTTTCCCTAAGGCCAAAATCCACCTCTTCATTTTTTGGTGCTTCTCACTGTCCTCTTCATCTGCCAAAAAAAAAAAAAAAGCGGAAAAAAAACAATTTCCACTAATAGGTTTTTTCTCTTTTTTTTTCTTCTTTTTTTTTCTTTTTTTCCCCCTTCTTTTCTTTCCCAATCAATCTCTTACACACCATGCATAGTCTGTATGTTCTCTTACAAATGGATATATTTTTGCTGATTTTAGTGTTTTGGCAATTGATACAAAGTGTCTGGGTTTGAGTGAGTGTTCCATGAATATGAATATAAAACAAACGTGATAAAACAGGTCAGTTGCATCTGTCATCAAGCAGATAAATGGTGCAAGCCATTGATTACCCAAAACAAAGTGGCTTTAAAGTATATACAGAACGTTCCGCCTGGAGCATCACCCAGAGGTGAAATATATGCATGTTAGACAAACAAGGTGTACCACAAACACCAAACAAATACGGTAAAAGGGCAAATGCATGTATCATCAATCAAACAAATGGGACATGCCACTGATTACCCAAAACCATGTGGTCTTAATTAAAGAATATGCAAAAATTCCTGCAGCCTTAGATGAGTCTCCATGTCAGGAATGCGGTCCAAACTGGAACTGTCATAAAAAAAAAGAGCCAGAAGAAAATCCTTGACAGATGGTAACACAAGGATCAGACAAGATGACCTTCTACTGAGTGAAAAGAGGACCAGAAGATATGAGGGGCAAAAGAGACCAACCCCATGAAACTCCTAGAGATCTCTGGAGGGGGAATTTCAGAACAGTGAAAAGGCATCAGACATAAGCCTCAATGGAGCCAAAATCTCTGTACTTGATTTCTGATATCACTATATGTTGTTGTTCCCTGGCTAAAAGACTCCATGGATCATCTGAACAGCCAAAGTGCTTGAACACTGTGGTACAAATGCATCGGCGAGAACATTACATATGTGACCGTTTTTTTATTTCTCTGAAACACAGGCACCCACACTCCCGACTTCAAGGGATTTTGGAGACTGAATGCTATGCCAGGAGCTTGTCATGACTGAAGACTATGCAGACCACAAGACAACATTTCGATGTAGCCTTGGTGTTCCAGCCTCTGTCAATTGGTCTATCACAGCCTTAAGTCAGGGCAGTGATATCACTATAATTTTTTTTAATTTTTAAAAAAATAATTTTTAAATGTGTGTGTGTGTGTGCGTGAATGAGTGTATGTGTGAGTGAATATGTGTGTGAAAACTTTCCACAGTGAGTCTCATTATGATCACATGATCTTAACTCACCCAGAACAATGTTTATATGTGGTCCCCCCCCCCCCCCCCCCCCCACCTTGTGTGTGTGTGTGTGTGTGCAACACATGATACCCTGTTTTTCATTGATCACTGCTATCTTCTCTCAACAAACATCAGCATATTGATGCCAACACATTACTTCACTTGTTACAATGAACATCATCCCACAGCATTGTTTACTTTTTTAAACAACACCATTTATATGAACCTCCCACCCCCCACCCCCCACCCCATAGTGGATGAAGAGATATGAGCTCTCCTTCTCTTGCCCCCCTTCCCCATCCCCCCCCACAAACACATTGCCCTCCTCCCCACCCATCCCTCCCCCCCACCCCCCCTTTTTTTCCACCTCAACACCCCCCCCCCCCCCCCAATCATACCTTATCACCCATTTATCTTCCATCCCCTTCCCTCCCTTATTAACATTACCCACACACCTTTCACAACTACCCACGCATAACTACCATCACCTCTTTCATCACCAGCGAAATCATTTATTTTATTCACCTAAACCTTTTTTATTTTTTTTAAATTTATTTTTATTTATTATTATTATTATTAATTCCCCCCCCCCCCCCCCCCTTTTCCCCCTTACCATTATTATCAATCCACCATTACCACAACCGTCACAAAGGTATCACACCACCCCAATAAACTAGACACACAACCCTATCATATCACACACACACCCCTCCCCCTACGCAACTCCCCCCTCCTTTTCCTCTCCCATAATTCCCCATGTCATTTCCACCTACCGGCTATTCTCTCCCCACCACATGGACAACAACAGATGAGTCATTTTTCGTTCTTTGTTTGTACTGTCCCAAATGTTAAATGTGATTTATTTTTTCGCCTGAAGAAGACCCAAGTGGTTGAAATGCATCGTGTCTTGTCATGTGCTTTGTTTGTCAATGTCATTGGCGGTAAGTAACAAACTCTATTTCTAAATTTTGCTTCGTTTGCCGCCGTCAGTCACTCCATTTTGAAACTCTCCATTTTTAATCTTTTCCTAGGAATCCTTATGTATGGCGTTGTTCCACGCCTAGTGGAGCTAAGGCATTTGTCTGGACAGATATGATGAAAACCATTTACATGTAACAACACTATTAAGAGAAACACTATGGACAAATAGATACTGCCAAATGCATTGCGTGTGTCTGCTTTGAATAACATCTTTAATCTCACAACCTAACCTATTGGTTGCCAAATTACTGGGAAAAAAAGTTGTTATGAAATAGATTGTGACCAGAGAAAAAAGTGTGGAAGGTGGTCTGCAACAAAGACGAGGGAATGGGCTTCAAAGAAAGAAAAAAAAGAAAGAGGAAAAAAAATACTGGGTGTTGACAGGAAAGAAAGGCAAAGAAGAAATCGATGTAAGAACAGCGGCCACGAATCAGTCTGGACAAAACTAGCGCAGCTCAATCAGTCTGGACAAAACTAGCGCAGCTCAATCAGTCTGGACAAAACTAGCGCAGCTCAGTCAGTCTGGACAAAACTAGCGCAGCTCAGGAACTGTAGGGCGGCACCGAACCAGATCATGGCATATCATGAAAATCCTTGATGACCTGTTAGAATTATTTTCTTTTTTTTCACTTTTTTGCCTTGTTCACTTTTCTTTCATGCGTAATTTTAGGAAAGGGTTCACTCATGTAGCCATGCACGCATGTACAACAGGCGTGTGTGTGCAGACGCTCACGCACTCATACACACACACACTCACACACACACTCAGACACACACACACACAACAATATAGACAACAATATAGGCCCTGAAATAAATATTAAATTGGACATTGACTTTCCCAAAAGCGCTAAAAATATATCATCTCAAACGACTCTAAGAACATATAGCTTCCTTGATTTTAGAATCCTCAGATATCAAACTAACATCTATTGCAAACAGATCTATTGTGTCTCCTATCCCTCCCTGGAAACTAATATGAGCACATTTTGATATTGAGCATACAGATTTAACAAAGGCTGAAAATACTAATTTGTTATTATCCAATATCAAAATGCATTTGCATGATCACAATTCCAACCATTTTAAGATATACACTGATGGATCATTAATCAATGAACATGCAGGTGCAGCATACATTATCCCAGGTCGTAACGAAGAAAAGTCCTGTTATCTTGGAAAAAACAAATCTATATTCACTGCTGAGTTAACTGCTATAATTATGGCTTTAAAGTTTGTTGTTGATTACCCTCAAAATTTATTTAAAGTTGTTTTATGCATAGATTCCTAGTCCGTTCTTACTGCAATGAAGAATTTTAGATTAAAAGTTCGACCTGAGATGATCACTGAAATAAATAATTTAGTACACTTCCTCTCGTCAGAGACACTGAAATAACATTTCTTTGGGTGCCCTCCCAGTGTGGGTTATACTATAATGAAAAGGTTGATGTTCTGGCAAAGAGAGGAGCAAAAGGATCATCAGATTCGCATTTTTTGAACTTCTCTATGTCAATGCAAGAGTGCTAGACTTCGGCAGAAAAAAGTACAATTTTCTAATTTTCATTTGATAGAAAGAGAAACTGGGTGTTTTGGTTTACACAATGAAATGAGAAGTATTCATGAAATGTTAAGTAAGTACGATCAAAACATTTATCGTAGACAGATAAGTTCCTTGATCTGTAGATGGAAATTGGATTGTTTTAAAACAAAGTATGTCAAAAATATACATTGTATATGTGGTCATAGCATATCAACTGATCACATTCTTTTGTGTAACTTAATGAAAAAATTCATTCTAAATACGTCTGTACAGCCTAGTTAAAATGTTGTCTGGTCAGTGTCAACAAGTGAAACGTATCTTTTCTTTTTGCACTTAGCTAAAAGTCCAATTGGCAAATATTTATAACATATAACAGTCAGTGGTGCGATGAGACAGAAGAGTTACATGTTTCGTGAGTTTTTTTTTTGTGTGTGGGTTTTTTGTTTTGTTTTTTGTTTTTCAATCTTTGATTAAGTGGATTTTCTACTTTTGTGTTATTGCTGTAGATAAGTTAATTATTTTACCTCATAGTGTTAACCTTTTTTATACCCGACCCCCCCCCCCCCCCTCCCCTTTTTTTTTTCTTTTTTTTTTTTTTTTGGTCGTCTGATATCACGTAATGTGGAAAGACGTAAAACAGAACAACAACAACACACACACACACACGCATGCACGCACGCACGCGCGCGCACGCACACGCATGCACGCACGCACGCACGCACACGCGCACATGCATGCACGCACGCACACGCGCGCGCACACGCATGCACGAACGCACGCACTCGCTCGCTCGCTCACTCACTCACACACACACACACACACACACACACACACACACACACACACACACACACATATGCTTATACACACACTCGCACACACACACGCACACACACACACACACACACACGCACACACATTTCAAAATACATGTAAGTCATCGTTTTCATTTTAAGGAGAACAAGTGTTACGCATACCTATCAACGTTATTGTGCCATCCATGGCTTTCTATGATTTTGAATCTTGTGCAGAAGAAGAGCACTCACACGTCTTGAGCGGAGGTGCTATTGCCGGTATCAGTATCGTCCTTGCTGTCCCGTTAGTTATAGCTGTGGTGGTGTTGATCTGGAAACGTCACCGCTTAATAGAATGGTAAGTCAGAGCTATCACTACCTTACCCCAAGTGTGGTTGTGTGTACACGCTTTATAAACGTGTTGATTCTATCCTGTTTGTATCTCGAAAATTTAAGATTATCTTTGCTGAGACTTGAAGAATGAGCTGTTCAGTTTTTTTTTTAATCCTGTGCTCACAAAAAGGGAAAATAAAAAGAACTACACTGTTATACAGTATACAAAAGAAAAATCAATGAAATAGAAGGAAACAAAAAAGTCAAAGGTGTCCATACCATACCAGTTAGTAATATGTATGTAGCTCATATGAACAGATGACAGGTACATTGTAATATGTATACAGCTCATGCAAACAGGTAACAGGTACAATGAAAACATTTTCAGTCCATTTGCTTCAAATACATTCAAAAGATGCACACACACACACACACACACACACACACACACTCACACACACACAGAATTTCAAATGGGGGACTTGGAAGTCCAGGTGTCCCAGAGGGTGTTACACTGTATACTGGGAAGGGGGAAGGGGGGTGGGGCTAGGAGTCGGGGTGGGGGCGGGGGTTGTACATTCAAGAATGCTTCTGAAGAAGCTTTACATCATCTACTGGAAACCATGTCTGGTGCGCAGGGGAGCTCTTTGCTTCACATAAAATTTAGAACAGGTGTCCCATAGCGATGTAGATAATCAGTCTAAACTGGAAATTTAAGCCTGGTGAAGTTCACTTCTGTTCTCACTCAGCCAGATCCAGCAAGAACTCTTTTCAGCTACCTCTGCCATTGCCTTTAGGGTTGTGTTCAACATCTTACCACAGATTGGGAGCTGTTTTATGAGGTCGTAGGCTGATAAGCCTCCAAATCCTCTTGCTCCGCTTTCTAAGGTTAGACTGGTATACTTCTCAGCCTTGTAGACGTGAGCTGGCTCTGTTTTGCTGTCATATGGCACAGTGAGTTCAGTCAGAATCGGTTGTATTAATAAACCTGAATGGAGTGCCATTTCTGGTCTCATGCAGCTCTTCCTGATGATTCCTGGATGGTTTTTCTCTTTCTGGACGGTCTGCTATGCATTCAGTCCATCCAGTGAACCCTGCTTTCATGCTTTTGAAGTCACATTTGTTCCAGACCAAGATCTGTGGGCTCCTGCATTGGCTAATGCGTAGATCAGACATCTGCCGAGTTGTAGCCTCTTCTTCAATTCTCTTATATTTGTTGTTAATTCATTTATCCATCAGCTTCAAATCATGCGTAGTGTGGTCTCAAAACTTAGCGGATGTGGTGTAGCCTATATGGACTAGTCCGCACGCAGTGACGCCTCCTTACTGAAACTGAAACGGTGAGAAATTCACGGAAAAAGCCCTGTGGGGACAAGAGATGGACACTGGCCTGGATCTTGGGAATATTGTTCAGATTTGGCCTCGTGGTTCCATTGTATTCATCATCATAAAGTAAGTATCAGCTTTACATCAAATCATTGTACAGAACACCAACAAAATTTGGTTATAACTGAAAATCCCAGTGCAGTTAGCACTGATGACAAAGCACTGAACCGTCGTAGGAAAATGTTTGCATAAAGATGTGACATCTGGTTTTGTGACAAATCAACCCATGTGTGAGCTTATGATCTAAACAAATGGGATTATTCAACGCCCATCTTTCACCAAATTTGACAAGATAAGTGATTGCTCATTATTCATTTTCGTTATCCTGAGTGTTGTTTATTTTGCCTGAAGAAGACCTAAGAGCTCGAGACATGTCGCGTTTTGTCTCGTGAACTGTTTGTTCATGTTTTGCGGATGTATTACGTAAACTTTTTAAAGATTTGTGTAGACTTCTGCCTGCAGTCGCCTCACAGTGCAACTAAAATGGATTAGTCATCATATAGACAGAAGTATATGCAAAATATGTTTTAAGTGTTAAGGTGTGCTTGGCTATTTTTGAAACAATCGGCGTTGTTTTCAGTTCAGTCTGATCAGTGGTCATTATGCAAAACCTGTTCAGCCTTCCTGGATTTACTGCTTCAGCCACAGGCAGTTTCTCCTGTCTACTTAGATTGAGCTGATCTGCATGAATGGAGGGGGGTTTATCACTTCAATGCAATATCTCAAAACCTAATTAACTGAGAGGCAATGGCCAGAGTATTGTGTGACAACATATCAAACTTAAATAGGACTTTTGGTGTTTTGACTAACCCCCAAAAACATCGTTTCTTATATGAAAGGAGAGAATACTTCAGTTAAACTGTATCGTCCAAAAAATAATGTGGAATACATGAAAACTTCACGTAGTTACTTTTAAACAACTCTTTTGCAAGACATTATTGCGTTTAATATAAGTATGCTGTGGATTTTTATGCTTTGACAAATTATATTACAGCATTTTATATTAACTCTGTGTTTGAATTTTTAAATGGCAGACACAGTTTTGGTCAAAACGCTTTGAAACTTAATACATGACTTGGTCAAATTTCCCATGTTGAACCATTTCATGTTGCTCCCTGTAAAAATGCATATTTTTGGAGCACGGCTTTGGGACGTGTTCAGCTGCGCCTAGCATTGATTGAGTGCAGGGTGAAGGGGTAAAGTCTTTGGGATGATTTGCCTTCTTGATGTCTGAGGATTCCAAACTCAGATCTGGGCATTTGACGTTTGAATGTGGGAATTCTAACAATTTAAGGTGGGGATTTTACGCTTGAATTTGGGGATTTTGACAAGGAATGGATCAGGAGCAGTGGGACATATCATGGTGGGCCCTGGACGTTTTGCAAAACTGAATTTTTTTTAATGTCAGTCCTTGTCCATAGTACTCTGTTTTAATTGTCCTATGAGATGAATGATCTAAGCATCAGTCCAGTCAAACATCAGTCCCAGTCCTTTGTAAAGATGTGCCGTCAAACCCAGTTTTTATAGATGTGACATCAGTCCTGTCCTTTGTATGATGGACATCCAGTCCTGTTCTTTGTATGATGTGACATCAGTCCCTGTCCTTTGTAAAGAGTGACATCAGTCCCTACCTTTGTATGATGTGGCATCAGTCCCTGTCCTTTGTATGATTTACATCAGTCCCTGCCTTTGTATGATGGGGACATCAGTCCTGTTCTTTGTATGATGTGACATCAGTCCCTGTCCTTTGTATGATGTGACATCAGTCCCTATCCTTTGTAATGATGTGGCATCAGTCCCTGTCCTTTTATGATGTGACATCATCCCTGTCCTTTGTATGATGTGACATCAGTCCCCCTGTCCTTTGTATGATGTACATGTGTCCTGTCCTTTGTATGATATGACATCAGTCCCAAAGCTTTGTATGTATGATGTGACATCAGTCCCGTCCTCGTAAGTATGATGTGACATCAGTCCCCAAAACTTTGTATGTATGGTGACATCAGTCCTTCCTTTGTATGTATGATGTGACATCAGTCCTGTCCTCTGTATGTATGATTGACATCTGTATGTAGATGTGACATCAGTCCCTGTCCTTTGTATTATGATGTGACATCTGTATTATGATGTGTACATCAGTCCTGTCCTCTGTATGTATATGTGACATCTGTATGTATGATGTGACATCAGTCCTGACCTTTTATGATGTGACATCAGTCCTGTCCTTTGTTTTATGTGACATCAGTCCTGTCCTTTGTATGATGTACATCAGTCCCTGTCCTTTGTATATGTTGACATCAATCCCTGCCTTTGTATGATGTGGACGTCAGTTCCCTGTCCTTTGTATGATGTGACGTCAGTCCCTGTCCTTTGTATGATGTGACCTCATCCTGTCCTTGGTATGAAAGTGACATCAATCCCTGTCCTTTGTATGAAATGACTCAGTCCCCCGTCCTTTGTATGTATGATGTGACATCAGTCCCTGTCCTTCATATGATGTGACATTTAATCCCTGTCTTTTGTATGATGCGACACCAGTCCTGTCCTTTGTATGATGTGACATCAGTCCTGTCCTTTGTATATGACATCAGTCCTGTCCTTTGTATGATGTGACATCAGTCCCGTCCTTTGATGATGTACATCAGTCCTGTCCTTGTATGATTGACATCAGCTTGTCCTTTGTATGATGTGACATCAGTCCTGTCCTTTGTATGATGTGACATCAGTCCTGACCTTTGTATGATGTGACATCAGTTCCTGTCCTTTGTAAAGATTGATATCAGTCCTGTCCTTTTATGATGTGACATCAGTCCTGTCCTTTGTATGATGTGATATCAGTTTCCCCGTCCTTTATATGTAGATGTGACATCAGTCCTGACCTTGTATGATGTGACATCAGTCCTGTCCTTTGTATGATGTGACATCATCCTGACCTTTGTATGATGTGACATCATCCTGTCCTTTGATGATGTGATATCAGTCCTGACCTTGTATGATGTGACATCAGTCCTGACCTTTGTATGATGTGCATCAGCCTGACCTTTGTATGATGTGATATCAGTCACTGTCCTTGTAAAGATGTGACATCATTTCCCCGTCCTTTGTATGATTTGACATCAGTCCCTGCCTTTGTATGATGTGACATCAGTCCCCTGTCCTTTGTATGATGTGACATCAGTCCCTGTCCTTTGTATGATGTGACATCAGTCCTGTCCTTTATATGTATGATGTGACATTAGATCCTGACCTTTGTATGATGTGACATCAGTCCCTGTCCTTTTATTATGTGTGACATTAGTCCTGTCTTTTTATGATGTGACATCAGTCCCTGTCCTTATATGTATGATGTGACATTAGTCCTGACCTTTGTATGATGTGACATCAGTCCCTGTCCTTTGTAATGATGTTACATCAGTCCCTGTCCTTTATATGTATGATGTGACATCAGTCCTGAAACCTTTGTATGATGTGACATCAGTCCTGACCTTGTAATGATGTGACATCAGTCCTGTCCTTTGTATGATGTGACATCAGTCCCTGTCCTTTGTATGATGTGACATCAGTCCCTGTCCTTTGTATGATGTGACATCAGTCCCTGTCCTTTGTATGATGTGATATCATCCCTATCCTTTATAGATGACATCAGTCCCTATCCTTTGTATGATGTGACATCATCCCTATCCTTTGTATGATGTGACATCAGCCCTGTCCTTTGTATGATGTGACATCATCCCTGTCCTTGTATGAGGACATCAGTCCCTGTCCTTTAATGTATGATGTGACATGAGTCCCTATTCTTTGTATGATGTGACATCAGTCCTGCCTTTGTGTGATGCGACATTTAGTCCTTCCTTTGTATGATGTGACATCAGTCCCTGTCCTTTGTATGATGTGACATCAGTCCTGTCCTTTATATGTATGATGTGACATCAGTCTCTGTCCTTTATATGTATATTGATGTGACATCAGTCCCTGTCCTTTGTATGATATGAAAATCAGTCCCCTTTCCTTTATATGTATGATGTGACAATCAGTCCTCTGTCCTTTGTATGATGTGACATCAGTCCTGACCTTTGTATGATGTGAAAATCAGTCCTGACCTTTGTATGATTGACATCATCCTGACCTTTGTATGATGTGACATCAGTCCTGTCCTTTGTAAAGATGTGACATCAGTCCTGCCCTTTGTATGATGTGACATCAGTCCATGACCTTTGTATGATGTGACATCAGTCCTGACCTTTGTATGATGTGACATCAGTCCTGTCCTTTGTATGATGTGACATCAGTTCCTGTCCTTTGTATGATGTGACATCAGCTAGGGTTGG
>CM031611.1:77789953-77802453 GCA_018398815.1 Conus ventricosus
AGTAGTTCTGTATGATACAGATTTCTGCTTTGGCGTTTTGGCGATTTTTGAAAATTTTGTAACCCTTTGCACTTCAGTGGATGCATGGGCTGTTTCTCTGATCCACATTTTTTACTCTTCCGCCTTGACTCTGTTGGATGTTTGTAGTTGTTCTGTTATGTTTTGTCTGAAATAGTTTTAATTATATAGCATGAAGAAGTAAAAAAGCATGAAGAAGTATAAAATTCAGGGTTTATAACAAAGGAGAACGCAGTAAACTGTCCTTAAGTGTCAAGATTTGTCAGTGTCTGGGGAAAAGGGCCCCCCCACACTCCCCACAAAGTATTGCCCCTGCTCTTCGCCAGTTTTTCATTTAACGCCCTTTCTTGCGCTAAAGTGGATGAAGATGAGTGATTGTTTGTTCATCGTTTTGTCCTGAGTTTTTTGTATCTTGCCGGAAGAAAACCTAAGAGGTGGGAAAGGGAGTCTTTGTTTTGTCTGGTGATTCAATTGTCCATGTTTTTTTTTGGTGGTGCGCTGTCACTAACATTTAAAATTCATAACTTGCATAGTTTTGGAGCATGTGATGGGGCATGGTGGACCCTTTTTTTTCTGCGAAGTGCCCACTCGCGCGGGCCCCCCCCCCCCCCCCCCCCCCCCCCCCCCCGACACCAGTCCCCTACCCTGTCCCTAGTTCTCCCTCCTCCCGCCTCTCCAGCCCTGATGTGGCCCTTTGCGGTCGGCGGGGGCTATAAGCAACATTATCTTATCTTATCCCGCCTCTCTTTCAGACTGCAACCCTTACTCCACAGTTAATGAATGCTACCGGGATGTTGAATAGGTGAATTGTGGTCTTGTGAGGTGCCATCACAGGAAAGTTTACATAACTGGGTGAATCATGCAGCCTGACTCGGAGAGAGAGAGAGAGAGAGAGATCAGATAGACAGGGCAGATAGAGACAGACAGAGAGGTGAAAAACAAAAATGATGTTAAGATTGCATATGTTGGATTCAGCGTGTTTTCATTTACAGTCCACTGAATTGTGCGATGGAAACAAAAGGAAGGTTTTTTTAAGGGCTAATGATCAAACAGGAAATGATCGTTTTCCCCTGACTAGAATTGAAAGCTCTGCATCATTAAAGAGTGAATAATTTCAGCTACCACCAACAACTCGCTTGGGAATGCTGTTAAAATGTCAGAGGAAAAAAACAAACTGGAGTTGGAAACCAAAGTTCAAGTATATCAGTCTTTTTTTTCATTTTTTTTTTTTTTCCTGAGGCTCATAATTAGAAGGTGGGGAGCAACCTGGAATCAAAAAAATAATGTTCAGTGTGTGTGTGTGTGTGTGTGTGTGTGTGTGTGTGTGTGTGTGTGTGTGTGTCCCAGAGAATCTGTTAATGGTTTTAAGCGAGCGTGTGTGTGCCTGTTTGTGCAGGTTTCTGTCACTCTGTGTTTGTGAAGGTTTCTGTTTCTCTTTGTCTATATCTTCTTGATTCTGTCCCTGACTCTCTCTCTCTCTTTCTTTTGCTATCTCCCTGTCTCTGTCTCTCTATATGACTGTGTCTGTGTCTGCCTCTATCTCTCTGTCTGTCTGTCTGTCTGTCTGTGACTCTTTCTCAGTCTGTATTTGTGCATGTGCGTCTGTCAGTCTGTCTGTCTCTCTTTCTGTATTTGTGCATTTGGAAGTTTTCTTTCTCTTTTTTCCCCCCTATATATATCTCTTCCTATCTCTGTCCCACCCACCCTCTCTTTCTGTCTGTCTCTCTCTCTCTCCATATATTCAAACATGCAATCACACACACACACACACACACACACACACACACACACACACACACACACACACACACACACACATGTTTATGTGCCATCCCCACGCTTTGTTAAGTTGTTTTTTGATCGTGTTTACATCAGGATCTCTGTTGTAGTATGTCCCATAATTTAACAAATCTCTCTGTATGAAGTGCAGGATGTTCTTCCTGGAAAGAGTTGCTCCCTAGACTGCAGTGCCACCTAGTTTATTGTGCATTTATTCCCCAATTCTCCATAGAACCCCAACCCCAACCCCCCCCCCCCCCCCCCCCCTCCGCTCCCCGCCCCGATGTACCTCCCCTCTTCCCAGCCCCATCCACCCTTCTCCTACCCCTACCTTCTATGAAGAAAGTAACTGGATAAGTATGAGCAATGCAGACATGGACATGTGCACACACACACACACACACGCACACACCAACACACACACATATGCACACCAACACACACACACACCAACACACACACACACACACGCACATGTACACACACATGCACACATTATATACGCATGCACACACATGCAGCATTATTGTCAGACATACATTGACTGCCATTAACAACAGAATGAATACTGAAATAGGTACAGGAACAAGAGAGGTGGCACAGATTCACGGCCTTCAGACCGGGAAGCTGGAGAACGTATGAATCCGAGAGGTATTGAGGGACATATGTTAAGGGAGAGAAAGGACTTATGTATGTTAAATGTGCCCATCTTGCATGTGCCATATGAAAGTTACATGTAACAGTAGAAATTATTTCACTTTCCGTGCAAAGAATGTTGTGTTTTTTTTTATTTGATTTTTTTTCCCCCATTTAACAGTAGTGTTGTTGATTGATTCTGTAATAATCGTTTAGAAAGACGGATAATTCTGTGCAACGTGTCGGTGTCAGTATCACATAAGGGGTATCCCAGGATTGTAAATGTTTGTGTCCTGTTATATGTTGAAACAAGTTGTATGTTTGATGTTGAAATAAGGTGCACAAGGTAACATGACACTGTGCTGGGCCACAGAACAAGACAGCGTGGCCCAGCCAGCACAGGGCACTGCGTTCAGCATCACTGGGGTGGACACTGACCCCACCAGGCCACTCCATAGCCCTGGTGCTGTAGGAAACACCACAGCACAGCACACAGAACTCCACATCTCGTGCGCGTGCACACACAGACACACACAGACACACACACACACACACACACACACACACACACACACACACACACACACACACACACACACACCACACACGCACACACACACGCGCGCACACATGCACACACACACACACACACACACACACACACACACACACACACACACTCATGCACACATACACACACGCACATACACACACACGCATGCACGCACATATACATACACATGCACACACACGCACTCTCTCTCACACACTCACACTGACTGGTGAGTTGATTTTAACGTGGTGACAGCCCTGATGTGGCCCTCTGTGGTCGGCTGGGCTATAAGCAACATTATCTTATCTTATCACACACTCACACACAGAAACACACACACACATACACACTCACACAGACACTCATTCGCGCAAGCCTCATGCTTTGTTAAGTTGTTCTTTGATAGTGTTTATGTAAGGATCTCTGTTGTATTGTATTGCATTGTGCAGCGTTGCATAGAGTGGAATGTGTGTGATAGTGTAGCGTTGTGTAATGAAGTGTTGTGTATTGCATCATAGGTAAAGCGGCGTATTGTGTTGTGATGTGCAGCATTGTGTTGTATTATGTCCCATGATCCAGCAGATCTCTCTGCATGAAGTTCAGGCTGTTCCCAGAGAAGAGTACCTCCCCAGATGGCAGCGCCACCTTTATTGTGCTTTTTTCCCCCCATGCACCACCACCCCTGTTTTCTTCTAAGTTCTATGCAGAAAGACAGTAACTGTAAATTTATGAACAATGTGGACATGGACACACACACACACACACACACACACACACACACACACACACACACACACACACACACCTTAAAATTATAAATAAACAATCCTGGGCTCAAGATTCTAAAACATTAACCGTCTTAGCAAATGCTTTAGTTCGTTCAAGACTTTGCTATGCTCAAGAAGTTTTCTTTAATGCACCTCAATATCTTTTAAATAAACTTCAAAGTGTTGATTGCAAAGCTTATAAAATTGCCCTTGGAGTCCCCACACATACATCAAATTTAGGGACATACAATGAGGTAGGTGTTTTACCACTCACAGACTTCCGAAAAGCTTCTGCTTCAAAGTTTGTTTTGAAAAGTTTCTCACAAAAAATTTTTTGTTCTCAAGAGGTATGCTTAGATTCAGAAAAGGACTTTGGAAAGCGTGCTCAAAACATACTCTCAACAAAATCTATCTGTTCTTATTCTGGCGATCTTCTGAGAAAAACTAATATAGATCAAAATAACATTGCTAAAAATCCAACGTTTTCTCCAATGCCAAAATGGGAACAATCGACAGCAATCTTTGATATAGAATACACAGATTTATCAAAAAATGACTCACCTAATGTTTTAAAAACTCACGTATGCTCTCATTTAGAAAATAATTACAATAATCATTTAAAAATATATACGGATGGTTCAGTGCTTGATAATTCAAATTCAGGAGCAGCTTTCGTAATCCCTAGTTTACAAATTCAAAAGTTATTTTATCTTGGTAACAACTTATCTATATACAGTGCAGAACTATTTGCTCTATTGAAGTCCTTGGATTTCATACTAACTTTTCCTACAAACAACAGTCAACTTTTAATATGTGCTGATTTGAAAGCAGGGCTTCTTTCGATCAAGTCTCCTAATTCACGCATACGCCAAGATATGATAATTGAAATAAATCATTTAATACACTTTCTTTCAATCAAAGGAATTACTGTGACTTTTTGCTGGGTGCCTTCTCACTGCGGCATATATGGAAACGAAAGAGTAGATCGAGCTGCAAAACAAGCAGCCCAAAATAGTAATGATGCTGTTTCCGTAAATGTTCCATTAGATTTAACAGAATGCTATTCAATTATTAATAGAAAATCTCACGAAAATGCTAAAATCTTATTGTTAAATACAGACATACAGTATAGTCGTAATTGTTTTAATCAACATGGGAGAGACAACAAAACCAGACCACCCAAGCGTTTTATTTGCTCATCTAGAGAGATTGAGAGTCTTATTCATAGACTTCGTTTAAACTCAATCAAAACAAAATACTGTAACAATGTCAGATGTATGTGTGGAGAATCCTTAAGTGTCAATCATATATTGACACATTGTTCAAAAACAAAAGACATTTTTAAGAAATTGGGTATTGACGGTTTCACTGATGGATCGACTCCTTTGTCTTTATCTAGCATACTTAACAATTATTCTGTTCTTCAATCTGTATGTAAAGGTTTATTGCATAGTTCACTGAGTATTTATTTGTAAAATTGTTAATTTATTGATTTGATAATTCAATTGTCCATTGTTACTAGTTTGTCTATTCATTTATATAATTAGGATCAAGGTGGGGTACATGACAATACGTAGGACAAAAGGGATACTTTTTTATTCCATTTTTTGTAAACCTTGTTACAGACATATCCACTTATTCTCATTCACTCACAAACTCACTATTCAATTTTTGTTAACCTTATTACAGACACATCCACTTATTCTCATTCACTCTCAAACTCGCTATTCAAATTTTTGTTAATCTTATTATAGACACACCCGCTTACTCTCATTCACCCACAAACTCACTATTGTCTGAATCACTTTCAGTGGAAGGACACTAAATTGAAGAACACACACACACACACACACGCCAGCGTGCTTGCATGTTCACATGCACTTAAAACATTGTCAAACGTGTACTGTCATTAACAACAGAATGAACACTAAAACAAATGTTTCAGTCGAGCACCAGACTCGCAGCGAAATGGTGTTGACAGTCAAGACAATAGCGCGAGTGTGCCACTACAGGAAATCACAGGTATGTCAAGTGTGTCTCTCTTACATATGCCACTTGAAAATTACCGGTGACAGGAGAAATTATTTGACTTAATATTCAAAGCATGTTTTAGTTTTGTTTTATTTGCTTCTTTATTACTGGAATAATTGTGTGTAAGGTTTCAGTGTTTGTAGTGCATTAGGGAGTATCCATAGACGTATAAATGTTTGTTGTCCTGTTTCATTTATTTTGAAAGCATCACACTGTGCTGGGCCACAGAACAAGACAGCGTGGCCCAGCCAGCACAGGGCACTGCGTTCAGCATCACTGGGGTGGACACTGACCCCACCAGGCCACTCCATGGCCCTGGTGCTGTGGGATACACATCACAGCACACACAACTCCACATCTCGTGCGTGTGCACACGCACATACAGAGACACACACACACAGAGACACACACACACATGCACACACACACAGACACAGAGACACACACAGAGACACGCACACACACACACACACGCACACACGCACACACACACACACAGACCACACACACACACGCACGCACGCACGCACGCACACATGCACCACACACACAACACACACACACACAATCACCACACACACATACACACACATCACATGCACACACACACACACACACACACACACACACACACACACACACACACACACACACACACACAGCACACACACACACACACACACACACACACACACACACACACATGCACACACACACACACACACACACACACACACACACACACACACACACACACACACACACACACACACCACACACATACACTTGCACACACACACACACACACACACACACACACACACACACACACACACATGAAAATTACAGGCTGCTAGAAACAACAGCATGGAAAAATTTAGCAGACGTTCTGATGAAAAGACTCTAACACAAAATACAGCTGCAGTTCCGTTGGAAATTGTATCAAGAAAGTTGTCAAATGCACTGTTATATTGTTCTAGACTGGTCACTTCCCTTTTTTCCGCCTAGAAATTAACGCTATAAAAACAAAATTCTCCAAAAATGTATATTGCCTGTGTGGTGCACAAATCACAGTTAATCACATTTTATTCCATTGTAAAAGTCTCCGATGTTTTCTACCTGATTTAGTCACAGCAAGGAATGTTTCGGAAGAAAACAGAGATTTATTATATAACACAAAGGTTTTACTACAAATTGCTGAATCCCTAATTCACACCCCCATCAGGTCATTCCCGTAGATTTTTTTTTTTTCCAATGTAAATTAGTGATGAGGGACACATCCACCTACCCGGTACCCACGTTTCTGTATTTTGCATTTTGTTTGTTATATGTATCTTTAACATTTCCTCTTTACTGTTGATGCAGTGTTCACAGTTTTCATTACCTCACACATTTACACTCTCACACACTCACAGACAGAATGCACTCACTCACGCACACTTTGGTCTAATATCACTTATGGTGAAAAGACGTAAAAACAAAGAACGAACGAACAAACACACACACACACACACACACACACACACACACACACACACACACACACACACATACACACACATTCACATACACACACACTCATATTTAAACATGCACTCATACAGCATCATCATGTCGTGTGACACCGCAAATATTCGCAGCCCACCCCTCACACTGTACCGCACATTTACTGCACCGCTTTACACACAGAGAGGCAGGCAGATGCCATACCATACTGCACCGCTTTACACACAGAGAGGCAGGCAGATGCCATGCCATTCTGCACCGCTTTACACACAGAGAGGCAGGCAGATGCCATGCCATTCTGCACCGCTTTACACACAGAGAGGCAGGCAGATGCCATACCATGCTGCACCGCTTTACACACAGAGAGGCAGGCAGATGCCATGCCATTCTGCACCGCTTTACACACAGAGAGGCAGGCAGATGCCATGCCATTCTGCACCGCTTTACACACAGAGAGGCAGGCAGATGCCATGCCATTCTGCACCGCTTTACACACAGAGAGGCAGGCAGATGCCATACCATGCTGCACCGCTTTACACACAGAGAGGCAGGCAGATGCCATGCCATTCTGCACCGCTTTACACACAGAGAGGCAGGCAGATGCCATACCATGCTGCACCGCTTTACACACAGAGAGGCAGGCAGATGCCATACCATGCTGCACCGCTTTACACACAGAGAGGCAGGCAGATGCCATACCATGCTGCACCGCTTTACACACAGAGAGGCAGGCAGATGCCATACCATGCTGCATCATACTGCATTATGTTTTCACTGCAGCAACCTTTAGATAACACACCATGCCTTGCTTCACTGTGCCACACACACATAGTACCATACACCACGTCATGCTACATCACACTACACCACATATACACAACACTGCTCTTTAAAAACCACACCACACCTTGTCACATTGCATCACACATACACAGTACCTCACATCAGCATGCCACATCACACCGCACCACACATACACCAGACCACTCTTGAAATACCACAGAATGCATTGTGACACGCTGCATTATACATTCAATAGCGTGTGTTGTCACTTTGACATTTCATGTCTCAGTATGGTAAATCTAATACCCCCCCCCCCCCCCCCCCCCCCCCCCCCCCTATTCCTACCCCGTCTCCCGCCCTCCGCATTGATTCCACGCTTTTCTGCTTTTGCTGTTACTTCTTTTCTTAAGTCTTCCATATACTTTGTGACAGGTAACCAGTGAGAATCGACGCGTCCTACTGTTCATGAATGCTCCACCGACGTGGCCACCACAACGAAGAACAGAATTAGGTTTTATAAGCTCTTGTTCTCCCCTTGTCCATTGCCCCATCCCCCCTCTTAAGCTCACTGTCAACAGAAATCAGAGCCAGTGGGGTGAGGTACACCAGTGTTCCAGAGTTTAGTTCTTCAGTTTTTGTTTTAAATTATCTTTGTGTTTTTTTTTTTTCTTGCCATCATACTTACTTAACTAAGCATTGAAACAGACTCCTTCCCAGAATGCGTGAGTCACGTTTATCAGTCTTTCATCTTTTTCATTAGTTATGAGCTGGGAAGTAGACAAAGCTGACTGGGAATGCTGATTGTAACTGGAACCAGAGTTTCAGTGATAACTGCTTGTTTTGTCATATATTTCTATACTGGCTATGTTTGTTCAGTATATGGCTGTTTGATTGTGATTTGTGGGCCATGAAGCAGGGATCCAAATGTGTTAATTTAGTCTTTGTGTGCGCTACACTCCAGAAAGTGCAAAAGAATTGAATGTTTAGAACGTTTTGAATCTAGTTCCTAGATATTGTTTTTGTCTCAAACGTAATAGATGCCAGTTTCTGCTTCACTCAGCATTGCCATCCGTTTTTGCAAGACAGTAATTTTGTTAAAAAAATTTCATAGAGAGCACCCGCCCGCTTGCTGAGTTTATGGCCCCCTCATGTTCCCAAGATGCCTGTACCTTTTCACCGATTAATTTTTCTGCGGTTGATTTTTCTTTTTTTTTTTTTGTGGTTGCGTCAGATCTTCAATCCTGTTGCCATGTTGAAACCCACAGTCTTGTTGAGGTCATGACGGCTGCCCCAGAGCTGCATCTGCAGTTCTGCACCCTCTTGCCAGGTTTGACGCCGTAGAACATCATGGGCTGGACAGTGTTGGAGGATGCGTTCTGTGGTCTGAGACCCAGTGCCACATAGACATTTGTTGGGGTGGGCAATCTTAATTCGGCTGAGGTGGCTTGGCAGATGGCAGAGGTCAGTTCTTAGTTTGAAGAGGACTGTTTGCTGATATCTTTGAAGCCGATGGATTGGATCAGCACCATAGTGTGTACTCTGCCTTCTCTTCCACTGGTTTGATATTAGTTGTGGGTGATAGTATCAGCCTATTTGTAGGGCATTGGGTGGCCGAACTGCTCCGTATTGCTGCCTGCCTTGGACAGAGCGTCAGCCTTCTCATTCCCAGTGATCCCACAGTGGGATAGAATCCACTGGAGTACAATGGTGGATCATCTTGAAAGGCCATGCAGGGCTTTTTTTAAATTAAAAAAAAAAATGTATTTCAGCTGCTGTTTGCTTCTGTTTCTGTGAAGTCCCTGCAGTAGGGATGTGCAGTCAGTGAAGAAAGCAGTCCTGGTGGTGGGTTGTTTGACTTTCTTTGTGCAGTAGGGATGTGCAGTCAGTGAAGAAAGCAGTCCTGGGTGGTGGGTTGTTTGACTTTCTTTGTGCAGTAGGGATGTGCAGTCAGTGAAGAAAGCAGTCCTGGGTGGTGGGTTGTTTGACTTTCTGAACTCTGGGGCAGCATGGAGCAGAGCTGCTGACTCTGCTCTGTAGTTGGAAGAAATTTTTCCAGTCGGTAAGGCTTTGGGGATTAGTCTTGATGAGGATGCGTGCTGCTTTGTTCTTCACTGCTCCCTTTGAGGATCCTTCCATGAACACATGCATCCACTCGCTGAGGTTGTACTGGTCATCAGTTCAGTGCTTTCAGCAGGTGAGAGGCATGGCAATCCTTCCTGTCTATGTCAGGAACTTCTGTGATGAACTGATTAACGAAACTGCTTGCATTCGTATGCTGTGATTTTTTGATGAGCTTTTTTTTTGCATTTTGTGTCATAGTGCCTTATGTGTGTGGTGATCTCCAGTTAGCAGCTTATCAGATCTGCTGTTTCAGTATTTTCACGGTTCAGCATATGTCAAGAAAATGGAACATTTCCGTCCCCTTCAATCTACTAGAACCTTTCACAGTTAGATGTTGTATGCTGAGGAGAGAATGTAAATGTTTTGCAGTTTTCATGTATGGACTTCTGGAAATGATCATCAGATTTACTTTTTAGTGAAAGAGAGTTTATGTGGACTGTATTTACATGCAAACAACAAAAAAAAGTTATGATATTGCCATTTGCAAATTTATGGTGTTGATAGATCATGTAAATATATTTATATGAGTTTTTGTTTTGGGAATGAAAGGACTCGCACAACCACTTCATCCTCTTTCCCAGTTGTTGTAATAGAATTGTGTACTAAGTTTTTTGCTTTCTTGCTTTGGAAATGAGGGACACTGGTTTAAAAGGGAAGATTTTCACATGGATACGATTTGTATGGGTTTGTGCATATTGATTTTATACAACATAGTCTAATGTATTTGCTGAATTTTGTCAAAGAGATCATCTGGATATTGCTTTAATAGGAGGAAAGGTTTTAAACTAAATTTGTTTCAGCTGATTTGAACATGAAGATACTAACTGTTCATAATTAAAAAAAAAAAGTTTTCCTCGTATAAATCTGACTTATGTTCATATAGGATATAGAATAAACATTCCGACCCCTCATTGTTAGTTATTGGGGCTGTAAACAGATGTTTTGCATGGTTGATAACGATAGAGATTGTGAACAGGTGTCTTTGTTGGTTGTCAACTACTGAGATTCTAAACAAATGTCTTCTGTGGTTGTTAACTAATGAAATTGTAAAGAAATGGCTTCCATGGTTATTAACTATTGCGATTGTGAACAAATGGCTTCCATGGTTGTTAACTATTGAGATTGTGAACAAATGGCTTCATGGTTGTTAACTATTGTGATTGTGAACAAATGGCTTCATGGTTTTTTATATTGAAATTGTGAACAAATGGCTTCCATCGTTTTTAACTGTTGAGATTGTGGACAATGTTGTTTTCAAAATGGACATGAGTCAGAAACAAAGTCGGTCTGTGCATTCCTTTATTGAAGGTTGGGGGAAAAAAGGCCCGTTGTTAACAATTGTACATTTTGCTTTTCAGAAGAGTTTTTTAAAAATTCATTTTCTTTTCGTCGATCTGTCTGTCTCTCTTTTTCTCAGTTTTTTGCATGTACTTAGCTTAAACCTGTATAATCCTCTTTTCAGTGTTAAGTGGTTGGCATCACAAAAAAAGATGTGCTCAGTGATTGCATTTGAGTCGTTGCTTGAATAACATAATGCATTGGGCCAAGCATGAAGCTTGCTGCACCACCGTTTACCTCAACAACCCTGAATTTAGATACAGATAGTTCAACAACGGAGATTAACTGGTTAGTCACGGGTTCTGGAATTTGATTTGTCAGACATGTTGGAAAATGAAGTTCATCAGTGTCTTTCCTTCTGCATTAAGATATGGTGAAACTGACTTGGAAGATCAGGGTTGTATTTTCACCCATGAGCATGCATTAAGATATATTGAAACTGGCTTGGAAGATCAGGGTTGTATTTTCACCCATGAGCTTTAACAAAATTGTCATTGTGAACTGTTTGTCTTTATCTGTTTAATGGAGATCAAAATTTGTGTTCCCAGTGTGTGTGTGTTATGCATGTGTGCCTACATGCATGCGTGGTGACTTTTCTGTCAATTTGTTGGACACGGATTTACCATAAACTTAAAGGTGCACAGAAATCCATTTTGCTGAAAGCTACAGCCAACTACAAAGTGCCATATCATGAACCGTTACCTGTTGTACATGTGTTACATGCTATGCAAGGTCTGACCAGTCACTGTTGCTGGCAGCATTTGTCATATGAAAACAGAGCATGAATGATGTGATGGAAATGTGTACTGGCTGATATCAAAATGGATAGGTTTGTTCTCACAGCTGATGTTACTTAAATGGAAACTGTTGTTGACACCCTGTCTTAGAAATGAGCCATGCTGTGTTTGAAAATTGTTCCATGTCGTCTCTTTTTATGCGAAAAACTTAACTGTGGTAGCTTTTGTTAT
>CM031611.1:77824473-77826973 GCA_018398815.1 Conus ventricosus
CAATCAATTATGTGAGAAGACAAAATACCAGATGTCATGAGTTATTGCACCCAGCTCACACACGAACTCTTTTCTCTGTCTATCTCTCTCTCTCTCTCTCTCTCTCTCTCTCTCTCTCTCTCTCTTCTCTCTCTCTCTCTCTAGCTCTCTCGCTCGCTCGCTCGCTCGCACGCACGCACGCACGCACGCACGCACGCACGCACGCACACACGCACACACACACACACACACACACACACACACACACACACACACATACACACACCAGCCTGTTTCAAAGTGAAGACAACACAATTGTAGTCCTAAATGAAATCAGAGGCATGCAGTAGTCTCTGAGGAACCGTTACTGTAATGTGGTGATTCCAGACCCTGGCAGGCTCTTAAACGAGTTGTGGAACTGTGTGCTGCAGGGGCACCTCATCTCTGACAGCATCACTCGAATTTCATGACCAACACTGCCAGAGGCTGTATCTCTTCTTGACCCCGGGATATGTTATGAAGGAAAGAACGAAACACAGACGTGTTATGTAGTGTTATGTAGTGTATGACGTGTTATGTAGTGTTAGACAAACGTGGAACCCCTTATCATTAGCATCCTCTTTCTCCTCTGTCTCCTCCTTCTCTGCATCCTCTTCTTCCTCCTCCTTCTCGGCATCATTATGATCTTCATTATCATTGTTGACTTTAAGAAAAGTCTCAAACGTGTGTGGGTCTTTGCACTCTACCGTCATGGTCATTCAGATTCCATTTTCATTTCCTGTCCGAGTCCATGTTGGGGTGAGTAGTTCACAACAGTCTCCTCATAGGCTTGGAGTACAAGGTCTTCACTGCTGTCAGCTTCATGGAGGTGAAGGACACAAGGAGTCGATCGCCATCTTGTTCAAGGGTTTGAAGAGCAAGGTGTTAGTCTTCATGGAGTTCAAGGACAAGGTGTTAGTCTTCATGGAGTTCAAGGACAAGGTGTCAGTCTTGATGGAGTTCAAGGACAAGGTGTTAGTCTTGATGGAGTTCAAGGACAAGGTGTCAGTCTTGATGGAGTTCAAGGACAAGGTGTCAGTCTTGATGGAGTTCAAGGACAAGGTGTTAGTCTTGATGGAGTTCAAGGACAAGGTGTCAGTCTTGATGGAGTTCAAGGACAAGGTGTCAGTCTTGATGGAGTTCAAGGACAAGGTGTCAGTCTTGATGGAGTTCAAGGACAAGGTGTTAGTCTTCATGGAGTTCAAGGACAAGGTGTCAGTCTTGATGGAGTTCAAGGACAAGGTGTTAGCCTTGATGGAGTTCAAGGACAAGGTGTCAGTCTTGATGGAGTTCAAGGACAAGGTGTCAGTCTTGATGGAGTTCAGTTCAAGGACAAGGTGTCAGTCTTGACGGAGTTCAAGGACAAGGTGTCAGTCTTGATGGACTTCAAGGACAAGGTGTTAGTCTTGATGGACTTCAAGGACAAGGTGTTAGTCTTCATGGAGTTCAAGGACAAGGTGTTAGTCTTCATGGAGTTCAAGGACAAGGTGTTAGTCTTCATGGAGTTGAAGGACAAGGTGTCAGTCTTCATGGAGTTCAAGGAATGTCAGTCTTTACCAAGATGAAGGACATGGTTTAAAACTTCATGGGTAGAAGGACAAAGTGTCAATTTTCATGAGGCTGAAGGACCAGGCTTCAGTCTTCATGTTGCTGAAAGACAAGGCGTCAGCCAGTATGGGTGTAAAAGGCAGGGTTTTCCATTTTCATGTTGTTCAAGGACAAGAACAAGGTTTTTAGTTTTCGTGTCGTTCGATGACAAGGTTTTTAGTTTTCGTGTTGTTCGAGGACAAAGTTTTTAGTTTTCATGTTGTTCGAGGACAAAGTTTTTAGTTTCTATATTGTTCAAGGACATTGTTTTAAATTTTCATGTTTTTTTTTTGTAAAATAAGACTGTGGTCTCCATTCCAGAAGGGAAGGGCATGAGAGGACTGGGTCATTCAGTGGGAACAGAATGATTACGGACCTACACAGAGACAGAATCAAAACGTTTTGCTGGTTAGCGAGACAGACGGTTTGTAATGGAGTGTGAATACATGTTCTTCTGGTGCAATGTCATTAAGGAAGAAGAAGAAGAAGAAGAAGAAGAAGAAGAAGAAGAAGAAGAAAACAAAACAACAACACAACAACAACAAGAGGAAGAGGAAGAAGGAGGAGGAGGGAGGAGGAGAAGGAGCAACAGCAAAGACGACGACCATGACGACAACGACGACGACGACACACGACAGCAACGACGACGACGACGAAGACAACAACGATGACGACGACAGGACCACAAAGAAAAGAGAACCACGTCGAAGGATGAAGAAACTGACGACCTGACGAGAAAGCTAGGAGCAGGGAGATAAGAATATCCAGAAGAAGGCCACAGAAAGACACGAGCCAATGGTCTGACCGACCTCCGATCGATACTCTCCATTGTAACGCTGACGAACGTTTTGCCAAGGGAGATAACCGGCCCAACAGACGTTGGAGCAGACCATGT
>CM031611.1:77831973-77842697 GCA_018398815.1 Conus ventricosus
AAAAGAAGAAGGAGGAGGAGCAGAGAAGGAGGGAAGAGAAGAAAAAGAAGAAGGAGGAGGAGGAGGAGGAGGAAGAAAAGAAAGAAGAGGAGAAGGAAAGAAAAGAAGCAGAACAAGAATGAGGAGGAAGAGGAGGGAGAATAGGGGAGAGGAGGAAGAGGAGAGAAGGGGGATGAGAATGGGGGGAGAGGAGGAGGAGGAGGAGGAGGAGGAGGAGGAGGAGGAGGAGGAGGAAAAAAAGGAGGGAGATCCGAATAAGCATAAATGACAGTATTGACAATTCCGTTCCGCAGACACCAACCCTCTCCAGAAAGAGGGGGAAGAGAAGACAATCACCTGATCCTTAAGACCTGCCACACAGTGACACTCAGCCATGATGTGGGTGACCCCAACCATCACCCCCCCCCGCACCCACCCACCCACCCACCCCCATCCCCCTCCCCCAAACATGCCCTGGCCAACTGCAGAAGAGGAGATGGGCCGCCTTTGTTGTGTGGAGTGGGCAGAAAGAGGGGGGAGGGGAGGCCACGATCGATAACTCCCAATCCTTAGTTACGAGCTTCCTGTCACCGCGCATGCATCAGGTGACACTATCTCCTTACGCCACGTACGCTTCAGCTCATCTGTACAGAGGTGTAATGGAGAGGGTGGAGCAAGCGAGTGGAGAAGGGAAGGGGAAGAGAGAGAGGAGAGAGAGAGAGAGAGAGAGAGAGAGAGAGAGAGGAGAGAGAGAGGAGAGAGAGAGGAGAAAGAGAGAGAGAGAGAGAGAGAGAGAAAGAGAAAGAAAGAGAGAGAAAGAGAGAAAGAGTGAGAGAGAGAGAGAGAGAGAGAGGAGACAGAGAGAGAGAGAGACAGACAGACAGACAGAGACAGAGCAGAGGGTGAGTGAGGGGGAAGGGGAGGGAGGGGGGGGGGGGGAAGGCGGAAGTAAGGGAATGAAATTGTTTCCGGAACTAGGAAGCAACCAAAAAATTAAAAAAATTTAAAAAGCTAGGGCATGAGGGATTTGCTGTCATGTCTGGTGCTTTGAGCACTATCGAGCCAATCTGTTGCCTTGGTACGCATGGTGGAATGATCGGAAAAATATGATGCCAATCGTCTGGTCAGATGGGAAGTGTAAAAGATTTAACCCTCTGCGTTTCTGTTCAGATCTCCATTCTCGAAACTGTTCTGACTGTAAAAAAAAAATCTGACGTCCATCTAGTTTGATAGACATCTGTGAGTTAACTAGAGTGTAAACTTGACACTCCTCTTGTATAGTGGACGTCTGCTGGTGAACCAGAGTGTAAACCTGACGTCCTGCTTGTATAGTGGACGTCTGCTAGGTGAACCAGGGTGTAAACCTGACGTCCTGCTTGTATAGTGGACGTCTGCTTGGTGAACCAATGTTTAAACCTGAAGTCTTGCTTGTATAGTGGACGTCTGCTTGGTGAACCAGTGTTTAAACCTGACGTCTTGCTTGTATAGTGGACGTCTGTTGGGTGAACCAGAGTGTAA
This sequence comes from Conus ventricosus, assembly GCA_018398815.1. Classification (NCBI taxonomy): domain Eukaryota; kingdom Metazoa; phylum Mollusca; class Gastropoda; order Neogastropoda; family Conidae; genus Conus; species Conus ventricosus. Next base: position 77,833,471 of record CM031611.1, read on the forward strand.
ACCTGACGTCTTGCTTGTATAGTGGACGTCTGTTGGGTGAACCAGTGTTTAAACCTGACGTCTTGCTTGTACAGTGGACGTCTGCTTGGTGAACCAGTGTTTAAACCTGACGTCTTGCTTGTATAGTGGACGTCTGCTTGGTGAACCAGTGTTTAAACCTGACGTCTTGCTTGTATAGTGGACGTCTGTTGGGTGAAACCAGTGTTTAAACCTGACGTCTTGCTTGTATAGTGGACGTCTGTTGGGTGAACCAGAGTGTAAAACCTGACGTCTTGCTTGTATAGTGGACGTCTGTTGGGTGAACCAGTGTTTAAACCTGACGTCTTGCTTGTATTAGTGGACGTCTGCTTGGTGAACCAGTGTTTAAACCTGACGTCTTGCTTGTATAGTGGACGTCTGCTTGGTGAACCAGTGTTTAAACCTGACGTCTTGCTTGTATAGTGGACGTCTGTTGGGTGAACCAGAGTGTAACCTGACGTCCTGCTTGTATAGTGGACGTCTGTTGGTGAACCAGACTGTAAACCTGACGTCCTGCTTGTATAGTGGACGTCTGCTTGGGTGAACAGTGTTTAAACCTGACGTCCTGCTTGTATAGTGGACGTCTGCTGGGTGAACCAGAGTGTAAACCTGACGTCCTGCTTGTATAGTGGACGTCTGCTGGGTGAACAGAGTGTAAACTGACGTCTGCTTTATAGCGGAGTCTGCTGGGTGAACCAGAGTGTAAACCTGACGTCTGCTGTATAGTGGGTTGCTGGGGAACCAGGGGTCCCCTGACGTCCTGCTGTATAGTGGACGTCTGCTGGTGAACAGAGTGTAACCTGACTCTGCTTGTATAATGGACGTCTGCTGGGTGAACAGAGTGTAAACTGGTCCTGCTTGTATGTGGACGTTGTGGGTGAACCAGGGTGTAAACCTGACGTCTGCTTGTATAATGGACGTCTGCTGGGTGAACCAGGTATAACCCTGACGTCCTGCTTTTATATGGACGTCTGCTGGTGAACCAGAAACATATTGATGTTCTCCCGCACACGCACACGCACACACACACAACACACAACACACTACACACACACACACAACACACACTCACACACACACACACACACACACACACACACACACACACACACACCACACACACACCCCCACACACACAACACAGAAAGAGGATAAAGGTCACAGGAGGAATGAACGGTGATTCATGATGCAGCCATGTTCAAGCATGTAAGCATGATTCATATGTAAGATTTTTGTTCATAAAGCAACATTAATCTTTAAGGCAGTGAGGAATAGGAGGTGGTGTTGTTGAAAGAGAGAGAGAGAGAGAGAGAGAGGGGGGGAAGAGAGAGAGAGAGAGAGAGAGAGAGAGAGAGAGGGGAGAGAGAGAGAGAGAGAGAGACGGATTGATAGACAGACAGAGAGAGACTGAGAAACAGAACAGAGAAGAAGAAGAAGAAGAAGAAGAAGAAGAAGAAGAAGAAGAAGAAGAGAAGAAGAAAGAAGGAGAGAAGAAGAAGAAGAAGAAGAGAAGAAGAAGAAGAAGAAGAAGAAAAAGAAGAAGAAAAAGAAGAAAAAGAAGAAGAAGAAGAGAGAGAGAGAGAGAGAGAGAAGAGATGGAGAGAGAGAGAGAGAGAGAGAGAGATGCAAACACATGCGTTTATATTATTGGAAGGGGACAGACCCAAAAAAAGATATCTTATGGGAGCAAACGTTACCCCACTTGTTCGTCGATAGAATAAAAGTAGAAAGCTAAAAATTTCGAAATGAGAAAGGTCAACAAAAGGTCATTCCCCCCCCCACCCCCCAAAAAAATTTTCATTTGCAGAAACAGCACACTGTCAATCATGCAAAAGCCAAGGGGTAATATAAACTTTCACTACTGCATTTGATGCATGACATGCGTGCCTTTAAAAAACTTTTCGTCTCTCTCTCTCTCTCTCTCTCTCTCTCTCCTTTTCCCTTCTCTCCTTTTCTCTCTCTCTTCTCTCTCTCTCTTTCACACAAAAACAACACACACGCGCACAACACACAACACACACACACACACACACACACACACGCGCGCATGCACGCTGCACGAACGCACACACAGAGGCTTGTTTCTCTCTTCTCTCTTCTCTCTCTCTCTCCTTTTCCTCTCTCTCTCTCTCTCTCTCTTTCCTTTTCTCTTCCCACACACCACACCCCACAACACCCCACCCACACCACCCAGAGGCTTTACACACAACACACACACCCCACACCACACACACACACAACCACCCACCCCGAGGCATTTCCCCCCCCACAAACACACCCAAACACAACAACCACACCCCCACACCACACACCACCCACACAACACACCCACACACACACTTTCAAAACCGCACGGTGGTCTTTGACGTTCCCAACTTTCCATTTCGCGACTATTTTCTCTTCTTTTCAAAACCCAAAAATCACGAACGTCGTCGTTTCCATTTTTTCCCCCGTTCCAGTAAAACATTTCCCCCTCTCCTTTTCCGCCTTCCCCCCCTTTCCACCCCCTCCCCTTTAAGGGGCCTTTTCTGCTTTGGGTCGTTCAGACACCCCCCCCCCCCCCCCCCCTCCCTTCCCCCCACCCCGCAGCCCTCCTCCCCCCCCCCCCTTCCCCACCCTTTCCAGGGGGCCCCTATGCGATGGCCTTGGTGTACTTCCATGACACTGGGGGTGGCGATCAAATTTCTCGTTAAATTAGTTGGCGGCTGTGACGTGGGGACCCAGAGTGGGGGGGCGGGTGCCCGCCTCCGGGCGGATGGGCTTGGGCTGGGGGGTGGGGGGGCGCTTGTATGGTGGGGGGGAGCGGTTTGTGAGGGAGAGGGGGGGGCGTCTGGAGCGTGGTGGTCATGGGACGGGGGGGGAGGGGGGGGGGGGGGGGTATCGGGGCATTTAGGGCGCTCCCGGGCAGTGGTGGGGAGGGGCGTGGGGGGGAGGGTGGGGGCCGGCGGGGGCGTTCGGGGCCTTTAGGGGGAATCGGGAGGGAGCGCGCGGGGCGAGCGCGGAGCGCGGCGAGGAGCGCGAGCGCGAGGAGGGGGGAGCGAGCGCGGGGGTTAGGGGGGAGGGGGGTCGGGGGAAACCGGGAGGGGGGGGGGTCCGGGGGTACGGGGGCGGGGTTGGGCCGGGGGCGGGTACGGGAGGTACGGGGGGGAAGGGCGGTATGGTACGTACGGGGAACAAAGGGAGGGGAGGGGTAAGGGGCAAAACCGGGGGCGGGGTTGGGTCGGGGGAGGGTAAGGGCGATCGGGGGGGCCGGGGGTCTGGGAGGCTGGGACCCGGGGCGGGCGGGCGGTCCGGGGGGCTTTCCGGGGGGGGGGTTGGTAGGGGGGGGGGGTTACCGGGAGCGTAATGGGGCCCGGGAGCGTCTGGGCGGGCCAGGGGATCCCCGGGAGGGGGGGGGCGGCCGGGGGTCCGGGGAGCGGGGTTTGGGTCCGGGGGCGGGTGGGAGCGTACGGGGGGGCCGGGAGCGGCTGGGGGGAATCCGGGGCGACGGGAGCAGCGGGCATACTGGGGCAGTCAGTGGGGGTCAGGTGGGCGTACGGGCGGCTACGGGGGCAAGGGAAGTCATGGGCACGTGAGGGGGGTCAAGGGAGAGAGGGCCCGGGGGGGGGGGGCGGCGGGGGGGGGGGGAGGGGGGAAGGGAAGGGGGGAGGGGAAAAAAAGGGGGGGGGAAAGGGGGGGAAAGCCCCGGGGAAGGAAAAAAAGGCCGGGGGGGAAAGGGGGGGGGGGGGGGGGGGCGGGCCGGGGAAGGGACGTAAGGGCCGGGGGGAGGGGAAGGGGAGGGGGGGGGGAGGAAAGGGGGCGGACGGGAGGAGGGGTGGCCCGGCAGGGGGAGGGGAACAGGAAAAAGGGGAAAAGGGAAGGAGGCCCCGGGGGGAAGGAAGGGGCGAACCGGGCGGGGAAGGCCGGGCGAGGGCGGGGGGGGGGAAGGGGGAGAGTAAGGGACGAGGGCAGGGCAAAGGAAGGGAAGCAGGGGGACGGAAAGGGACGTACGGAACGGGAAAGGGAATAAGGCGGAAGGGGAAGGGAAAGGACGGGCCGCAGGAAGGACAGGGCGTCAGGGCCAGGAAGGGAAGCCAGGGACGGAAAGGGAAGTGGAAAGGCAAGGGCAGAAGGAAGGGCAGGGACGAGGGAGGACGGGCAGTAAGGGCAAGGAAAGGGAAGTACGGGAAAGGACAGGGAAGGAGGCCAAGGGAGAGGAAGGGGACGAAGCCGGGCAAGGCACAGGGAAGTCAGGGCACAGGACAGGGAGTAGGGGACACGGAAGGGGACGGGAAGGAAGGGAGAAAGGGCAAGGGGAAGAAGGGAAAGGAAGGGCACGGCCGGGATCAGGCACCGGGCAGAAGGGGCAGGACAAGGGACGACACGGTAGCCAAGGAGTACGGGCGAAGGAACGGGGAGACAGGGAACGGGCCGCCGGGCGGGACGGGCGTCGGTGCGAAAGGCCAACGGGACACGGAAAGGGCACGTACCAGGGCACGGAAGGGAAGTAAGGGTAGGAAGGGCCGTCCGGGACAGGCACGGGCGCACGGGAAAGGCAAGGGACGCAGGGCCAGGCACAGGGAAGAAGGGACAGGAACGGGCGTACCGGGCACGGGCACGGGCACGGCCGGGCAGGAAGGGAAGTAAGGGGCAAGGGCAAGTAAGGGCAGGCCGGGCGCGGTTCCAGGGGATAGGATGGAAGCGGGACAGGGGACGGGAAGTAAGGGACAGGCAGGGAGCGGGCCGGAAGGGACGTACAGGGACGGAAGCGGCGTCGGGCCCGGACCGTCAGGGCACGGAAAGGGACCGAGACGGGAGGCGCGTTACGGGCCCGGGCACACGGGCAGGACCGGGCCGAGGGGAAGCAGGGGCAGACGAAGGGACCGGGACGGGAGTCCAGGGTAGGCCATGGGCCGTCCGGGACAGGCGCGGGCCGTACCGGGGCGGAAAGGGACCGTCCGGGACCGGCACGGGAGTAAGGGACGGCAGGGACGTCACGGGCACGGCAACGGGCGGAAGGGCCGGCCGGAAGCAGGGACGGACGGGACAGTAGGGCGGCAGGGCCGTACGGCACGGCCACGGGCTAGGGACCGGGCCGGGCACGTCAGGGACAGGAAAGGGCAGTAGGGCACGCGCGGGCGGAGGGCGGAACAGGACAAGGGCAGTCCGGGCACGGACCAGGGCCGTACGGGCCGGACCGGGACGTCAGGGCCGGCACGGGAAGTAAGGGACGGACCAGGGCCGTCAGGGCCCGGCCGGGACGATCCAGGGCCGGAGGGAAGCGGCCCGGAAAGGGCAGAGGGACGGGACGGGGAGGCGGCCCGGGCCAGGGGCACGGGGCCGTACAGGGCCGGACAGGGTCCGGCCGGACCCGGGACGTCCGGGACGGCCGACGGGCCGCCGGGATCGGCCGGCCCTGTCCTCCCTGGGCCGAAAGGGCCTCCTTCATACTCCCTGCTCCTGTCCGACCTTTCTCCCTTTCCACCTTCCCTTTTCCTTTCTCCTTTCCCTTCCCTTACTTCCTTCCTTCATTCCTCTTCCCTTCCCCCATTTCCCTTCCTTCCTTTCCCTTTCTTCCTTTCTCTTCCCTTCCTTTCCCCTTTCTTCCCTTTCTCCTTTCCTTCCCTTCTACGTCTTCCCTTTCCTATTTACTTCCTTTCTACCTTCTTCCTTTCCTCCTTTCCTTCCTTCCCTTTTTCCTTTCCTCCTTTCTTCCTTTCCCTTCCCTCCCTTCCCCTTTCCCTCCTTTCTTTCCCCTTTTTAAAAAAAAAAAAAAAATTTTTTTTTTTTTTTAAAAAAAAAACCCCCCCAAAAAAAAAAAAGGGGGGGGGTTTTTTTTTTTTCCCCCCCAAAAAAAAAAAAAAAAAAAAAACCCCCCCCCCCCCCCTTTTTTTTTTTTTTTTTGGGGGGGGGGGGGGTTTTTTCCCCCCTTTTTTTTTCCCCCCTTTTTTTTTTTTTTTTTTTTTTTTTTTTTTTTTTTAAAAAAAAAAAAAAAAAAAAAAAAACCCCCCCCCCCCCCCCCCCCCCCCCCCGGGGGGGGGGGGGGGGGTTTTTTTTTCCCCCCAAAAAAATTTTTAAAAAAAAAATTTTTTTTTTTTTTCCCCCCTTTTTTTCCCCCCCCTTTTTTTTTTTTTTTTAAAAAAAAAACCCCCCAAAGGGGGGGGCCGGGGGGGGGCCTTCCTCACCTTCCCCCCTTCCCCTACACCTCTCCTTTCCCTTCCCTCCACCTATTCCTTCACCGTTCCCTTCACTCCCTTTCCTCCTTTTCCCTTCCCTTTCCTCCCTTTCCTCCCTTTCCTCCTTTCCTCCCTTTTCCCTTCCCCTTCCTACTTTCCTTCCATTCCCCCTTTCCCTTCCCTTCCTCCCTTTCCCTTCCTTTCCACCTTCCCTTCCCTCCTCCTTTCCTCCCTTCTCCCTTTCCCTCCTTCCTACCTTTCCTTCCCTTCCTCCTTTCCCTTCCCTTTCCCCTTTCCCTCCCTTTCCTCCTTCCCTTCCCTTCCCCCTTTCCTTCCCTTCCTCCTTTCCTTCCCTTTCCTACCTTTCCCTTCCTTTCCCCTTTCCCTTCCCTTTCCTCCCTGTTCCTTCCCTTTCCTACCTTCCCTTCCCTTTCCTCCCTTTCCCTTCCTTCTTCCTACCTTTCCTTCCCTTTCCTACCTTTCCTTCCCTTTCCTACCCTTTCCCTTCCCTTTCCTTCCTTTTCCCTTCCCTTTCCTACCTTTCCCTTCCCTTTCCTACCTTTCCCTTCCCTTTCCTCCTTTCCTTCCCTGTTCTCCTTCCCTTTCCTACCTTTCCCTTCCCTTTCCTACCTTCTTCCCTTTCCCCTTTCTTCCCTTTCCTACCTTTCCCTTCCCTTTCTACCTTCTTCCTTTCCTTTTCCCTTCCCTTCCCTACCTTCCTTCCTTCCCTTCCCTCCTTTTCCCTTCCTTTCCTTTCCTACCTTCCCTTCCCTTTCCCCACTTCCCTTTCCTACCTTTCCCTTCCCTTTCCTACCTTCCCTTCCTTCCTCCCTTCCCCTTTCCTTTCCTACCTTTCCCTTCCCTTTCCTCCCTTCTTCCCTTCCCTTTCCCTTTCCTTCCTTTCCCTTCCCTTTCCTACCTTCCCTTCCCTTTCCTACCTTTCCTTCCCTTTCCTACTTCTTCCCTTTCCTCCTTTCCTTCCCTTTCCTACCTTTCCCTTCCCTTTCCTACCTTCCCTACTTCCTTTCCTCCTTCCCTTTCTTCCCTTCCCTTCCCTTTCTCCCTTTCCCTTCCCTTTCCTACCTTTCCCTTCCCTTTCCTACCTTCCCTTCTCTTTCCTACCTTTCCCTTCCTTTCCTCCCTTTCCCCTTCTCTTTCCTACCTTTCCTTCCCTTTCCTACCTTTCCCCTTCCTTTCCTACCTTTCACTTCCTTTCCTACCTTCCCTTCCCTTTCCTACCTTTTTCCCTTCCTTTCCTACCTTCCCCTTCTCTTTCCTACCTTTCCCTTCCCTTTCCTACCTTTCCCTTCTCTTTCCTACCTTTCCCTTCCCTTTCCTACCTTCCCTTCTCCTTTCCTACCTTTCCCCTTCCCTTTCCTACCCTTTCCTTCCCTTTCCTCCCTTTCCCTTCCCTTTCCTCCCTTCCCATCCCTTTCTACCTTTCCCTTCCCTTTCCTACCATTTCCCTTCCCTTTCCTACCTTTCCCTCCTTTCCTCCCTTCCTTCCCTTTCTTACCTTCCCTTCCCTTCCCTACTTTTCCCGTGCAGACATTGGTGTAGTGAACAAATGACCAAGATGATCGGTTTATCTCCTGAGGATGGTCAGTTGCCTGGGAGAACAGACTGGCCAGTGACGTCATGTTTGAGGGCGTTATGAGGGCACAGACCTCATACATTTTTTTTAAAATTTGACACAGGAGTGTCGTTGTTTTATCGAAAGGCCACGAACTGGCTTAAAATAGGCAGTGCACTTCCAGGAACTTTTACCCAGTTAGATTTGGAATAAACTTTTTTTTTCAATGAGAGGAGGCACAAAATATAGTTTGGAACTCGACATAAGGTCGAGGAAGTAGTGCAGAATTTTGCGGCAATGCTGAGGCCGATTTATAGACTGAAATATGCTTTATAGGTCCTTCAGAACCACGATTTTTTTTCCTGAAAGAAATTGTTGTGGCACTTGTTTGAGGCCAGTTGTAAAAGAAAAAAACATTTGTGAGTTCGTGAGGGCCTGGTTGATATTTGGTCTTGAAAACGCGTGTGTATGATAAAAATCGCGTGAAACCAAAGGAAGAAGTATTTCATGCAAATGATGTCAAACTTTAATCGTTAATCAAACGGGAGAACTCTGTTCTGTCTGTCTGTCTGTCTGTCTGTCTGTCTGTCTGTCTGTCTGTCTGTCTGTCTGTCTGTCTGTCTGTCTGTCTGTCTGTCTGTGTGTTGGATGTTACGCGAGCGAGAGTTTGAAATCCTTTTTCTTACATTTCCCTCCCCTTTTCGAAACTTTTCACAACTTTTTCCTATCTTTCCCTACTCTTTGATACGTTTTCGACCTTTTTCGCTTTTTCTAACTTTTTGTTCTTTAAATTTACTATTTACTGAGCAGACTTTCAATAGACGAAAAGACCACACAGGCAGGCGACAACTGACTGACTGACTGACTGAAGAAGAAGAAGAAGAAGAAGAAGAAGAAGAAGATGATGATGATGATGATGATGAGATGATGATGATGATGATGATGATGATGATGATGATGAAGATGATGATTGCGTGCTGCTGATTAATCAAACAAGGATATGTCATGTCCAGTCTCCAGACGTCCTTTAATATGTCATGTCCAGTCTCCAGACGTCCTTTAATATGTCATGTCCAGTCTCCAGACGTCCTTTAACATGTCATGTCAGTCTCCAGACGTCCTTTAACATGTCATGTCCCAGTCTCCAGACGTCCTTTTAACACGTCCACGTCCAGTCTCCAGACGTCCTTTAACATGTCACGTCCAGTCTCCAGACGTCCTTTAACATGCCATGTCCAGTCTCCAGACGTCCTTTAACATGTCACTCCAGTCTCCAGACGTCCTTTCTGCCATTCTCATCATCCTCCAGTCTCCACATTCCCATCTTCCTCCTCTTACTCACCGCTGCCCAGTCATCGCATTTTTTTCTTACTCTGAGCTGGACGGTTGGTCAGTTCCCAACCCGGACGTGACAGATGGCGATGGTGTCGCGCGAGAGAAAGTCGTGGTCCTTCAGTACCCAATGGAAACGTCACGGTGAC
>CM031611.1:77850690-77864100 GCA_018398815.1 Conus ventricosus
CCACCCCCCCCCCCACCCCCACCCCACCCACCCACCCACCCCCCTACCCATCCCCCTCCCCGCCCCATTAGTGGTGAGGCTGTGTGCGGATGGATGGTGACATGGGCCCTGCCCTGTGGCTCACCAGAAGAGGTTCGCCTCTCAGCTGGTGGATGAAGACGTTGACGTTGTGCAGTCTGGCAAAGGCGACGATGGCGTCGTTGCCAGCGTGGGTTCCGAGCTTCTTCAGATTGTTGACTGCTTCACACAATACAACATCGTTACCAAACACTATGTCACATAACACCAACATCGTTACTAAACACTACGTTCCTATAATGCCAACACTGTTCACAAACACTGGTTCACATCGCACCAACATCATTTCCAAACACTGCGTTCACATAACACCAACATCATTACCAAACACTACCACTACACAGCCTGTGTGTAAAATCATTCAAGAATTCCCAATGCTCAACACAAACCCACACAACCTCATCTATGACAAGACACAGAGAAATTCTAATGCCCAAAACAGACACTGCACAGCCTAATGCGTGTAGAGTCACTGAAAAATTCCACTGCCCACCCCAGACGTTACACTGCCTAATGCGTGTAGAGTCACTAAAAAATTCCATTGCCCACCCCAGACAATACAAAGTCTGATGTGTGTATAGTCACTGAAAATTCCACAACCAAATCCACACACTGCACAGCCTGGTGTGTGTATAGTTACTGAAAAATTCCATTGCCCAACCCAGACACCAACACAAGCTGATGTATGTATAGCCACAGAACAAATCCATGGCCCAACCCAGACACAACACAGCCTGACTGATGTGTGTATAGTCACTGAGGAACCACTACACCCAACGCAAGACGCTGGCCAGCCTGACTCACTGTGGTCATCGAAGGGGACGTCATCCTCCACGAAGGGCTCGAAGTCTTTGCGGTGGTCCAGCATGTACTGCACCACCTCCTGGCGGTGCCGGTAGTGGTTCCGACAGTGGCCGGCCAACTGGTCCCCCAGAGCACGGAACAGACAGTTCCTGCAACACACACACACACAGCAAGGGGCACGTAAGAAAGGGTCACAGGGGTCACTGTATCACCGGCAGCAACACCACAGTGTTACGATTACTTTTTTTCTTGATTCTTGAATTCTTTCACGTGGCCTGGCTAATGAAATTACAATCTGTCCAGGCATGATTTTTCTTCCTTTTCTTTTCTAACTTTTTTGTCTTTTTTGGTCTTTTTTTTGTCTTTTTTTTGTTTTTTGTTTTTGCTAAGAAAGAATGTCTGACCTGAAAACAAACAAGGCACATGGTGCCTGCTCGTTTCAATGCTGGTCCGATTTAAATCCAGTGCTTTTTTTTTTTTTTTCTAAAATCTACTCAAGCACTTCTACAGTCTACTATGTTAACCCTTTTTACTGCCCCAGCCCAGAAATTTTCTTGGCCGAAATGTGCACTCTGTCTGTCTGCCTGTGGCCTGAAGAATTTTCAGGGTCATGACACGATGTAACCAAACCACATTCCCTAGTAATAATTAAAGTAAGTACTTTGAGATTGTTCAAAAGCAATCTACAGTATCTCTCAAGTCTGTGGACCAAATACCAAGGCTGTATTCGAAGTAGTTTATAAGATACAGTGAAGTAAATATAGCAAGTGACTGTACAAGCAATCTATAGCCCGGCATACAGGGTGCACTTGCACTCAGCAGTGAAGGGGTTAATCCTCCACCATCTTTTGTGTGTGCTCTATTTTTGTGTGTGCATGTTTTGTTTTGTTTTCCAGTAGCAGAAAAAAAAATAAAAAAATTTAGGTTGGTGCCAAGATAAGATAATGTTGCTTATAGCCCAGCCGACCGCAGAGGGCCACATCAGGGCTGTCACCATGTTAAAATCAACTCACCAGGGTTGGTGCCAAACTTTAGGGACTGTTTAGTGAAAGCAAAGAAACAATTTTTTTTTTTTTTTTTTCCCGCCTGACATCCCCAGGCTCTGCTTCCACAGTGAAGTAATAATGATGATGATGGATAGATTTCAAGAAGAGCGATCTGTATACATGATTTCGAGCAGAGCGTCGCAGCTAAAATTTAACCATCGGTTTTTCTTTTTTTTTTATAAGTAATTCATATGTGCTATTGATGTCGATTCCTTTGCTTCTGTACTGAAAATCTTAGGAATCTTGGTTTGTTTCTCTCTCTCTCTCTCTCTCTCTCTCCCCCCCCCCCTCTCTCTCTCTCTCTAAATATTGATTTTAATAAAAAGGGACAACGCTCCAAAACAGTACGGAGATGATTGTGTGACATTGACAGTGTAGACATGATGCTGTGCTTGTATTGTACCAGGTATATGTTAGATAGGATTTGCTGTTCATTTTCTAAAATCATTGTTGCTTTGTAATTGTTCATGTAAGATAAGATCCACTGTCCATTTAGTTGTTTTTAGTACAGTTCTTTGTTCATGTTTTCCATTTGTAAATTTCTTCACGAGCAAATAAACTGCCCTTAAAAAAAATTTCAAATGGAGTGACTGACGGCGGCGAACGAAGCAAGATTAGGAATAAATTTTGTTTAGAACTTACCGCCAATGACATTGACAACAAAGCACAAGACAAGACACGATGCATTTCAACCACTTGGGTCTTCTTCAGGCGAAAAAATAAATCACATTTAACATGTGGGACAGTACAAACAACGAAAAACGAAAAAGAATGAAAAATGACTTATCCGTTCTTGTCCATGTGTTTTGGTGGCGGAAATGACATGCGGCCAGGGGGATTATGGGAGAGGAAACGGAGGGGGGGGGGGGGGGGGGGGGGGGGGGGGGGGGGCGTCAGGGGAGGTGTGTGTGGTGTATGATAGGGTTGTGTGCCGTTTATGGGATGGGGTATCTTGTGATGGTTGTGGTAATGGTGGATTGATAATAATGGTAAGGGGAAAAAAAAAAAAAAAAAAAAAAAAAGGGGGGGGGTGGGGGGTGGGGGGGTTTTAAGGGAAGGAAAAAAAAAAGGGGGGGGGGGGGGGGGGGGGGGGGGGGGGGGGGGGGGGGGTTGGTAGGGGGGTGTTGGGTGTTTGGGTGGGGGTTTTGCCAATTTGGGGGAAGGGGTATATGTGTGTTTGGGTTTATTTTGGGATATATTGCTTGGGGGGGGTGTGGTTTAAGGAGGATTCTTGGATTGTGGTTAAAGCTGTACTCTGTGAGAAAGGTGTTTGGGAATGTTTTGTTGTGTTGGGTGTGTATGGTTGGGTAGTTTTGCATTTTAAAAGAAATAAGGGGTTTATTGTTTGGGAATTTCCCCGGGTATTCCCCAAAAATCCAAAAAATTATTTTAAATTTGCCCCCCTTCAAACACCCCTACCCAAATCCAAATTTTTAAACCCCCCACCTTTATTTCAAAGTATTACAGCCCCCCCCTTAATTTACTTAAGTTTGAACCCCAAAAATCCCCCCTTTTTTTTTTTTTTTCCCTTCCAATTAAAACCCCATTACCACAACCCAACAAATATCACCCCCAAATAAATACACACAACCCTACAACACACAAACACCCCCTCCCCCCCCCCCCCCCCCCCCCCCCCCCCCCCCCCCCCCCCCCCCCCCCCCCCCCCCCCCCCCCCCCCCCCCCCCCCCCCCCCCCCCCCCCCCCCCCCCCCCCCCCCCCCCCCCGTTTTCCCCATATCCCCCCTGGCCCCATGAAATTTCGCCCCCCAAAAAGGACAAGAAGGATAAGCATTTTTCATTCTTTTTGTTTTTCGTGTTTGTCCATCCACATGTTAAATGTGATTTATTTTTGCCTGAAAAGACTCAGTGGTGTGAAGGGCATCGTGTCTAGTCTTGTGCTTTGTTTGTCAAGTCATTGGCGGTAAGTTCTAAACAAACTCTATTCAACTTAAAAAAATGTTTAATAAAAACTAATGAATGAGAGTGTTTCACATGAACACCTGCACATGAAATGAGGTGAAGCAAGCCGTGCAGACAAATATGTGACAGGGAAAAAGGACAACACGGTTGAAGCGAGAGGACAAACGGAAACAGCAATAGATACTTCCTACATCCCCCCCCCCCCGTTACACACCCTATCCTCTCCACACCCCACGACACCAAGTGCAGCCCGTCAAACGCCCGACAAGCACGACCGACACCACAACGCGCATGCGTGCGCGCAGACGCAGGCACGACGCAGGACACACACACACACACACACCCCTTGAGGTCTTGTTGTGCATACTGAAAAGGGAAAATTAAAGGTCAATACTAGTCAGTTGGCTACAGCGAAAAGTGGAATTTAAAAAGACCTAATTTCAATTGCTATGATATGGTGTGTGTGTGTGTGTATGTGTGTGGGGTGTGGTGTGTGTGTGTGTGTGTGTGTGTGTTGAGTGAGTGCGAGTGTGTGAGGAGTGTGTGTGTGCTGCGTATGTGGTGTGTGTTGTGTTTTGTCAGTACAACCTTGAGTTAATCTGAACACACACATACTGAAACACCACAACGACCACACACACACACACCACACACCACACATACCCACACACACAACACCTACGCACACGCACGAAGCACCATCAATCACTGGCATTGGCGAGACAGGTAAGGTCGCTGCCAGAGGAAGCCATTTCCTATTGAAGCCTGTTTTGGCCTAACCAGCCTTGCCCGACCAGCCTATCTGCCCACTTCCTCTCTACCACTTGGGTAGCAATCTAGCCGGGGTAAAAGAAAAAAGTTGACCCCAATAAGGCATTGAGTCATTCCTTCCCTGCAGTTTTCTTCATACCGCTTTCGCAAATGGGTCAACAAATCTCTCACACATGAGCTTCTTTCACTGCATGGAAGTGTATTTGAAATTATGTTGTAATATGTAGTTTTTTATTTCTTCTTCTTTTTTTTTGTGTTGCTTTTGTCAGCTGGAAAGTGTACTTTCAGACCAAATAAAGGACTCCTCACTTTTTTGCAGGTGAAAAATGTCATCTAAAAACACAACATTGTGTGCTGATGTTAAGTAAGAGATTCCTTGCTTTAGTCAGCTGGGAAGTGTAGTTTGAAACTGAATGTTTAAAAACAGATCTCATGCTTTCGTCAACTGGAAATCTTTTGAAAACACACCAGAAGAAAAGTTAAAAGTCAGTTAACGCAATAAAGTAGCGAAAAGGAAAAAACGAAAATGTTTTTTTTTTTTTTTTTAAATCAGATTTGGGTTTCATATATGTCCATGTAAATGAGATGTGGTGTGAAGTGATTTGTGTGTGTGTGTGGTGTGTGTGTGTGTGTGTGTGTGTGTGTGGTGTGTGTGTGTGTGTGTTTGTGTAGTGTGTGTGTGGTGTGTTTTGTGTGTGTAGTTCATGTGTGTGTGTGGTGTGTGTGTGTGTGTGTGTGGTGTGTGTGTGTGTGTGTGTGGGTCTTGTGTGTCTTGTGTGTGTGTGTTCATGTGTGTGTGTGTGTGTGTCTGTGTGTGTGTGTGTTCATGTGTGTGTGTGTGTTCGATGTGTGTGTGTGTGTGTGTGTGTGTGTGTGTGTGTGCGTGTGCGCGCGCGCACGGCGCGCGCGCGGCACGCGTGTGTGTACATGCGCTTGTGCATGCATACATTTCGTGTGTGCATGTGTGTGTGTGTGTGAGTGTGATCATGCACACGTGCATGTGTATGCATGTACGTGGGTGGGTGGGTTTGCATGCACACGCATGCCTGTGTGTGCGTACACACTCACATGACTGTATCCATCAAGCTCTGCAGATAGCCATGGCCAACACTCTCTGCAAGAACCAAGAGGAGCGAGCTCCTGTGGGTGGAGGCTGACCTCAGGGGCCACGCCACACTTACTGACTTACTGACTTAATCCTCTTCGCTCCATCGGGAGCATAGGGCCTTCACTGCAGATTTCCAACGTGTGCGGTCTTGGGCTGCCCGCTTTGCCTCACACCCAGGATAGCTTGATGGAACTCAGCTCGCTGTTCAGCTCCTACGCCAAGTTGTCACGGGCGGCCTCGCTTTCTCTTTCCTTGCGGGTTCCAATCCAGTGCCTGCCGTGCGGTGTGTCCGGGCCTCGGCGTAGGATGTGTCCGATCCACTTCCACTTTCGGATTCTGATGGTGTCTCCGATTGGTCTCTGATCTGTCCGGCGCCATAGCTCCTCATTGGCAATTCTGTCAGGCCACTGATGCGGAGGATCCGCCGCAGCATGTGTTGATGAAGACCTGCAACTTGTGCTCCAGCCCTTTGGGGAGTCTCCAGGTCTCCGAGCCATACAGCAGCACAGTCTTACATTGGTGTTAAACAGTCTCAGTTTGGTGTGAAGACGGACGTTTGCGCTCCTCCAGATGGGCTTGAGGGTGGTGAAAGCAAATCTTGCCTTGGTTATTCTGGCCCTGATGTCATCATCAGTACCTCCTGTCTTGTTGACAATGCTTCCTAGGTAGGTAAATTTCTCACATCTTCTATCTGTTTTTCCCCTAGGCGAATTGCTTCAGCCTGACTTGTGTTGGCTCTCATGGTCTTTGTCTTGTCCGCGTTGATCTCCAAGCCAGTGTTACTGGCTGTGCTGCGGGGGCTCTCGGTCTTCTTCTGCATGTGGTGGAGGGTGTGGGTCAGCAAGCTGATGTCGTCCGCGAAATCCAGTCCCCAAGTTTCTGCATGAGTGTCCACGGATCCCGCATGGTGGGCCATCGCTGTCCTCATCACCCAGTCGATCACAAGAAGAAGATCAGGGGTGAAAACAACATCCCTGACGTACCCCGGTGTTCACTGTGAAGGGTTCCGACAAAACTCGTGTTGTGGATGACGTGACACGCTGTGTCCTTGTACAGGCTCGTATGATTTTTACCATCTTGAGTGGAATTCCATCAGTTGCACTACAATGCCCACTGCAGGCACCTTGTGTCGGGTTGCTTTACCAAGGTTCGGGCCCACCCACATCAATATTTCAGCCGGGCCAACAGCGTATCACGTTGTACACACACACACACACTCACACACCCCCAAAACACACACACACACACACACACCAAAACACACATTAACACACACACACACCCCACAAACACACGGACAAACACACACACTCACACACACATTAACACACACACACAACACACACACACACACACACACACCAACGCTCTAATATCACTTAATGTGGAAAGCCCGTTAAATTGAGACAACAAAAAACAACAACCCCACACACACTCACTCCCCCCCTCTCTCTCTCTCTTCATGCTCCCAACCACCATCCCTTTCACACACACCACGTAAGACACTGCACTGCTGACTGTACTTCAATCGTCTCTCTTACACATACTCTACAACATCTCTCTCTCTCTCTCTCTCTCTCCCCTCACACACACACACACACCACCACCACCACCACACCACCAAAACTGCACACCAACAAACTACAAAGGCAAATGCACATGTGTGCGTGCATGTGCATGTGTGGTGTGCGTGCATGGGGGGGTGTGTGCATTATCTGTGTGTAGCATGTGTGTGTGTGTGGTGTGTGTGTGTGTGGTGTGTGTGTGTGGGGTGTGTGCGCGCGCGCCGCGCGTGGTGTGTACGTGTGCGTATGGGTATGTCTGTTCACGTGCGCACAGGTGTACAGGACAGAGAGAAAGAAGGGATGATCTGAACTGTCAAACATTTGTAAGGAATGCACTTCAATGAATGCACCGACAAATACTTCACAACCTGCATCAAAACTGACTTGAGAACTGTGGGACACCAGACAAGCCGGGTATGGCTGGGAGCCAAAGGGGAACAAGGAGTCACCACACTGAAGGGACCACTGCAGGCAACGGCACCATCAGTGGACAGGTGAACTGGGGTCTGGTCAGACCTGGGCCTCCTCCACCTTCCCCTGACCCTCCCCCCCCCCCACCCCCCTCCCCCTCCCCACCTAACTTCTTCCCCCCCCCCCCCCCCCCCGGCCTTCATTTCACCACCACCACCATCTGCACCCCCACCCCCTCCCCTCTTTTACCCTCTCCCCCCCCCCCCCCCCCCCCCCCCCCTCCCTTGCAAATAAAATTCCCAATTCCTGCTGTTCGGGTGCACCCGTGGTCTTCAACAACCTGACCGCCTGCTTCCCCCCCCCTTTGACGTGATTTAATCACAACCCCCCCCCCACCCCCCCCCAAACGCCCATCTGCTTCTCCCCCAAAACCCCCCCCAAACCCCCCCCCCCCCCCCCACCCCCCCCGGGGAATTTTTTTAAAACCCCCCCCACCCCCCCCACGTTTTTATCTGCCTTTCTCAACCCACCCACCCCCCCCCCTCCCCAACGCTATCTCCCTTCCTAAACCCCACCCCCCCCCCCTTTTAATTCTTACCCCCCCCCCCCCCCCCAAAACGCTTTCCCCTGCCTCCTCTCTCCCCTCTCTCTCCTCTCCTCTCTCTCACACACACCACACACACAAAACCCTTGATTCGTTTCACCTCTACCCCCCCCCCCCCAAAACCCTTCTCCCCCCTCACCTAAAAACACCGGCCCCCCCTCCGCCCCCCTCCCCCCTTCTCGGCCACCCCTCCACCACCCACTTCCCCCCAAAACCCCCTCCCCCCTGCCCCCCCCCCCCCCCCCCCCCCCCAACCCCTTTCTTTTTTCCCTCTTCACAAAAAGGAGGAGGAACCTAGCTCCCTTTCTATCTGTGACACTTTCCCCCCCCGGGCCCGGGCCCCTTTGGTCAGTGTCTCTCGAAGGACAGGGGTCATTTCTCATTTAAACCCTCCCCCCCCCCCCTTTTCTGCCCCCCCCCCTGCCCCCCCCCCCCCCCCCCCCTCCCCCCCCCCCCCCCCCCCCCCCCCCCCCCCCCCCCAATCCCTTCTCTTTCTTTTTGACAGACTGGGGGAAGGAACCAAAGCCCCATGCTATTTTTGACATTTTTCCCCGCCCTGCCCACCCTTTCAGTTCCCCTCTGAAGCCCGGGACAGGGGTCGGGTTTCTCACTTCCCCCTCCCCCCCCCAACCCCCTTCTCCCCCCTCCCCCCCCCCCCCCCCCCCCCCCCAAACCCCATCCTCCACAGCCATATTAACCCACCAACACTCCCGGGGGTCGTCGGACTTTTCCTGTCTGTGAGCACTGTTGGTCCGATTTCAAACCCTTCCAGGGCGGGTGGGGGGGGGTTTCAAAAAACTAAACCTCTGTCCATCCAGTATAGTGAAGGGGTACCTGTTCGGGTCGGAAAATAAAGGGGGGGCGAAGGGGGAGGAAACCCCCGTTCCCACCCATTATTGCCCTAGATACGGGTTAACCTTCCACAGATCACGAGGGCCCCCTTTGGCCCCATCAATCTTGGAACCTGCCCCTTTTCCCTCTGAGTGGGGAAGTGAGTGAGTGAGTGATTTGGTGGTATGTGGGGAGGTGTATTTTGTGGTGAGGGGGTGAGTGAGGGGATGATGAGTAAAGTGTGTGTGTGTGGGGTGTTGTTGTTGTGTGTGTGGTGTGTGTGTTTCTGTGTTCTTAGTAAATGATTGTGTGGGGTTTGTGTTGTGTGTGTGTGTTTTGGGGGGTAGGGCGCCCTGCACATCTCTCACCCTGTGGCCTTTCAGAGGGGCCCAACCCCCCTGGTATCAACAGTGGGGGGTTGGAGGGGGAGGAGCAACCACAAAAACGCCCAAAGGAAAGTGGGGGGGGGAATGGACCTTTAGGTAAGCCCCCAAACCCAAACAAATCCCCTTGCCCAAAAACCCCTGCTTTTAAACCTTTCTTTCTTTAGTTTCGTTCCAGAAGGGGGGGGGGGGGGGGGGGGGGGGGGGATGGAACGGGAATGAGGGGGGGGGGGGGGAAAGAGCGGGGTGTATGGAACCCCTTCCCATTTCCCTCACCTCCCCCACCCCACCCCCCCCCCCCATTTTCTAATCTCCCCCTTTCCTCCACACCAACGGGCTAAAACCCCCCAAAACGTGGCTAAAGGACTCGAAACCCTTTATAAAGGAACTGCCCCTGCCCCAAAAAGGGTTTCCCCCGGGACCGGCCCCAAGAGCCTTTTCCCCCCCACAAAAATTTTCCCCAGCCGAGTGCCCCAAAGAAATGCCGGCGTCCTACAGCCCCATTCCCTTTAAAAACCCCCACCCCCTCGAAAACGCCCAACCAGGCTGCGGGGGGCCCTGGGGTTGCAAGTCATGGCCCCGGATGCAGGGAAAAACTCCCCTGGGGAAACGCGCCCCAAAACCCCACAACACACACACACATCCACCCACAAACACCACACACACACAACCCACACACACACACCCACACACTCCACACACACACACACACACACACACAACACACACACACCCCCACACACACCCTCCCACACACAAAACACACACCCACAACACACACACACACACCCCACACACACACACACACAAAGGGTCCATTGACACCGTTCCAGGGCCCAGGCACCAGAGGTCTGGGGGTCTTTAACCCAAAGGGTTTAGATGATATCGGTTGATTACTCATTAAAAAAAAAATTTTTTTTAAAAAGGGGGGATGGTAGGTTATTAGGTTTTTTGTCCTAGAAAAGAGAAAGGTGGTTTTTTTTAAAATAAAAGGGGGGGGGGTGGGAGGGGGGAAATTTTGGGGTTAGTTAGTGAAGAAAAGGCGCATGGTGGGTTAGTTTAAAAAAGGTGAAAGTGAGAAAAATGTGAAAAAAGGTGCAAGGTGGGTTACATATTTTTTAATTTAAAAAAATTTTGGTGTTTTTATTTTCAGAAAAAGGGGAAGGCGCTGAAGCGAATGGGGGCAATTTTAAATTAAAAAAAAAGGGCAGGTGGTAGAAAAATTTTTTTTGTTAAGGGGGGAAACCTAATTGAAAAAAGGCAGGTTTTATGCATTTTTTTTTTTAAAGGGGGGGTAAGCTAAAGGAAAAAGGGGGTTATTGGGAT
This sequence comes from Conus ventricosus, assembly GCA_018398815.1. NCBI lineage: Eukaryota > Metazoa > Mollusca > Gastropoda > Neogastropoda > Conidae > Conus > Conus ventricosus. The sequence goes on from CM031611.1 coordinate 77,861,540, forward strand.
TACAAAAAAAGGTGAATGGGGGTTTAATTTTAAGTAAAAAAAAGTGGACGGTACAGTTGTTTTTTTAGTTAAGGAAAAGTGGATGATGGGTAAATAGTTAAGAAAAGGTGGGTGGTATGTTAATTAGTTAAGAAAAGGCCGTGGTACATTAATCAGTTAAGAAAAAGGTGGGCAGTATGTTAATTAAAGTAAGAAAAGATGGGTGGTATGTTAATTAGTTAAGAAAAGGTGGGTGGTATTTAATTAGTTAAGAAAAGGTGGGGTATGTTAATTAGTTAAGAAAAGGTGGGTGGTATGTTAATTAGTTAAGAAAAGGTGGGTGGTACATTAATTAGTTAAGAAAAGGTGGGTGGTATGTTAATTAGTTAAGAAAAGTGGATGATGGGTAAATAGTTAAGAAAGGTGGGTGGTATGTTAACATACTCAGAGGCATAAAAAACGCGAAAAAATAGAGACAGTGCACGATTGTTCACATTGTGAACAGGACGTAAGCAATGTCTTTGGCACGTGCAACATTAGCAGTACGTGGTGTCTTGGCCGGTTGTAACCTCGTAACAGTGGGTGAATGTTGCCGGGTCAGCGTTTTTGGCACGAGGAGTGCATTTGCCATGTGGACTACCTACGCCACGTGCATCAATGTGAATTGCAACTCAATGTGGCCCCCATTGTGGGGCTATAAATTTCCAAACCCCAAAAAGTTCAAATCATCCCTTCCAGAGGCGCCAACATAATGCCGAGACTTTCTCGTCAAGATCGTTGCATAGCAATGGGGCAACTGCAGGCCGGGGTTCCAATGAGGCAGGTCGCTATCGCATTCGGAGTCCACATTTCCACCGTCTATCGCCTTCTGGACCGCTTTCAAGCAAGAAACACCACTGATGACAGACCGAGGAGCGGCAGACCGAGGGTCACCACAGCAGCCCAAGACCGCCATCTTCTTCGTCAGCATCGACGGGAGCCTTACCAAACCGCTGCCAACACAGCCAGGAACACCGTCGGCAAACCATGGCAGGCCAATCAGCAACAGACCGTGCGTCGCCGACTGAACACAGTTGGTCTCCAATGCAGGCGTCCAGCCCGGCGACCTATCCTGACACTCCAGCATCGCCAGAACCGTCTGCATGGGCACAGATCCACGTGCATTGGCGCCATCGGGACTGGGGCCGAGTCCTCTTCAGTGATGAAAGCCGGTTCTGCGTCGACCCAGGCGATGGCCGCATCCGGACTGGAGAAGAGCGGGGAACGCTTAAACGGATGCCAACATCACCGAAAGGGACCCATGGGGTGGTGAAAGCATCATGATCTGGGGGCTATCGCATAAATCGCCGTATTGGGCCAGTCATCTTCCAGAATGTGGGTCCAGGACGTGGTAACGGGTCACTGCTGTTCATTACATCGACCAAGTTCTGAGGCCCCACATCCTGCCGCATTTCCAGCGGCATCCACAGAACCTGTTTCAGCAGGACAACGCAAGGCCGCACACTGCCCGTGCTACGCAGAACTTCCTGAGGCAGAACAACATCAATCTGCTGCCTCACCCAGCCCGTTTTCACCCGACCTTAACCCAATAGAGCATTCTGGGATGCCCTTTAGAGGCAGTTGAACCAGCTCAACCCCAGACAGCAGCTCAGCTTGCTGTCGCTGTGGCCAGGTGTGGTGGCAAGTCTCCCAGAGGCAGACCAACACTCTGGTGCGCTCGATGTACCGCAGGTGCACAGCTGTGATCAATGCTCGAGGTGGTCACACCAGATACTGACATTCTGCTGTTAACACAGGGTCAAGGTCAAGTTCATGTGACCTTATTTCTACCAGAATGAACTTTGAAAGGACACTTTTGCGGTGTTCGATTGCTTTTTCTCACTTTTCTATTACCAGTTCAAAGGAATCGGTAGCCAAATTACATCAAAATTTCTATACAGTTTGTTTTCGCGTTTTTATGCCTCTGAGTATAGTTAAGAAAAAGTGGTGGTACGTTAATTAATTAAGAAAAGGTGGGTGGTGTGTTAATTAGTCAAGAAAAGGTGGTGGGCGGTGGGTTAGTAAAGAAAAGATGAACAGAGGGGGTTAGTTAAAAAAAGAAAAAGGTGGACAGTGGGGTTTGTCAGTTTGTTCCTTTGCTGAACCTTTAGCCTGTTAGCTACATTTAGTTCTGACGTCAACACTTCTGAGCTCAGAGGCCATACAACAGACGGTGACAGGGGGGCGGAGGAGGGACAGGCCTGTCTTGGACCACACGACACCACCAGAATGGCAAACATTTAACATGGGCACCAAAAAGAAAACAAAACGGCAACACCTACGCTGGGCGCCAACCTGAACCCAACTCGCCACACTGGACTGCACACTTGTTGCTCTAACCAACTGAGTCTGGCATACCAGGCAGCCAGACAGCAGGAAGGAATGTACTGTGAATGAACAGTGGGGTGGGGTGGGGGTGGGGGGGGGGGACTGGGGAACGTGGGAAAATATGCACCGCACACAAAAAGTCAGAAAAAGATACATGGCGGAAAGGAATGCACTGCGACTAACACCCCCCCCCCCCCCTCACCCACCCATCCCCC
>CM031611.1:77865100-77870100 GCA_018398815.1 Conus ventricosus
CCCTATCTACCACCCCAACGTCTATCTGCTTTCTCAACCCCCCACCCCCCCCCCCTGATTCTTACCACCCCCCCCACCCCGAACTCTTTCGCTGCCTCTCTCTCTCTCTCTCTCCTCTCTCTCTCTCTCTCTCACACACACACACCACACACAACCTTGATTCTGATCACCTCTACCACCCCCTCAAAACCTGCTCCCCCCTCACCTACGATCACTCTGTGTCCCCCCTCCTGCCACCCTCCCCCCCTTCTCGGCCACCCCTCCACCACCTTCACTCCCCTCCAACCCCCTCCCCCCTGCCCCCCCCCCCCCCCCCCCCCCACCCAATCCCTTCTCTTTCTCTTCGACAGAATGGAGAGAGGAACCTAGCTTCCCGTGCTATCTGTGACACTTTCCCCGCCCTGCCCAGGCCCTTGTCAGTGTCTCTCTGAAGACTGGACAGTGGTCAGGTCTCACTTACCCTCCTCCCCCCATCTGCCCCTCCCCCTGCCCCCCCCCTCCCCCCCCCCTCCCCCCCCCCTCCTCCCCCCCCCCCCCCCCCCCCCCCCCACCCAATCCCTTCTCTTTCTCTTTGACAGACTGGAGAGAGGAACCTAGCTTCCCATGCATTGTGACACTTTCCCCGCCCTGCCCAGCCCTTGTCAGTGTCTCTCTGAAGACTGGACAGTGTCAGGTCTCACTTACCCTCCTCCCCCCACCTTCTGTCTCCCCCTCCCCCCCCCCCCCCCCCCCCCCCACCATCCCCATCCTCCACAGCCAGGTATTAACCCTACCAACACTGCCGGGTCGCTCTGGACTATCCTGTCTGTGGAGCTAGCTGATGGTCCTGAGTTCGAACCTTCCAGGGCGGTGGGGTGGGTTCGAAAACTCAGCTCTGTCCATCCAGTAGTAGTGAAGCGGTACCTGATTCAGGTCAGGAAAGGTGAAGGGGGCGGAAGGAGAGGCACCGCGGTTCATCATCATTATGTGCCCTAGATACTGTGTGAACCTTCCACAGATCACTGACGGCACCTTTGGCCATCAATCTGTGGAACCTGCACCTTTCTCTGAGTGAGTGAGTGAGTGAGTGAGTGAGTGTGTGTGTATGTGAGTGAGTGTGTATGTGTGTGTGTGTGGTGAGTGAGTGAGTGAGTGTGTGTGTGTGTGTGTGTGTGGTGTGTGGTGTGTGTGTGTTGTGTGTGGTGTGTGTGTGTGTGTGTGTCTGTGTGTTGTGAGTGAGTGAGTGTGTGTGTGTGTGTGTGTGTGTGTGTGTGTGTGTGTATGTGCGCCTGCACATGCTCGTCAGCCTGTGGCCTTTCAGAGTGGGCCAACAGGCCTGGTATCATCAGTGGAGGGTGGAGGAGGAGGAGCAATCCACACTAACGACCATGGAAAGTGGGTGGGAATGGACCTGTAGGTAAGCCCCAGTATATCAAACAAATCACTTGACCACATACACTGCATTCACCTTTCTTTCTTTAGCTTCGTTCTCAGGAAGGGGGGGGGGGGGGGGGGGGATGGAACTGGGAGATGAGGGTTGGGGTGGGGAGGAAGAGCAGGTGTATGGAGACTCTGTCACTCCCTCATCCTCGCCCTTCACCTCCACCCCCCACCTACTTCTAATCTGCCCCTGTCCTGGCCACACCAGACGTGGCTCACACCAGACGTGGCTCAGGACTCGCAAGCCTTATAAAGGAACTGCCCCTGACCCAAAAGGCTTCCCCTGGACCTGCCCCAAGAGCCTGTTCCTCCCGACATAATTTCCAGCCGAGTGCCCATGAAATGCCGGCGTCCTACAGGTCCATTGCATTTACACCCCACCGCCCTCGTCACGCACACCTGAGGCTGCGAGGCCCTGAGGTGTGCAAGTCATGGCCCCGGATGACAGGGAGTCAACTGCCTGTGGCATGCGCGCACACACACACACACACACCACACACACACACACACACACACTCCACACACACACACACACACCACACACACACACACACACACTCCACACACACACACACACACACACACACACCACACTCCACACACACACACACACACTCCACACACACACACACACACTCCACACACACACACACACACACACACACACACATATGGTCCATTGAGCACCGTTCCATGGCAGGCACCAGAGGTCTGGGAGGTCGTTTCCAGAACGGTTGAGATGATGAGTCGGTTGATTAGCTCATTAAAAAAAAATTTTTTTTTTTAAAGTGGATGGTAGGTTATTAGGTTGTTGTCTTAGAAAAGATGCATGGTGGGTTAGTTTAAAATAAAAGGGGTGGGGGGTGGGAGGGGGGAAATGTTGGGTTAGTTAGTGAAGAAAAGGCGCATGGTGGGTTAGTTTAGAAAAGGTGAAAGTGAGTAATAGTGAAGAAAAGGTGCATGGTAGGTTACATAGTTTTAAGTAAAAGAGATTGGTGAGTTAGTTCAGAAAAAGTGGATGGCGCTGAGAGCGAATGGTGGGCAAGTTGATTAAAAGAAAAGGCAGGTGGTATGTTCATTTGTTATGTTAAGGTGGGTAAGCTAAATGAGAAAAGGCAGGTGGTATGTTCATTTGTTATGTTAAGGTGGGTAAGCTAAATGAGAAAAGGTGGGTAGTATGTTGATTACTTAAGTAAAGGTGAATGGTGGTTAAGTTAGTCAAGAAAAAGTGGACGGTACAGTTGTTTTTTTTAGTTAAGGAAAAGTGGATGATGGGTAAATAGTTAAGAAAAGGTGGGTGGTATGTTAATTAGTTAAGAAAAGGCCGGTGGTACATTAATCAGTTAAGAAAAGGTGGGCAGTATGTTAATTAGTTAAGAAAAGATGGGTGGAACGTTAATTAGTTAAGAAAAGGTGGGTGGTATGTTAATTAGTTAAGAAAAGGTGGGTGGTACGTTAATTAGTTAAGAAAAGGTGGGTGGTGTTAATTAGTTAAGAAAAGTGGATGATGGGTAAATAGTTAAGAAGAGGTGGGTGGTATGTTAACTAGTTAAGAAAAAGTGGGTGGTACGTTAATTAATTAAGAAAAGGTGGGTGGTGTGTTAATTAGTCAAGAAAGGTGGTGGGCGGTGGGTCAGTAAAGAAAAGATGAACAGAGGGGGTTAGTTAAAAAAAAAAAAAAAAGGTGGACAGTGGGTTAGTCAGTTTGTTCCTTTGCTGAACCTTTAGCTGTTAGCTACATTTAGTTCTGACGTCAACACTTCTGAGCTCAGAGGCCATACAACAGACGGTGACAGGGGGGCGGGAGGAGGGGACAGGGCCTGTCTTGGACCACACGACACCACCAGAATGGCAAACATTTAACATGGGCAGCCAAAAAGAAAACAAAACGGCAACACCTACGCTGGGCGCCAACCTGAATCCAACTCGCCACACTGGACTGCACACTTGTTGCTCTAACCAACTGAGTCTGGCATACCAGGCAGCCAGACAGCAGGAAGGAATGTACTGTGAATGAACAGTGGGGTGGGGGGGTGGGGGTGGGGGGGTGGGGGGGGGGGGACTGGGGAACGTGGGAAAATATGCACCGCACACAAAAAGTCAGAAAAAGATACATGGCGGAAAGGAATGCACTGCGACTAACACCCCCCCCCCCCCCTCACCCACCCATCCCCCAAAAAAAATCTGAATGAGGGAAGGATAGCTGTACATAAAAAGGTAAGAAAATAAGTTTAAGGTGTAAAGGAATGCACTATTTATAAACAACAACAACAACAACAACAACAACAACGGTGACTCAAATGAGGGAAGGAATGCACTAAATGCATTAAACACAAAGGTCAACAAAGGTGTCTGGTGGCAAGGACAGCTCTATTTATAAAGATAACAATGACAACAACAACAACAACAAAAAGGACTAAATGAGGAAAGGAATGCACTAAATGCATTAAACACAAAGGTCAAAAAGGTGTGTGATGGAAAGGAATGCTCTAAATATAAAGACAATGAAAAGATAACAACAACAAAAAGGATCGAATGAGTGAATGAATGCATTAATGACAGAGGTCTGAAAAAGGTGAAGGTGAACGGAGGAAGGGATGCAGTCTGTACAGTGGTGAAAACTGAGGAAGAACAATCACTATGTATACCACCATGTATGTCATGAGAAGAAGTGCATTATGTATAAAAGGCCCAGAACAGGGGGGGGGGGGGGGATGGAAAGCAGCATACTATGTATTAACATCAGAAAAAAAGGTAGATGATAGGAAGGAATGCATTAAGTATCAAGATTTAAGGGGGGGAAAATGAATGAGGGAAGGAATACACTAGATATAAAGATCTGGAAAAGGGTACAGGAGGGACAGAATGCATTCCATATAGAGACCAGACAGGTGAATAATGGGGGGAAATGAAGTGGATGTCAAACAGGTGGATAAGGAAAAGAATGTACTATGTATAAGGCCACAAAAACAGGTGGATGATGGGAAGGAATGTACTGTGTATAAAAAACAGAAAGAGGTGGATGATGGGAAGGAACACACTGTACATAAAGAACAGAACATGGTAGATGATGGGAAGGAACACACTGTGTATAAAGAACAGAACAAGGTGGATGATGGGAAGGAACACACTGTACATAAAGAACAAGGTGGATGATGGGAAGGAACACACTGTGTTTAAAGAGCAGAACAAGGTGGATGATGGGAAGGAACACACTGTACATAAAGAACAGAACAAGGTGGATGATGGGAAGGAACACACTGTACATAAAGAACAGAACAAGGTGGATGATGGGAAGGAACACACTGTGCATAAAGAACAGAACAAGATGGATGATGGGAAGGAACACACTGTGTATAAAGAGCAGAACAAGGTGGATGATGGGAAGGAACACACTGTACATAAAGAACAGAACAAGGTGGATGATGGGAAGGAACACATGTGTATAAAGAACAGAACATGGTGGATGATGGGAAGGAACACACTGTACATAAAGAACAAGGTGGATGATGGGAAGGAACACCCTGTGCATAAAGAACAGAACAAGATGGATGATGGGAAGGAAACACACTGTACATAAA
>CM031611.1:77877600-77880100 GCA_018398815.1 Conus ventricosus
GTGTGCATCTTTGTGTATGTGTGTGTGTGTGTGTGTGTGTATATCTTTGTGTGTGTGTGTGTGTGTGTGCATGGGTGTGTGTGTGTGTGTGTGTGTGTGTGTGTGTGGGGTGTGTGTGTGTGTGTGTGTGTGTGTGCAGTGAGTATTTTTGGATACCCAATGATAAGTACAAGCATGTATGTTTGTAAATATAAATGAGTGTAGATGCAAGAGTGTTTGCATGCACATGTATGCGTGAGTGCATGTGTGTGTGTGTGTGTGTACATGTGTGTATGCATGTGTGTTGTGTGTGTGTGTGTGGTATGTGTGTGCATGTGTGTGAGTGTGTGTGCTTGTGTATGCGCGTCCACATGCGAGGGGAGGGGGTGGGGGTGGGGGTGGGCATGCGCACGCAAGATGCATGACACACGACAATAAAACAGTATGTGTGCAGCCATGCAAGATTGTGTGTGAGACTAGACACTGCTGGATTTCATTCTACAGCACTGGCATCAGCGTCTGTCACAAAAGACCAGAGTGAAAATTAAAACATCCACAATCATTTTCTGCACATGAAAGATACAGCAGCTTACACCTGTACACCTGTCAAGACTGAGTTCACACAGGAAGCTACAACCCTGGGCAGGTGCGTCACAAAGCCTTTTGCCAACTTTGGACACTCCCCTGTAAACTGCACACCTGCAATGCTGGCCCTGTATGGATTGGGACCGGTGGACTGTCTCTACTTCTCTCAATGGTTCAGACGTACCCAATCCTGGCGCTGAACGGACCAGGACCAACAGACTGTCCCCTGGTCTGTCAGAGGTACACATGTACCCAATCCTGGCGCTGAACGGACCAGGACCAACAGACTGTCCCTGGTCTGTCAGAGGTACACATGTACCCAATCCTGGCGCTGAACGGACCAGGACCAACAGACTGTCCCCTGGTCTGTCAGAGGTACACATGTACCCAATCCTGGCGCTGAACGGACCAGGACCCACAGACTGTCCCCTGGTCTGTCAGAGGTACACATGTACCCAATCCTGGCGCTGAACAGACCAGGACCAACAGACTGTCCCCTGGTCTGTCAGAGGTACAGATGTACCCAATCCTGGCACTGAACGGACCAGGACCAACAGACCATCTCCTGATCTGTCAGTGGTACAGACGTACCTAATCCTGGCACTGAGTGGACCAGGACCAACAGACCGTCTCCTGATCTCTCAATGGTACTGACGTACCCAGTCCTAGTGCTGAATGGATGGGGGCCAATGGACCATCTCCGGTTCCCCCAGTGGTCAGAGACATACCCACCCCTGGCTCTGAACAGACCAGTGAGACATACCCAATCCCAGCCCTGAATGGATCTGTGTGACACATCCAAGCCTGGCTCTGAATGGGTCAGGACCAACAGACCCCCGTCCAGGTCCCTCAGTGACAGAGACATACTCAGTCCCAGCCCTGAATGGATCAAGACTGACGGACAGGAATGTCTTCAGATCTCTCAGTGTGTGCCCCACCTTGACGTTTTTGCCCTTCACCCCTACCACAGTGTGAGTTGTTGACACCTCCTGGGCGGGCGTGGGCTGAAAAGAGGTGGTGCTGGTGTGTGTGGGCGTTGTCATTGTCCTCTTCTCAATTCAGGCACTCCCCGATCCCTTCCCCAGCCATCCCCCCCCCCCCCCACCCCCTGTCTCCTGCCCACCCACCTTTGTACCATACCTTTTTTTTTTCTCTCTTTAAAGAACTCTCTCTTTCCTATTCAGTCTCACCGTTTCTCCTTCATTCACTCAAACTGATGAATAAAAGCAGCAGAAGTAATGACAGTAATTATAATGATAATGATAACAGAAACAACACTATCAAAAATATTGCTGCTACTGTGGCTCATGATGTCATCACGATTCACAGTGATTTCATGCAAGACATATATTATACTACAACTTCTTCTGGTATTAGAATTTTCTGTTATTACTGCAAACCTGTTGTTACTGCAAACCTGTTGTTACTGCAAACCTGTTGTTACTGCAAACCTGTTGTTACTGCAAACCTGTTATTACTGCAAACCTGTTATTACTGCAAACCTGTTATTAATGGAAACTGTAGAACCATACCCAGCACAGGCACAGCTGTAAAAAAAAAAAAAATGTATATCAGTCACAACAGTACCAGAACCCACAATAAGAACCAGAGGTCGACCGTTTTCATATTAATGACAAGACAAAACAAGGGTAGGATCAATATAGCCAACATGTACATAACCACACCAACACAAAACTGACAAATAAAACGCTACATTAAAAAAAAAAAAGCGCACATACTCCCCCCCCCCCCCACACACACACACACACCTTGCCCACAGCTGAGACATCAATCTAAGCTGCGCTCTTCATGTCAACTGGTGGACAGCTATCATCAAGTTGTCACACACCGCCTTAATGACTATCTACCTAACCCCCTATTAGCAGTCTGGATTTAAACCATAAGGTCTACATAGTACTTTAGTAGGTTGGATTAT
>CM031611.1:77885100-77892600 GCA_018398815.1 Conus ventricosus
CGGATTAGTTTGAAATACTACCAGTGTCTTGAGCTGTAAAGGGCAGCTAACCCCTTGGTTTCCTGTCTGTTTTATCTGCTGTTTCTGAATGTACGCCACATTAACAATGTATGGAACTAAAGCTGAGGATCTGTGTATCATGTAGAAGGGCAAGTAGTCCTGCTGGCTTTGATAGTTAATTTTTCAACAATGCACTGAACACCTTGAGGAATCAAATGATAGGCAAGAAGCAAAATTACATGTTTTTCAGTCAATTTGTTTTTCTTTCTTTTTAAAACCTGATAACTGCTATGCCCACCCAATAGAACTATTGATACCACTTTTTATTAATCTTGTTCTGAAATGTCGGCAATTAAGCATGCACCATCCCAATGTAACTTCATACCAACAAGAGAATTTAACAATACAGAATATGTACGAAAGAATAAATGAATACACGCATAAGATTTTTTTTTTAATGAATGTGAATGCGTGCAAGAATGAATAAATGAATAAATTCACTGATCAGTTAATTATCAACCAGTGTAAGAATGAATGAATGAATGAATGAATGAACAAATTCAAGCACATAAACACAAACAATTCTATGCATGAATGGAATAAAAAATGAACTGGCTTTAAGAATGAATGGACCAATCTACCCCGTCCGAGTCCAGCATTATCAGTCCCCAAGCGTCCCAGTGCAGCTTTTCACCCTGGCCGATTCGGATCGCTGAATGAAGCCAATAAACGCAGGCCAACATGAATGGCACAATGTCAGCGACGTCAAGACCTGGGCAGGCAGCTCATGATACGACCCTATTGACACAACAACAGGTCGGCGGATGACTACCTGCCGAGGTTGTTCTCCACCATGTTGGCACACGCTCCATGGCAGCAGCAACATTTTCTTTGACCGCCTTCAAGTGTGGAACCAAGTAAAGTGCACATTGCGTTTCTTTCTTTCTTTTCTTTTTTTTTCTTTAACCAGGGTGAAGAAAAAAAAAGGGGGGAAAAACCCATGAGTCGTGTTGAATGATGGGATGGGATCCGCCTGGGGAAGAACAGGCGCCCTGATTTTGGATTTATAATGATAATCATAATGCATAGGCTGGAGATCTTAGTGTTCTCTTTTCATCTTTCTTTGTCTTTTATTCTAGTCATGAAGTGTGTGTGTGTGTGTGTGTGTGTGTGTGTGTGTGTGTGTGTGTGTGTGTGTGTGTGTGTGTGTGTGCGCGCGTGCGTGCGAGTGTGTGTGTGTGTGTGTGCGTGCGTGTGAGTGTGCACATGTGCACGTGTATGCATGTGTGAATACTGACCTCATGTCCCTCTTTTTCTCTCTTTCACACACAAACACTTCAGGGCCACCCCCACCCCTCACACACACACACACACACACACACACACACCACATACATATCCACCCCGATGACATACACATGCATACACACCATACATGGTCTAAGCATTAGTCAGTCTCCCTCCTTCCCTCCCTCTCTTTTCTCTCTCTGTCTCTATCTATCTATCTGTCTGTTTCTGTCTGTCTGTCTGTACTGTATGTCTGTGTGCGTGTCTGTCTGTCTGTCTCTCTCTTTCTTCCTACCCCCTCCTCCCCATCTTAAAAGTTCTTCCTACCATCCTGCTCCCTGACATACATGCTGGTAAGTGGGACAAGAGAAGCCAGTGAAGGATTACCTACATCTCTTTTCTACCCTCTGAGTGGGATTAACATTAGCAGCCAGCAGATCCGGCTGGTGCTGTCAGACTGGGGCAGTTTGACCCAGTGGGTCTGTGTGCCCTGGGGATATGGTTTGTACGGTTTGTCAGACTGGGGCAGTTTGACCCGGTGGGTCTGTGTGACCAGGGGATATGGTTTGTACGGTTTGTCAGACTGGGGCAGTTTGACCCAGTGGGTCTGTGTGCCCTGGGGATATGGTTTGTACAGGTTTGTCAGACTGGGGCAGTTTGACCCAGTGGGTCTGAGTGACCAGGGGATATGGTTTGTACAGGTTTGTCAGACTGGGGCAGTTTGACCCAGTGGGTCTGTGTGCCCTGGGGATATGGTTTGTACAGGTTTGTCAGACTGGGGCAGTTTGACCCAGTGGGTCTGTGTGCCCTGGGGATATGGTTTGTACGGTTTGTCAGACTGGGGCAGTTTGACCCAGTGGGTCTGTGTAGTTGGGGGATATGGTTTGTATGGTTTTCCAGTCACTGTGGACAGTGTGACAGCCCCACTTGTTACACTACAGCCTGCACGGGCTGTCATCATCACTCACCATCCACATCATTCGCACATCATCATTCACATACCATCACTCACACACATCTAACTATTACTTACACACCATCACACACACACACACACACATCATCATCATCACCATTACTCATATACCTTCACCATTATTCATGCAACATCATCAAAGCCATTAGAGAGGAACCTAAAACCAGTGAGGTCACCATTAAAGAGGAACCTAAATCCAATGAGGTCACCATTAAAGAGGAACCTAAATCCAATGAGGTCACCACTAAAGAGGAACCTAAAACCAGTGAGGTCACCATTAAAGAGGAACCTAAAACCAATGAGGTCACCATTAAAGAGGAACCTAAAACCAATGAGGTCACCACTAAAGAGGAACCTAAAACCAGTGAGGTCACCATTAAAGAGGAACCTAAAACCAGTGAGGTCACCGTTAAAGAGGAACCTAAAACCAATGAGGTCACTAATAGAAAGGAGCCTAAAACCAATGAGGTCACCATTAAAGAAGAACCTAAAAATAGTAAGGTCACCATTAAAGAGGAACCTAAAACCAATGAGGTCACCATTAAAGAGGAACCTAAAACCAATGAGGTCACCATTAAAGAGGAACCTAAAACCAATGAGGTCACCATTAAAGAGGAACCTAAAAATAGTAAGGTCACTATTAAAGAAGAACCTAAAAATAATAAGGTCACCATTAAAGAGGAACCTAAAACCAATGAGGTCACTAATAGAAAGGAACTGAAAACTAGTGAAGTCACCTTAAGACAGAAACCTGAAACCAGTGAGATCACCACCATTAGAGAGGAACCTCAAGCCAGTGGTCATCATTTAGACGGTAACCTGAAACCAGTGAGATCACCACCATTAGACAGGAACCTCAAGCCAGTGGTCATCATTTAGACGGTAACCTGAAACCAGTGAGATCACCACCATTAGAGAGGAACCTCAAGCCAGTGGTCATCATTTAGACGGTAACCTGAAACCAGTGAGATCACCACCATTAGAGAGGAACCTCAAGCCAGTGGTCATCATTTAGACGGTAACCTGAAACCAGTGAGATCACCACCATTAGAGAGGAACCTCAAGCCAGTGGTCATCATTTAGATCGTAACCTGAAACCAGTGAGATCACCACCATTAGAGAGGAACCTCAAGCCAGTGGTCATCATTTAGATCGTAACCTGAAACCAGTGAGATCACCACCATTAGAGAGGAACCTCAAGCCAGTGGTCATCATTTAGATCGTAACCTGAAACCAGTGAGATCACCACCATTAGAGAGGAACCTCAAGCCAGTGGTCATCATTTAGATCGTAACCTGAAACCAGTGAGATCACCACCATTAGAGAGGAACCTCAAGCCAGTGGTCATCATTTAGATCGTAACCTGAAACCAGTGAGATCACCACCATTAGAGAGGAACCTCAAGCCAGTGGTCATCATTTAGATCGTAACCTGAAACCAGTGAGATCACCACCATTAGAGAGGAACCTCAAGCCAGTGGTCATCATTCAGATGGTAACCTGAAACCAGTGAGATCACCACCATTAGAGAGAGAGGAACCTCAAGCCAGTGGTCATCATTTAGATGGTAACCTAAAACCAGTGAGATCAACACCATTAGAGAGGAACCTCAAGCCAGTGGTCATCATTTAGATGATAACCTGAAACCAGTGAGATCACCACCATTAGAGAGAGAGGAACCTCAAGCCAGTGGTCATCATTCAGATGGTAACCTGAAACCAGTGAGGTCACCATTAGAAAGTAACCTAAAACTACTGAAGTCACCAGGAGGGAGCAACATTAAACCTGTAGAGTCGCCATTAGAGAGAAACCTCAAATCTTCTCCCCTACAGATTACTGACATTGTGACACACTGACATGGCGGACAGAGCTGCTTGAATAACTGTCACTGCATAGAATGCATATCTGTGCACATGTGCATGTGCTTGTGTGTGTGTGTGTGTGTGTGTGTGTGTGTGTGTGTGTGTGTGTGTGTGTGTGTGTGTGTGTTTGTGTGTGTGTGTTTGTGTGTGAGTGTGTGTGTATGTGCGCATGCACACGCATGTGCCCATGCTTATGAGTGACAGCAGAGTTGTGTGTGGTGTGTGAGGGTGCGTGCAGCCCATGCATGTGTGTGTGTGTGTGTGTGTGTGTGTGTTTGCGCCCTCTCACATATATACATCTACTTTTCCCTCAACACACTTACATCTCAGGTTGGCTGGCTGGCTCGCTCTCTCTCTCTCTCTCTCTCTCTCTCTCTCTCTCTTTTTGAACCAACCAAGCATGCAAGCCAGCTAATTCAGCCCACACACTTCAGATCTTCTGTATTCAATTTCTGCATGTGAATTTCCCCCCTGCACCTACTGGGCCAGACAAAGACGCCAACAACGCCCCTGTGATCTACTCGCTTCACCATCCAATGGCAAAAGCAGGGGACGGGGTGGGGAGGGATGATGATGGTGGAGGAAGGTGGGGAGGGGCGGCGTGAAACCATCATGCCCCCCACCAGGCCCATTTCCTTTTGCACTCACTGTCTCCAGCAGAGAGGTAAGTTGTCGGCCATTCAAACCCTGCAGGGGACTGCAGCCCTGGTCCATCCCCAGTTGCACGCAGGACGTTACGCAGCAGAGCGAGGGGAGCGGCTGACATGGTGTTCTAAAGAAGGGCTTTGCTTTACCTTGTTCAAGGATGGCAATAGCTGGGCTATTATGTTCTGAACTGGCGTGCATAATCAGGTGTACATATCTGTATACGTTGGGGGGATGGGGGGGGGGGGGGGGGGGGGGTTTCTGTTTGGGATGGAACTTTCTGTTCTGTGTGCGTTGACTACCCAGAAAGAGCCCCGTGTGCTCGGCTGGGCTGTAGCACAAACAAACTGACAAACAAAGAAAGAAAGACACATGTATCTGAAACCATGCTGCCCCTTGCAGACCATCCAGCTCTGGAGGCCGAAGACCAAGCAACAGCACCTCCTGTTACGTATCACTCTCTCTCTCTCTCACACACACACACACACACACACACACACACACACACACCAAGTAATTTCATCACTTAAAAAATTCACGATCATTACAATGAATCAATTTCATCACTTAAAGACTTCACAATCATTACAATGAATCTCTCTTTCTCTCTCTCTCTCTCTCTCTGAACAAACAGTAATACAGTCAGAAAATTAGCACTTTATATTTATCAAGCATTTAAAGTGTGGCAGATTGCTATAACTTGAATGTATATTTATGTATGTGTATGTAATGATATTTATGTATTTGTTTTTGTTCCCCTCTTCCAAAGAGGGCCTTGGCCTTATGGAATAAAGATTTCATGTCATTTCATTTCTCTCTCTCTCTCTCTCTCTCTCTCTCTCTCTCTCTCTCTCTCTCTCTCTCTCTCTCTGTCTGTCTGTCTGTCTGTCTGTCTGTCCGTCTCTTGTCTGCCATTCCTTCTCCCTCCCTTTCACTCCGTCTGTCTGCGTGTCTGTCTGTCTGTCCTTCTGCTGGTCCACTGGACAAAGCCAAGAAAACATTGATCCCTGTGAACCAACTGCCCCTGAGTGTCTCTACCCTCAGTACTGCAGTCAACGCCGCCAGGGGGACTGTTGAAGGTGACTGACCTGCGGTTCGAACCCAATGTCCCAGCAACCTAACCTCCAGCCGCAACCAACAAAGCTCCTCGCCAAAGAAGCATGCATAATTTCTGCTAGCTCAGCACGGGCTGAACAATTCTAGAATAAGGAAAGGGCATAAAAGGCATACAGGACTGATGACCACAAATGTCCTCTTAAATTTATCATGCAGCAAAATTATGGTTAGGTCTGTTGGGGTGCATATATTAAAAAAAAATTTTTTTTTAAGAACATGTACCTATGATTCAATGGACATGTCTTAGTCGGAAAAAAACAGAAAAACAAACAATAAGGTCTATTCAAACAAAATAAACAAACAAAAACAACAACAAAAATAAAACAGAAGAGGTACTAAATAGTTTACTGGACCGTATTAGTTGGGGGAAAAACAACAGAAAAACAAACAATAAGGTCTATTCAAACAAAATAAACAAACAAAAACAACAACAATAAAACAGAAGAGGTACTAAATAGTTTAATGGACCGCATTAGTTGGGGAAAAAAACAACAGAAAAACAAACAATGAGGTGCATTAAATAAGAAAAAAAAAAACAGAAAGAAAGAAAGAAACCTAAACACACAGAACAACATGCACCTGCAGTTCAACGGACACACATTAGAAAGAAACAGAAAAGTAAAGTATGGAAGAGTGCTGGAAACAGAAAAGCATTGTCAGTCAACAGAGGAGCATTAGTTCAAAAGAAACCGACGCTCAACAGAGGAGCATTAGTTCAAAAGAAACCGAAACTCAACAGAGGAGCATTAGTTCAAAAGAAACCGAAATTCAACAGAGGAGCATTAGTTCAAAAGAAACCGAAATATTCAACAGAGGAGCATTACTTCAAAAGAAACTGAAATATTCAACAGAGGAGCATTAGTTCAAAAGAAACCGAAATATTCAACAGAGGAGCATTAGTTCAAAAGAAACCGAAATTCAACAGAGGAGCATTAGTTCAAAAGAAACCGATATTCAACAGAGGAGTATTAGTTCAAAAGAAACCGATATTCAACAGGAGCATTAGTTCAAAAGAAACCGAAATTCTACTGAGGAGCATTAGTTTAAAAGAAACTGAAATTCAACTTAGGAGCATTAGTTCAAAAGAAACCGAAATTCAACAGAGGAGCATTAGTTCAAAAGAAACCGAAATATTCAACAGAGGAGCATTAGTTCAAAAGAAACTGAAATTCAACAGAGGAGCATTACTTCAAAAGAAACCGAAATATTCAACAGAGGAGCATTAGTTCAAAAGAAACCGAAATTCAACAGAGGAGCATTAGTTCAAAAGAAACCAATATTCAACAGAGAAGCATTAGTTCAAAAGAAACCGAAATTCAACAGAGGAGCATTAGTTCAAAAGAAACCTAAATTCAACAGAGGAGCATTAGTTCAAAAAGAAACCGAAATATTCAACAGAGGAGCATTAGTTCAAAAGAAACCGAAATTCAACAGAGGAGCATTAGTTCAAAAGAAACCGAAATATTCAACAGAGGAGCATTAGTTCAAAAGAAACCGAAATTCAACAGAGGAGCATTAGTTCAAAAGAAACTGATATTCAACAGAGGAGCATTAGTTCAAAAGAAACCGAAATTCAACAAAGGAGCATTAGTTCAAAAGAAACCGAAATTCTACT
>CM031611.1:77905100-77920100 GCA_018398815.1 Conus ventricosus
GACAATCCATCACAGGATTTCAGACCTGTACAGCATGACTTCCATCACAGTGACTTCCCTTTTCCACTGACAGAGACAATCCATCGCAAGATTTCTGACCTGTACAACATGACTTCCATCACAGTGACTTCCCTTTTCCATTGACAGAGACAAAGAGAAAGGACATGTCCTCTTTTAATAAAATTCTTGGAATGAATTACTAGATCAAGTTTTGAACTTTAAGATAAGATAAGATAAGATAATGTTGCTTATAGCCCAGCCAACCACAAAGGGTGGACTTTGAGATGCAATGTAAGTGACGTACAGGAAAAACAAGTGGAGAGGTAAAGGTCAATTTTTCTTTTTTCTTTCTTTCTGCGTACGCAGGCTGATACTCCTGCGGACACTCCCTGTATAGCCAGGCAGTGGAGTTTTGTGTGTATGACCCTTTTTTATCCCGCCATTAAGGCAGCCATACTCCATCTTCGGGGAAGGTGCATGCTATGTGTCACGTGTCATCCATACCAACGGCCAAACTGGCCTTCTCTTCCGAAAGTTGGTGATGGGATTTGACGTGTGTGCAAGATGTTATGCGTGCGTTCACACACGGAACCTCGGTTTATAGTCTCATTCGAAGGACTATATGGGGAATGGAGTCAGAACCAATGTTAACTCCGAGGGAAAAATCCCCCTATACCGAAATTCGAACCCGCAACCCCAGGATCATGAGTCCGGCGCTCTACCAACTGAGCTATCCGGCCCCCGGTAAAGGTCAATGAAAATGAGTATATATCCAGAAAGGGAATGTTCATATTGCTGGTCTTGTGTCAGAAGAATTCAAATTAAGTACACACAATCTTCAGTACCAACTAAGATCAGAAGTGAACTCTCCATGGGATACATGAACAATCCATCTCTCAGTTCTTCCCACCTGTTACTCTTTTCTGTAAGCCAGCTCAGTTCATCTGCCTGTCTGTCTGTTGATATCCGTCTCACTCTCTGTCTCTCTCTTTTTCTCTGTGTGCACATGCATGTGTGTGTGTGTGTGGGGTGTGTGTGTGTGTGTGTGTGTGTGTGTGTGTGTGTGTGTGTGTGTGTGTGTGTGTGTGTGTGTGTGTGCGCGTCACTAGGTGTGTTAAATCACTGCTTTTTTGTTGTTGTTGCTGTTGGGCATTATGGGTCATTTTGACCAGTTGTCAGAAAAATCAATAGAGAAAGCAAACAGACAGAAGGAAAAATTAATTAGCCTCTCTATGACAGTTTAATGCCGTTAACAGAATGTCATGAGAAATTCTGTTAGTGACGATTTAAGAGTCAAAGTTTTTTCAAGTGTCAATTTAAAATTTGCTTTCCAATATTTTTCAGGCATTTGGCAAAACATTGAAGAGACCAAGCAGACCATCAGGAGGAAGAAAGCAGATGGTGACCCTAACATAGGAGACATCACTGATGGTGCTGCTTATCGCAAGATGTGTGAGGAAGGAGAGTTTCTGGCCGCAGCCACCAACCTGTCTGTTGTCATGAACACTGTTTATAAATGTTTGCAGTATTTATATGAAGTGGTGGCTGCTGGACTTTTACATCATACCCTACCGGTATTTCTTGTGGACGCCAAGGGGACAGTTGATTTCAGACCTCAAACAGCCATCAATGTGGTTGGCTCAGTGGCTATGTAATTATATTGCTACTTAACACTGTGTGCAACGGGACTCCCCAAAACAGGGGAAGACAATTTCAAGCATTTATTGTTTGACATTGAAGTAACTGGTTTGATCCTTTCACACCGAAAGTTTCAAAAACCCATTTTGATGGTTAATGGAACCAAAGTAAGCTATCTCTAGATAGTCAATTGACTATTATTGACCTTATTGCAAAAACATGCAACTTGTACCCCCAAATGACTGCAAAAACATAACAGGATTTTATCCCCATTATATTAGTTGCATACTTGTTTAATACAAGCTTTTAATTTTTGCAATAAGGTCAGTACAAAGTTGATGGATTATATATAGAGCTAGTTGACTTTGGCTCCAACCCATCGACTTGTTTATTTTTTTTTTCTAATTCCCAAGCTGAAAGTTTAATAGTAAAAGAAAATCCTTGTATTAAGTGTCAGAATAAACTACAGAATTGCTGAACTTCTTGTACTTTTTTCAAACTTTCATTATGTGTGTCCGAATGCTTTTTTTTTTTTTAATGTATAGATGGGTACAGTGGTACCAACCTTATAAGACCTTCAAAAATCAACCAAAATCAGGTCTAAGAAGGGAGGGGTCTTATAAGGGGGATGATTTTATACATGATACAAAGAAATGGGTCTTGCGAGGGAAGAAGTCTTATAAGGGGGATATCACTGTAATCACAATAAACACAAATATACTGTTAAAGGGGAAAACAATTACAACAAGTAAATAATTCAAAATCTAATTTTATTCTGCAAACTTTATTCTTCAACTTTGTGTTCAAAGTACAGTGAATCTCCCTGATATAAGACTGGCATTGACAGACCTCCTCCCACATATAAAAGCTATTCTTTGCAAGGATTAAAATTACCTCTTAGGGAACAAGACCATTTAGACCTGACATTTTGAATGATTTTTAAGGTTTTAAAATAGAGTTCCACTTTATACAAATTCTAGAACTCATGTCTAAAAATAAGTATTGAATATATTTTTTATAAAGATTAAGTTGCTTTTATACAGATTTATGCTTTGTACTGAATTCAGTTTTATTTCTAGAACCGGGTTATGGAACATATAAGTTCTAGAATAAGTGCAATAGTTATAGAATATTCCACAACTGAAAAAAAATATTCCAGACCGGAAAAAATTCCGGAATATTCCACCTCTGAAAATTACAGAAACTTCCACAAAGGCATGGAACATTCTAGAATTTTGGTAACTTCTAGAAGTTCATTTCGCCGGGGAAATCACTGCTTTTTTGTTGTTGTTGCTGTTACAGTTGAAATTTTTATGCTGCTGCCTCTGATGATAACTAAAATAAACTGATCTGAAAACTGCATCATCCAGAAAAGGGCTGATTTTTCACTTCTGGAATTAGCACCATTTACATCAGTTTAACATTTGGGAACAGTCGTACCTGTCAACTCCCTCCATAATCACCCCATCGTCCCCATCCTCTCCTTCCCCTCCTGCTGTCCGGCATGCATCCTACATGAGAACCCAGACCCCACACTGTCACCCTCTCCTTCTCGTGCCTCCAATCCCTCCCTCCCTCTCCCCCACTCTCTTCCTTCTGGGCTCTCTCCCCTTGCTCCTCTGTTTTCAGTTCTTGACAGTGTAATGTTTGATAGTAAGTCATGCCCTTTATCAGGAATCGACAAAGTGACCAGGTTGTTTATGCCCGCGGACAGTGACCCTTCCACCCTCACACCCCCCCCCCCCCCCCCCCTCCCCATCTCCCTTTTCTCCTATGTCACCGTATTCTGTGGCCAAGTTGTGGGTTATCTCTTCCCTCACCCCCACCCATTCCCTTCTTCCTACCATGTAATCCCACCCATTCCCTTCTTCCTACCATGTAATCTCACCCATTCCCTTCTTCCTACCATGTAATCTCACCCATTCCCTTCTTCCTACCATGTAATCTCACCCATTCCCTTCTTCCTACCATGTAATCTCACCCATTCCCTTCTTCCTACCATGTAATCTCACCCATTCCCTTCTTCCTACCATGTAATCTCACCCATTCCCTTCTTCCTACCATGTAATCTCACCCATTCCCTTCTTCCTACCATGTAATCTCACCCATTCCCTTCTTCCTACCATGTAATCTCACCCATTCCCTTCTTCCTACCATGTAATCTCACCCATTCCCTTCTTCCTACCATGTAATCTCACCCATTCCCTTCTTCCTACCATGTAATCTCACCCATTCCCTTCTTCCTACCATGTAATCTCACCCATTCCCTTCTTCCTACCATGTAATCTCACCCATTCCCTTCTTCCTACCATGTAATCTCACCCATTCCCTTCTTCCTACCATGTAATCTCACCCATTCCCTTCTTCCTACCATGTAATCTCACCCATTCCCTTCTTCCTACCATGTAATCTCACCCATTCCCTTCTTCCTACCATGTAATCTCACCCATTCCCTTCTTCCTACCATGTAATCTCACCCATTCCCTTCTTCCTACCATGTAATCTCACCCATTCCCTTCTTCCTACCATGTAATCTCACCCATTCCCTTCTTCCTACCATGTAATCTCACCCATTCCCTTCTTCCTACCATGTAATCTCACCCATTCCCTTCTTCCTACCATGTAATCTCTGGCCGTGCTGTGGGTGGGGAGACAGACAGAAAAGCCTGGGAGGGGCCTAGTAGTGAGGAGGGCAGTTACTGACAGGGCAAAGCTGGCTAAAACAAAAATGCTTGTCATTCAATTTTATATATATATATATATATATATTATATATCAACACTAAGATGCTGACTGACTGCAAAGGAGTATAATTATATGAACATGAATAAACAAGAAACAACAAAAAAACAAAAAGTGAAAAAGTGAGGAATGAGCGACTAACATGACAGAATCTATTAATCATCACCTAGCCGGCCAGCCAATCTGTTAAATTGAATTCTCACTGACAGTGTAATATGGGCCAGACAAAACCAGTCCTGCTACACCTCTAGATTCACAGAACTTTTACACAAGATGGTGGAGCCGTATGTCACCAAATTCCACGCACGTACTAACAGACACAGATGCACGAACAGACGCAGGGCATGTGCACACATCATTACACGTGCATGCGCACGCGCAAGCAAGACAGAAAGACAGAGAGGGTGGGGGAGGAGATGAAATGGTTTGCAACGCAAATTCATGCACTTAACACATGCCTGTACAGACTCAGAACACATGTGTGTGCCAGAGCAGGTGTCGGTGAGAGAGGGAGAACTGGGATCAGAGAGGAGTCGAGAGAGGGGGGAGGAGATTAATCTGAATGTGAACAAATTCCATGCATTATGATTAACACATGCATGCAAAGACTGACATAGAATGAACTTGGGACACACACATGACACAGGCAGACAGACAATGAGACTGAGTGTGTGAGAGAAGGAATGAGAGGAGATGAATCTGGAACCAGTGAAAGACACCAAATTCCATGCACTACCATACAGACATGAAGACTCAGAAGAGTGCACTTGTAGACACACACATGTATGCAATGGGAGACAGACAGACAGACAGACAGACACAGACTGACAGCATGTCTTCAGCATGGGAGTGAGAGTACTTGAAACTAAAAGTGAACATGTATACTCTGCACTGAGAACTACTGATGGGTACATGCATGTGAAAGAGCCAGACAGACAGTGTGAGAGAGGGAGTGTGAGGTGAAGATGCTAAAAGTGAATTATAAACAGTAAACAAGTGGGGTAACTTTTGCTCCCATAAAAGTGAATTAATTCAATGCACTAACACAGGCACACAAACAACAATGGAGTTGGTTTCACATCACATTTGAAGATGCAGAGAAAGAGACAGACAGACAGATACAGAGAGAGACAGACAATGAGAGATACAGAGAGAGGCAGACAGGTAGACAGAGAGAGAGAGATGTACACGTCTACACACAGACATACTGTAGGCAAACAGAAGAGAGTCACACAGACAGACAGACAGACAGAGATAAGATAAGATAATGTTGCTTATAGCCCAGCCGACCGCAAAGGGCCACATCAGGGCTGAGACAGACAGAGAGAGAGACATCTAGACACAGACTAACAGAAACTTTCATGGAGAACGTAAAAGAAGATAAGATAATGTTGCTTATAGCCCAGCCAACCGCAAAGGGCCACATCAGGGCTGGAACGTAAAAGAAAAGCCAAGAGAGAGAGAGAGGTTGACCAACGTGAACAAAACATCACCAGTCATGCCAGCTCTTACCCATCGGCTGGGATGTCTCGCAGCTGCAGACCCACAGCCTTCAACTTCTTGGCAAAGGTGGGAAAATTCAGGTCGTCAGCCAAGTAGGACTCAATCTTCCTTTCCTTGCGGAAAGCTTCCCTCACTGCCCTGTTCTGATCAGACTCCTGAGGATGACCCCCATTCATCTGCGGATGACCCCCGTTCACCTGCGGACGACCCCCGTTCATCTGGGGGTGACCCCCACTTGTCTGCAGATGACCTACAACCATCTGTGGACGGCTAACACTTGTCTGCGAATGGCCTCCGCCAGGCTGTGCCAGTCCTCCGTTCATCAGACTGCCCTGACTTCCGTACAGTTGTGGATGACTTCCGTGGTGTTGTGAATAGCTCCCCTGAAGCGGCGAGTGACTCCCGTGCATGTCCATCATCTGGCCCCGCAGAACGGTTGGATAGTGACCCGGTGGGACGACCGGTGGCCCGCGGCGAGGCTGAAAGTCTCTGTAAGCCATGGGGCCTCCTGGCACGTGGTGGCTGCCAGTCCACGACATTCAGAGGCTGGGCTGGTTCAGAGGCTGAGCTTGTATCAGGACAGGGAGGTCCAAGTAGCCTGTAACACAACACTGTCGGCAGTCACAGCAAAGAACATTGTGATGAAGAAAAGGGGGGGGGGGGGGGGGGGGGGGGGGGGGGGCAGGGGGAAGCTAAATAAAAATCTGTAATGCTCCCAAAAGTTAGATAGCAGTCTCTGTACCGTTCGTTCTGCAGATGAGAGCAAAGAGGAGGGAGGGCTCCTGGGGAGGGAAGGTAGAATGGGGGACAAGGTGGGGGACTATCATCAATATCAGATTAAAGATGATCTGCCCCCCAAAAATACAAATTCCGCACAATCATTACAATGTTTATTGTGATACTGGAAAGTTATCATTACTATCAGATCAACAACTTTAAATAGCCTGAACCACTCATAAACCGTTTTATGCAAATATGGTGAAATTCAAATGCTGCAGTGTTGTTAATATCATGAGTCTTTAGTTTAACTTAATGGCACACAAATTACGTGAAATAAAATCAATGGTCTGCCGAACTAGACTCAACCTACATGATGAGAAACACTTAATACAGATCTGCACTGAAACATGAATGTTTGCTGTCCAGTTAAGTTGCATTGCACATCTGAGGCACTTGCCCCTAAAAATACATTACAACATGATTAAAAAAAAAATTTTTTAACATAACACGCATGTCCAATAAAACCTTAGTACCAACTACCCATTTCACATCAACAATCTGTATCTGCTTGAAACACAAACTGCACAGTTGCAAAAATATGCAATATATGTCTGGTAATTTTTAAGGATGTGTCATGCTGTGTGTGTGTGTGTGTGTGTGTGTGTGTGTGTGTGTGTGTGTGTGTGTGTGTGTGTGTGTAGGTGTGTGTGTGTGTGTGTAGGTGTGTGTGTGTGTGTGTGTGTGTGTGTGTAGGTGTGTGTGTGTGTGTGAAGGTGAGTGTATGTGTGTGTGTGTGTGTGTGTGTGTGTGTGTGTGTGTGTGTGTGTGTGTGTGTGTGTGCATGCATGTGTGTGTCAATGTGTGCTCTACATACAATAACAGTGGGTCTTGGCAGGTCTGTTGATTTTGTTTCATTTGCACATCAAACATAAAAACCCTCAGGCCTTTTCAATGGCACACAATTCACAAAGTCTGAAGAAAGAAATCAAGCAGCATCGCAGACAGGATGAACAGCTTTGATTGTCGTTGTAAGGCTTTTCCTTTTTTTTTCAGTTTATAAACAACCGTGCCAATAGCAAAATTCTTCTGTGGAACATCTGATTCTTGTGCATACATGTACAAGTATCCTTCATGAAACATCTAGTTATTCAATGCTAAAGAATAAAAACTACTATTTAATGGTTAAAAAAAAATACAAAGAAACTTTTTTCCCAGTCCCTATGAATTTCAATACATTCTCAAAATGATCAAACAAAACTACACAAGTTATGAAAGTGTGATAGATATACAACTATGAAATCACAAAAACAATCAATAAATGATGAAAGAATGAAATCAGATACAAAGGCATAAGGGGTACTTGTTAAAGTTTAAACTAAATGAGTGATACTGCAGAGAATTTGACTATTTACCTGTTGCAACAATTTTGAAATAACATGAAAATCTACCGAGCCTTGCAAAGCAAAGGTTTAATGATGCTGTTCTGTTTATAACTTGAACAGACTGTTTCTAATGTAAACTGTGCGTTATTTTTGTTCAGTTCTTGTAATTGGTAGCTTTTGAAAGGCAACAAAAAACAAAAAAAAACACAACTGGTACACACTTCTGTTCATACAATAGTGTGGCATATATCATGTTAAAAAAAAACAACAGATACAGGACTTTTATCCACATTAGAGGCAGCAAAGTCAAATGATCTTAATATTTTATGTGAATTACGACACTTTTCATCAACCACATTTTTTTTTCTTCCAATGAATTCTAAATATCTGACATCTTTACAAATAAGAAAAAAAAAAGTTCAACACAATCTCTCCCTCACATATGTAAATTTTTGTTACCGGTTGCAATAAAGTACTCAGGACGCAGCATACCCTAAAGGTAAGGCCAGTCTAAATATCTTGCAGGTTTATGAGTTGCATTCTTTTGCACTAAAAATCAAAAATGGTTCTGTCCGGGGCATCCAGATGTCTGTAAGACTCACTGTGTTTGCAAATCATGACACACAGTATATGAAAAGAGGACTGGCGAGTTGATTTTAACGTGGTGACAGCCCTGATGTGGCCCTTTGCGGTCGGATGGGCTATAAGCAACATTATCTTATCTTATCTTATATGAAAAGAGAGACACAGAGAGAGTGAGAGACAGAGAGACTGACAGACAGACAGACTCACAGTGTGTGCGCGTTTCTAATAGTACAGTTGTAATGCCAACGGTTACACAAACTTGTACATACCTCGAATTCAAAGACCCCTTTCGGCTCCCTGTTAATGCCGCTTACTCACACTACATAGATCACTGACGCACGCACGACACCACCGGCGGTTTCCGAGTAAGAATTTCGTTGACGAGACAATCTAAAAATAAATATTCCACCGTGCGCGTCGTTAGTGACTTCGCTCTGTCGTTTGTTTAGCACCCCGACCCAGTTTCGATGTCAACGTTCAGTCTACGTAGTTCAATAAAATGAACTTGTATTAAAAAAAAAAAATTAAAAATCCAACTCTTCAATGAATCTCTGCAACTGGAAGAATAATCGGACATGTGTCCATCGGCTTTACAGCCGTGTTGTCTCCTCTTTCGCTCTCTCGAAAGTGGTCCGCGGGTGACCTGACAGACTAGTTTTCAAGATATCCAGAAAGCGATTTAGTGTTCATGGATGGACGAGCACCTGCATGGCTCTAAACTCGACAGACTGTGGCTCTTGTGTCAAAGGCAGTCTACTTTGTTTTATGTTTGAATACCCCTTAACAGTGTTTAAAGTTATTATCAAAGTGTGGAGTTTCGGTCCAACACCACTGACTTACCTGAGTGAGTTGTACCCGCGACACCTTCCAATGTCGCTATTTCGGAAGTTTGGAATGGTTTTGCTTGGACCGGAAACGAGCTCGCGTAGCAGACAGCTTTTTGTTCTGAAAATAGCTTTTACCGCCGAGCGCGTCGACTCACACACACACACACTCACACACACACGTGAACACACACACACACACACACACACATCATTGGACAAAGAAGACAATCGCATCGATGAAATGAATTTTAACTGATCAGCAATTTTAAATCGATCGATTCATTGTTGAAGGCGATTTGTCACGAAATGCAATTTTAACAGCGTGACTTTTCAAAATTTGAATACTGAAGAATTCCAAGCGTTCACAGCGCGTGCATTACATGCCATACATCTGACCCCGTGCTGTCTGGTCACGTTGTTTCAAAAAAAAAAAAGAAGAAGACTAATGGGGGGGAGGGGAGGGGAGGGGGGGAGGTGCGTGTATGTGTGTGTGCGCGCAGGCATGTGTGCGCGTTTGTTAGTATGTGTGTGCCTGCATGTATGTGCGTGTGAGTGTGTGTGCAGAAGTGCGTGTGCATATATGTGTGTGTGTGTGTGTGTGTGTGTGTGTGTGTGTGTGTAATTTGTGGGTTTGTGTGAGCACACGTATCTGCATATAGGCTCATATGTGTACATATCTGTGCGTATGTGTGTGTCTTTGTATGTGGGCGTGTGCGCATGTGCGTGTGTGTGTGCATTTGTGCGCTTATGTGTATGCGTGTGTGTGCGCACGTGTATCGGTGTGGACGTGCACATGCACACATGTGTATATGTGTGTGGGTATGAGCGAGCGAACGTACGCGCACGCGTTCGTGTGTGTGTGTGTGTGTGTGTGTGTGTGTGTGTGTGTGTGTGTGTGTGTGTGTGTGTGTGTGTGTGTTGTGACTGTGTGCGTGAATGTTCAGAAGATGACTTAGGAACAAGAACAAGACCATTAAATACAGGCATATAAGTGCACGCGCACACTCGCGCGCACACACACATACACATAACAATAAGAACAACAACTCCTCTCCCTCAAACACATCCCACGCACATTGTCGAGAAAGATAGAAGAGATGGGGGGATACAACATTAACGGACTCAGTCAGAGAAAGAAAAATGTAGCCTCGTGACTGTAAATTTAAAGGGGTTCTCACCCATTATTACAAATCTATTTTGACTAAATACACGGTTTTGGTATGTGGTCGTATTGCGAAACCCAGCCCCGAATCAGCCGCCTGTGCTCTCATCTTGACATGAGAGCAGCATTTCCTGCGGACTGGGAAAGTGAGAGGCTGAAACAGGAACGAGAGCCTCGATTTCGATAAAAGGGGGGTTTCCCGATTGATGACGTAGAAAAGCCAAGTCGCTCTCCGTGTTCGGCTGAAGTGAGATGGGGCGAATGTGTGCTGTGTCTGGTTGCGGAATTTCGTCAGGAAATAAGCAAAGAGTTTGTCCCCACAACGAGGAAAGATTTTGTTCTTCAGGACAGTTGACATGGCGTTTGCGGTCGTCACTTCGAAGAGCACAGTTTCCAAGACCAACACACCTGGAAGGTAAAGGTGGAAGCTGGAATAAGGGTCCGAAGACAGCTAAAAGAGGATGCTGTGCCAACTATTATAACAGAAAAATGTATTAAAACACTCTCTGTTCATTCGCCAGCTGCAAGTGCAAGCCTCAAACGCAACAGTGACACCGATTCTGTCAGGAGCAAGAGAGCCAAACTCAGAGACGTAAAGAAGGTAAGGTTTGTGATTGATTTTTTTCCCCCAGCTGTTACTGTTTCCAACAAAACTGAAGTCACGATTCTTATTAACAAGAAAGTGTCCATGTCCACAAATAACAACTCGTTGGACTCCAGTGAATAATAGTTTGGGTTTGTATTTTTCAGGACATTTCTGAACATCAGGCACCCCTGCAAGTTCAAGTTTCTGCCCAACAACCATATGCTTTAGTAAGTGAGTTATTTATCAGTATTTGGACACAGGATGGTGACTTAGTGTGCATTTTAAGATATATGCAGGTGTGGTATGTCTGTATGCTATAGACTGCCCTGGTGAGTAAGAGAATAATGAGCTTAGATCTACAGCTTAGATCTGATGTACAGCACGTCACGCATCAGTTTTTGAAATAACAGCCAGAATCTTTGATTGCAATATATTGTAAAAGACCCCACAGATTATAATTGCCATTGTGGAACTTCAGAATTTAAGTGTAGAGAGTGAGATTGAAAATGAGGAATGTTAAAAAAGGGGGGGTGGGGGGTGGGGGGGGGGGGGGACTGAAAGTGAACAGCAATTGAAAAGATTTCTACAGCAGGGAAGAGAATTAGTGTGATGATGCAGTGGCTGACAAACTCCTGTTCAAAGGAAAAGGCATTATCTGATAGATCTTAACAACTGAAGGAAAATGTAGTTTATCACATAATCATTTTAAAGTTATTTACATACTACGGTAATGTGTGTGTGTGTGAACAGATGTATGTATGTGCATGTTTATATCATGTACTATCTGTGTCGTGTGCATGTGTGTACATGTACATAATATGGTCAACCTGTAAAATGTCGAACTGCCTGGAAAGAAACACAAGCGTCTGATGGCGAGGGAGGTGGTACTCTACAAGGAGCTGGTACGGCTGAACTCAATACACTTCAGTGAAAATTTCACGTTCGATGTCCTCTACGTTGGAACTTGAGTCGTAGCTGGGAGCATCTGCCATTATCGCCGGAAAATAGTTGAGTTTTACGTCCTCATAGCGAAAGCTTTTAGGGACATGTTTTTGATTTACGGTAGTCTTGGCATTTATACGTCACTTGCGGAATCCCCGACTCTCGTCTCTTTCCGTACTGTGCTCGGCAATCTCCGTGGCGAGTCACGATTTGGCTACTTGCACGACCCGAAACACGGTTAGAAGTGAGTTCCAGAAGAAAAGTAACCCATACATCGAAACACGCTCGATCATACTTTTGAACAACCCAAACATGCTATTTATGGGTGAGGACCCCTTTAAAGGAGAGCCCCGTGGAGGAAGAAAAAGTGTGATGATTTGCAGCAG
Organism: Conus ventricosus; assembly: GCA_018398815.1. NCBI lineage: Eukaryota > Metazoa > Mollusca > Gastropoda > Neogastropoda > Conidae > Conus > Conus ventricosus. The sequence goes on from CM031611.1 coordinate 77,917,574, forward strand.
GCATAAAGAGTTAAGAGAGAAACAGTGGAGATGGTTGAAGGTGAACTGAGTGCGCAAGTGCTCGCCTTGGCAAGAAAAAAAAACAAAAAATTAAAACAGGCCTTCAAATAGGATGAACAGGACGATCAAAAGATCTACAGGTTGTAAACGCAGACTACACCCCAAAAGAAAGAGAAGCGATAGTTGAAGCAAACTTAAAGGAAACATTACTAGGCCTATACACGTCAAACGAAAGAAATTAATTAGCCTACGAGACAGTCTTTTTAACTTTATAGATTCAGCTTCTGTCTGCAGTCACCCCACTTTGAAACTAGCAATTAAAACATTAGTGCGGAGGTAAGAGAGAGAGAGAGAGAGAGAGAGAGAGAGAGAGAGAGAGAGAGAGAGAGAGAGAGAGAGAGAGAGAGAGAGAAGGCGAAAAAGCAAAGTGTCTGCTAATGTAGGCCTGCATCACTGTCTGACAAATTCTGAACCTGCCTAAAGACAAATCCCAGTTTCCATTCTTCGTTTTCTTTGAATTCTGACAGAAAAAACCTTTCCACACACACACACACACACACACACACACACACACACACACACACACACACACACATGACTGAATTACCATTGTATATCAACCTTTACCGTTTTTGAACAAGAAAAGCGAGTATCTGAGCCGTCGGTTTATGATTCAAATCCAGCTATGACTGATGCAACAGATAGGCCTATTGACCAACAACTCAAAGAACAGACCAATGCTGCAAATCATACTGATGCAGAACTGTCTGTCAAAGGATAGGCCTACAATCTATGTAGGAACGAAATTCCAAAAGAAGAGTGGCAGTATTTACTGAAGCTCTTTACATGCAACTGATTTGTATGTGAAATCCGTTTTGACTAAAGCGTTTGGTTTTGTCCAGGTTGTTATGGCCCAGATTTCAGCAAAGATGACACCGACAAATTTTTACCAAATTTTGAAGTCACATTAACGATTATTGATACATGACAAAGTGGTGTGTATATTTCGGGATTTTAACTATATCGCCTGGAAAGGAAGTAGACTGCAATTTATTGAATGTCTTCATGATGCTGTTTTCACACACTATGTAAAATAAAAGGCACGAAAGCAATATAAACCACTGTGGGTGACTACAAAGGCACCAAGACTATGTATAGGCCTACTAGAGATTTTTTGGAAGACTGGCTGAGACAGAATGTATAAGACCTCTGTTACATGAAGATTAGAAATAAATGCAACAAAGCAGTAAGAATCAAAGGCCAAAAGAGACTGGGGAAAAAAAACAACTGAATTGCACATGATTGCAAAAGTACTCCCAGAAATGTGTGGAAGTCATGTCGAGGAGAGAACAAAGACCGGTGCAGAGGTCAGGTGTGAGAGGTCAGGTGTTGAGTTTGTTCGTCCGTCGCGTCGACGGGGACCATTTCAGTCATTTTGGGGTTGCGGAGGTTGAGACGATTTGTGGGTACGCAGGTGGCTGATAGATAATGAAAGAAATTCTGCTGTGTCGGACTGCCAAAAGACTGAAACGTTCTTTTTGTTTTCAAGCATAGTTGCCAGGAAAATGCCAGAATAAACTTACCAAATCTACCGAGCTGTTCCCTGTCAAATGGCGTTTTATTTCCGACGTAAGGGTCCCCAACCTGAGACCGTAAACAGAAAGCAAACAAACAAAACCCAGCTGGAAAAAAACAACAACCCAAACTGTCCAACCTGCTGAAATCCAAACAGAGTGCAAGAGCCGGATGGTTTTCTTCCAAAGGCTTTCAGAGAAGTTTCAGTTCCACTTTCGTCAAGGAAGTTTTCAAAGAAAGAAGTGAATGATGAACTTTCCGTTCCCTTGTGTGCAGTTTTTAACCGTTGTTTAGAGACTGACGCTACCCTGGATGACCAGAAGGCAGTTGATGTCATAATCATCCTTAACAACGGAACAAAAACCTGGATGATCAGAAGGCAGCTGATGCTCATAATCATCCTGGATGACCAGAAGGCAGCTGATGTCACAATCATCCTGGATGACCAGAAGGCAGCTGATGTCACGATCATCCTGGATGACCAGAAGGCAGCTGATGTCACGATCATCCTGGATGACCAGAAGGCAGCTGATGTCATAATCATCCTTAACCCTGGATGACCAGAAGGCAGCTGATGTCATAATCATCCTGGATGACCAGAAGGCAGCTGATGTCATAATCATCCTTAACCCTGGATGACCAGAAGACAGCTGATGTCATAATCATCCTGGATGACCAGAAGGCAGCTGATGTCACAATCATCCTTAACCCTGGATGACCAGAAGGCAGCTGATGTCATAATCATCCTTAACCCTGGATGACCAGAAGGCAGCTGATGTCATAATCATCCTTAACCCTGGATGACCAGAAGGCAGCCGATGTCATAATCATTCTTAACAACGGAACAAAATCAGATCCCGACACACACACACACACACACGCGCGCGCGCGCGCACGCACGCACGCACGCACGCACGCACGCACGCACGCACGCACGCACGCACACACACAC
>CM031611.1:77925100-77947600 GCA_018398815.1 Conus ventricosus
GTGGACCAAAGCATGGCTCTGTGAAGACAGAAACCTCAGGAAGGGCCCGGGCACCAAGGAAGGTGGACCAACGCATGGCTCTGTGAAGACAGAAACCTCACCAGGGAGGGCCCGGGCACCAAGGAAGGTGGACCAACGCATGGCTCTGTGAAGACAGAAACCTCACCAGGGAGGGCCCGGGCACCAAGGAAGGTGGACCAACGCATGGCTTGTGAAGACAGAAACCTCACCAGGGAGGGCCCGGGCACCAAGGAAGGTGGACCAACGCATGGCTCCGTGAAGACAGAAACCTCACCAGGGAGGGTCCGGGCACCAAGGAAGGTGGGCCAACGCATGGCTCCGTGAAGACAGAAACCTCACCAGGGAGGGCCCGGGCACCGAGGAAGGTGGGCCAACGCACGGCTCTGGCACCGGTCAGAGTGGCACCACAAAGACTGGGCATCTCAACTTCTTCTCCTTTGACTCCGCGAGGACTCATTGGAGCACCACACCGGAGGACACTTCGACAGGTACCTACTGCCAGGTCTTTTTGGTCGTTTGTCAGGGCTTAGATCTCTGCAAATGCCTGTTCTGCGGTGTTGTCAGTCTGTTTTCTTTGTTTGTTTGTTGTTGTTTTTTTAAATGTAATCAATTGATTGATTGGTTTATTTCGTGTTCAGGTCTTCCCTCCTCTCATTCAACTGTCAGAATAATCAGCTTGTTGACTGAGGACACTAAACGGATGAAGATGAAAATGAAGACAGTTCTCTCTGTCTCTGTCTCTCTCTCTGCCTTTTGGCCGACTCTGGGGAATGGCCCATTGACGGTGAGGAAAGATCCACTGACTGCAGGGAAAGTCCAGTTCACAGAGGGAAAGACTGTGACCTGGGTTTCCCTTCGAGGGCAAATAAGACCTCATGGCGAAAGTTTGGTCATGTCTGGAGTTGTACTGTCTTCACCTGTCGACGGGACCGCAACGAGTGAGGCTGCGGGATGCACATGGCAGTTGCTTCACGGTGACGTTTTTCACCGGTGGGCGCTGTAGTCATATGAGCTGGTTCACTGATGGGAACACTCCCGTGGAGGTGCTGACGTGTCACATCCAATAGTCATTACACAATTGGTATTTGCCAGGGAGCAATTATGTCCCTTGAAGTCTTAATGGGAATGCCCTGCGCGTGCCTGCACCCTATGTGAACGTAGCGCAGGCTTCCAAGGGTGGTGCAGGATAGCTCTCAGTTGGTTTGTTGGGCAGATAAGGACAATTTTCTCTGGGTCCCACCCGCAGTTTTGGGTGTATCTTTCTTCTTCCATTTTTTGGGTCTTACCCTCCATCTGCTTCATTCAACAGTTCCCTGAAGGGCCGTTTTAGCAAGGCCTTCGGATCGAGTAACATGGCTATACCAACGTAGTGTTCCTGTACTTAATGATGCTTATCGTCCAGTGTGCTGCTTGATGACTAGCGCACTTGCTCAGTGGTGGTGACATGATCAGTATATGTGGTGTTTAGTATCTCGCGATAACACTTCATTTCCATGGCTTCGATTCTTCTGTCCAGATCGGCTGTGAGGTCCGTGTTTTGCATGCATGCAAGAAGATGGAATAGACCTGTGGCTGCGAGAACCTGATCTTGTGTTTTTATGGATTTCTTATTAAATAGTTTCAAAGAGAAGTGACAGCAGGCAGAAAACTAAACCAAGCGTAAAAGAAAAAAAACGAACAAAAAAGAAAAAATTACTATTCCGCCGAACGAAAAAGACAAACAACAAGCAAAACACGACGCGTTTCGACCTCTCTGGTCTTCTTCAGACAAGACAAACCACATTGGAGACAATGAAAACAAAGAACAAACAGTCCTTTATCTCTCTTATTCACTTCACATCCGTTCAGACAATGAAAACAAAGAACAAACAGTCCTTTATCTCTCTTATTCACTTCACATCCGTTCAGACAATGAAAACAAAGAACAAACAGTCCTTTATCTCTCTTATTCACTTCACATCCGTTCAGACAATGAAAACAAAGAACAGTCCTTTATCTCTCTTATTCACTTCACATCCGTTCAGACAATGAAAACAAAGAACAAACAGTCCTTTATCTCTCTTATTCACTTCACATCCGTTCAGACAATGAAAACGAAGAACAAACAGTCCTTTATCTCTCTTATTCACTTCACATCCGTTCAGACAATGAAAACGAAGAACAAACAGTCCTTTATCTCTCTTATTCACTTCACATCCGTTCAGACAATGAAAACGAAGAACAAACAGTCCTTTATCTCTCTTATTCACTTCACATCCGTTCAGACAATGAAAACAAAGAACAAACAATCCTTTATCTCTCTTATTCACTTCACATCCGTTCAGACAATGAAAACAAAGAACAAACAATCCTTTATCTCTCTTATTCACTTCACATCCGTTCAGACAATGAAAACAAAGAACAAACAGTCCTTTATCTCTCTTATTCACTTCACATCCGTTCAGACAATGAAAACGAAAAAACAAACAGTCCTTTATCTCTCTTATTCACTTCACATCCGTTCAGACAATGAAAACAAAGAACAAACAGTCCTTTATCTCTCTTATTCACTTCACATCCGTTCAGACAATGAAAACAAAGAACAAACAGTCCTTTATCTCTCTTATTCACTTCACATCCGTTCAGACAATGAAAACGAAAAAACAAACAGTCCTTTATCTCTCTTATTCACTTCACATCCGTTCAGACAATGAAAACGAAGAACAAACAATCCTTTATCTCTCTTATTCACTTCACATCCGTTTTGGCGCCCAAATAGACAAGGTAAGTAATTGCTCGTTCTTTGTTTCGTTGTCTTGAGTGTTGTATGCCTTGTTCAAAGAATAATAGAACTCATTTCCAACGGCAAGGCATCAGTATCTGACTCCACCCCAGCTGAAAGCCAAGGGACCAATCCTTGTAAAGGGGCCAAACGAGTCAAGTCAGATCACGCGGCAACAGGAAGTTATTTCTCGGGAGTTCAATCGCCCATCTCCTGAAGAGAAAGGGAAACAGGCACTCTTGCTATCTATAACTACCGAGCAATATGTTCACTTTGTCATCACCAGCGAGATTCTCGCCAAAGTCTCCATCAACCGCCTGATTCAGCACATGGAAGACGGACACCTGCCAGGGAGTCAGTGTGGCTTCAGAAGGGCCGTGGAGCAACTGGCATCGTGTTTGCTGCACGCCAGTTCCAGAAGAAACGGAAAGATCAGAACATGGATTTCTACACATCACTGGTGGACCTGACACCGGCCTTCAACACAGTCTGTTGTGACGTGGTTCTGTGGTCTAGGATCTTTGCAAAACCCAGTGGAGAACTACATACGAAACAATGATAGGTGCTACTGCATTCCTGAAACACACACCGATCAGTACCGTAACTCATACTTCCCAAAGACAATAACTGAGTGGAACCACCTCGACGATAACATCGTCCACCAAAAGTCAGTCGACAGCTTCAAGTCGGCTCTGGCAAAAGCCAGAAGCCGATAATATCATCACGCTGCGCACCCCCCACCGTCGCGCCTATGCCAGTAAATGGATGTCAGCGACGTACCAATCCAGATCCAGATCCAGAACATGCCACCAAGATAAATTCGTCATAGTTCGCTGCTTCCATAATGGCATGCTTGCATGGAACTCGAAGTTTCACAAGTCCAGGACCACCTGCCCCACGTCTTCAGTGTCTGCAGATCACACTTGTGCCAGACAAGCGACAGAGCCTTCCATGCCCACCTCAGACTGATCGGTGCCAATTGGCACACCACACTCAATCCTCCTCAACGTGACGCCCTTAGTCATCGTCGACTATGACCCATAAGAATGTGTGAGCTGGTGTGTGTGTGTGTGTGTGTGTGTGTGTGTGTGTGTTTGTGTGCCTGTGCGCGACTGCAGTAATGTAGATTTTGTAATCACCCTATAGGACACTGTGTCCTAGAGATTAAATGTCAATAGGACACAGTGTCCTGGAGTAACCAAAACAATAGGACACCAGACTCGGAACAGGATTCATTGTGATAAATGTATTTTATTAACTCAAGGTCCGCCGACTAGAACTGGAGAAAAGCATTAAAAAATACAAAAACAAATAAAATCAACACAATTATGTTGATGACTAGAATCAGGGCAAAGCTTAGTGAAAGTTGTAAAATAAATGGAAATGTTCATGACTAAATGTTAATGTTCATTGTTGCGAGCTGCAAACGACAACAGAAATTACTCATTCAGCATCATTGTTGCGAAACAACTGTCTCTTTTTCTTGCTTGCCCACTTGCTGACAATGGTGTGCAGATATGACTCTTCCCTTTCCTTCTGGCCTTCGAGCTTTGTCTTAGGATCATGTCTTGCATCTTCACTGATAGCCTGTTTCCGCCTTGCAGTGCACACCAAATTCTGTGAGCTGAAGCCTCTTTCCACATCAGCAGTGTGCACAGGTAGAACAAGGCATATCTGTGCCAGCTTCATCAGATTGGGGAAATCTGCCTTGTGAAACTGACTGATCAGTTTCCACAAAGAAGCAGTGCTGTCCCTTGGATAAAGCTGTGCCTTGACAATAGACTTTGCTTCTTTCCACTCTTCTCTTGTAGCTTCTGGATCACAGAGAGGAGTGGAAATGTTGAATTTCTCAGTACCATCCTCTTCCTTCCATGTTACTACAACTTCCTTGCCAAAGTGGTCAAAGATCGCTGATCTTTTTCACATTTGAGTCTCTTCTTTGGTGGCATGATGAAGACTGATGGCGTGATGCACACGTTTTTACCACTGTCGGATGTGAAGGAAAACAAACCGCGCGCAGGCCGGAAATTCAACAAGAGTTACTCGCTCTTGCTGAATTCTAAGTCTGTGCTCCTCTCGCCTATCGCATCGCGCTTCAGTCGGTGTGTTAGCCTCAGAGCTGTGCAAATTTTCCCCAACACGCCATGCGCTTGGCTCTGCCTTTCAACGCTACTCAGTCTCGCACGCCTCCGCACAATAAAACGGCTGTAGACTTGTCCGCGACCTCGCAAAAACGATAGGACATGCGACCGCTTCGCTTGTATTAGGATCGGACATTTGACCGGATGGAGGTCGAGCCGATCGGTCATTTTACATTTTTATCGGTCAATGACCAGAGACCGATGGAAATCTACATCACTGCCGGACTGCTGGAATGTAGATAAGTCTATGCATGTTTATATGCAAGTGCGATCTTGTGAGCATACACACTACAGTTACATTTTCTCTTTCTCTTTTATCGGTCAATGACCAGAGACCGATGGAAATCTACATCACTGCCGGACTGCTGGAATGTAGATAAGTCTATGCATGTTCGTATGCAAGTGCGATCTTGTGAGCATACACACTACAGTTACATTTTCTTTTTCTCTTGTCTCCCTCTCTCAGTATGTTCGTGGTAAAGTGTAAAATCATGATTGTATTGAGGAATTATGGGGAAAATTTGTCATGTATGACAGAGCTGGAATGGTACCGATGTGTGTACAATTGTGTGCATGTGTGTGATACAGAGAAAAGTAAAGACGCAAGAAAAGAATCTGGTTAGGCAAGTCAAAAACCAGAACACACACACAAAAAATAAAGACATAGCTACTTTTGTGCTCAGTTTTATTAGCCTCACTTTTCTTCACAGCTTTATCATTATTTTGTGTAATGACTCACAGAAACACACAATGTGCACTTGCATACACACACACTCGCATGCACACACACATGCGCGCGCACACACACACACAGAGGTGTAAATGCTCACACTAGGACATGCACACACCAAGAACACATGCAGAAAATGCAGACAACCATACACCTTAATTGACATCAAGTCACTTTACACGCACACATGCACACACGCACGCCCGCATACACACACACACACACACTCACCACACACACACATGTAGAATGACCATGGTTTGAAGCTGATTATTTTCATTCTCCATCTTTCAACTCTTTGAAGATTTGACACAAGTATCTAGAAAGTCATTCGCACAAGAGTTGTGAACACCTGCAAACTTCAGACTTCAGGCTAAGTTTCAAGATTCAGGATTGATTCGCCTTTGACCCCTGACCCTAGATGATACATCACTGAAAATGTTTCAGTAAATCAAACAACAGATGTCAACATACCAAATGAAAGAAACAAAAGATGAAAAGACATTAACTACTTAGGCACACAAAGCACAAAACATTCAAGTAACCTGACCAATCCTTTTTTTCTGCTGACCCCAGCTCTCTTTCCTCAATGGTAAATGGGGTAAAATGTAACATATATATATATATGTCAGGATAAACAACGAAATTCATTTCTGTCTGATCTTCATATCAGTCATTAAACCCAGTAGGAGAGGTAATTTTCTTGCTATCTCCAGTAGTTTTCCCTCGTTGAAGTAGCAAAACACCTCGCTTCTTCTGCCATAAGACTAGATCAGACTACTGCCGCCGCCGAATGTTTTAATTCAAACTGGATAAGTCTGACAAACCATAAAAGGTCCAGACATGAAACTATACACTGTGCATCATGGGCTGTTAGCTGTTATGCTTATCAGCCTTCACAAAAGGTAAAAAAAAAAAACAACACACCCACAGTTGCAGACACCCACACGCCCTATGTTTTCAGTCAAGTTACCATCACCACGCCTCAGAGAATCAGTGTGAAGAGGCCACGGAGGGCACTGCCTCAGGTGTGGCGTCAGACACGGGCCCCGCAGAGGGCAAGCTCTGCGATGGGTTGGTGCCTGGCGCCGTGCAGTCTGCAGACCCCCGCCACGTGGCGCCTGCAGGAGTGGCCGAGGGCTTGGCCAGCAGGTCGTTCTTCCGCAGGTAGCAGGCCTCCTTGTAGGGGGGGTTGATGGGGGACTGTGTGGGGGCGTGGTAACTGTACTCGGCTCCTTCTTCCAGCTGCAACATCAACATACCCAGTACTACAACATGTTGTCTGTGGTTTGTCCAACAGGATGAAATCATCGGAAACGCTCCTGTTGGCAATGGTCCTATCATCATTATTGCACTGTTTCCTAATCTCCACAGGTTTCATTGTCACTGTTGCATTGTACTGTAATCTGCACTGGTCCTATTGTCACTGTTGCACAGTACTGTAATCTGCACTGGTCCTATTGTCACTGTTGCACTGTACTGTAATCTGCACTGGTCCTATTGTCACTGTTGCACTGTACTGTAATCTGCACTGGTCCTATTGTCACTGTTGCACAGTGTTGTAATCTGCACTGATCCTATTGTCACTGTTGCATAGTACTGTATTCTACACTGGCCCTATTGTCACTGTTGCATAGTACTGTATTCTACACTGCCCTGTTCTCACAGTTGCACAGTACTGTATTCTACACTGCCCCTGTTCTCACAGTTGCACAGTACTGTATTCTACACTGGCCCTATTGTCACTGTTGCATAGTACTGTATTCTACACTGCCCCTGTTCTCACAGTTGCACAGTACTGTATTCTACACTGCCCTGTTCTCACAGTTGCACAGTACTGTATTCTACACTGATCCTATTGTCACTGTTGCACAGTACTGTATTCTACACTGGCCCTATTGTCACTGTTGCACAGTGTTGTAATCTACACTGATCCTATTGTCACTGTTGCACAGTACTGTATTCTACACTGGCCCTATTGTCACTGTTGCACAGTGTTGTAATCTACACTGGCCCTATTGTCACTGTTGCATAGTACTGTATTCTACACTGGTCCTATTGTCACTGTTGCACAGTACTGTATTCTACACTGCCCCTGTTCTCACAGTTGCACAGTACTGTATTCTACACTGCCCCTGTTCTCACAGTTGCACAGTACTGTATTCTACACCGATCCAATTGTCACTGTTGCACAGTACTGTATTCTACACTGGCCCTATTGTCACTGTTGCACAGTGTTGTAATCTACACTGGCCCTATTGTCACTGTTGCACAGTGTTGTAATCTACACTGGCCCTATTGTCACTGTTGCACAGTGTTGTAATCTACACTGGCCCTATTGTCACTGTTGCATAGTTCTGTATTCTACACTGGCCCTATTGTCACTGTTGCACAGTACTGTATTCTACACTGCCCCTGTTCTCACAGTTGCATAGTACTGTATTCTACACTGGCCCTATTGTCACTGTTGCACAGTACTGTATTCTACACTGCCCCTGTTCTCACAGGTGCACAGTACTGTATTATACACTGGCCCTATTGTCACTGTTGCACAGTACTGTATTCTACACTGGCCCTATTGTCACTGTTGTACTGCACTGTAATCTGCACTGGTCCTTTTGTCACACTTGCACTTTTTGTAATCTGCACTGGTCCTATCATCACTATTGCACTGTACTGCAGTCTGCACTGGTCCTATCATCACTACTGCACTGTATTGCAGTCTGTACTGGTCCTATCACCACTATTGCACTGTATTGCAGTCTGCACTGGTCCTATCATCACTATTGCACTGTATTGCAGTCTGCACTGGTCCTATCATCACTATTGCACTGTATTGCAGTCTGCACTGGTCCTATCATCACTATTGCACTGTATTGCAGTCTGCACTGGTCCTATTATCACTATTGCACTGTATTGCAGTCTGCACTGGTCCTATCATCACTATTGCACTGTATTGCAGTCTGCACTGGTCCTATCACCACTATTGCACTGTATTGCAGTCTGCACTGGTCCTATCATCACTATTGCACTGTATTGCAGTCTGCACTGGTCCTATCATAACTGCTGCACTGTATTGCAGTCTACACTGGTCCTATCATCACTATTGCACTGTATTGCAGTCTGCATTGGTCCTATCATCACTACTGCACTGTATTGCAGTCTGCACTGGTCCTATCACCACTATTGCACGGTGTTGTAATCTGCACTGGTCCTAAAATCACTATTGCACTGTATTGTAATCTGCACTGGTCCTGTCGTCACTATGGCACTGTATTGTAATCTACACTGATCCTGTCGCCACTATTGCACTGTAATGTAATCTGCACTGGTCCTGTCATCACTATTGCACTGTATTGTAATCTGCACTGGTCCTGTCGTCACTATTTCACTGTATTGTAATCTGCACTGGTCCTGTCGTCACTATTGCACTGTATTGTAATCTGCACTGGTCCTGTCATCACTATTGGACTGTATTGTAATCTGCACTGGTCCTGTCATCACTATTGGACTGTATTGTAATCTGCACTGGTCCTGTCGTCACTATTGCACTGTATTGTAATCTGCACTGGTCCTGTCGTCACTATTGGACTGTATTGTAATCTACACTGGTCCTGTCGTCACTATTGCACTGTAATGTAATCTGCACTGGTCCTGTCGTCACTATTGGACTGTATTGTAATCTACACTGGTCCTGTCGTCACTATTGCACTGTATTGTAATCTGCACTGGTCCTGTCGTCACTATTGGACTGTATTGTAATCTACACTGGTCCTGTCGTCACTATTGCACTGTATTGTAATCTGCACTGGTCCTGTCGTCACTATTTCACTGTATTGTAATCTGGAATGATCCAATTGTCACTCTTGCGCTATATTATAATTTGGAATGATCCTATTGTTACTCTTGCACTGTATTGTAATCTGGAATGATCCTACTGTCACTATTGCACTGTACTGTAATCTGGAATGATCCTATTGTCACTATTGCACTGTATTGTAATCTGGAATGATCCTACTGTCACTATTGCACTGTATTGTAATCTGGAATGATCCTATTGTCACTATTGCACTGTACTGTAATCTGGAATGATCCTATTGTCACTATTGCACTATACTGTAATCTGGAATGATCCTATTGTCACTATTTCACTGTATTGTAATCTGGAATGATCCTATTGTCACTATTGCACTGTACTGTAATCTGGAATGATCCTTTTGTCACTATTGCACTGTATTGTAATCTGGAATGATCCTATTGTCACTATTGCACTGTACTGTAATCTGGAATTATCATATTTTCACAATTTCACTGTATTGTAATCTGCACTAGTCCTGTTGTCACTATTTCACTCCATTGTAATCTGCACTGGTCCTGTCGTCACTATGGCACTGTATTGTAATCTGCACTGGTCCTGTCGTCACTATTTCACTGTATTGTAATCTACACTGGTCCTGTCATCACTATTGCACTGTATTGTAATCTGCACTGGTCCTGTCATCACTATTGCACTGTATTGTAATCTGCACTGGTCCTGTCATCACTATTTCACTGTATTGTAATCTGCACTGGTCCTGTCATCACTATTTCACTGTATTGTAATCTGGAATGATCCAATTGTCACTCTTGCGCGGTATTTATAATCTGGAATGATCCTATTGTTACTCTTGCACTGTATTATAATCTGGAATGATCCCATTGTCACTATTGCACTGTACTGTAATCTGGAATGATCCTATTGTCACTATTGAACTGTATTGTAATCTGGAATGATCCTATTGTCACTATTGCACTGTACTGTAATCTGGAATTATATTGTCACTATTTCACTGTATTGTAATTTGGAATGATCCTATTGTCACTATTGCACTGTACTGTAATCTGAAATGATCCTATTGTCACTATTGCACTGTACTGTAATCTGGAATGATCCTATTGTCACTATTTCACTGTATTGTAATCTGGAATGATCCTATTGTCACTGTTGCACTGTATTGTAATCTGGAATGATCCTATTGTCACTGTTGCACTGTATTGTAATCTGGAATGATCCTATTGTCACTATTTCACAGTATTGTAATCTGGAATGATCCTATTGTCACTATTGCACTGTACTGTAATCTGGAATGATCCTATTGTCACTGTTGCACTGTATTGTAATCTGGAATGATCCTATTGTCACTATTTCACAGTATTGTAACTGGAATGATCCTATTGTCACTATTGCACTGTACTGTAATCTGGAATGATCCTATTGTCACTGTTGCACTGTATTGTAATCTGGAATGATCCTATTGTCACTATTTCACAGTATTGTAATCTGGAATGATCCTATTGTCACTATTGCACTGTATTGTAATCTGGAATGATCCTATTGTCACTACTGCACTGTACTGTAATCTGGAATGATCCTTGTCATGTGACGTAGCCTCACATCAAGGCATTTGACGCTCCATCACATGTAGTTTAGTGATATGAATCAGTTCCCTATGCCACAACTAAATAGGAAGAATATTCATGTGGCTTGACTAGTGTAGCGGGCGTCCCTAAATAATTGTGAGAATGACTCATTAAATAAACAAACGTGGTCATTGGGTGAAAGTGACCACTGAGAGATAGTTTAATAAGGGCTGGTAAGGTGCTGAACACTGAGTATGCACTCACTAGGAGGAGGGAGGAAAGAATCGGTTTTAGCCCAGCAGATGGCCTAGAGACTCGAACCTGTCAGGACGCTGGTCCTCACTGTTGATCAGTCATTACCAGGTGAGCCATAGACAGTTGGGGAAAGCTACAGGGGAAAACCTAAAGAAAAGAGAAAGAAAGGATTCATGTTAAATTGGGAAGCAGGTTACTTACACGAACCATATTCGTGTTTCAGCCCTTCACCTTTCACCCCGTGAGGTGGTTAAAGATGGCCATGGTGTGAGGAACACACGGGTAGTTCAGCCCCAGCAAATAAAGACTCCAGGGAGAGGAGTCGGAACTCATATCTCCAGTGACGGAAGAATCCAAGGGAGCGATATGCTGTCTGAGAGAGACAGGGAATCATGACAGTATGGAGCGAGTCTTATATCTGATGCAGGCATAGCATCAATGACTGAAATAATTACTTATTCTCCTGGTCTGGATCTTGGGCCAGTGTTATGTGAAGGCCATGACTTTACAGAAACTTGTATTGATGTAAATGGGAAAATTGGTTACAAGGATGCATGTATAAAATCTGTTTATAAATTGTTTGATGTGATTTAGTAAAGTGTATTTCCCCGAAGGAGAGGGGGAGAAGAAAAAACATTCGGTAGTGCGCCTTTTGGTTGATTGGAAAGATTGCGTGTGCGTATGGAGTAAATGCTGTCATGAATGCGTGTGTGCAAAAGTGACAGTGTGACAGTCCTATTGTCACTATTGCACTGTACTGTAATCTGGAATGATCCTATTGTCACTATTGCACTGTATTGTAATCTGGAATGATCCTATTGTCACTATTTCACTGTATTGTAATCTGGAATGATCCTATTGTCACTCTTGCACTGTATTGTAATCTGGAATGATCCTATTGTCACTATTGCATTGTATTGTAATTTGGAATGATCCTATTGTCACTATTGCACTGTATTGTAATTTGGAATGATCCTATTGTCACTATTGTACTGTAATCTGGAATGATCCTATTGTCACTATTGCACTGTTCTGTAATCTGGAATGATCCTACTGTCACTATTGCACTGTATTGTAATCTGGAATGATCCTATTGTCACTATTTCACTGCACTGTAATCTGGAATGATTCTATTGTCACTATTGCACTGTATTGTAATTTGGAATGATCCTATTGTCACTATTGCACTGTATTGTAATTTGGAATGATCCCATTGTCACTATTGCACTGTACTGTAATCTGGAATGATCCTATTGCACTGTACTGTAATCTGGAATGATCCTATTGTCACTATTGCACTGTACTGTAATCTGGAATGATCCTACTGTCACTATTGCACTGTACTGTAATCTGGAATGATCCTATTGTCACTATTGCACTGTATTGTAATCTGGAATGATCCTACTGTCACTATTGCACTGTACTGTAATCTGGAATGATCCTATTGTCACTATTGCAATGTACTGTAATAATCTGGAATGATCCTATTGTCACTATTGCACTGTATTGTAATCTGGAATGATCCTACTGTCACTATTGCACTGTACTGTAATCTGGAATGATCCTATTGTCACTATTGCACTGTACTGTAATCTGGAATGATCCTACTGTCACTATTGCACTGTACTGTAATCTGGAATGATCCTATTGTCACTATTGCACTGTACTGTAATATGGAATGATCCTATTGTGACTATTGCACTGTACTGTAATCTGGAATGATCCTATTGTCACTATTGCACTGTACTGTAATAATGTGGAATGATCCTATTGTCACTATTGCAATGTACTGTAATGATCCTATTGTCACTATTGCACTGTACTGTAATCTGGAATGATCCTATTGTCACTATTGCACTGTACTGTAATCTGGAATGATCCTACTGTCACTATTGCACTGTACTGTAATCTGGAATGATTCTACTGTCACTCTTGCACTGTATTATAATCTGGAATGATTCTATTGTCACTATTGCACTGTACTGTAATCTGGAATGATCCTACTGTCACTATTGCACTGTACTGTAATCTGGAATGATCCTATTGTCACTATTGCACTGTACTGTAATCTGGAATGATCCTATTGTCACTATTGCACTGTACTGTAATCTGGAATGATCCTACCATCACTATTGCACTGTATTGTAATCTGGAATGATCCTATTGTCACTCATGTGATGCACTGAGTGCCTTCATCCTGACAACAGATCTCTCTGTGGGTGACTCTCAGTGACAGAACATCAAATATGGTAGGTTTGCAGTATCTATAGTGAAGACAACACAAATTTGACAAAAATGTAGGGGAAGTTCACCCATTAAGGATTGATTTATAATCATTCATAATGAAGACAGCACAAATTTGATAAAAGAAGTGTTACGGAAGTTTACCTGTACAGGGAAGGTTTACAGTATTCATGACAAAGATACAGCAAACTTGACAAAAGAAGTGTGGTGGTAGTTTGCTTGCAGAGGGATGGTTTACAGGATTCATAACGAAGAAGTGTGGTGGAAGTCTACCTGTAGAAGGTTTATTTACAGGGTGCATAATGAAAACAACACAAACTTAACTTAAGTATGATGGAAGTTTACCTGTAGAAGGATGGTTTACAGTATTCCAGTCAAAAAACAAACAAAAACCCCATAAAAAGTGAGGTGAGATTTTACTTGGAGAGGGATGGTTTACAGGTTTCATAAAGAAGACAACACAAACTCAGCATAAGAAGTGTGGTGGAAGTTTACCTGTAGGAGGCTAGTCTATAGTATTCTTAGTGAAGACAACACAAACTTAACATAAAAAGTGTGGTGGAAGTTTACCTATAGGAGGATGGTTTACAGTATTCCTAAAGACAACACAAACTTAACATAAAAAGTGTGGTGGAAGTTTACCTATAGAAGGCTGGTTTACAGTATTCCTAAAGACAACACAAATCTAACATAAGTGTGGTGAATGTTTACCTGTAGGAGGCTGGTTTACAGTGTTCCTTGAGAAGACAACACAAACTCGCCAAAAGAAGTATGGTGGTAGTTTACTTGTAGAGGCATGGTTTACAGTATTCTTAATGAGGACAACACAAACTCTACATAAAAAGTGTGGTGGAGGTTTACCTGCAGGGGGTAGGTCTTGTCGGAATCAAAGCCACTCAGGTCGCCACAGGCCAGGAAGGGGACAATGACCCTGTTGGGACCCTCCAGGCTGTTGAAGTCCACATCTGTCACCACATGACGCAAACGTCTGTGTCTGGATTCTTCAGGTTAACTATACATGACAAAAACAGTCTCTACCTCAATTCTATAGGTTTAAAGATTAACAAAAAAAAAGAAATGCTATGTGCCTTAATACTATCCAGCCGAGAGCGGCACAATTCCCTGCTGCCGCACGCTCGCGCACAGCGCTCATTCCCTGCCGACGCACATATTTGGCCACTTTTTAATTTATTTTTACGGTAGCTAGACAACAACTGACGGTCTTGTGTTAGGTGTCACAGGAAAGAACAAACACTCAACTAATCGAACATAGTAATTTCAAATCATTTACTTTCAATGTGTACACACGACTGTGCGTTGAAAAACATGTCTGAAAAGTAGAAAAAATGCTTTGTTTGCATTCTATTCCGTTCTTTTACAAAACCAAATCGGAAGATGAAGGGATGGCTGCATCTTCAAACAATTTACTTTCCTATTCTCTTTCAAAGTTTTCTATCTCTCTATCACTCCCCTCATCACCAGATCCACTTTGTAATACGATTTCAAGCGCTTCATGAGCGAGAAATCGCTACCACCCCTTCTCGCCTGACCGACATTTTTTCTGGCACAGGAAATATGTGCCGCGCGCGGCGTACCGGTGCCGCCAGTTCCTTTGTTTCAAAGCTCCTGGGGTCAGCCAAGTTCACAATTGGCCACTGAAAGTATGGTCTACAACTCGCTCCAACATCCCCAAGACTAGTTACAGAGCTTATTTCCCTTGGATCATTTCATGGAAAGTGTAGGAATTTTTTATGTTCCCGTCGTCTGATTGTGCACGAACGACAGACTGTACTGCTGTCTGTCCGTTATCCGGACTTGGACGACTCGGCTCAAGGGAGAGAAATCCCGTCGTCCACTTTTGAACGACTCGGCTGGTAAAGGTTAATTCTTCATGTTTAAGATAAGAAAAATGTCACAACCCTGTTGACAGCATGGATAACATTACAGCAATCTTTGATATCAAACTTAGCATAGCCAACAGACAGACAGACAGAGACAGTGTCACTGACCATAGTGATGGTCAAGCAGAGGGTTGGACATGTTGGGCACATAGCCTTTCGGGGCACTGTAGCCCTGACACACAACGAAAGCCTCGATGCTGGAATTTCTGCTGCTGCGAGGTTTGTGCACGGTGACAGTGGGGAAGAAGACTTTGAGCTGCGAATACAGCAAGGTCACGTCTTTCCCGCGGAAAATCTGCACACGCAGAGACAACTTCATCATTCTGCGTGAAAATGCCTTGTTCTCTCCCTTTCCATATAACTTCATCATTCTGTGTGAAATTACATTGTTCTCTCCCTTTCAACTTCATTTTGTGTGAAAACGCATTCTCTTTCTTCCCATATAACTTCATCATTCTGTGTGAAAATACACTGTTCCCTCCCTTCCCATCATTCTGTGTGAAATTACATTGTTCTCTCCCTTTCAACTTCATTATTCTATGTGAAAATGCATGATTCTATCCCTTCCCATATAATCACATTATTCCGTGTGAAAATACCTTGTTCTCCCCCTTCCCATGTAACCGCATTATTCCGTGTGTAAATACATAGTTTCTCCCCCTTCCTGTTCTGGCACATCCTCCTCCAGCTTCATCACTCCATGAATGACTTTTTAAGCCACTGCAGTAAGACAATAACAAGGACACTTTTTTAGCCACTGCAGTAAGGCAACAACAAGGACACTTTTTTAGCCACTGCAGTAAGACAATAACAAGGACACTTTTTTAGCCACTGCAGTAAGGCAACAACAAGGACACTTTTTTAGCCACTGCAGTAAGACAATAACAAGAACACTTTTTTAGCCACTGCAGTAAGGCAACAACAAGGACACTTTTTTAGCCACTGCAGTAAGACAATAACAAGGACACTTTTTTAGCCACTGCAGTAAGGCAACAACACGGACACTTTTTTAGCCACTGCAGTAAGGCAACAACACGGACACTTTTTTAGCCACTGCAGTAAGGCAACAACATGGACACTTTTTTAGCCACTGCAGTAAGGCAACAACACGGACACTTTTTTAGCCACTGCAGTAAGGCAACAACAAAGACACTTTTTTAGCCACTGCAGCAAGGCAACAACAAGGACACTTTTTAAGCCACTGCAGTAAGGCAACATGGACACTTTTTTAGCCACTGCAGTAAGACAATAACAAAGACACTTTTTTAGCCACTGCAGTAAGACAATAACAAGGACACTTTTTTAGCCACTGCAGTAAGGCAACAACAAGGACACTTTTTTAGCCACTGCAGTAAGGCAACAACAAGGACACGTTTTTAGCCACTGCAGTAAGGCAACAACAAGGACACTTTTTTAGCCACTGCAGTAAGGCAACATGGACACTTTTTTAGCCACTGCAGTAAGGCAACAACAAGGACACGTTTTTAGCCACTGCAGTAAGGCAACAACAAAGACACTTTTTTTGGCACTGCAGTAAGGCAACAACAAAGACACTTTTTTAGCCACTGCAGTAAGGCAACAACAAAGACACTTTTTTAGCCACTGCAGTAAGACAATAACAAAGACACTTTTTAAGCCACTGCAGTAAGGCAACAACAAGGACACTTTTTTTAGCCACTGCAGTAAGGCAACAACAAGGACACTTTTTAGCCACTGCAGTAAGACAATAACAAGGACACTTTTTACCCACTGCAGTAAGACAATAACAAGGACACTTTTTTAGCCACTGCAGTAAGACAATAACAAGGACACTTTTTTAGCCACTGCAGTAAGACAATAACAAGGACACTTTTTTAGCCACTGCAGTAAGACAACAACAAGGACACTTTTTTAGCCACTGCAGTAAGACAATAACAAGGACACTTTTTAGCCACTGCAGTAAGGCAACACGGACACTTTTTTAGCCACTGCAGTAAGGCAACAACAAGGACACTTTTTTAGCCACTGCAGTAAGGCAACAAGGACACTTTTTTAGCCACTGCAGTAAGGCAACAACACGGACACTTTTTTAGCCACTGCAGTAAGGCAACAACAAGGACACTTTTTTAGCCACTGCAGTATGGCAACAACAAGGACACTTTTTTAGCCACTGCAGTAAGACAACAACAAGGACACTTTTTTAGCCACTGCAGTAAGGCAACAACAAAGACACTTTTTTAGCCACTGCAGTAAGGCAACAACAAGGACACTTTTTTAGCCACTGCAGGAAGGCAACAACAAGGACACTTTTTTAGCCACTGCAGTAAGGCAATAACAAAGACACTTTTTTAGCCACTGCAGTAAGGCAACAACAAATACACTTTTTTAGCCACTGCAGTAAGGCAACAACAAAGACACTTTTTTAGCCACTGCAGTAAGACAATAACAAGGACACATTTTTAGCCACTGCAGTAAGGCAACAACAAGGACACTTTTTTAGCCACTGCAGTAAGGCAACAACAAGGACACTTTTTTAGCCACTGCAGTAAGGCAACAACAAGGAAACTTTTTTAGCCACTGCAGTAAGGCAACAACACGGACACTTTTTAGCCACTGCAGTAAGGCAACAACAAAGACACTTTTTTAGTCACTGCAGTAAGACAACAACAAGGACACTTTTTTAGCACTGCAGTAAGGCAACAACAAGGACACTTTTTTAGCCACTGCAGTAAGACAATAACAAGGACACTTTTTTAGCCACTGCAGTAAGGTAACGACAAAGACACTTTTTTTAGCCACTGCAGTAAGGCAACAATAAGGACACTTTTTTAGCCACTGCAGTAAGGCAACAACAAGGACACTTTTTAGCCACTGCAGTAAGGCAACAACAAGGACACTT
The DNA here is from genome assembly GCA_018398815.1 of Conus ventricosus. Lineage (NCBI taxonomy): Eukaryota > Metazoa > Mollusca > Gastropoda > Neogastropoda > Conidae > Conus > Conus ventricosus. Next base: position 77,943,432 of record CM031611.1, read on the forward strand.
TTTTAGCCACTGCAGTAAGGCAACAACAAGGACACTTTTTTAGCCACTGCAGTAAGGCAACAACAAGGACACTCTTTTAGCCACTGCAGTAAGGCCACAACAAAGACACTTTTTTAGCCACTGCAGCAAGGCAACAACAAGGACACTTTTTTAGCCACTGCAGTAAGGCAACAACAAGGACACACAGTGACACTACACCCCACGAGGGATTGAATTTTCTGGGACACAAAGCCATGGTCAAGGTCATGCTTCTGCCATTCCCGTGTAATGGAGTTCTCCTGTTTCATGGGTAAGTTTACAGAGGATAAAAAAATAGCAACCGATTATAGGACATTTGATATTCATGACAGAGAGATACAGAGAGACAGAGACAGAGAGAGAGAGAGAGAGAGAGAAAAGAGAGAGAGAGAGAAAGAGAGTGAGACACAGAGGCAGACAAAGTTTCAATCCAAGCCAACTACATGGGACCCTTTGTAGGCTGAGAAAACAGAGAGAGAGAGAGAGAGAGAGAGAGAGAGAGAGAGAGAGAGAGAGAGAGAGAGAGAGAGACAATGGGGAATAGGAAGCTTTGCTTTACTTTTGTTATAACTAAAAAGCCATGTTTTGTATCAATTTTCTTTTTCACATTTATACTCAGAATAGATTTTGTTTGACAGCCAAGTCATTTGCCAGACTACGTCTTCATGTGAAAGCCGTGCGCACAGCTGGCCAGGGATGTCGCAGGGAGAGAAGTTCATCGAATTGGTACCCTGCTTCCTCCTGTTGCTTTCTGGCTGAATGGCAGCCGTGCCTTTCACCTGGAAAGTCGTTGTGCCCTAATGTCACTGGTTTCTCTCCGTGGGTCTGCGAGGACACTGTGTTCTCTGACTACTGTGTCCATGCTGCACCTCTTCAGGTGAGCATTCAGTGTCTCCATGTACCTCATGCAAAGCCTGCCCCAGCCACGTTGCCAATGTTTCAGTGCCGGATGGGAGAATCATTGGGATCTTCATGCCCCCCATGCCAATGGCATCCTGCCCATTACAGGCAACTCTCGACTGACTCTTGACTCGGCTTGATTATTATGATTAAGGTCTGTATGGCTTGCCAGCAGAACAAATTTCCTGGCTCCAGCAAATTCAAAACAGCGCAGCATGACTCATCCTTAAAAAAAAGAAAACAAGATCACATTACATCCCAGCTAAGCGAACTTCAATGGCTGCTTATTAAATTCCATTATCAGCACAAACCAGTCACTTTTGCCTTCTGTTTCTTTGATGGTTCTCTTCCATAACACCTGTCCTCTATGCTATGCATATACCAGTCATCACATACTCTCCGCTATTCCAGTCCGAAGCTCCTGAAGGTACCAAGACAAAATCTAAAATTGTTTGGTGCGAGTTCCTTCAGCTTTGTCGCCCCAGCTGTTTGGAACTCACTGCCTCCCACTTTTCTAAAACCAGCCACCTTTTCTGTTTTCAAAGCACAGCTAAAAACTGATCTTTTCTGCCAAGCATTTTGAAAAACGCTTTTCCCATATTGTGTGCACACAGTGTGTTCTGTAGTGAGATAAGTGTTATATGTGAATGAATGAAGGTCCCAACAGTGCATGAAAGCATGAGTACTCAACTAGAATTGCCAGTATAAGCCTAGGGCTTCTTGTTGCTCATTTGTCCAGACAACTATGTCAGTATTCTGTTTGTTTCTTGAATAAAATTATTTAAACCAACTAGAATTGCACTGTACAAATACTATTTACTATTATAATCATCATCATCATAAGAAGTTGACACTCAAGTTAGAAAAAACCACACCTTTCCAAAACCTGAAGGGTGGATATACTGCACAGGTAACGCTGGTTGACTTGTTCCAGCTACGGTTTGTTTCGTTGGTAGTTGGTCTCACAGGTTTGGTGGAAATGTGCATGTGCATGTGTCACTGGTAGCTGGTCCAGGTCTGTCAAGTTTGGTGGGAAACTGAATAAGTCACTGGTAGTTGGTCCAGGTCTGTCAAGTTTGGTGGGAAACTGAATAAGTCACTGGTAGTTGGTCCAGGTCTGTCAAGTTTGGTGGGAAACTGAATAAGTCATCGGCAGTTGATCCAGGTCTGTCAAGTTTGGTGGGAAACTGAATAAGTCATCGGTAGTTGATCCAGGTCTGTCAAGTTTGGTGGGAAACTGAATAAGTCATCGGTAGTTGATCCAGGTCTGTCAAGTTTGGTGGGAAACTGAATAAGTCATCGGTAGCTGATCCAGGTCTGTTAAGTTTGGTGGGAAACTGAATAAGTCATCGGTAGCTGATCCAGGTCTGTCAAGTTTGGTGGGAAACTGAATAAGTCATCGGTAGTTGATCCAGGTCTGTCAAGTTTGGTGGGAAACTGAATAAGTCATCGGTAGTTGATCCAGGTCTGTCAAGTTTGGTGGGAAACTGAATAAGTCATCGGTAGTTGATCCAGGTCTGTCAAGTTTGGTGGGAAACTGAATAAGTCATCGGTAGTTGATCCAGGTCTGTCAAGTTTGGTGGGAAACTGAATAAGTCATCGGTAGTTGATCCAGGTCTGTCAAGTTTGGTGGGAAACTGAATAAGTCATTGGTAGTTGATCCAGGTCTGTCAAGTTTGGTGGAAACTGAATAAGTCATTGGTAGTTGATCCAGGTCTGTCAAGTTTGGTGGGAAACTGAATAAGTCATCGGTAGTTGGTCCAGGTCTGTCAAGTTTGGTGGGAAACTGAATAAGTCATCGGTAGTTGATCCAGGTCTGTCAAGTTTGGTGGGAAACTGAATAAGTCATTGGTAGCTGATCCAAGTCCGGTGGGATAGTGGACTACCACATCCCCAGCATGCACAGTAAACTATGGAGAGGAGATGGGCATCAGCAAAATCAAAGCCAATTGTTCACTGCCATACTGTCATGAACGATCCCCCACCCCACCCATACACTTCCCTTACTCTCCGTCCCTGCTCCTCTTCCTTCCCCACACCCCCTACGACATGACAGTCAAGACATCCTAAAGTCACTCCTTACCTTGGCCACAAAGGTTCCCCCCTGCTTCAGCACATGGGTTGTGATGTTCAAGGCCTGGCGGAAAAGAACAGACCATAGGACACAGAGTGAGGTCGCTTGGTAAGAACACAATGACCGCTAGGAGGCAGTTGCACAGTGAGGCCACTGAAGGCAGAAATCTAAACGAATCTAAAAAAAAAAAAAAAAGGTGTTGAAATAACTCCGCCAAATTACATGAACAAACGAATCACAAGACGAAACACAACATGTTTCAACCTCTTAGATCTTCTTCAGGCAAGGTAAACAACACTCAGGGCAACGAAAAGGAAGAACGTGCAATCACTTATCTTTGTCAAATTTGGCGCAAAATGGGTGTTTGTTGAACGCGCATCTTGCGCCGAATGTGACATTCATTATTCAGCGCCCATCTTGCACCAAATTTGACAAAGATAAGTGATTGCTCGTTCTTCGTTTCCATTGTCCTGGGTTTGTTTATCTTGCCTGAAAAAGACCTAAGAGGTCGAAACGCGTCGTGTTTTGTCTTGTGATTCTTTTGTTCATGTAGTTTGGCGGACTTATTTTAACACTTTTAAAAGATACACTATGAGGCACTTATACATCAAAAATAACTACTGCAAAACACAACGACTTCTTAAGAGCAGCACTGTCATTTGTAAAAAAAATGAATTACTTTTGTCGCAAAAAAAATTACTATCAAACAAGAGAGGTCATTATGAAACAAAAACTGAATCTATTTGACATATTCCTTCATAGTTGCATGAGAAGAGCCAGAGCTCTAAGCTGAAGAGATGAAATATTGTATTTGCTGTCCAGCTTTTAATAGTCCTGCACATTCAGATTTGCTTGCCATCTTGCTATAGGTAGTTATTTGTTCAGCATTTTCTCCTATTTACGGCTCATACTGGTCTCCTCTATACATGGTAATGGACTAATGTGCAAGCGCACTGTGTTTGAGCTACAACTTCCTGTGTGCCATTGGTTTGCTCATTTGTGAAAAAAAGGTGTTCCCATTTATTTTCTGGGTGAACTGTTCGGTTTTCTTTTCAGTAGTGTCCACAACTGTAACAGCCATCAAAATTCGAACTTTATATCACAAATATGGCTGTTCCATGACAGTAGATCATGGAGTCTACGGCTATTTCATGTCAGTAGGCACCATGGTGTCTGC
>CM031611.1:77950100-77972550 GCA_018398815.1 Conus ventricosus
TCCACCATCTTCACTTCATTCTTCTCCCCCTTCACTGCCTCTTTCTTAACATCCACCAGCTTCACTTCATTCTTCTCCCCCCTAACAGCCTCTGTCATAACATCCACCATCTTCACTTCATTCTTCTCCCCCTAACTGCCTCTGTCATAACATCCACCATCTTCACTTCATTCTTCTCCCCCCTAACTGCCTCTTTCTTAACATCCACCATCTTCACTTCATTCTTCTACCCCCTAACTGCCTCTTTCTTAACATCCACCATCTTCACTTCATTCTTCTCCCCCCTAACTGCCTCTTTCTTAACATCCACCATCTTCACTTCATTCTTCTCCCCCCTAACTGCCTCTTTAACATCCACCATCTTCACTTCATTCTTCTCCCCCCCCCCCCCCCAACAGCCTCTGTCATAACATCCACCATCTTCACTTCATTCTTCTACCCCCTAACAGCCTCTGTCAAAACATCCACCATCTTCACTTCATTCTTCTCCCCCCTAACAGCCTCTGTCATAACATCCACCATCTTCACTTCATTCTTCTCCCCCCTAACAGCCTCTGTCATAACATCCACCATCTTCACTTCATTCTTCTCCCCCCTAACTGCCTCTGTCATAACATCCACCATCTTCACTTCATTCTTCTCCCCCCTAACTGCCTCTGTCATAACACCCACCATCTTCACTTCATTCTTCTCCCCCCTAACTGCCTCTGTCATAACATCCACCATCTTCACTTCACTCTTCTCCCCCCTAACTGCCTCTTTCTTAACATCCATCATCTTCACTTCATTCTTCTCCCCCCTAACTGCCTCTGTCATAATATCCACCATCTTCACTTCATTCTTCTCTCCCCCCTAACTGCCTCTTTCTTAACATCCATCATCTTCACTTCATTCTTCTCCCCCCTAACAGCCTCTTTCTTAACATCCATCATCTTCACTTCATTCTTCTCCCCCCTAACTGCCTCTTTCTTAACATCCATCTTCTTCACTTCATTCTTCTCCCCCTAACTGCCTCTGTCATAACATCCACCATCTTCACTTCATTCTTCTCCCCCCTAACTGCCTCTTTCTTAACATCCATCATCTTCACTTCATTCTTCTCTCCCCCGAACAGCCTCTTTCTTAACATCCACCATCTTCACTTCATTCTTCTCCCCCCTAACTGCCCTTTCTTAACATCCACCATCTTCACTTCATTCTTCCCCCCCTAACTGCCTCTTTCTTAACATCCATCATCTTCATATCCCTCTTCTTCCCTCATCTGCCTCTGTCATATCCACAACTTTTGCTTCACTTGCTTCCCTGACATTTTTCATCACGTAATCCACACCACAGCATTTACATCAACTTTCTTCCCCTCAAGCCCCGTCACATTCACTGCAGGGATATTCCTCCTTCAGCAGCTCACTTTGTTCTTTCAACAGCCCTGCAGGGCTTAAAACCTCACCTACTACAACAGTCAACATGGTCAAGAACAGTTCTGCACACAGAAAAAGAAATAAACCATTTTTTGAAAAAAAAAAAGTAGTCACATGCTTGCCTGAGGAAGAGACTTCTAAGAGCTTTTGTCGTTGTTGTTTTCTGAATGTCTTTATATCCTGTCAGAACAGCCATCCCTTTCCTATCTTTGTTTCACTTGTCACACCCAGTCACTCTCTATACCTCTGACCTTGTGTGCTACCCCACCCCCTTCCTCTCACAAAGCTGACCAAGAGTCATGATCTGGCACAGGAGAAAGCCACTGACCTTGTGTGCTACCCCACCCCCTTCCCCTCACAAAGCTGACCAAGAGTCATGATCTGGCACAGGAGGAAAGCACTGACCTGTGTGCTACCCACCCCCTTCCCTCACAAAGCTGACCAAGAGTCATGATCTGGCACAGGGAAAGCCACTGACCTGAGCTTCTTTGACACACCTGACTCACTGCCTGGGGCGGCACACAGGTCCACCACCCGCTTCACTCCTGTCATCACCATCGACATGACGATAACAATAATTATAATGATACTAAAAATAACAATAATAATAATATTAATGATAATAATAAAAACAGTAATAATGATAGCATTTATATAGTGTTTCCTTCTGTGCAAAAACCCCCCAATTCAAAGCGCTTGCACATGTCATTTGCACACGTGCACACCACTGATTAACAGGACAGCGTCTGGCACATGCAAGGGACAGAGAACTGAGAACCCACGTTAACTCTGTCACCTCACATTGAGAAAATTACAACAGCAATGCCCGTGATAATAAACCATTATAACATGACGCCTCTGTAACGCCCGCTACATCAACCTTCTATCCGTTTTGACTGATTCTACCTTTCTGCTCCTGACACAGAATAACAAACACCAAACAAGTGAAGGTCCACCTACATGAATGAGCAATCATATCAATACACAAAGAAACAACCAACACTATACAAGCAAATGGAATGATTCAATAAATGGATGATGTAAAAAATGAATGGCTGCAGATAACTGACCCCACCTCCTTCCTAAGTTCCTTTCTTTCAAAATGTAACCAGACATGCGCCTTCAAAAATATTGTCACTGCTGTTGATCTGCAGCAGTTTGAACTTAGACAAGCACCTAAAAAATGTTGGAGGCTTTGATGATCTGTGGCAGTTACAAATCAGGTGAGTTCCCTCAAAAATGTTGAAGTTGTTGTTGATCTGCAGCAGATCGAAATCAGACATGTGCCTTCAAAAAACACTGGAGTCTAATCTACAGGTGCTTGACATCAGATTGTACCTTAGAAAATGTTGGAGGCTTCAATGATCTGCGTTCATCTGAAATCAGGCTTGCACCTTGAAAAACTCTGAAGTCATTGCCGATCAGCAACAGTTACAAATCAGACATGTAACTTCAAAAATGCTGAAGTCATTGCTGATCAGCAGCAGTTACAAATCAGACATGTAACTTCAAAAATGCTGAAGTCATTGCCGATCAGCAACAGTTACAAATCAGACATGTAACTTCAAAAATGCCGAAGTCATTGCTGATCAGCAGCAGTTACACATTAGATATGTACCTTCAAAATGTTGAAGTTGTCGTTGATCGGCAGCAGTAAAAAATGAAGTTATTGCTGATCAGCAGCAGTTACATACTAGATACGTACGTTCAAAAATGCTTAAGACATTCCTGATCAGCAGAAGCCACATATCAGATACGTACCTTAAAAAATGTTGAAGTCGTCGTTGATCTGCAGCAATTGAAAGCGCTCCTAGCTCTCCATCCCTCTTCCTTGGCCAGGCGGTAATACACATCTCTCTTGTCTTTGATGAGCGACCCATTTTAATTCCCTAGGTCTAGTCAGCACAGCTCTCTGATGAAGAACAAAACGACAAGAATAACAACATTTTCTTTTTAAGAGGCTGTACACAGAGGTAAGCTAAATGGCATACACCACTGAACATAAAATTCTGGCATTGTTACAATTAAGATATTTTAAACAGTAAACAAGTGGGGTAACGTTTGCTCCCATAAGAAAACCTAACACAGAGTAACTTTTATTTCAAGACTGCCACAGCCTTTTAAACTTGAATAAAGTCAGACAAATACATCTAGACGAACAATCTAATAGCGGTAAAAAAAAAAAAAGCGCAGGCCAAAAACTGAACTGTCTTCATAGAAATGACTTGGGCAAAGATTTGGACTTAAGGAGGAGGAGGGGGGGGGGGGTTTGAAGATGGAGAAACTGGGAACATGAAATTAAGGAAATATATATGAAAACTCTTCACTAGGTGCATAAGGGAACCATCACAATCTCTTTTGAAGGCAGTATATTTGTATTGCCTGCTCTGAGGCCTTTCGTCCGCTGGGTCAGAACTCATCAGGGAGACACGGCTGGTTTTGGGGGGTGCTATTGGATTCTTTTTTTGCACCCTTGGTGGTGAGAACACCACAGTATTATGGACTGTGGTGTGTCTCTATATGACGCCAGGAGCGCAGACACAACCAGCCATGTCTCCCTGATGAGTTCCGACCCAGCGGACGAAAGGCCTTGGATGAAAGCCCCTACTGACGACAATAAATGCTTAGTCGCGGAGCCGGCGTGAGTGAGCTCTCCCTCCGGAGGGCGCCACCACGTCCGTCCAACAACAGCCCCCATGGACTCGCTGATACTGGTGACCCCGATGGAACCAAACCAAGGCCACAGACGTGGAGAGGACATCGAAATTGAGGTCACCATGAGAGCAGGGCATGAAGGGCCACAAATTTGAGACATTTTTTTTTTTGTAATGCTGATCAATGAGAATGAGGATGATTAAGATAATGCTACGAATTTCCATTTCGGTTTCCATTTCCCACCGAGACTACATGACAGGGCTGTACTCTATGCTTCCTTTCATAATCATAGGATGATTAAGATAATGCTACGAATTTCCATTTCGGTTTCCATTTCCCACCGAGACTACATGACAGGGCTGTACTCTATGCTTCCTTTCATAATCGGGGGTGGGAAACTGGTAACAGACAAAAAAGAGGAAATCTAGGGAGTCCGGGGGCATGCCCCCCCGGAAAATTTTTTTTCTTAAGGATGCATATCTGTGCAATCTGGTGTATTTTGGGCAAATAAATGAAACATTCAGAGAGCATAAAATATGTTTTTTTTGGGCAGGGTTTTTCATCTATAGATCACATGCAAACATTACAAAAATACTACCCTACTTCGAAAAAAAGAACATTGAAATGGATGCATACTTTCGTTTACTGGATATCCATTTCACGTGGTCTTGCAGTGCAACAAGCCCACGACTGGAGTAGTTGACTTCTTTTTCACACAGAGAACAAAAAGCGAGTCCAGGAGCCAGAATTTTTCTCATGAATGTACACAGCCTTTCGTTGTCTGCTGTCTTCTCCATCCACTCCCATCTCCATGGATTTTTTATGTTGCTTTCGTCAAATTTCTGAAGCCCGCGCTTTACGATGTCTCGTCGTACGCCATTTTGAATGTATCCCACAGTTCTTAGCCCCGGGATATAGGCCTACTGTATCCTGCTAGACAGGCCATCTAATTACCGAAATCGACCGTAACCGAACAAGAGGTAGCCCTAATCTCCGCGAATTTCATTTTCCGAGGAAAAAACATTTCAAATCCGAGGAATCTTTTGCTTCTACCGCGGAATTCCGCGGATCCGAGGAGAATTCCCACCCCTGATAATATATACTGGCGTCAACCAGGCCCGAGAGATACAGGCACCTGCAGTGTTGGTCAGGAAATTCGAGCAACACTCTGAGACGCATCCATTAAGTGGATGAAGCTCGACTGTGTGGTCCCAGTTTTCCCCAACTGAGTCCGCAGCAAACTCAACTCTGGGTAGGAGCCGGTTGGGCAGAAAAACCCACATGACTCTGATGGATTCGAACCCATGACCTCCCAGCCGGGAGTCCGTGATGCTAACCACTTCGCCACAGCAGCTGGTGAGTTGCTGACGCTTGAAATTCATTGGACAGTATAGTTGTGAACACACACCTACATAAAAGGAAATTTTCATTCTAAAATTACGTTTAATCTAACATACTTACCGTGGCTCACTAATGCAATAAGCGGCAGCAATTTGCTATCCCTGCCTCGTATACAATAAAGTCCGTACGGACAACAAAACCCCTGAAAGGGCCTCGTGCCTTGCGCATGCTCAGAACAGTCCACTTTTCGAGGTATATTAAAACCCTGACTGAGAACTCCTGATGGAACCAGGAAGGCGGGGAGGTAGGGAGGGTCTCTGCGTGAGCCACGGTAAGTATGTTAGATTAAACGTAATTTTAGAATGAAAATTTCCTTTTAATTACACATACTATACCGTGGCTCACTAATGCAGAGTCGCACTACCTGGAAGGAGGCTCACCTGGTTACCGCCTGGAGGAGCGAGAAGGGCCGGATCGTGTGGCGGAGATGGAATGTTGCGCCACCACAGCTGATGCGATGCCCCTAGACCCATCATCACGCAGACGAGAAACGTCGCGCAGGTAGAATTGGATGAAGGTGCCAGGGGACCCCCAATATGCGGCATCTAGCACACCCTGAATGCTGGCATTATGAGCTACTGCCAGCGAAGACGCCCATGCCCTAATCTCATGAGGTCTAGGTGAAAAACAGCCAAATCCCCTTCAGGTCTCGCGTACGCAGCTATGACTTCTCTCAGCCATCGAGAGATTGAAGAGCGCCTGATGTCCTCCTTATAACCTTCGTTGTAAGAGAGAAAACAGGTGGCGCTGCTTGGAACGAGAAGATTTCGTGCGTTTCCTATACTCCCCAAAGCGCGAACCTGACAGAGAGTGCGGTCTTCGTCGTCCGGGGCGAGAATAGAAGTGAGAGGAAGAATGGAGATGGTCGGGGAAGAAGAACCTGGCCACTGGTTTTTCGCTAAAAACTCTGGGAGGAGGCGAAGAGATATCGAGCCATCCGGTTCGGAAGCGACGTCCCTAGGCAGGCCACTAAGGGCGTGGACCTCACTGCAGCGCCTCCCTGAGGCCAGGAAACGAGAAAGGCTGTTTTGAAGGAAAGAATTTCAGAGAAAAACTCCCGGATGGGCTCGTAAGGGGGAAGCCTGAGGGAGGAGAGGACTAAGAAAAGATCCAACGCCGGGACACGGCGGGGCATGGGGCCTCCTGTAGGGCTGCTCCTCTGACCAGATCCCGCAGAAGAGGGTCGTCCCCGAAGAAGGGGCCCCCTAACTGGCGGATAGTGGTGGAAATAGCCGCCCTGTGAACCTTAACAGAGGAGGCTGAAAGATTTCTCTCCGATGAAAGAAAGGCTAGGTAGTTCGCCAATTGGCATTGAGAAGGAGAATGAGGGGATACTGCGTGGCTGGAGCACCAAGATAGCCAGCCATTCCAGTGGACACTATAGACACTTTGGGTGCCTGACCTGTGGGCATGTTCCACAAGGCCGATTACCGCTGGGGAGGCGCCTCGTGCAGACAGCGCGTCCCGCACAGTAGCCAGGCGTGAAGATGCAGCACGTTTGGATTGCCGTGTGGAATGCCTGACCGCGGCTGGAGCAGGGACCTTGCCTTTAAGGCGAGCGGTATCGGGGGCACGTGCGACAGGTGTAAAAAGTTCCGGAAACCACGCTTGGGCCGGCCAGCGTGGAGCCACCAGAATAAGCGTGGCTGCATCTTCCCTTGCCTTGCGGAGAACTTTTCCCAGAATGGGGAACGGGGGAAAGGCATAGCCCGTCAGGCCGGACCAAGGGATGGACAGGGCGTCCACAGCCACGCTGCCGGATCGGAACTGGGAGACATACAGCTGGAGACGGTGGTTGAACCGGGTGGCGAACAGGTCCACTTGTGGGTTTTAACCACACAGTCCAGAGAGGTTCTAGGATCGAGTGGACGAGAGTCCATTCTGAGGGAAGAACCATGTGCGACCTGCTGAGGGAGTCCGCGAGAATGTTGATCTTCCCAGGAACATGCTTGGCCGAGATCCGGAATTGATTGTGTCTCGCACCAAAGAAGAAGCTGTTCCGCCCTCAGGGACAGGGAGTGAGAACGCGCGCCCCCCCTGCTTGTTGATATAACACGCCACCGTCGTGTTGTCGGTGTTGAGGAGAATGTGTTTTCCTTTCAGGAAGGGAAGAAACTCCTTGAGGGCTTGGAACACGGCTTCCAGCTCCAGCCGATTGATATGCCCGGACCCCATCTCCGGGGACCATTGCCCGGAGGCCGTCAGAGAGCTGACGTGGGCACCCACCCGGACTGGGACGCGTCCGTGAACAGGGCCTCCTGTGGAGGAGGGGAAAGATGGGGACTCCCTGAGCTAGCCAGGACTGGGAGTGCCATTGTACCACCGATGACTGGAACCACTGCCCGAGAGGGATCGGAAGGTCCCACGACTGCAGTGCCTGAGACCAACGCTTGCGAAAGAGGCGCTGAAACCGGCGTTTGTGCAGACGTCCCAGGGGCACTAAGGGGGCCAAGGACTCCATCAGACCCAGAAGAGAGGCCAGCTTTCTGGCTGGCGCCTGATCCAAGGAAAGGAGGTGGGCCAAGAGGTGCTGGAGGCGAACCAGGCGCTGGCGGGTTGGAGAGACCAGCCAGTCGGTGGTGTGGAAGGACATGCCCAGAAACTGAAACTGCTGCGACGGGGTGAGATCGGACTTCTCCTCGTTGCGAACGAATCCCAGCTGCTGACAGAGGCTTAAACCTGTAGGGCTTGCTGGGAGCACAGAGTGCTGGATGAGGCAAGGAGAAGCCAATCGTCTAGATAGGCCTTCAAACGAATTCCTTTCTCCCCAACGTGCAAGCAAAGTTCCGAGCCACCTTCGTGAAAACCCAGGGGGCTGGGGCTAGTCCAAAGGGGAAAAGCCCTGAACTGAAAAACGCGGCCTCTCCACGCAAAGCGGAGTACTTCCTGTCCCTTGGGTGGATCAAGAGATGGAAGTACGCATCCTTCAAGTCGATGGATACCGCCCAGTCGCCGGGATGCATGGCATCGCGGATTGACATGGGGGTTTCCATCCGAAAACGGAGGACGATAAGAAACCTGTTCAAGGGCGAAAGATCTAGAACCGGTCTCCATCCTCCAGAAGCTTTGGGACCACAAAAATGCGGCCATAAAATCCCGGAGAGGAATGGGGAAAAGAACTTCCTCTGTGGCTCCCTTGGCTAACAGCGAAAGGACCTCCTGGTCTAAGGCCTGAGAGGCAGCCAGATCCCCAGGAGGAGCGAAAGGGGGAGGGGAAGGCGTGAGAGGAGCCTTCACTGCACCCAAGGAAGACGAAACCCCGACCTGATCACCCGCAGAGCCCAAGGCTTGCGGGAAGCCGCTCCCAGGCACTGAGGTGCCTGGACAGACTGCCCACAGGACTGCCCTGGGGTGAAGTACCCAGGTCGGGGGCAAGTCATTGGGGGTGGGCCGTCGGAGGCGTGGGAGCTTTCGGAGCCGCCGCCGAGCCGGAGGCCGACCCCTGCTTGGTTGCCTGCCTCTGGTCCCCCGGGGTCCAAATGACCGTCGTCCCTTGGGTTGAGAGGGACCCGGTGACGAGAAAGGCGCTGGCGCCTTGCGTTTTGAACCGGGGCGTGGGGGATGGGGGCCTGACTGAAAGGCGAGGTCACGCCTAATCTCGGCCTGGCTCTTGATGGTGGTCTGCACGTGATTCCCGAACAGAGACCTTGACTTGACAGGCAAGGCTCTGAGGGAAGCGCGGGCAGATGGAGAACGGGTCACAGAAGATGCCAAAAGGACCGCATCTCTCCTAGCCAGAACTGAGTTCAGATGGAGCCTAGAGAAGGCCCCAGCCGAATACTTAAGCCCTTCAGCCATTGACTGGATACAGGCTACCACAGCAGTTGGTCCGCGGACTGGCGGATGGCGAAGGAACCAGAATCAGGATCCTTAAGGGCAGACACTAGTCCCCCTAGAGAGGAATCCATAACAGATATGGCCTCCAAACCCCTCCTCGCAGACTCTTCCCCCTCCGCAAGGCAGCGCTCTGAGAGGGACACCTGCCTAGCGTGCGATTTTGACCTCTCCTGGACCAGGAGGAGGTCCTCCTGGGAGAGGGGGAAGAGTGGCTTCGGGGGTAGTGTCATTTGCCAAGAAGGCCTTCTTTGGGAAATGGAAGACTCTCTGGTTTAAGGAACTTCCCGCACGCCAATGCGGAAGGGAAATCAGGGACCGAACCAGGCATGGGGTCCTGCGCCTCCGTGCCCCGACTCGTATTTGGGCCCTCCTCATGCAGTCGGCCACCATAACTGACTCCTTTAGGAGAAAGGAGGGCCTAGCCGCCGATGGGCGAGATCCCAGGGCGAGTTCCGCTGCCGAAGGGCAGGGGGCCCTGACCTCCTGAGAGGATGACACCGCCTCCGAACCAGGGAAGCCAGAACAGCCACCGAGTCTTGGAAAGAATAAGAACCGGGTGACTGGTCCTCATCCTCTGACTCAGAGTCCGCCAGGTCAGACCCACAGACTGATGGGGTGGCCGCCCCCGCGAAGCGGTGCGCGGCGAGAGCCCTGAGTGGCCTGGGATGGCTGGTTCCCCAGACATACCGGGGGAGGGGGCAGACCCCGGAAGGGCAGCGGGAGCCTGGGAGGCAGATGCCTGCACTGGTGGAGGGCTGGGCATAAAACCCGGCCACCAGGGAAACCCCGGAGCAGGGGGCTGTGGAAAGCCCATGGTCGGGGGATATTGCCATTGGGCCCATGGCGCCCAAGGGAAAGGGCCCTGACCCCATGATAGGGGGGGCTGAGAATGTGGCTGCTGGCCCAACCCTGAAAGTGGGGGGCCGAATGCGCCGGTCCCCTGAGGGGTGCTCGGGAAAGAGGGCGACACCCCGGTGGTCTGCCAAAAGCAGAGGCAGACACATGAGGCGGGGGAAGGGAAACAAACCGGGGGGGAACTAGATTCGAGCCCTTGAGCAGGAGTTGCTTCCCTTTGATCGCCTACCGGGCGAGGGAGGGTGACGCATAGTCCACCTCATTGCCCGGCGCCTCCGTAGAGGGCCCGTGCACCTTCGATTCTGCCATGGGAATCGAACTGTGAGCAGTAGAACCGCAGCTGAAAAAAATGAACACAGGGTTGCACTAACGGATGCGACAGAACCGCGGCTGAGTCGCTCACCGTTATGGGGCAAAGGGGCGAGATCAGCAGAACCGCAGCTGAGCTGATCACCGCCACAAAATGAGGGTTGCGAGAAATGACTCGCTGTCACGACAACAGAACCGAAGCTGAGTTGAGGTGAACCCTCGGGAGAAAGTGACGCTGAAGGGAGAGGAGGAATTGGCGGGGCTAGAGACAAAGAGCCTGCCGGCGAGATGTGGGAATCGAAAGACGAAACCTTCTTAATTCTCGCCTTACCACCCAATCGCTTCACGTACGTTTCTCCCTTAAGTGAAAACATAAGCAAGGACACCAAAGAACAGCAACAACAATCGATCGATTGCGAGAAAAGTCAAAAATACTTAGCTGTCCGTGTACACGCGGCTTAACGGGAAAATGGCTGCCGAGAAAAGAGGACTGTTCTGAGCATGCGCAAGGCACGAGGCCCTTTCAGGGTTTTGTTGTCCGTACGGACTTTATTGTATACAAGGCAGGGATAGCAAATTGCTGCCGCTTATTGCATTAGTGAGCCACGGTATAGTATGTGTAATTAAAACACAGTTTTAAGAACAGACTAGCCACAACTCTGAAGCAGCTCATATCTCTCTCTCTCTCTATATATATATATGGATATATATACACTGTACAAATGTCAGTCTTCTGTTTAAGCCCCTCACCCTCAACTACAACTGGGAAGTACAATTTAAGTCACAAACCCACATCAAATAATTGTATAGCCTACTTTGACAGATCAAATGACTAGAAACAGGCCCTTTATGCGACTTCCCAGCACCTTCATCATAGTTCATGGTCAGAAAACCATCAAGACAAATTTGAAAAATGTGCAGGCATTTTCACTTTGCGTGGCATGCACACAACTGCTCTGGCAACAACAAAATTTTTAAATTTATAACTTTTGTGTAAAAATACTGCACATGTTCCCTGCATAATCACGTCGACTCAAAGTTAATTGGTGATACACATGATTGGGTTAAAATTAAGTTTGAATTAGGTTGGTAACAGCCTGATTAGGATTTAATCTGGGTTTGGCCGAACCAGGGTCAGGTTTTTGGGTTCCCCAGTTTCATCGTGCAAGTAGTTTTGAGTGAGGCAGGTAGATCAACCCACTTCCCCTCCCAATGCACTGAAAATGTTGTCCCCAAACCTCACATGTGCCAGCATCTCTTCACAGGCGATCAAATCTGTGAAGTTGACATAAATGGCATCTACATTAGGTCATCGCCCAACTTCTTTCTGCCACAGTCACATTTCCCAGAAGGAGAAAATAATCTGTTGGCTGAAAGATGCTTCTTGAATTATTTGTAGGATTTCTTCTGGTCCATTTTTTTCTTATGGGGATAAAACGTGGATATTGCACCTCTAAGTTCCCCTAGACTAATGAACAAGGCCCATAAAACTTAAGTTCAACAAAGTTGGATCACTGACCGCTAAACGAATGGACTCAAACTCATACGATGTGTTTTGACTGTTACTCTCTAGTCATTTGTGCCATTCGTTTGGCGGCCCCATAACTCTACTTTTGCTATATCTGGCTTCAAAAGAGATTGCGATGGTTCCCTTATGCAGCTAGTGAAGAGTTTTCATATCTGTAATATATTTTCTTAATTTCATGTTCTCAGTTTCTCCATCTTCAAACTCCACCCCCCCCCCCCTCTCCTCCTTAAGTCCAAATCTTTGCCAAGTCATTACTATGAAGACAGTTCAGTTGTTGGCCTGCGCTTGTTTCCCCCCCCCCCCCCCCCCCCCCCACTATTAGGCCCTAGATTGTTTTGTCTGACTTTATTCAAGTTTAAAAGGCTGTGCCAGTCTTGAGTAAAAGTTACTCTGTGTTAGGTTTTCTTATGGGAGCAAACGTTACCCCACTTGTTAAAATGTTTATTGTTTACTGTTCCCTGCCTCATTTCATTTCATTTTCAATTTTGCTTTTATGTTTCAATTTCCGCCTTCTGTCACCCTACCAGAACAAACCACTCCTCTGGTCCCGTTCAGTTGTCGTGCTTACCAAGAACGCAATTAACTTACCATATCCAGACAAAACTCTTTAGATACTGTTGATTGAATCTGTTATCAGAACAAACCAGACAACACCATAAAACTTACCCGTATTGGCGATGCGGATCGTCCTGCTAAGACTCGTTCTCCACAGGCAAGAGACGTGTATGAATACCCGCAATTTTGACCATGCCTTTATCGGCAAGGGAAGTAATTTCTAAAACATTTGTGGGTTATTGTTCGTTCCTCTGTGTGTTTTGTGTGTTGTTTCAGTTTCAGTTTCGTCAAAGAGGTCTCACTACGTGCGGTCTAGCCATATGCGTTACACCACATCGCTAATTTTAAGACCACACGGCGCATGAATCAAGCAGTTGGATACATGAATTAATTGACTAATAGGAGAGAATTTAAGAAGAGGGTCTCGTGGCTATGACTTAGCAGACGTCTGACCTACGCATTAACCCCAAAGCGCTGGTCAGACCAGCGACGTGAGACTCTGAGGAACAGTAAACAGTCAATGACGAACGAGCGGCATCGGATGATGAAGTAAATACACACACCCAAACGAATGCTGCTTACGACACTAAATCGCCTAGCAGATTGGATTGCGCATGTCCAGCGAGGAGGCCCTGCCTGACTTTTGGAGCTCCCGTTTAAATTCATTTTTACATCTTTTATTCAAACGAGTAACTGTGAATTTTAATAATCAGCACAGTTGGCTGTTGGTAGTTTAATGCTAAATTTTCTTCTTTTTTTTTTTTAAACGAAATTGTGTTTAAACCCTTTCACATCAGGTAGTCGTTCGGATGGGACTATAAACCGAGGTCTAGTCTGTGTCACATGCACTAAGATCATACACGGACTCTAAAGATCCCGATGCTCATGTCCTAAGACGGGTGAGTACCGGCTACACGAAAATACACAATGCATGCAACCTGTGTGCCAGAATAGTCTACGTGAAGACTGTGGGCGCGGGGCAGGTTAAACATCCCCATCTGGAAGAAGAAGAAGAAGAAGAAGGTGTGTCTCACTAGGCTTTTCAAGATGGCTTTAAAAGTTTTCTACTTTTCCTTGCTGTTTACACATGTGATAGGAATAACGATATCCCTAGCACTCAGTTTAATTTTGAAATTTTAGATGTAGATGTAGACGCCTTTAGTTCCTATTTTTGTAGGTTATAAAACTTTGTGCAACCTGAACCCCTGTTAGCCTCCTGTGTGCACCTGTGCCGAGTACTGTTGTCAAATCGATTATTAGGCCCAGATTTGAACCCCAGATTTCAATTAATGTCAGAAATAGTACAGTGATAAGGAATTGCTTTAATAAAAGAGTTAGACATAGAGGAGTTAAATCATGGCTTTTGAGCCTTATCCTACTATCGGGAGACGTTGAACTCAATCCTGGTCCGTCCACCAAAGTAAAATGTCCATGCGGAGTTTGCAATTTGAGAGTCACATGGAAACATAAAGCAGCTGCATGTGACGTCTGCAATACATGGTATCACACTTAATATGTGTTATTAAATTCAGCAGTTTATGAAGCATTATGTTATAGTGATATATCTGGACATGTTTTACCTGCGGGCTTCCAAACTTTATTTCGAGACTTTCTGAGATTCTATTGAAGACTGCAGCTCAATTGTCCAGGCGCTTTAGGCAATCAGGAATTAATTGCAGGCCTGGGTGATCATGACATAGTTCTCTTAGAGAGCAACTTTCAACCCTTTCGAAGAAAACCTCCTAAACGTACCATCAGACTCTGGAACCAAGCAGATTTACCAAAATTGCGCAGGGATACTCATGATTTCAGTCGTCTTTTTTTGAGGTCCCATAGTGTTAAAGATAATGTCGGTGACCTTTGGAAGTGTATAAAAACTAACTTGGAATCTATTACGGATGACAACATACCTACTAAAATAACTTCAAGCAAGAACCACCAGCCATGGATTACTACAAAAACTAAAACGTTTGTTGAGAAGGAAACATCGTTCTTTAAGAAATTGAAACTACATCCTAATTCAGAAAGATTACTGGTTAGGTTATAAACAGATTAAGAGAAGGTGTCAGAGAGAATGTAACTTGCTCACTCCAATTATGTTAATTCGATGATTTCGGAAGGTGATCATCAAAACAAGAAATTATGGTCTTACATAAGGAGTAAGAGACAGGACAACATTGGGATTCCAGACCTGAGAAACAACCAGAATAACCTAATACAGGACCTGAGGGAAAGCGAAACTATTAAACAAGCAGTTTGTTCAGTTTTCTCAAATCCCAAACCTTTAATTAACGTTAGACTAAAGGATGATGATAAACTCCCTGAAATGCTAAACATCAAAGTAAACAAAGCAGGAGTATTTAAGTTACTGACCATATCAATGAAAACAAAGCTACTGGTCTGATGGCGTTCCTGGCAAGCTCTTAAATTATGTGCCAATGAATTGAGTGAGGTATACCAATTACTTTACCAAGCTTCACTGGACCAGGGAGTAATACCTGATCAGTGGCGAGATTCGAGCATTGTTCCCTTATTCAAAAAGGGTGACAAAACAAAAGCAGAGAACTATAGACCTGTATCTCTTACATCCATATCAGCAAAACTACTTGAACACATAATATATAGTAGCATAATGGACCATCTTGACAAATATGACTTCTTAAATAACGCCCAGCATGGTTTTAGACAGCGAAGGAGTTGTGAGACCCAACTTATAACAACTCTCAATGATTTTAGTAACTGTCTTAACAACAGACAGCAAAATAGATGCAATTTTATTAGATTTTTCTAAAGCCTTTGATAAGGTTGACCATGAGGGCCTGCTGCTTAATTAGAACACATTGGCATTGGCGGTTCTTTGCTAAAATGGCCAGATCATTCCTCGTTGGGAGAACGCAGAAAAGTTGTTGTGGAAGGTCGTCATCCCATTGTAAACCAGTCTTGTCAGGTGTACCACAGGGAACTGTTCTGGGGCCCTTGTTTTTCTTAATTTATATAAATGACATAAGTAGAAATCTCTCTCCTGGAACTACTATAAGGCTTTTTGCAGATGACAGTTTAGTATATAGAACAATCAGAAGCAAGAATGATATACGCATTCTACAAGAAGATCTAAACGCTTTACAAGAGTGGGAAAGAACTTGGAAAATGGAATTTCATCCCCAAAAGTGCCAAGTGTTGCGTATATGTAACAAACGCTCACCAATTAGATCAGATTATTCTATTCATAATACTATTCTTAAAGAACTATGCTGCAAAATATTTAGGCGTGATTATAGATAGTCGTCTCAAATGGAAGAACATTACAATTTAGTATGTAAGAAAGCAAATAACATCTTAGCTTTCTTATACAGGAATATCAATGACTGCCCCAAAAGGTTAAAGACGACTGCTACAAAACACTGGTTAGACCGTACTGGAATATGGTTGCTCAGTTTGGGATCCTTACCATCTAAAGGACATTGATAACCTTGAAAAGATTCAGAAGAGAGCAGCACGGTTCGTAACAGGAACCACATCAGAGAAAAGGGGAATACTAGGAAGAACATGAGGAAATTAGAATGGAAACCCTTAGAAGAGAGAAGAGCTTTTATTAAACTTAACACCTTTTTCAAAGGCAGAGCTAAAGTAATTGATATTCCAATGGAACAACTAGTATTGAATAAAAGTAGCACTTGGAGTGGCGGTCAATGTTATACCATACTGCATCAAATATTTGACAGCCACTTACATTCTTTTATCCCAGTTCTGTACGGCTGTGGAACTCACTGCCGGGTGCCATCAAGATTGCCACAGGTGCAATCTCATTCAAAAAACAGGTTGATTCGACAGTTTTGAGATCTGCATATTGACGTTTTTCTATTTTTACTTCCCCAGATATTTTATTGAATATCGAGTGCGACCCCTGTTGCCAAGTTTGCTCCAGGGGCCAACAGTCTGAGTCGCACTGTTTTATGTTATTTTATTCTACTTTTTAACATGCGCGCTGGTGACCTACTCGTTTTTGAGTGAACCAGTATTTTAGGAAGAAGAAGAAGAAGAAAGAAAGCAACCGTTTTTGACCCTATCACACCAGATCGATCCCCAAAAGAAAACTTGAAATTTTGTCCTAAGTTTGCATCCACCCTGATTCTAAAACTGATAAAATCACAAATCATAAAGTGCAACCGAACTCCAAATCATTAAGAGAAAAGAATAAACTTAAATGCATCTGGGGTAACGTTTGCTCCCATAAGAAAACCTAACACAGAGTAACTTTATTCAAGACTGGCACAGCCTTTGAACTTGAATAAAGTCAGACAAATACAAAGACGAACAATCTAATAGTGGGGAAAAAACAGGCGCCACTATTAGATTTCTCTCTCCCCCCCCCCTCCCCCCCCCCCCCCCACAGTATTAGATTGTTCGTCTTTTTGTCTGACTTTATTCAAGTTCAAAAGGCTGTACCAGTCTTGAATAAAAGTTACACTGTTAGGTTTTCTTATGGGAGCAAACGTTACCCACTTGTTTACTGTTTATTGTTTACTGTCCTGCTCATTTCATTTCCAATTTAAATGCATCTGTAAACGTTCAATCACTTACCAAGAAAAAGGAAGAACTTAGTAATTTAGTCACCGAAAAAAACATTGATGTTGTAATTGGAACAAAAACTTGGCTAGAAACTGAACATCCAGCAGTAAACTTCTAATGGAGGATTTTGATATTTATAGAAAGGACAGACTTGGAAAAAGAGGCGGGGGAGTCTTGATTGCCATTAGGAAGAACTTAGCCAGTGAGTTTTTATATCAAGGCAAAAATAGTGAAAGTTTATTTTGTAGGATTAATTTTAAGAATAAGAGACTGTCATTGTTGGATCAGTATACAGACCTCCAGACTCAGATGAAAATACATGTTCGTCTATTTGCAGAGACATTTCTGACATTGTTTTGGCCAATAGGAAGGCAATATTATGGATTGGTGGAGACTTCAACTTACCAGATATTGATTGGCGTGAAGATGCCATACTTGGTAATCATACAATAAAAATATTAATTCTCATGTTTTTGATACCACCAAAGACCTTGGATTTGTGCAATCAGTTGAAATACTAACACGTGGCAATGCATTCTTGGATTTATTTTTTACCAATTGTCCAGGCGCTTTAGGCAATCAGGAATTAATTGCAGGCCTGGGTGATCATGACAATAATTCTCTTAGAGAGCTACTTTCACCCTTTCGAAGAAAACCCCTTAAACGTACCATCAGACTCTGGAAACCGAGCAGACTTAACAAAATTACGCAGGATACTCATGATTTCAGTCGTCTTTTTTGAGGTCTCATAGTGTTAAAGATAATGTCAATGACCTTTGGAAGTGTATAAAAAAACTAACTTAAAAAATTTATTATGGATGACAACATACCTACTAAAATAACTTCAAGCAAGAACCACCAGCCATGGATTAATACAAAAACTAAAGTTTGTCGAGAAGGAAACATCGTTTCTTTAAGAAATTGAAACTACACCCTAATTCAGAAAGATTACTGATTAGGTATAAACATATTAAGAGAAGGTGTCAGAGAGAATGGAGGCTTGCTCACCCCAATTATGTTAATTCGATTATTTCAGAAGGTGATCATCAAAACAAGAAATTATGGTCTTACATAAGGAGTAAGAGACAGGACAACATTGGGATTCCAGACCTGAGAAACAACCAGAATAACCTAATACAGGACCCGAAGGGAAAGCAAATTTACTAAACAAGCAGTTTTGTTCGGTTTTCTCAAATCCCAAGCCTTTAATTAACGTTAGACTAAAGGATGATGATTAACTCCCTGAAATGCAAAACATCAAAGTAAACAAAGGGTGAGCTGCGCTCGAGGCGTCAGGACGTGTCGACCGGAGCTCGTGCTCTCAGCGTTAACTGAATGTTCACTGCCGAATTTTCAACTTAGTCGTTCTCTTACCACCCGAGTTTTTTGTTCCGTTTTTTTTTTTTATTTGATTTGTTTGCTCTGCTTTTTTTCCACCCTTCCTCCTCTATTTTACTCTGGTTTTCTTTTGTTTGGGTTCTCGTGTTTTCTTTCTGAACACTTTAGCTAAGATGTCGGAAAGAGTACTGCCGGTTTTTGTGCGGAATAAGGACATCCCCGATACAATCAATCAGCACCCTTCAGTGCTCAGTGTGTGTTTAGCTGCGGAAAGGACAAGCGGACAAGGCTCCATTTTAGGGGCTCAAGAAATTCATGGTTTATGGAGAATTTATCCCACAACAGCGGAAGCACGTAACTTCCTACGTGTGCAAAGTATGTGTTTGAGAGGCAGGGGGTGTGACACTAACCCTTTTCTTCTGCGCGATGGTTCTGGTCTGGAAAAACCAAGCACAAAACTATGGGTTGATGACGTACCCATCTCTGTGGCCGATTCCGAGATCGAGCTCGCTCTGTCGAAACTCGGGTGTGAATTGCGCTCCAACATAAAAACTGACGTGCAAGAGACGCAGATAACAAGCTTTCTCGGTTTCTGACTGGCGGAGGTTCGTATTCATTACGGTACCGGCAAAACCATTAGACAGATCAGTGAAAGTGAATATATTCACAGCACGAGAGAACAGATAATGTCTGTTCTACCCACGTGCTCCTCCACCAAGTTTTCGGGCGAAAGTGACCCAGGATTGGCATTTATACGTTCTCTAACAAGTAAGACTTCAATAACCAAAAATAACGATTATCTACAAACAAACATACTGTGCAGGGTTATCCGTTTTCATACTAATTTACTAAACTTTTCAGATTTCAGTTTTTGTTTAATCCTGTGTTTTTCCTGGTCATTTTCAATAACATCATTTTCACGCAAACATTCTTCAAATGAGTCTCTGTCTTTCATGTGAAATAGAACTACAGTCTTTAACTGTTCTCTAAAGTCTTTTAAAACTGAGTTAATTTCTGGCATAAAATCCACACACTTATCCCAGCATGTCTTCCGCTGAAAGCTAGTTTCGACAAAGTGTTTCTCTTTTTAACTATGTCTCTTTCTGCCGAACAGTCATCTATAATAAATAGTGTCTGCGTTCCTTCAAACAGTCTATAAAACTGTTCTAAACACTCACTCAGTTTATTGCTAGGATTAACTAAATATATGTCATCATCTGTCCATATAAACCTTCATCATGATATGCTTTGTTCCATTAAGTGTTGGGCAGAAAACCACAATATGATTAAAATTATAACGATAAACTGTTTGTAACAGGTCGAGGATAAATATTGTTTTTCCACAACCAGTCTGCCCACAAATCAATGAGCAATGAGGAGTTTTTGTCATAAAGTTTAACTGCTCCATAGTTTTATAACAGAGTTTAATCTAATCCAGTTATTATTTTTATCATACTCTCCGTCAAAACTTGTTCAATATAATAAAACCTATGAGGCCTAAGTGTGTAAGATTAATCCAATTTAGTTCTGTAAGATTGTTTCTATTAAGTAACATTGATTTTGTTGCTTGTTGTTATGATCTTAATATCCTCGCCATTGTGAAGAACGACGACAACAACGTTAAGGCGTTTTAACGTCTAAGTTTTGCCAGCTAATATTAATTCCTTTTATAAGGTCATCACTAACGCCCACAACCCATCCCTCTCCACATCTTTAAAGACAGAAATTTCAAATATCATTGTGAAGTGTCTCCTAATTTTCTGCTTGGAAAGAACTGTAATTTTGTAGAAGCTTTTTTTACAACTGTTTCTTTTCTGTGGAGGATGTACTGTTTTTTCCATACGGCGTTATTTCAATTTCTTTCCGACTATTGTCGTCCGGCATAAGACTTACATGTAAAGGGCCAGAGTTGAATGCTTTTCTGAAACTTTTTTGACGGCTAAAATATGTAAATGGGCTTATGAATTCAAATTTTATTCCCATTCTAAATATGGTTTCTAAGTGCCATTTGAGGTCAGGTTTTCGAACTATTTTATATTCATACTGGCCAACATTATTTGCCTCTAGATTGCGCAGTTGTTCTAGTTTAGGAAACTTTTTGCTGTCGCCAACCTCTTTGCGTTTATAATCACGTCTTTAGTGTACTCAAAACCATACAAAGCGCCTATCTCACCATTTTGTTCAAAGTCCGCAACGTCTGCAAGGTCTTTTAATTCTAAGTTATACACCTTACAGGCGCTAATGTAACTCTGATTTCTTCTGGCCCACGCGACATTATTTTTTTTAGTAACGTATTATTTTATTTCTAAAACAATGTGCAGTTATCACATTTCCCGACTTTCCCTGTTTTGTCTGCAATTTTTATATTAAATGATCCAACCCTCCCGCAACTATCTTTTAAACTGTAAATTAGGGAATTGTATAATTTCATAATCGCAATATGCAGCTTTCCCTGACGGAAGAGCTCTTAAAACAGTTGAGGGCCTTCCATCATATAAGTTTTCATCAGTGCTCAGCTCGTCCAAATGAACATAGAGTAATGAATGTAATGCAAGATCGAGCGGGACTTTCCCCTCAAATGTAGTTTTATCTGGCGCAGCACTAAAACTATGAGTGGGTAGATTGCCAGTTGTAAAGCCTAACATTTTAGCTAGCTCTCTATCAAAAAAGTAAGATACTTCTTCAGGCTTGAATGTTAACATTGTTTTTAGATTGCATTGTTAAGTTTGAGAGTAATGTCAAAGTTACTCATTGCTTCTTTTAGTGAGCAAAACCCATAATAACCATCAGGTATTGTTAACTGGCTAACTTTGTTCCCTGATTTGTCAGCTTTTAGAACCGTATATTCTCCTTGGCTTCGCTTATATTAAACCATACAACTTTGTAGAATATTTCATGGAGCGCGACCGTTTTGGCCCGCAATTGTTATCAATAGCATGTTCTAAAAACGAAGGACGGTCTTGAGTTGTTATTGTTACAAACATTTTTTTTAAACGAAATAAAAATGAGTGCATTCAATATATACTGGTGCAAATATTCTGTTGGGCCGCACTACAATCTTAAAAATATAGCAACTGATACTCTTGACATTGCTGTGACCCAGACTGCCTCTTTTCATAAAAAGGTTGAGTACTCCATTGAAGAGCTATCTTAACCCCCTATTGAAAACGACCACATCAAGAAAGCGTGGTTTAGTCATCCGATGCAGTTTTATCAGAACCAGTTAAACTTTGCTGTGTTTTGCGCATCAACTGGGTGTGGAGTGTCGTATGCTGATCATTTAAATCACCATGATCCTTTGTTGAGGTCAGTGTACAGATTTCATTTTTATTACACCTTCAGGCGTATTTTGACTGAACTGCAAGCGCCATACCAAAATGACAAACCATTTAATCCACTCAGCAACAGAAATAGACATGAAGGCTTTGAAAGGATCTGTAACGAATTCAATATTAACATCAAGACAGGCTTTAGACAAAAGTTGGATCATAATCATGGCCTAGGCGACCTTTATTTTCGGGGCACGCACAGAAAGTATAACTATGACTGGCATCCTCCTTTCAAATCTTTCTTTTTTGGCACAACTGTTGAGCCCGGGTCCCTACAGCAAGAGCATAAAACAGCATGGACAACATTTATCTTAGACACTTCTAAGGGCCTAACTAGAGCGGGAATAGAACGAATAAACGACTCTATTCGTACTTAACGTTTGGTGTTTGCTAGGTTCGCAAGCACAGGCAAGATCGAGCATAACTGATCCTTCTACTGGCTTTGACGCACAAAAACAATACTTAGCAAATGTAGAGGACGCCATAATTCTACAGTTGATTTACCTTCAAGTATTAAAAGATACCAAAATGTTTTACAATACGCAAGATCGAAAGTAGACTTTGCCGTTGGCACTGGTTTATACATGCTGCCTTCTGACCTCAGACTCAGTAGGAACAATAATGAACTACAACAATGAAATTCTTGTTGCAGGCAA
>CM031611.1:77972650-77990626 GCA_018398815.1 Conus ventricosus
TTAAAAAAAAAAATCCGCCATGTTTTATCAAAAAATTTTAAAAATATTGCATAAAATGGATCAAAGAGTTTTGTTATTGCGGTTTTGGCGTGCTTTTGTCTTGTATTTAGTGTTCAGGTTGTTTTAACTCTTTGTTTTTGTTGCCATGTGATATATTTTATAACCGTAATAACCGCCCCAGCAGCAGCAAGGACGCTAAAAATGGCAACGTTTTAAGTTCAATATTCCATGAAGACTTTGGTGCCCTTGAATCACATGGAGTTTTTATAGCTGGCATTGAATCAACTTGTTCTGGCGTTGGTGGTGTTATGTTTTCATTATGAGTTATATTCTGTGATTGTAACATTAATTTTTTTTGTCTGTTCCACTCTGCTAATTTTTTTCCTGCTTTAACACGCCCAGATGAGGATGCTTCTCGCTGGTCACTTTCTCCACCTGATTCAGTGTTTTCTGATTCTGCTGATTTTCTGGCTCGTTCATTTTGAAGGGAAATAAATCTATATGATTAAAAGTAATTAATCCCATGATTAACGGTGATAACAATGTTCCAAATCTGTAATATAAATCACATCCTAGAGACTCTAATGACTTTGTTAAAACTGGATCTTGCGTTAAATCATACGTAGATCTTGTTCAGAATCAATGGAGCAAATCTGCTGACTAGTTTAGTGTACAAACTAAGAACCGTTTGCCCAACACTTTTTACCATTCTCGACCCCAGCTGCGCTTCATACCTGTTATGATACTTTATAATGTCTTGTGGCGACATCTGTTGAATCTGTTCTATGCTGAATTCAGTTCCGAGGAACTGTTTTGTTTTTCCACATGCTGCCAAAGAATACAGTCTTTCTTTTTTTGGCATAATAGCTTGCTCATCAACCTGGTCATTTGTAATCATAAATTCAGAAGGTTTAATAGATCATCGGTGTTCATGTTTTTTTATTAATTATAATTATTTTATTTTTTAAAATGAGCGCCGAAAAAAACTGTTGCCAACCTTGTATACCATTCTGCTGTTATTGGGGGCCTAAGTATAGATACACATGCTTGGTAAAAGCTTGTTAAGAATTAAACCAGCAGATCTTGGCAAACTAGACTTTGAGGATTCAGCAAAGCTGATTGCTATTATTACAGCTTCATTGCCACGAAAGATTTTCTAGTTAAGCAAGGAATAATTCCAGACAGTAAAATATGTAAATAAAAAAATACATTTATAAAAAATGCTTCACTCGTAATGATGATAGGTGGCGCTGTGGTGAATGCGCTTGCTTTTAGCGGAAGTAATTACGCGTTTAGTAAACTGCGGGATGACGGCGAGAGAAAAAGACATAACAAAGCTGTGGAGCAACTAGCAGCTGCACAAGATAACTATGAAAAGCAGAGAATTGAGCAGTTAGATTTTATTAATAACACCCTGAAAAAACAGGGGCATGCAGCTTACACATTAAAGATGTTGACCAGCAATAAAAGAATATTATCTTTTAACAGGCAAACCAATCGAAACATTGCCCCCACCAAAAATTCGTGACTTTTATCAACCATCAGAAAAACAAAAGATGCAAGAAATCGTGTTTATTGTCTTTGGTATGACCATTGTGTATTTTATTGCACATAATATTGGCTGAATAAAAATGAACAAAATCTATTATTCGCCAAAAGGATATTGGAAGGGAATCACGGCAATAAAAAAGCTAAGCCAAGCAGCTGGAGTCAGTGAACAAACAGCAAAAGAATGGTTATCTAAACAGCGATTTGGCAAATTTATTTACCTGCGCCTAGACGAATACAGAGACCGCACTTTGAGAATACAACTCCAAACGACACCCATCAAATGGACCTTCTATATTTACCCTCTGATACGATTAGGCGAAAAAGATTTAAGTACGCACCACAGTCATTGACATAGCTTCAAGATATAAAGATGCAGAACCGTTAACACAAAAGAGTGCTTCTGCTGTTGCTGTTGCCATACAACTGATATACCAACGAGGTCCCTTAACTTATCCTCGCATGATCAAGTCGATGATGGAAAAGAATTTAAAGGCCAAGTGAATCAATTATTGTTAAAACAAGAGTTACCATTAAAAGGGGCATTCCAGAGTTCACAGATCACAGGCTTTAGTTGAAAACTTTAACAAACAGTTAGCCGAAAGACTTTTTTCCTACCAGTAATCACAGAGAGCTGATTGACAATTCTCGCAACACAGAATGGGTTTAGAAGACTGCCCTCAGTTTTTGCGCGCAATGATAATGAAGAATTTAAAGGCCTAAAACATACAAGCAATCAAAAACAAACAATAAATGTTGTTGAAGGAGAGCCTTCATCTGGCAAACTATTACCGTTTGGTTTAAAAGTAAGGTACCTTTATTACCGGGGGAAGCGGAAGGGGACACTCGCATCAGGGCAACAGATCCAGTTGGAGTGTTGATCCGTATGAAATAAAAAGAATTGTAAAAATGAATCCGCCCGTGTATTATTTACGAGAAACTGACACAACAAAACAACCAGCTCCTCAAAGATCTTTTGTGAAGGAAGAACTGCAGATAATCCCACCAGACACAGTTCCGCTTAATTAATTTACGTAAAATATATTTGAGTTAAAATGGAAGCTCAGGACGAAGCACAGAACGAAACAAGAATGGTAAAGGAAGAGACCTTGAAAATGATACGGGAATCATTTGATGCGTGTAATGCTATTAGGGGAACATTTTTGAGGATTAATCAATGCATGCTAAATCACCAGATCACCTACAACTCAAACCCCAAATTGGGAAAAAGAATATCTTGAAATAATAAAAAAAATTCGAACGCATCAAGCAAACATAAGAAAAGATTTAAATGAATTGGATGAAGCTATGATTGATCTTATAATAAAAGTTGATGAAAAATATAAACCCCCCTGTTTATGCGGTCCTCCAGTGCCCTATTGCATATGAAAACTCCGGATTAACAAACACACGTTTTGTGTTTGTTCTATCTAATGACTTTTTTGTTACAACAGTTGTGTTGATCTCATGTAGATAGATTGCAGTTTTACGTTGTCATGATGAAAAGTCTTATTGTCAAACAATGCTTCTTTGTAGTTGTCATGTGATATGTTTGAGTGCACAACACTGCGAGATATTCCTTTGCTTTCTTAATGATTTTCTCCTGGCTCGAAATACTGTACATTTTCGACCTTAAACCAACATACTCCTTAATCACCTTTCCAGATAATTCATCCTCATCTTTCCTAAAACCTTTTATTAACGATGAATGCAAAGGCGAATCTTTAGGATAATCGGATGTATCATACCATCCTGCATGCCCTTAGCTACTTCTTTTTCCATGTCCTTATAGATGTCTTCAGTAGGGATATCTATAACAAAACTGTCTGTATCTGTGTAAAGCACCTGGACTCGGGATACAAGGGTTTAAAGTAGTCATAAAGAAATTCTAACATCAAAAGCTTGATAATTCTAAAACGGTAAACCCAATAAATACAGGTTTGTCCAATTTGACTTTCTTTTTTTTCATCATTATGCCAAAAAGCTGGCCATGAAATCTTTTAAAAGTCCTGATAATTAGGTTTTGAAGTCAGCTTAATTGCTTCGTTTTCTCTGGTGACTAATCTAACATCTTTACGCTTGTGCGGATTTTCCATAGTCTTTCCGAAACAGCTGTTGTTCATCAGCTTGAAAAAGTCTTTTTTCTGAAGCATCTGGGGATTTAGTTCTGAATCATGTTCTTCATGATGTATGGTTTCATGAACTGTTTTTGATCAAAAGCAATTATACATGAACGCTGTCAACTTTAAACCATGTCTTAAATAAAATTGTAGAAGTCTTTAATGACAACATAATTTTTTTTGCCGCAAGATTAGCACAATTTTAAAGGCGGGCTCCTTGGATTCATCTTTAGGCTTTCTGCAGCTAATGGGTAGTCATTTGCAGTCATGGAGTTCATGAGGAATTCTAAGTCAACTTCTAGAATGTAATCCACGCTGCTGATCAGGCGTTAAACTGCCCAACCACTTTAATGCCTTTTGAATATTATTCGTACCTGTGTACATTTCAAAGTTGCGTAGTGGAAGCGATTGCGCCATAGCCCAACCATACAGATGTTTGCATCTAAATACATGAGATAGTTAAAACCTTTTACTCGGATCATAGTCGTCCAAGTATTTGTTGTTTGCTTTACAGTAATGATGCGACCCATACAAAATTTCCTCCCCCAATCCGTTTTCAATCATCTGAATCATTGGTAAATCTGACAATAAATCAAATTTTTACCCAGTAAACTTTTAAAAAAGCATCCCAACTCATCCCGGGCGCAGAAATGTAATGCGCAGGATCCAGGCTATAATGTTTCATGCAGGGCTTTCAATAATTTTCAAAACGTCCGCCAACAAACATACATCAGCCATCAAGTAGGAGTCATGATAGTCTCCCATTGTTTTACACTCTAACTTCTGCCACGCATCTTGAGCATGTTGGTAATCAGAATCACTAATGTCCTTTCCTCTGAGACTAGAAAAGAACGCGCCTTTAGGCGGAGTGTATCTTCGTCAAACCTTTCCCAACTGTTCATGTATTCATAAGGATAAACGCCCTTTCTAACGAGAGTTGGGTCAAAATATTCTTCCGTATTGGGCAGGACTTTAAGGACATAGCCAGTGACTCTAATGAACCCATCATGTGTTGCATAGAGTCATAAAAAGACATGTTATTTAAAGTGAAACACATGTACTTTTCTGATGACTGTGCGATGCATGACACCCTGAAGGCATCGCCCACTGCTTTCATTATAAGATGAGAGTCGTAACCTCGCAAGTTGTGAAAGAATACAGGCAGCTTCCATGTCTTTGGTTCAAACTTTAGTTTGAAGATTGCATTTACTGTGTGCTGCTCCTCTGAACTTTCCACTAATGTGATCATGGTCTCTTACTGTCGGATTTGCTACGTCTGATGAGAGGCCTAAACCACAAATCCAACAATGTGTGGCTGAGGCATACTGTTGTTGGTCTTCAGGCGTCATTATGATTTCAGATAAATTCAGATTATTAGAACAGTCGTTGCGCACTTGCTGCATGCGTTGTAAAAAATTTTAGCCGCATTTGGTCCTCTATATAATTCTGGCGTTGAATGAGCCCCATCCGACCTAACAATAATGAAGGCAAATGAACAAATTGTGAATTACTCATTAGGACTTTTTTCCCGAAGTTTTTGTGGCGCGGGCCCCTTCATAAGGACAAAAAAGCGACTCGAAGTCGCGTAAACTACGTATGGAGAATTTTGCAGCCGTTTCCAGTTCTTAAAACTAACTTTAGACCCGGGGGTGGGGGTGTAATTAGTTCCGTTTTACGGGTCTACAGTACTTTTACAATGTTTTATATGTTCAAGCGCGGCTTTTTACCAGATGGAATTCTTGTTAAACCTTTTCTGCAAAATTCTTGTTTGTTAGTGTTTTTTAAAGTATGCGCCCAATAATCTACTCATTGTGCGCATCAATGTGAAATGCGGTAGCCCCGCTGGTGAAAGCATCAGTGGGTAAGTCAACATGTTTTTTTGTCTGGTTCGCCAATCGTTGGACTGTTCTTGGACCTTTATAGGTTGTAGATTTTTTTCCCTCATCCCATGTGTAGACATTAACAGTTATTGGTTTTTTTTGGGTTCTTCAAACTGATCAATTGGTTACACTAACGGAAAGGAACCCCACTAAAGTTAAGATCTTGATGTAAGGGTGTAGTTAGACACTCTTCTGCGTTTTTAGCAACGTGATGCAGCCTTGCGAGAACACACCACATAAAACATTTGTTGTCTGTATTCTTTATGTTTAAAACTGCTTTTTTTGCAACTAATGTGGAGGTAGTGGAATGTAAGACTTGCCAACAATCGGTGCATACTTAGACTGTTTTAATCTAATCTTTTAAGACTTCGCCCTCTGACAACCAGAGCCTCTCATTTTGGCTTCTTCAGCAGCCACATCAAACTGTGTAAGCAGTTGGTCTCCCCAAAGGGTGTTAGTCATTGCGAGAAAGTAAACCTGTTTTTTTATTTTGAGACCCGGGATTTCTAGATTTTCTTCATTTATTGTTACATAGTCGTTTTAAAACGTTTACATTACTTTAACTGGGGGTCTATTGTTAGTTTACCGGAACTTGGAAATAGCATGAGCAACACTTGCTGTCGTTTGCTGGATTAATGACTTCTAATCAATATCATTCAGTGCTCTTGATAAATTTTCTTGCATTGCATTCAAAGAATTCTTTCTGGACCTTCAATAATTTTCCATGCTGATTTTCTTTTCTAACTCAAAATATTTATTTAAATAAAAAAAAAATAATTAATCAGAATCAATATCAACGGTCTTTTGTGCTTGGACTCATAAACTAAAGTATAACACCCTTTGGCGTTGTTAATGTGAGCTGTTTAGAACAGAGTTTAATGTTTCTTTTACTTTTTTTAAGCATTCCTTTTTTATCTGCTCGGGCTGGCTGTTGAGAAAAATTGCCCTCGCTTTTTTGAAGATCAACTTTTGTCTTTTATAGTCATCAAAATCGGCCTGTAAACGACAAATTTTTTCACCCGTGATGTTTGAGTCAACTAGCGCTTTATTTATAATCAGCTTAAAGGAACTAAGTTTAGCTGTTATTAGTTGAACTTAGCTGTGTGCTTTGGAGTTTAGTTTTTAATTTTTTGCTAGCAGCACTTAGGCTAATAAACACACACCGAGAGCTAAAGGACGCCCCGCCTAGAGGAATAGCTAACGGTGCACAATACCTGTTGCTAAGAGGACCAACACTTGTCCCTGCTGATAGTGCACTTATAGTTGATGCCCCAGTATTAACATATGAAACAGCATTAAAGGCAGCAGAATACCTTCGTTTGGTTTTGCTGTATTTTGAGAGGTCCTGCTCTAGTTCTGTTGCATTTGTGTAATGTTTGTTAATCTAAAGGTTTTTATGTCAGGGGCCTATCTCTTCTCGGGGCAACTCTGGCGCTGTGGCACATTTGGAAAAATTTGAACAGAAAATGCTTTTTATAAAAAAAAAAAAATTAATTTAGTATTGTATATCTTTAATCTGTTATCTTGAATATTCAGCTGCGCACATATATTAAAAACAAATGTGCATTAAGCGGTTTATCGTCATCTTCTTCTTTGTCAATTTGAATGTTTTTTACGTCTCTAACGTTCCCCCACTTCCATGCAATGGTTATCCTCTGTTGCCTTAGGTCAATCCATAAACGTATTTTGTTGTTAAATAATCATCGAGCTAAAAATGTGAAGAGCAGATCTTTAGACACAAGGTCTACTGTTGGACTTCTATGCCTCCCCCCCCCAAACAATTTTCTTATTTCATCAAATTGCTGATAGGTTTTTAAGCCCGCTAGCGTAGATTTGGTTAGGGCTACCCTCAAATCGAACATTGTACTTTCGTTATTTTAGGATTAATGAACTTTTCATTTCCCTTCTTTTGAATGGTTCTTCATCTCACACAGCAATAAAATACCTTTAAGCGTCTTCCCGCAGCACTAAAACAAAAATTCCATATAGTGTCTCCCCTGCTTCTGGGTTTAGTTGTATGATAAATCACTCTTTCGTAATATATTGCTAATTTTGACTGATATTGTGCTCAATCAGCCTCGCTAAGTTAGGGTTGTAACAACTTTCAAACTCTAACGCGATGTCAGAAATGCTGTACTTTGCTTCGGTGTTGATGATCTGTTAACAGTTTGTATTCATTAAAAGTTAGTTCATATGACAATCTGTTTTTTAAATGCTCTTGAAAGTATGGGCATGCGCACTTAAAACTCAAAATCAAAGGGAATAGAAAAGCGATTTCCATACGCATAAATTACAGCTACATACTTTTTGCCGTCTTTAGCTCTTCAGGCCTATTCTGTGTTTTAGTGCTTCATTATTTTCGATTCCTTGAAAAGCAAGATCATTTCCCTTTCATTCTCGGCTAGCCATAGTCAAAATAAATTAAAAATATGTCTGCATTGTGTAAAGAAATATTCTTGCCTCAAGTTTTATGGAAATTTTCTTAACGATTGCCGTCCTAGATTTGGACAACTGTCCTGTTGGGGTCTGTTGCTGATTCGAGTTTATTTTAAAAGTAAGTCGTGCAGAGCCTGGCACAATCACTTCATCCGCTCCTAGGTCTGGAATTTGACAGTAAGAATTTGATCCGCATCAATAGTAGACGGATTTTTGGAACAGTTTTATTCCGTTTATTTCCCTTCACGCCAAAGGGCTCTTTCAGTCTTCTATGCGGGTCAAGAATGAGCCATATGTTTGTGCATTTTTAAAAAAACAAATAAAAAGTTTATTATTAAAGAAACATGGCAGGCATTGAAGGTGAAGAAGATTATGATGTTTTTGATTCTGGAGACGACATGAGTGAAAAGACTCCTTTGATTTCAACCATTTGCGCTCATTTCTGTATGAATTAGCAGAAAGTCGGCGTAAATTAAAAGAAAGTTTAAAGGGTGAATCATTTTACAAAAGTTTAGGCCTAGAACCTCCCCATGTTATGACCTTAATTTTGAAGTAAAAGATGGTGGCCATTTGTATGTGAAAAACGATCAAGGAGAACCTGTTCGCTTAAACTAAAAAAGACCATCAAAGTTTGTAGCATGAATACAATTAAACAAAGACTTAGGGTGGGAGATCGAAATCGTCTTGGCATTGCTAAACCCAAAATTAGATAGGGATGCAGTTGCTACTTCAAAACATGCTACAGAACTTCCAACAGATAACCAAAAAGCCCAAAAAATGGAACTTAAAGATTTAAGTCCAACAGCGGGTGAATTTAAAAGAAGCAGAAAAAAAGGGTTTTTTCCGAAGAAACAGCATTAAAACAATTTAAAGATTCCCCGCTACCCTGCGAGAAATAGCGGCTCTTGATCATGCTTTAAGAACCATTAGAGGCGAATTAACAAACAATTTAGCAAAACTGGGTGAAATGATGGCATTTTAAAAGAAAAAGAAAACTCGTTGAGGCTGAAGACGCCAACTTAGGGCATGATATTAAAGAAAGAATAACCCAAAGACTAAAAGATCTTGAAACAAGAAAGATCAGCAAGACTAGAAGCGTTGTCTACTAACCCAGAACAATTGCAAAATCAAGTTTAGCAGAATAAGAGAAACTATCCCAAAGAATTTATATGAAGACACAACGCTAGCAGAAGAATAAGAACATGTTTAGAGAGCAAGGAGTCAATTAGCAAGCGTTATAACAGCCTTAGGATTTGCAATAAGTACACTGGTGTTGGCTATTAAGGTGGCGGTGGCCCAAAACCCAGTACCTCCGCCGCCATGCCTCGCCTGATAAATCATGGGTAAAAAACAGCTTGATCATCTTGCGGGTTTATTAAAAAAATTAGCCAGTTTAAAAACCATAGACGCTTTTACCGGGTATTTTTAGGGGGTGTTGTTAGCTGGCTTTTGTCTACTGCAGCAAAGTAGTTGGCTTTATGGCCCAGCACCTATGGACATTAGTTCTCTTAATAGTTGGGTTAATATTTAGTAAAATAAAGACCAAGTAACCTAGGCAAGGGTTTAAACCCAAAACAAGCGCGGGCTTTTCATATTCATGGGAATTATTTTTTTTGATATCAGCGGTCTCTGGGCTTTGGACCTCAGGGATTGGATGACTTATTCTTTGGGTGTTTGTTTATGCTTGCAATATTACTGGCTCAGAATTTATTTCGTTTTTTCCAACTTTTGTTCATTGCTGCCACAAGGATTTCATTATTGTAGTTTATTATTGTGCCTATCTGGAGCCTGAGGTCAGAAGGCAGCATGTTAAACCAGTGCCAAAAGCAAAGTCTACTTTCGATCTTGCGTATTGTAAAACATTTTGGTACCTTTTATACTTGAAGGCAAATCAATGTAGAATTAATGGGTCCTCTAAATTTGCTAAGTATTGTTTTTGTGCGTCAAAGCCCGTAGAAGGATCGGTTATGCTCGATCTCGTTTGTGCTTGCGAGCCTAGCAAACACCAACGTAAGTGCGAAACAGAGTCGTTTATTCGTTTTTATTCTGCTTTAGTTAAAGGGCCCCTTAGATGTGTCTAAGATAAATGTTGTCCATGCTGTTTTA
Organism: Conus ventricosus; assembly: GCA_018398815.1. NCBI lineage: Eukaryota > Metazoa > Mollusca > Gastropoda > Neogastropoda > Conidae > Conus > Conus ventricosus. Next base: position 77,982,741 of record CM031611.1, read on the forward strand.
TGCTCTTGCTCTATGGGCCCGAGGTGACAGTTGTGCCTGAAGAGAAAGTGTGTAAGGAGGATTCCAGTCATAGTTATACTTTCTGTGCACGCCCACAAATAAGGGGTGCCCCTTTAAACCATGATTAAGATCCGACTTTTGTCTAAAGTCTGTTTAACATTAATATTGAATTCGTTACAGATCCTTTCAAAGCCTTCATGTCTATTCGGTTGCTGAATGGATTAAACGGTTTGTATTGGTAATGGCGCTTGCAGTTCAGTCAAAAATCGTCTGAAGGTGTAATATAAATGATCTATACACTGACCTCACCAAGGATCAGGATTTATTTAAATGATCAGCATACGACACTCCACACCAGTGATGCACAAAACACAGCAAAGTTAAACTGGTTCTGATAAACTGCATCGGATGACTAAACCACACTTTCGCGATGTAGTCTTTTTTTAATAGGGGGGTTAAGATATCTGCTTAATGGGAGTACTCACCTTTTTATGAAAAGTGTCAGTTTGGGTCACAGCAATGTCAAGAGTATCAGTTGCTTTTTTTAAGATTGTAGTGCGGCCAACAGAATATTTTGCATTAGTATATTTGAATGCACTCATTTTTTATTTCGTTTAAAAAATGTTTGTAACAATAACAACTCAAGACCGTCCTTCGTTTTTAGAGCATGCTGTCAGAACGATTGCGGAACCAAAATGGTCGCACTCATGAAATTTTTTACAAAGTTGTATGGTTTAATATAAGTGAATCGAAGAAGAATAATAAGATTCAAAAAATTAACAAACCCGGGGCCATAGTTAGCCAGTTAACAATACCTGATGGTTATTACGGGTTTTGCTCACTAAAAGAAGCAATGAGTAACTTTGACATTACTCTCAAACTTAACAATGCGAATCTGAAAACAATGTTATCATTCAAACCTGAAGAAGTAGCTTACTATTTTGATAGAGAGCTAGCTAAAATGTTAGGCTTTACAACTGCCAATCGAGACGTTCATAGTTTTAGAGTTACGCCAAACAAAACTACTTATGAGGGAGAAAATCCGCTCGATCTTGCATTACATTCATTTACTTTATGTTCATTTGGATGAGCTGAGCACTGATGAAACTTATATGATGGAAGGCCCTCAACTGTTTTAAGAGCTCTTCCATCAGGGAAAGCTGCATATTGCGATTATGAAATTTTTACAATTCCCCAATTTACAGTTTAAAAGATTAGTTTGTGGAAGGGTCGGATCATTTAATATAAAAATTGCAGACAAAACAGGTAAAAATCGTGAAATGTGATAACCTGCACATTGTTTTGGAAATAAAATAATTAGTTGTACTAAAAAATAATGTCGCGTGGGCCAGAAGAATCGGGAGTTACATTAGCACCTGTGAGGTGTATAACTTTAGAATTAAAAGACCTTGCAGACGTTGTGGACTTTGAACAGAGTGGTGAGATAGGCACTTTGTATGGGTTTGAGTACACTAAAGATGGCGATTATAAACGCAAAGAGGTTGGCGACAACAAAAAGTTTCCTAAAACTAGAACAACTGCGCAATCTAGAAGCAAATAATGTTGGCCAGTATGAATATAAAATAGTTCGAAAACCTGACCTCAAATGGCACTTAGAACCATATTTAGAATGGGAAATAAAATTTGAATTCATAAGCCCATTTAACATTTTTTAGTCGTCAAAAAGTTTCAGAAAAGCATTCAACTCTGGCCCTTTACATGTAAGTCTTATGCCGGACGACAATAGTCGGAAAGAGATTGAAATAAAGCCGTATGGGAATAAACAGTACATCCTCCACAGAAGAGAAACGGTTTTGAAAGATGCTTCTACAAAATTACAGTTCATTCCACAAATGAAATTAGGGGACACGTTCACAATGATATTTGAAATTTCTGTCTTAAAAGATGTAAAGAGGGATGGGGCTGTGGGCGTTAGTGACGTCCTTCTAAAAGGAATTCTAATTAGCTGGCAAAACTTAGACGTTGAAAAAACTTAAAGTTACGTCGTCATTCTTTACAACGGTGAGGATATTAAGGTCATAACAACAAGCAACAAATCAATATTAGTCTAAATAGAAATAATCTTACAGAACTAAATTGGATTAATCTTACACATTTAGACCTTATAGGATTTTATTATACTGAACAAGTTTTAACAGAGGGCATGATAAAAACAATAACTGGATTAGATTAAATTCTGTTATAAAACTATGGAGCAGTTAAACTTTATGACAAAAACTCCTCATTGTTCATTAATTTGTGGACAAACTGGTTGTGGAAAAACCATATTTGTCCTCGACCTATTACAAACAGTTTTATCGCTATAATTTTGATCATATTGTGATTTTCTGTCCAACGCTTAAATGGAACAAAGCATATCATAATAGAAGGTTTATATGGACAGATGATGACATATATTTAGTTGATCCCAGCAATAAACTGAGTGAATGTTTAGAACACTTTTATAGATTGTTTGAGGGAACGCAGACGCTATTTATTATAGATGACTGTTCGGCAGAAAGAGACATAGTTAAAAAGAGAAACACTTTGTCGAAACTAGCTTTCAGTGGAAGACATGCTGGGATAAGTGTGTGGATTTTATGTCAAAAATATAACTCAGTTTTAAAAGACTTTAGAGAACAGTTAAAGACTGTAGTTTTATTTCACATGAAAGACAGAGACTCATTTGAAGAATGTATGCGTGAAAATGATGTTATTGATAATGATCAAGAAAAACACAGGATTAAGCAAAAATTAAAATCTGAAAAGTTTAGTAAATTAGTATTGAAAACAGATAACCCTACACAATATGTTTGTTTGTAGGGTCGTTATTTTTTTGGTTATTGAAGTCTTGCTTATTAGAGAACTATTATTTGTCTGGTTCTGGCTCGGCAGCTCGGAACCGGCCAAGGCCGGTGGAGAGCGGGTGAGCCAAAACAGACAAATAATAGTTCTCTAGGCAAATGTTGTTTCCTAGCTATTTGTAACAAAAGAGAACATTGACTTAAGTGCTTTATTGTAAACACACTTTTTCAATTGAAAAATTTATTCGATTAACTGCAACACTGAAACAGTTAAATAAATGAAGAATCTCTAATCGATTATTGCCAAAAGTATACATCATACAGGCCAAGCACACACACACACAATATAATACACACAAACACACTTGCCCGTGCATTCATGCACACATACACACATGCTTGCACATGCGTGCATGCACACACACACACACACACACACACACACACACACACACACACACACACACACACACACCACAGAGCTTCAGACTGTTAGTGTGTCCACACAATCAGCTGGTGTGTCCACACAATCGTCGCACAAATTTTCAAATTGACATATGGACATTTGGCCAGATGCACCTGGCTCTTTGATCGGTATCAGCATCAGACCAGGGAGATAAGTCACTGTCAACATTTGATTAAATGGGAAACGATTCAATTAAAAGTGCATTGCATCCTCTGTTCTGAGTGACTGTTGTGTGCTCTATTCACCTATAAACATCAGCCTTTCTCATTTGTTAATAGATTTGCAGATCATTTCAATATGTTTCAAAAAAAAGAAAGAAAGAAAACTTGATTCATGCTAAAATTGGTCTTTTCAAACAATAGTGCAGTTAAGTGTGTACTTCTAAGATCTTACTTTAACAGTTTCAGCAGTTCTAATTATGTGGGCCCTGATGCGCACTAAATGTTTTGACAGACACAGTTCAGGCCATGATATCAGTTGGCAAAGATCAAGTCAAAGTGCTGAAAACTTGGTCAAATTTCTAAATCAAATAAACATCACCAAAAAAACAGGGTTCTTTTTTCCATTGGATACTTACTGTAGAGGTTGAATTAAGTACTCCTTCCCCTCCCCCTATTCATCATCTCCCACCTCCCATCCAGTCCTGCAACCCCATGTGAAAAACTTTGTCTAATACTAACTTCAGCTTTACTGTTAAAAGTTTGAAATTTACTTGGGTGAAACATTCTGGTTGAGGTATACCAGTGACTAACCTACATGAGGTTGAGTCAAGCAAGGCAAATGTATTGAGATGAAAAGGCTGTTGATCGTAGCCAAAGAGTCGTGTCCACTTCACTGTTGAGTCGACTAAACCAAGGTTGACTTGTAGGAAGAGGGCGATGTATGGAAGGTTATTTCTATGCTTCAAACCACCCTGACCTGGACTAATGCTAAACAACTTTTAAAAATGCCTGGATGATTATGTATGCAGTCAAATGCAGATCTGAGAAAGAAAAAAAAAGATGTTGACAGTTTTGTTAATACCTGAAAAACTACCCTTTAATGTTGTTCGATATAATGGTAATGACCACCGAGCCTCTCCCCTCCTACCCTCATGCACTGGTGTCCAACTGTTAACTGAGCTTAACTCTTCGTTACACAGACTGTGCCTGCACTGTCAAAAAACTCACCGCCTGTCCACTGACAGCGCTCCACATACTGCCCACCACTAACAGCAATCTGAAGAACTCCATACTTGATGCTTCCTGGTGACCGGCTCTGGACAGCACAAAATGTCAGAAAATGTCAGGTGGCTTTCTGACAAGCATCAAGTTCAAAACGAAAGCTATGAATGCTTAAATCCAGGACAGATGGCGCAAATAATCTAATGTGACCCTAAGCACCCAAAGGCATCTACAGTTGAAAACAACGCAGTGTCTTGTTTCTCATTACATGAATGGTGGCATTTGAAATCTGAATTCATAAACTGGCATGCACTGTGTACGAAAATGAACAAAGTTTACTGGCCTACCTGAGCTGGTGAGAAAATCACACACTCTATCTTATCATTCATAATCGAGTGAGCCATGCTCCTGTGCTGTTTGGGTCATCAAAATGACATGTGCACCAAAACCTTATATAATCTGAGGCAAAATGCAGCAAATAAGCTGCAAATTCTAAAACAAACATTACTTATCTTCTATAGGTACATACTTTGTTATGATGAGAACTGAACCATGCGGCAGATACTGAACCCATAGATGTCCAACGAATGTTGATCACTTTTCATGTGAATTTCATGTGTGCACTTGCTGGAAGCAGACATCAGGAACATGGGGATGACTTGGAACCAGGTGGAGAAAACAGCCCAGGACAGAGATGCCTTGAGGTCCTTGGTTGGTGGCCTGTACCCCAGGAGGGGTAGTAGGCGATGATGATGATGATGATGATGATGACATTCAACTTTTATAACAATGTCTATAGTTCAACAATAAAAACTTCAACTGGTTGAGTTACATACTTTCATTGCTTGTGACAATTAAACCAGTAGATCTTTTTTTTCCATCTAATTACAGAACACTGATAATATCTGAAACTTAATGTTCATGTGAACTTTTTTATTCACATTTTTCATCGACATACAAATTTAATGAGCCTACTGACAATGGGTTTGCATATAGGCAGTATCATAGTACTCAGGAATACATGTGAAACAGCATGCAAACCATCATTAAAATCAGAAGGCTTCTGATTTGGGTGAGGTTTGCACACTATACTGATGGCAACATCACAATCTCACACATTAACACAGATTTTGAAAACATCAGTTTCTTTGATTTCATCCATCAATGTTGAAAACATGTAACTTCAATGTGTACAACTTTGCCCATGAAACTGCCCACAGGCCTTTGAATGTTCCACTTCAGTGCTTGCATTGTTTGAATAAAGGTAACATGTTGAACAACAGGGGAAAATAAAACAACATTTTTCTTGTGAATTATTTCTGAACACAGTGATTGCTTCACTGCTCACAGTCACTGTTGAAAAGCAATTCTAATGTTTCAATTTTTTTCATCCTCAAATTCGGCACAAAATATAGTATTTTTTCTTGTGTTTGGCAATTTAAAGAATTCTACTCTCTTCGTTAGTAACATGACTCTATCCTATTAGGATTACGCTTCGTGAATCTTTTTCGTACATTCCTGTAAAAGCTATGTCTTTGGCTTTGAACTGTCTAAACTGTCTTGAAAATCAACCCAGATATTGCTACTGTTATCCTGGATTTCGAGTCGAAATCGAACATTGAGATTGGCATACTGTTGGCCAGAGATCCTCAGATACTGAACTGTTCATCCCAGTCATTCTCAAAAAAAAAAAATGTTCTGCTTGCTTTTTTTAATGCCAACTACACGGCGCAATGAAAGCAAAGTGTAAAAGTGTGCAAAGATATTCTGCTTGCTTTTTTAACGCCAACTACACGGCGCAATGAAAGCAAAGTGTAAAGTGTGCAAAGATATTCTGCTTGCTTTTTTTAACGCCAACTAACGGCGCAATGAAAGCAAAGTAAAAGTGTGCAAAGTATTCTGCTTGCTTTTTTAACGCCAACTACACGGCGCAATGAAGCAAAGCGTAGTAGCCAATGACAATGGTATATTCTCGTTACTATTTTGAGTCCAGAGAAATACAAAAGTGTAACAAACACGAGATGGCGGGTACGCAGAGGAAGAACAAAGAAAGTGAAATTACATAAAGAATCACGGGTATATTACATCCACATAAAAGCATGAAAGCACACAATGTAGGGTTGACTAGATTAGAATGAAAGTAAGTGTCCATAGCTTTGTAAATATGTATCGTTGATTCCAGTCAATGCAAAACAGAGGAGTTTACAATGAGGTTCATTATACATACAAGGGGAAGAGAGAGAGAGAGAGAGAGAGAGAGAGAGAGAGAGAGAGAGAGAGAGAGAGAGAGAGAGAGAGAGAGAGAGGATTAATGTTCCAATTACACACATACAGCATAGAGTATATATGACACTGACAGACAATTACAATGCCCAGATGGAATTTACCAGACCAAATGCACTGCTGTGAATACATGTTGAAAAGTAGGGCAGTTTATAAAGAGAGAGAGGAGAGAGAGAGAGAGAGAGAGAGGAGAGAGAGAGAGAGAGAGAGCAGACAGACAGACAGAGAGAGAGAGAGACAGAGATCAAAAAGGCATCTTTTGACATGAATATATCCTGGGTGTAATTACATATATTCATACGTACACGCAAGGCAATGGTAATTACTTACATAAAGGAAAGTATGCATTAAGAATTAAAATCTTAATTAATAGATACTGTGATATGTGTTCATACATACATAGTACATTTTTTTTTAAGACAGAGTTGCATTAGGGTGATCAATGGTGTAATGCAGATTAAGAAAACAATAGGAGCCCTTGTGTAATAAGCTAAGCAACATGATTAAGTAATCTTCTTCTTCTTCTTCCTTTGTACGGCCAACATCATTTTGCTGATGGTTGTGTCGTATTTGGGGAGTTTGCCGAAGATTGCGCTGTTGTGAGGATTTTGAAAAAAAAAATGAAAAAAAAAGCGGGGGTGGGGTGGGGTGAAGGTGAATAAGTAGTAGGGGGGGAAGGGGGACAGGAGTAGAAAAGTGACTGAAGGATGACAGGGGGGGAGGGGGGGGGATTGTTGGGAACAGTGGTCAGGAGGAGGGTAAGGGGTGGTGGGGAAGGGGGGGGGGGGGATAGTTGTTTCAGGTTATAAAGATGGGAGGCCAGCCTGGACTTAAAGCAGTCCAGTGACTCAGTTATCACAACCTCCTGTGGCAATTTGTTCCATTCTGGTATGGTCCTCGGAAAGAACGTTATCTGCCTGTACTTGTCATTAACGGTGCATATAAAAATTTAGTCGTGATCTGTAGTACCGAGGTAAATATTGATCATGGATACTTTTTAATTCTGGACATTCCAAAACAAAGTGATATTCATCGCCTGTTTGATTCATGCTACAAAGCGGACATAATCTATCCTCATGGGGTAGATTCACGGTCTCCCTTTTTCTATTGGTAATTTGTGATTGCTAGTTCTGAGCTGTAACACTGGTAGCCTGTAACACGGTAGTAAAA
>CM031611.1:77990726-78095726 GCA_018398815.1 Conus ventricosus
CATCTAAGTATTGTTCAAAGCAAATCCGACTTTTGTATATAGGATATAGTTGTTGGTTCGGGAACAACCCGGAGCTTCCTGCCCATTTCTGCAAGAAACTATCTTTCAGTCGCTGGGTCAGGCTGTTCAGCTCTTTCGTCGCTGGTCAGCTGTTCTGCAAGCTGTGGTGACAGCCTGAGGATAATGCCACACGAACGATAATCCATTCTCATCTAAAATCTGCTTCACTTTGATTAACCATTCATTTCTATATAATATATATGGAAGTTTAGGCATTCAAGTATGGCCATTGCTTTTAACTTTTTAAATATCATGTGAGACCCCTTGTTGCCAAATTTTGCTCTATGGGCCAACAGGCTGAGTCGCACTTTTTATTTTTTAACATGCGCGCTGGTGACCTACTCGTTTTTGAGTGAACCCGGTTTTTATAGGAAGAAGTAAGTAGTATTGAATAAAAGTAGCACCTGGAGTGGCGGTCAATCTTGTGCCATACCTGCATCAAATATTGACAGCCATTTACATTCATTTTATCCTAGTTCTGTCAGGCTGTGGAACTCACTGCCGGGTGCCATCAAGATTGCCACAAATGCAGTCTCATTTAAAAATCAAATTGATACGACAGTCTTGAGATCTGCATATTGACTGATTTTTCTAATTTAACTTCCCCAGATATTTATGGTTACCTGGGCCTTAACCTGGCCATTGCTTTTAACTTTTTAAATATCATGTGCAACCCCTTGTTGCCAAATTTTGCTCCAGGGGCCAACAGGCCGAGTCGCACTTTCTTCTTTTTTTAACATGCGCGCTGGTGACCTACTCATTTTTGAGTGAACCAGTCTTTCAGGAAGAAGAAGTATGTAGCTAAGTTACAGGACGAGCATTTCACACACGAGGCTGCCGGCATTGTCAATCAAGCCAAGGACGCTACTCTATTCTCCCTCAGGTCCTGGAGGCATGCCTTGGCTCCTCCCAATTCTAAATCGACCGAAAGCCGGTCATTCAGCTCTCGGGAGTGAAATATGGCGGCACATTTTGTCGACTTTCACAGTTTAAAATGATCGAGTTTCTCACCACTACACTGCAACAGGCGTGCCACTGGCGCACGAGATGTAAGGCAACGCGCCATTCCAAAATTTCCCCGCGAGAATACCGCTGGCGCGCCGCCCATCCAAAGCGTTGCTGATGAAACACTTTGTCACAAAAAATGTGAACTATCCCGGCTATCATGACGACCAGCTGTAAGATCTCAGTCACTAAGTTGGGAAAAGAGATGGATGAACATCGACGTACCCTGAGAAGTGCCAGGCTGAACTACACGGGGAAAACAGACCCTCTGACAGCACAGTATCAACTCCATGGCCAAAGTCTAAGAACCGTTGGACAATGTATATTTGGGTGTCAGAATATCCCAAGATTCCCGCTGGGATACTCCCATATTCCCTACATTTCCAACAAATCCACCAAGGCTCTTGAATTTCGTTGGCAAAACTTGAAGATGGGCTTTGTCACGATCCAAGAGAAATAGTACAAAAGCCTTGTTCAATCCACCCTTGAGTATGCTGCACCTGATTGGGACCCACACACTGCCAAGGAGATCAACAAAATGGAGAAGGCGCAGTATCTAGCTGCCCACTGAGTGGTCAACAGTCACTGCCAGACATCTGTTGTCGACGGCATGCTTCTACACTGGATACGACTTAGAGATATGCTGCAAGATATACTTCCTGCATCAAGTTTCGTCACAGAGAGGTGACGATACCCTCAAAAGTCCTAACCCGCCAGCAAGAACACTAAACAGTCCCACAACGGCAGTCAGCCCACCTCCTTCCTCCCTGTAAAACCACTAAGAGGAAGTATTCTCCCCCCCCCCCCCCCCCCCCCCCAATCATCATGGAGCTACCTTTCCCAGCAGTCCATTGTATTCATGTGTCCGCGCCACCCCCTTCCCCTGTATCCCTTTCCCTCTTTTCGCTCTACCGCTTACATCCTTCCAATTGCTCAAATATTTTCCTTTACCTACGTTTCCTCCATACTTCCTTCAAAACCTATGCTGATCATTGATTAAACTGTTCAGTTTATACTGTAGGCCTACAGTTTCCTGCCCCCACCCCCACCCCTGCTTTAGAACGACAGAATCATCAAAATTGTTAAAATAGTTATTCTATGAAACTGACTGCCATGAAATGTTTTGTATTTATCACTTTAACATTTGATCTGCCACTTCTCCGTTCATTTAACCAGTTCATAAATACTGTCTTGGAGTACAGTTTGTCCTTGGCTATTCTACGTCACGCTTTTGTGTCACTGGCAAACATTTTCAAAGAGCACTGTATCAACTGGCATACTATTGACTAGACTGATGAAATAGATTTTTAAACAGAGTTGAAGAATTTCACAGGGATCTTTGATGTAGGCCTACCTGACTTTCCGTGAACAACATCAATACACTGGTTTCTACGTATAAAATGTCTTATATTCAGTTTAGCGATTTGCCCTTCATGCTGTAATCTAAATCTTTAAGTTGAGAAGATCGCCTGTCGGAACGAGCTATCGCTATCGTAAAATCATGTTAAAATTAAACATGACCCTTAAAAAAAAAGTTAAAGAAACTTTTTCTCACCGTCAGCGACAGTCCAAACAGTTTCACAGGAATTAAAGATCTGCTTGAAAATAGCTTCGCCTAGTACTGTACCTGATGGTGTCAAAATGCCGATACAAAGCTTGATCGCACCTGTTCACGGCCAAACACCAACGCCACACCTCGTCGTCTCTGCAGCGCGTACTTACCTGTAAACATATAATTATATATTCGCCGTCTGATTCGTGCATGTGATCACGAGTCTTTTTTTTTAGCTTAGTAAGAGAATCCTGTGTCACACACACACACACACACACACGCACACAAATGCGTGTACGCCCTATACACAGCCACCACATAGGCTACACACACGTATCTTTGTACACAAACATGCGCGCATGCAGGCGCATGCTCAAACAAGCCCATGGATCACATATGCGCACATACATGCACATGCACGCATGCTCGCACACACACACACACACACACACACACACACACGGGACTGTGCCCATCCACCCATGCACAAACATACGTGTACACTCATGCGAACACAAACATAAATGAAAATCGTGGCCCAGACAATGTTTTGTTCGTGTCCAAAGTCGGACCAGCGCGTTGGGCAAATGCGCAGACCAGACATAATTATGCCAAGTCGTATCCATGAGAGCCTCGTCTTACACCTGTCATCTTACTTATCAATTCATTTTATCTATCAGCTGTAAATCGTGCACAGCGTAATCTTGAAACCTACCTAGCCGATGTGGTGTTGCGTATATGGACCAACCTACCTGCAGTGACACTTCCTTGATGAAACAAAGACTGAAACTGCATGTTAGTAATTATCAGTGGCCTGTCATTCTCTCTCTCTCTCTCTCTCTCTCTCTCTCTCGTGTCCCGTCCCTCTTTTTCAGTCGGTCGGTCTTTTTTCAGAAAGTAGGTCAGTAAACAGGTTTTTCCTGGAAATGTGCACATCATATTACATATCCGCCTCTTAGACTGAAGTACATTGCTGTCTTGTACACAAAATTCTCAAGCCTGCAGAACTGTTTCCACAAATCACATCTAAAAAAAATAAAAAAGAAAAAGAAAAAAGGAAAGAAAAGAAGGAAATAAAGAGAGACTTATAATTACGGTGAACAGGTCTTCTGTCGTGTGCGGTATGAAGCAAATCTGCTTGTTGGGTAGGCTACTTGATTTTTGCCTAGCACCAACATTTCCTCTGAGAGGACATTTTCCACAGCATGGAATTCTGACCCTCCGAAAGAGCCACTCCATGATCAGCACACCAGGGCAAGCTCAATCTTGATTTTCAGGGGAAACCTGAAGTAATGTAGGCCTAACATAGTTTGCTCCTATTTCTCAAGAAAAACCTCCAATAATGTAACAGTTCCCATCTGTTTCTCAAGGAAAAACCTCCAATGATGTAACAGTTCCCATCTGTTTCTCAAGAAAAACCTCCAATAATGTAACAGTTTCCATCTGTTTCTCAAGAAAAAACTCCAATAATGTAACAGTTTCCATCTGTTTCTCAAGAAAAACCTCCAATAACGTAAGTTTCCATCTGTTTCTCAAGAAAAAACTCCAATAATGTAACAGTTTCCATCTGTTTCTCAAGAAAAACCTCAATAATGTAACAGTTTCCATCTGTTTCTCATGAAAACCTCCAATAATGTAAGTTTCCATCTGTTTCTCATGAAAAACCTCCAATAATGTAACAGTTTCCATCTGTTTCTCAAGAAGCAGCTCAATTAACGTAATACAGTTTAAATGTTTCTCATGAAAACAAAACTGAAGTAACGCAATATAGTCCGCTCCTGCTACTCAAGGCAATCCTGAAGTAATGAAACATGGGGTTTAATTTCTTCTCTTTTTTCTGCTTTTGAAAAGCAAGAATAATATGTGATTTCCATGTTTTCTCACCATGAAGACAAATGACTTTGATGCTCTGTGTGTGTGTGTTGTGTTGTGTGTGTTGGTGTTGTGTGCGTGCGTCCCGTGCGTGCGTGCATGCGTGCGTGCGGCGTGCTGTGTGAATGTGTGCGCGGCTGCGTGGCGTGCTTTGCGTGCGTGCGTGTGTGTGTGTGTGTGTGTTGTTTTGGTGTGTGGTGTCATGTGGGTGTGTGTGTGTGTGTGTGGTGGTGTGTGTGTGTGATGACTGATTGATTGATAGTGTCGAAATTTCCCAATGCTAACCGGATAAACAGAACATTTTTCTCCCAGTCTGTTCATTACCCATGAAAGCCCATGTAATTAACGACTGTTTATGAAATTAACAGTTAGAAAGTTTTCACATTTATAAATGTTTCTCTTTCTGGAGGAGGTGGAAAAGACACCTACCCGTCGTAGTCCCTTTTTCATATCTTTTGGGAAAGGTGAAAACTGGAAGGGAGGAAAGAGGGGGGGAGCAGTGGGGTGATATGGGGGGGGGGGGGGGAGAAGGATCAAGAGAGAGAACCGTGGGAGGCATCCACCATTGCAAGTTACTGTTTAACAATAGCTTTGGTTTTCTTGCTTTACAACTGAATAAGAATTTCCTTTTCTTGCTTTTCAAAGGGAGAAGTTACGGAGTCAGAAAATGGCCGGTACATGAAGTTGGCATTTAGCCTTGTCAGGTTCCGCCAAAAATTCATTAGTTTGTCCTGATCTTGTGTCTTGTGCGACGTAAAATGTTACAGACCACAATGCATGAAATTTTTTATAAGTTAGATTAAGCATCAAATACTTTTCTATAAAATTATGGTGCTAACTTCAGTTCATTATGCTCCTATAAATACGCAATGACGTATGTAAATTGGACATTGTTTAAAACCACATACGTAAACAGTAATGGTTTGAGGGGGGAAAAGGGCTTAAATAAAACAAAATAAAATACACAGCAGTGTTAAAATACATAACAAATGAAGTGAAATTTTAGACGAATAGATTAATCTAAAATGAAACAAATGAATACAGAATATAGATGAACGAAAGGAAAGAAACAAAAAAAGTAGTTTAAAATGGAATGAACGTAAGATTTGATGAAAGCGTCAATGGTTTAAAGGCGTTATCCCGCATATTCAGATTTGCTCGCTAGCTGAACTTTTTAATGGCATATATACTTTTCTTTATTTGGAAATTGCTCTTATATTTTTCAGTGTTATGGTAAACTCCTCCGTAAACTGTTTCCAAAATGAGAAGAAAAAAAATAACAGAAACAAAAAACCTGGATTGTTGTTTTTTTTTTTTCCTTCTTAAATTTGGGGAAACAAAATTACGTGTTTGCATCTACGACGTTTACTTTTAACGGGTGTGTCCCCTAATCTTTTCAGAGCGTTTCCATTCATGACATTCTGCATTTTATACAGACTTTCGAAGAAGGGTTGGTTCAAAACAAGTGACAGAGGGCAGAAAAAGAAGTAAAATTAGAAAGAGAAGGGGTTAGTCACTGCCAAGGACAAACAGATACAGGAAAAAAACACAATGCATTTCGACCTCTTGGGGCTTCTTCGGCAAAAACAAATAACATTTAGACAGTGAAAGAAGAACGAGAAACCACTTATCTTCTCATAATCGGCACAAATCAAAATTAATGGGGTTATGAAGAAAGTCCGCAGCGGCCAGAGAGCCTTTTAGTTCAGCACTTTCTTGTTATTGCTCTTTTTTTCATACCGGGGGAATCAGATTAAACCTTGTGTCTCGCAGCAGTCCCATTAGGCTAAAAATATAATCAGTTACTGATAAAACATGAGCACTGGAGAGAAAAAAAACTTGCGGGAAAAACAAACCAACAAAGTTTAAATTTTACCAAATGAATAGTTTTTTTTCTGAAAAGATGTTTAAGTTGGGACATGGTGGGTCGGTCCAAAAAAAGCTGTTATATATTAATAAGCCCAAGATTTGTTTTGTTTGGTTGTATATATGCCCCTTCAGAAGGGGCCTTGGTCTTACATCTAAATAAGCATTGCATTCGCATTCTCTCTCTCGTGGGAATACTTCCGAGTAAATTTTTTTCTTTATTGGAAATGTGGTTTTGCTGGTCGAACTGATAAACCTTTTCATTGTCAACTTGGAGTCTGAAAGTTTACAGGCATTTAGAACCACTTGAACAGATTTAATCACGGCAAACATGTCACAGCGAAGTCGCTGACACAGATCGGTTTAACAAAAGCGGTCCTTGGATCCCTGTGGTACCCTGTCCCAACAACGTTCAGATGTAAAGTGTGCGGGGAGAAGGGGGGGTCTTATGGGGTTGTAGGAGCGGGAGCATTGCTGTTGGCATTAATCTAGAAGTTGCTGCATGTATCGACTGAACTAGCCGGTTTTGAAATCCAGTACTGACTAGGAAAACCAGGTTTACAAACCCCCGCCTAAAATACTGGGGAAAACAAAACAAACAAACGAACAAAAGAAAAACCCACAAACTGAGCCCTCACCGTTACTTTCCCCATCATAAACAAGATGAGGGTAACAGTGATATAAAAAATATGTTCAAACAGTGAATTTAAATTATGTATTTACATGACATTAGTGTCGATGTCTGACTGAGACCGGCTTGCTGGAGGTGACAAACATGGTGAGATAAAGAATCAGGGTTTTTTTTTAAAAAGCATACACGTCGTAACATAAATCAAGTAAGCCTTGAAAAAAAAAATTTCTTCCTCTCTCTCCCCCTTTTTTTCTACCCCCTGTCCGCAATCTCTCTGCCAAAGATAGCACAGAACTTTTTTTTAACACACTCTGTGTGGACCTGCCAAACTGAAACCTGCACCACCAAACAAAGAAGAGGACACTCACAGCAACTGACCCAGATCTGTTGGCGCACCCCATAACCGACAACAGGCATTCTTTCCCCAAAACCATCAGGACTTTGGAATGACCTGACTGAGGCAGTAGTATCAGCCAAAACCCTCGACACATTCGTGTCAAGGGTCCGATCAAATGAGAGTAGGAACCAGAGTAGGGATGTTGGGATAGGTGGTGGTGGTGGTGGTGTTTTTTTTTGTGTTTTTTTTTTTGTTGTTGTTGTTGTTTTTTAAGTGGGCTTGGCTGCACCTTATGTGTAGCCAGGGCTGGCTTACCCCCGAGGGGGACAGGGTGACCGTGGTAGCCTGCCAGCAGATCCACGCATAGCTATTTAGCTTTATTCAATTTACTGTCTGTTGTGTAGTGAGAGTGTGAATGGTTTTTTTTTTTTTTTTTTTGCGTCAACCCCAAAGCGGCAGAGTAATCAACCTGATGATTGTGGCCGCTCAACGAATGATGATGATGTTCATTCAGTTACTTTTACATTTTGTTTTACATTACTTTCTTTGCTTTCTTTCTTTTCCTCTTCCGTAAAGTCAACCACTCCCTCCTTTCGACGCCCCTCCTCTCCTTCCTTCTAAAATCTTCAACCAGCTTTACAACAGTTTAGTCCTTTACGCACCCTAAAGTTTCTTAAAGAAATAATCATCAATCACTGTAACTTTGAACTGAGATTTTACACCTGCTTTGAAGAAGTTTCCTCAAGTCAAAACGTCAGTGCATTTTCCCTTTTATCAGCACAGGAAATTAGTCGTGTTTGATTTGCTTTTATACTTTTTAACTAAGCTGAATTATGGCGTCAACCACCATCAAGGGAATATGCTAGCAACCCAAAGTTAGAGAACTTCCAACGAGTTATGCGGACCTGCAAATGGTATAGAGTTACAATGTGTAGGCTACTCGTGTAGGCTACACAATTTTTTCAGTCAGTGTGTGTGTCATGATGTTGATCGAGTCGACAGACTCTCACATGGCTTCCAGATCATTTATAATCATAGGAAAATTATAGATTATCAAAGTATATTCACCGACTGATCAGTCTGGGAATCTGGAAAATGACACCCGGATGCAAAGCGCCTGTAGCGAGGGTTAGAACGATACCAAGTCCGCAACGCTTTCTACCGGTTAATAACTGGGAGGTGGCACGTTTTCACACGCGTGCAGCGAGGGACCTAACTCACGATCAATGACGCATTCCACTGTATCAAAAGTTCTGGTCGAGTCTGGTGATCCCTGCAGTCCGGCTCGCTGGCCTGTCGAGGAACGTGATACGCCCCCAGTCACTCCAGCCGATCTGGTGGTGGCCAGGGTGGAGCTTGTAAGCTTATCTATCGGTAAGTTGGAGGGAAAAAAAATCAACGTTGGGTGTGTGTACATGTGGACAAGGCAGTGATATGCAATCGAGACAATAGTCACCGACTGCCTGGGGATGCACACATGAACACAGTTCGCCCCTGAACTGATGGCGCACACGATCAGTTTATTGTCGCTGGTTCCAGTTTCAGTTCATCAAGGTTTCACTGCATGCGACTAGTCCATATACGCGACACCACATCCACCAAGTTTTGAGACCACACTGCACATGATTTAAAACTGATGGATAAACGAATGAATGACGAAGATGAGAGAATTAAGAAGAGGTCTCGTGGCTACGATTTGGCAGATGTTGACCTACGCATTAGTCCAACGCGCTGGTCGGACCTCGAGTACCTACCTAACATCGGTAGCAGCCTACCATTTATGATCATTGTATGTGTGTGTGGTGAGTGTACACGTGTGTGTGTGTGTGTATGGGTGTGTGGGCACGGGCCAGTGTGTGTGTGTGTGTGTGTGTGGTGTGTGTGTGTGTGTGTGTGTGTGTGTGTGGTATGTATGTGTGCGGTGTCTGCAGTACGCGAGCACGTGTGCATGTGTATATGATGTGTGTTTATGCACACATGTATGCATATGCATGTGTGTGTGCGCACACGCTTGTATGAGTGTATGAGAGAGAGAGAGAAGAGAGAGGAGAGAGAGAGAGAGAGAGAGTGTGTGTGTGTGTGTGTGTGTGTGTGTGTGTGTGTGTGTGTGTGTGTGTGTGCTGCTTGTTGCAGTTGCATGTGCATGTGTGTGTGTGTGATTTGTAGGCTTGTGTGATTATGCTCCTGCGCAAGTATCTGCACATGTATGTGTACATATTATGTGTATGCGTGTGTGCCTCTGTATACAGGCGTATCGCATGGGCGTGTGAGTGTGCACGCGTGCGTGTGTGTGCTTTATGTGCGCACCGGTATCGGCGAGTTCATGGGGGCTGTCGTTGGACGTCGTGGTGGCGCCTCCGGGGGGGGGGGGGGGGGGGGGGGGGGGAGGCTACTCACGCCGGCTCCGCGACTACGCAATTATTGTCGTCAGTGGGGGCTTAGTAGGTGGTGTCCTGCGTATGTTAGATCAGAACAGGCGCCACTGAACACACCGAAGTGACTCGGCAGCAGTGTAGTGTCTCCTCCGTGGGTTGCCTCTTGACGACTTGACATTGACAGCTCCCTGTGGATTGCTGGTGCCGGGGCTGCGGCGGGGTCGACCGGGCAGCAGCTGTGGACGGGGTGTCGGAATGAGCGGCGTGGGTGCACTGCCTCTGGGTGGCGCAGAGGTTGGGACAGCAAAAAAGAAAAAAAAAGAAAAAGAAACATCTTGCTTAAACATATCTTAAAGCGCACATTGGAAATGTAAAGTACTTCAGTTGAGCATAAAGAGGTGGTACTAAGTCAGTGTTAGGTCTACTACATCTGTATCTCTGAGTGTATGTGTGGGGAAGAGAGAGAGGAGACGAGAGAGAGAGAGAGAGAGAGCGAAGAGAGAAGGCAGACAGACAGAAGCAGTGATAACTCTTTTTATCGCCCCCTCCCCTCCATTTTATTTTCTACATTGAATAACATTACTTGTGTACTATGTAATACTTTTGTTGTTGTTGCTTCAAGTTCTTTTTGTTCTTTACCAGTTACGTTTTAATTCACAAATCTCATATAGAATTGGCTATACAACATATGCCGTTTTCTTATCTTTAATTGTTTTTGTGATCGTTGTATTTCAAATTACTTTGCTTTCATTTATTTATTTCACTGTTGATAGTAGGTACTTGCTTCTTTTGTTATTGTTTGTTTGGTGGTTTGTTTTTATTTGTTTGTATAATAATGTTTTGCCATATAAATTGTATCATTTAGTACTAACTTAATAGAATAGTGTCGGCTAGTATGATAAAATGGCAAACAAGCCAATACTTTTACCGCTGTAAAAATAAAAAAAAAAAATCCCATGTCATCATAAAGGAGTGTCCTGGAAGTGAGGCCCTGCCAGGGTGCCAAGAACACACCCTCTTGCACCATGACCCACTGCAGAGAGACTCAGTCTCGGTTTTGTTTCAAGTTTCCCAGCTCCCACTGAGGGCCCCGACCTGTCAATGCCGAGGGACCGCACGTCTCAGTTGCTACGTTTTGAGTTTAGATGTCATTGTGACCCGACATTAAATACTACAGTACTGTACAGTGCTGGTTTCTCTTATCAGTTGTTAGTTGTCTAATTGAATGAAGAAGATAAGTATGTGTGTGGGGGGGTGGGGGAGGGGGGTGGGTGAGGGGGGGGGGGGGGGGGGGGGGGGGGGGGGGGCTGGGGGCAGAGACGTGGAGCGGAGAGAGGTCTTTGTATGTGTCTCATATCGTCAGTCGGTAACAAGTAACGCTTGGCAAAATTGACTGGGAAGTTATGTGCGGCTCGCTCACCTAAAATGTGCGAGCGGAATCCACCGGCTTGTCGATTTCGTCCGTCAGATTGAATCTGTTAACAAAAATGCCATTGAAAGAGAGCCATCTATGATGAAAGCAATAGATACATCTTGGTTTCTCACAAAATCTTATCCCAGTGTCTATCCCTTCTCAACAAGCAATAATTGTGTGTGTGTGTGTGTGTGTGGGGGTGGCGGGGGGGGTGGTGTGGTGCGGGATGGGGGGGGGGGGAAAGATGGGGGGACGTATTACATATATATGTATGTGTGCGTGTGTATGCGTGTGTGATTGAATAAATGTGTATGTATATCGTGTGTGTGTGTGTGAGGGCGTGTGTGTATACATGTGTGTGTATGTGTGTGTGTGTGTGTGTGTGTGTGTGTGTGTGTGTGTGTGTGTGTGTGGTATGGTTGTTTACTAAAGGTGTTTTACTGTTCTTTGCCATAATTATTCACTTACCTGCTTTTTTATATTCTGTATTTTTATCATTTATGTGCAACAATGAAAATTTGATTTGATGAAGGTTATGGTTGTTACCGATTGTTCTATTATTTTTACATTAATTAATTTATTTATTCATGTGTGTGTGTGCATGTGTGTGTGTGCGCATGCATGTGAGTATAATTATGCGTGGTGTGCATGTGTATGAGTGTAGTGCATGTGTGTGTGTGTGTGTGTTGTGTGTGTGTGTGTGTGTGTGTGTGTGTGTGTGTTGTGGTACATGTATTTTAAAATTCTGTGAAATCAAGTCTGACCACTATGTAACACTGAAATTGTATATAGTATTGTGTTTACTCAAATGGGTTTTACTATTGCTTGATCATTTATTATGTGCATCATCATCACACTTTAATGCTTCTTTTAATCAGAGTTTAGGTCTGGCAGAATTGTTTCTGTTTTTAGCAAATTCTGAAAATTAGTAAGTGGTGTGGGGTGTGTGTGTGTGTGTGTGTGTGTGTGTGTGTGTGTGTTTAGTATGTGTTTATCTATATGTATGAGGTTTTACATTTTAACTAAATTGATTTTGTTGGGTTCTTGTTGTTGAGTTACTCTGCTTGTTTATTGTTTATTGTTGCTGAGTTACCCTACTATGTTTATTGTTCATTGTTTTTCATGTTTATTTATGTCACTAATGTATAGCTAGTCAGCAGCACGATTGTAATTTCTCAGAATTGAGATAATAAAGTATTCTTGTATCTTGTAAAATCATTATCTCTGACCATCAGAAGAATGTGCCCTTTTTTCCCCACTTAACGAAATCAATTGTTCTTGAAAGCACTTATTTCGCTGCGTTTGTTCCCTTTGTGCAAGTTTCTTATTTTGATAATCTGATGGTTGCCTGTTTTTTGTTTTTTTGTTTGTGTTTGTTTTTGTTTGTTTTGTTTGTTTTTTGCTGTTTATTTGATGTGCTTTTTGTGCGTAGGTTTTAAGTTTGGACGTAAACTAATATACATAGTATGTTAATGTTATCGTCAGCCTGCGTGAACTCTGAATGTGACTTGCCTCTTCGAAATGTTCTCTTGCCGTTCGAGTGTTTCGGTTTACCGTTGCCATGTTGATTATCTGTCGGGAGCACAGTATAATACGACTTGCTCATTTCTGATATTCTTTCCAGCGGGATCTTGGCTATCGACATCACGGTTTCCATTGTGCTGGCCATCTTAGTTCAGGTCACAGAATCCAGCTATGCGTGACGTGGAAGGGGACGAGGGAGGCGGGGGAGGGAGGAGGGAATGCTACGAACTGTAAGCTCACTAGGCAAAGGCCTGCTTGTGCTGGTAGATCTAGACTGACTCGAGTAGATCCAACGTCTTTCCCACTGTGACTGCAGCCTTTCACGGATCTCGAGTCCCACCGTTTGGCTGCACCCTTGTTGCAGTCTTGATCGTAGTTCAAGTCTTGATGGTATTCGTAACTTCATTTCCGCCGCCTCCCGATTTGAACGCACGCCCCACACACCCTCAGTCTTCGTCTCCGTCATTCCTTGCACAGTACAAAAGAAAATGCCCACTGGACAATTTCAACGGTTGGAATTATCTGCCATCTTGTCATAAGCGTGTGCGCATGCGCGCGCGTGTGGCGAGAGTGAGCGAGAGAGTGTGTGGTGTGTGTGTGTTGTGTAAGACTAGAGAGGGGGGGGGGGGGTAGGTAGCCTAGGAGGGAGGGGAGAAGATGGGAGAGACAGTGGCAATGGGGATGAGCGGTTTAATGGAGCAGGTTACGTGTTCCGACAGTGTACTCAATGAATGTTTACAGAGGACTTTGCAAATGGACATTAATGATTTTAATGGAATAATCAAATTATTGAGACCAAAAAAAAAAAGTTTATCTCATTGTCCTTGAGCTTTTTTACGCATTCCTATTTTGTAGACTCGGTGCAAGAGAGTTCCATAATCCATGTGATCCAAGAGAGTTCCATAATCCATGTGATCCAGAGTTCCATAATCCATGTGGTCCAGAGTTCCATAATCCATGTGATCCAAGAGAGTTCCATAATCCATGTGGTGCAGAGAGTTCCATAATCCATGTGGTCCAGAGTTCCATAATCCATGTGTCCAGAGTTCCATAATCCATGTGATCCAAGAGAGTTCCATAATCCATGTGATCCAAGAGAGTTCCATAATCCATGTGATCCAAGAGAGTTCCATAATCCATGTGGTCCAGAGTTCCATAATCCATGTGTCCAAGAGAGTTCCATAATCCATGTGATCCAGAGTTCCATAATCCATGTGGTCCAGAGTTCCATAATCCATGTGTCCAGAGGTTCCATAATCCATGTGGTCCAGAGATTCCATAATCCATGTGGTCCAAGAGAGTTCCATAATCCATGTGATCCAGAGTTCCATAATCCATGTGGTCCAGAGTTCCATAATCCATGTGGTCCAGAGTTCCATAATCCATGTGGTCCAGAGTTCCATAATCCATGTGGTCCAAGAGAGTTCCATAATCCATGTGATCCAGAGGTTCCATAATCCATGTGTCCAGAGTTCCATAATCCATGTGTCCAAGAGAGTTCCATAATCCATGTGGTCCAAGTTCCATAATCCATGTGATCCAAGAGAGTTCCATAATCCATGTGGATCCAGAGTTCCATAATCCATGTGTCCAAGGTTCCATAATCCATGTGATCCAAGAGTTCCATAATCCATGTGTCCAGAGTTCCATAATCCATGTGGTCCAAGAGGTTCCATAATCCATGTGGCCCCGAGTTCCATAATCCATGTGGTCAAGAGTTCCATAATCCATGTGGTCCAGAGTTCCATAATCCATGTGGTCCAGAGTTCCATAATCCATGTGTCCAGAGTAAGTTAAGCTTGTTTTGTATTGATCAATGCGTGGATCCGGGGAGAAGGGATTTCAGCGAGCCAGGACAGCTGTTCATTCAGTCTTGACAAAAAAGGACAGTGATACAACCTGACATGGTATCATTTGAAATTTTAAACATAAACGATACCTTGTTGAATTCAAATTGTTTATATCTGTGCTGATAAGGTAGCGTTGCTTATCGCCCGCCGACCGCAAAGGGCCATATCAGGGCTGCGACCACGTTGAAGCAGTCTCACGAGTCATTTTTTAAAAAAAAGAAAAAACATTCACACGTTTGTTTAAAATACACCGTCTAAAAACGCACCAAAAACATATTCTGTGCATTTAGTTTTTCATCTGTTGTTAGAGATACGGCTGGAAGGAATAGCTTTGCTGTACGTCTATGGAGAGAATTCAGTCTTTTTTGTGGATATTGCGACTCCCATCCATATTGTTAAAGAGTAATTATTGATATGTGGTATTATGTGTGCGTTGAAGAAGTTTAAGCGGAATAGTGTTGACATTGCGCTTTAATTTCGATAACAGAAAAAGGGTTGTCTTTTTTTTTTTTTTTTTTTTTTTGAGGTGATCTTCCATGAATTATTGAGACTGCCATTTCAATCCTTTGTCTACCAATGCTCATCTACCTGTTGGACAGAAGTACTATTCGACTGAAGTTTTAGGCAAAGAGGAGCCAACTGGTGCTTTGGCGTGTGGTTATAATTATAGATTTGGTTTGGGCTGGTGTATGGTCTTTGAGTTTGAACTACCCAGAAGTTATAGCATCCTTTATGGGGATCATAGCATCATTTATGGGGCCATAGCATCCTTCATGTGGTCATACCATCCTTTAAGGGATCATAGCATCATTTATAAGGTCATAGCTTCCTGTATGGGGGTCATAGCATCCTGTATGGGAATCATACCATCCTGTATGGGTATCATACCAGCCTGTATGGGGATCATACCATCCTGTATGGGGATGATAGCATCCTGTATGGGGGTCATACCATCCTGTACGGGTATCATACCATCCTGTATGGGGGTCATAGCATCCTGTATGGGAATCATTTACCATTCTGTATGGGTATCATACCATCCTGCATGGGGATTATAGCATCCTGTATGGGGACATACCATCCTGTGTGGGTATCATACCATCCTGTATGGGGATCATACCATCCTGTATGGGGATCATAGCATCCTGTATGGGGGTCATACTATCCTGTATGGGGATCGTAGCATCCTGTATGGTGATCATGCCATCCTGTATGGGGATCATAGCATCCTGTATGGGTCATCATCCTGCATGGGGTCATACCATCCTGTATGGGGTCATACATCCTGTATGAGGGTCATAGCATCCTGTATGGGATCAAACCATCCTGTATGGAGATCATACCATCCTGTATGGAGATCATAGCATCCTGTATGGGGTCATACCATCCTGTATGAGGTCAAGCATCCTGTATGGTGATCATAGCCATCCTGTATGGAGATCATAGCATCCTGTATGGGGATCAAATTATCCTGTATGGGGTCATACCATCCTGTATGGGATCAAGCATCCTGTATGGGGATCAGACATCCTGTATGGGGTCATACCATCCTGTATGGGGTCATACATCCTGTATGGGGATAAAGCATCCTGTATGGGATCAAGCATCCTTATGGGGGTCAGACATCCTTTAGGGGGTCATACCATCCTGTATGGTCATACATCCTTATGGGGATCATCCATCCTGTATGGTGGTCATAGCATCCTGTATGGGGTCATACCATCCTGTATGGGGGTCATAACCATCCTGTATGGGGATCATACCATCTGTGCGGGTTAAGCATGTACAACGGATTACACATCCGTATGGGGATCGTAGCATCCTGTACGGGGATCACAGCATCCTCTATGGGGATCATACCATCCTGTATGGGTCATACCATCCTGTATGGGATCAAAGCATCCAGTATGGGGTCATACTATTCTGAATGGGATCAAAGCATCCAGTATGGCGATCATAGCACCCTGTATGGCGATCATAGCATCCAGTATGGGGTCATACCATCCTGAATGGAATCAAGCATCCAGTATGGGTCATAGCATCCTGTATGGCGATCATCCATCCTGTATGGGTCATAGCATCCTGTATGGGTCATAGCATCCTGTATGCGATCATAGCATCCTGTATGGCGATCAAGCATCTGTATGGGGTCAAGCATCCCTTATGGGGTCATAGCATCCTTTATGGGATCAAAGCATCCGTTTTTGGTGACAGCATCGTTTGAGGGTCATAGCATCCTTCGGTATAGCAGGTCATTGCATCCTGTATGGGGTTCATATAATCCTGTATGGGGTCATAGCATCCTGTATGGGGTCACACATCCTGTATGGGGTCAAGGACCTTTACAGGGACAGAAGCATCCAATAAAATGGCGTGATAACAGCATCCGACTGAGGTAAACACATCACCATAGGAGCGACAGAGCATCCACGGCTGGTGATAGCAACACTAAATGAAGCATAGACATCACATAACCCATGCTGAGTGATAGCAACCCAATGGGGCATTAGCATCCTAAAGGGAGGTCCATAACATCTGATGGGCCAAAGGACCACAGTGACAGAACACCACAATACCACAAGGGACCTGACAGTGATAGAGCACACACCACAAGGACCTGACAGAGATAGAACACCACAACACCACAAGGAGCTGGACAGTGATAGAACATCACAACACCACAAGGAGCTGACAGAAATAGACACCACACACCACAAGGAGCTGCCAGTGATAGAACGTCCACAACACCACAAGGACCTGACAGCGATAGAACATCACAACACCACAAGGAGCTGACAGTGATAGACACCACAACATCACAAGGACCTGCAGTGATAGAACACCACAACACCACAAGGACCTGACAGTGATAGAACTCACAACACCACAAGGAGCTGACAGTGTTACAACGTACAACACCACAAGGACCTGACAGCGTAGAACACCACAACACCACAAGGACCTGACAATGATAGAACGTCACAACACCACAAGGACCTGACAGTGATAGAACGACCACAAACACCACAAGGATCTGACAGTGATAAAAACACCACAACACCACAAGGCTGACAGTGATAGAACGTCACAACACCACAAGGACCCCGGGATACAGTGATAGAACACCACAACACCACAAGGACCTGACAGTGATAGAACACCACACCCCACAGGGACCTGACAGTAACACACACCATAACACCACAAGGACCTGACCGTGATAGAACACCACAAGGACCTGAGAGTGATAGAACACCACAAACACAAGGACTGACAGTGATGGAACGTCATAACACCACAAGGAGCTGACAGTGATAAAAGGACGACTGATAACACCACAAGGACCTGACAGTGATAGAACACCAAACACCACAAGGACCTGACAGTGATAGAACGTCATAACACCACAAGGCCCTGACAGTGATAAACACCCATTAACACCACAAGGACCTGACAGTGATAGAACACCAAAAACACAAGGACCTGACAGTGATAGAACGTCCACAACACCACAAGGACCTGACAATGATAGAACGACATAACACCACAAGGACCTGACAGTGATAGAACGTCATAACACCACAAGGACCTGACAGTGATAGAACGTCATAACACCACAAGGACCTGACAGTGATAGAACTTCACAACACCACAAGGAGCTGACAATGATAAGAACGTCACAACACCACAAGGACCTGACAGTGATAGAACGCAACACCACAAGGACCTGACAGTGAAAACACCATAACAACACAAGGACCTGACAATGATAGAACACACACAAAGGACCTGACAGTGATAGAACACCACAACACAACAAGGACCTGACAATGATAGAACTCACAACACCACAAGGACCTGAAAATGATAGAACGTCACAACACCACAAGGACCTGACAGTGATAGAACACCACAACACCACAAGGACCTGACAATGATAGAACCAAACACCACAACAAACCTGACAGTGATAGAACACCACAACACCACAAGGACCTGACAATGATAGAACGTCACAACACCACAAGGATCTGGAACCCAAAGTGACATGATAGCACTCACAACACAAGGACCTGACAGTAAGAAACGTCATAACACCACAAGGACCTGACAGTAATAGAACCCCACACACCACAAGGACCTGACAATGATAGAACACCACAAGGACCTGACAGTGATAGAACGTCACAACACCACAAGGACCTGACAGTGGATAGAATCACAACACCACAAGGACCCTGACAGAATAGAACACCACAACACCACAAGGACCTGGCAGTGATAGGACACCCAACACACTTAAGGACCTGACAGTGTAGAACACACAACACTACAAGGACCTGACTGTGATAGAAACCACAACACCACAAGGACCTGACAGGAAATAGACACCACAACACCACAAGGACCTGACAGTGATAGAACACCAAAACCATAAAGGACCTGACAGTGATAGAACACCACAACACTACAAGGACCTGACTGTGATAGACACCACACCACAAGGACCTGACAGAAATAGAACACCACAACACCACGAGGACCTGACGTGATAGGAACGTCACAACACCACAAGGACCTGACAGTGATAGCAGAGCACCACACACCATTATGAGGGTTCACTCATGGATACAGAACACGCAGGCTACACATTGATGTTGCATGCGATACTGAATTCGGGCCGGCTGTTAGTTTTTCTTTTTGAACGGGAAGTCCGTTCTATGGAAGAAGGCGTACCCGGAGGTCGCGAATGAAACCACACCGAGCAGACTGTAGGTGACCTATTTTGTTGACCGTAACCGATTTAGATTTGGATTATCTCCGGATATTGAGAACATTGTAATATCTGTGAGTTTGCAATTGTCAGCATGAAAAATGGACAGTA
This sequence comes from Conus ventricosus, assembly GCA_018398815.1. NCBI lineage: Eukaryota > Metazoa > Mollusca > Gastropoda > Neogastropoda > Conidae > Conus > Conus ventricosus. The sequence goes on from CM031611.1 coordinate 78,010,098, forward strand.
AGAAAACTACTTTATTGACGAGAACAAAATAGCTTCAGTTTTATCTTTGTTTATTGATAACATGCTATCTTTTGCGTGGCAACTGTCAGCATGAAGATATCGACAACACGTCTGTTACCACTGGCAGAGAGAGGTTGCCTGAATCGATTGTGACTGTAGTCGTTACGCTTTCGTTGGATTTTCTACGTTTGATTCAGTCAGACTGTGAAGAAGTGGAGCAACGGACTTCTAGAGATTTCTTTCTTTTGATTTGTACTTCGGGACTTCGATTCCTTGTCGGCTGTTAGGTAAAGTTTACCGAAGATCCACAAATGACTGCAGCTGCCAGAAAGCCGTCGACATGGCGACTTGACACGGACATGGTGAACAAGTGAAAGCTACAGCCAGTACCATACCACTATTGGGATGATAAACCTTTAGGGTCCAAGAGTGGCTTCTCAGAGTCCGAACTGCAGACAGATTTTGCCATCTCTCGCTTCACTCATTCCCATTGGCCCCTTTTCCCTGTGTTACTAGCGACAAGGATAAATAGAGAACACTGTTTGAAGTAGGTGAATTACTGTCCTCTGTTACGATCAAGGAAAAGCTAAGGCAGGATAAAGTGAATCACCATTTTTAAGTGCTCCAATAGAATCACAACTACAATGGGGAACGTTGACACCAGAAAACCAGCGCCAGGGTGTTCAAACTGGATCTTGCGCGGTTCATTCTTCTAACAAGAACGTCACGGTCGCAGGCCTGTCGGTTTTATCACGTCTCTGATGCCAAGGAAGGTCACTCCCAACTCACCCGTGGCTGAAGGGACACCGGCCGGTGGCGGTGACTCTCCACCATGGCATCATCTGTTGACGAACTGTTCGAGTCCCGGCGACTGATTGCCAGGGCAGCAGATGAGGTTGTTCAGACGCGGAAGAGATCAGATCGCCTGCAGAAAGAAAACGAATGGCTAAGGAAGGAGCGACTCAAGATCCCCTGCCTCCTGAAGCAGAACATGCGACTTAGAAGAGAACTAGACGAGGCTGACAAGAGAGAAAAAGAACTCCGGGCTCGAGTTCAGATACGGGACAGACGCAGTAGCAGAACCATTGTTTCAACACGCCTTTGACACTTATCAGCATAAAACCTCTGGAACATGAACTTCCTTTTAAAGTCAGACATGAGCCAGTCAATGCTTGCAGAACGTTTGAGGAGAACCTGTCAGAACTGTCCGTCACCTGTCAGAACCTGCCCGTTACCTGTTAGAACCTGCCCGTCATCTGTCATAACCTGCCTGTCACTTGTCAGAACCTGCCCGTCACCTGTCAGAACCTGTCCATCACCTGTCAGAACCTGCCTGTCACCTGTCAGAACCTGTCCGTCACCTGTCAGAACCTAACCGTCACCTGTCAGAACCTGCCCATCACCTGTCAGAATCTAACCGTCACCTGTCAGAATCTAACCGTCACCTGTCATAACCTGCCTGTCACTTGTCAGAACCTGTCCGTCATCTGTCAGAACCTGCCCGTTACACGTCAGAACCTGCCCATTATCTGTCAGAACCTGCCTGTCACCTGTCAGAACCTGCCTATCACCTGTCAGAACCTGCCTGTCACCTGTCAGAACCTAACCGTCACCTGTCAGAACCTGTCCATCACCTGTCATAACTTGCCTGTCACCTGTCAGAACTGCCCGTCACCTGTCAGAACCTGCCCGTTACCTGTTAGAACCTGCCTGTCACCTGTCAGAACCTCCCATCACCTGTCAGAATCTGTCCGTCACCTGTCAGAACCTGCCCGTCACTTAGCAGAACCTGTCTGACAATTGTTCAGAACCTGTCAACTATCAGAACCCGACCTTCAACTGTCAACCTGCCTGTCACTTGTCAGAACCTGCCCATCACCTGTCAGAACCTGCCCGTCACCTGTCAGAACCTGCCCATCACCTGTCAGAATCTGTCCATCACCTGTCAGAACCTGCCCGTCACTTAGCAGAACCTGTCTGACAATTGTTTAGAACCTGTCAACTATCAGAACCCGACCTTCAACTGTCAACCTGCCTGTCACTTGTCAGAACCTGCCCGTCACCTGTCAGAACCTGCCCGCCACCTGTCAGAACATGTCCGTCACCTGTCAGAACATGTCCGTCACCTGTCAGAACATGTCCGTCACCTGTCAGAACCTGCCCGTCACCTGTCAGAACCTGCCCGTCACCTGTCAGAACCTAACCGTCACCTGTCAGAACATGTCCTTCACCTGTCAGAACATGTCCGTCACCTGTCAAAACCTGCCCGTCACCTGTCAGAACCTAACCGTCACCTGTCAGAACCTAACCGTCACCTGTCAGAACATGTCCTTCACCTGTCAGAACATGTCCGTCACCTGTCAGAACCGGCCCGTCACCTGTCAGAACCTAACCGTCACCTGTCAGAACCTGCCCGTCACCTGTCAGAACCAAACCGTCACCTGTCATAACCTGCCCATCACCTTTCAGAATCTAACCGTCACCTGTCAACCTGTCCATCACCTGTCAGAACCTGTCCATCACCGGTCAGAACCTGCCCATCGCCTGTCAGAACCTAACCGTCACCTGTCAGAACATGTCCTTCACCTGTCAGAACCTAACCGTCACCTCTCAGAACCTGCCTGTCACCTGTCAGAACCTAACCGTCACCTGTCAGAACCTAACCGTCACCTGTCAGAACCTGCCCATCACATGTCAGAACCTGACCGTCACCTGTCAGAACCTAACCGTCACCTGTCAGAACCTAACCGTCACCTGTCAGAACCTGCCCATCACCTTTCAGAATCTAACCGTCACCTGTCAACCTGTCCATCACCTGTCAGAACCTGTCCATCACCTGTCAGAACCTGTCCGTCACCCGTCAGAACCTGTCCGTCACCTGTCATGGCTCGTCAAGGCCTGTGACAGTTTCATAATACGGATGGCCAGTCACGGGCTTTCGAGGACCAGTCACGGGCTTTCGAGGACCAGTCACAGGCTTTTGAGGACCAGTCACAACCTTTTGAGAACTAGTCACAGGCCTTTGAAGGACCAGTCACAAGCTTTTGAGGACTAGTCACAGGTTTTTGAGGACTAGTCACAGGTTTTTGAGGACCACTCACAGGCCTTAGCTTTGAAGAACCATTTACAAGCTTTTGAGGACTAGTCACAGCCTTTTGGGGACTAGTCACAGCCTTTTGGGGACTAGACACAGGCTTTTAAATGACTAGTCACAAACTTTTGAGGACTAGTCACAGGTTTCTGAGGACTAGTCAGGGCCTTTGAAGGACTAGTCACAGGTTTTGAGGACCAATCAGAGGCCTTTGAAGGACTAGTCACAGGCTTTGGACCAGCCACAAGCTTTTGAGGACCAGCCACAGGCTTTTGGACCAGCCACAAGCTTTTTGACCAGCCACAGGCTTTTGGACCAGCCACAGGCTTTTTGACCAGCCACAGGCTTTTGGACCAGCCACAAGCATTTTGACCAGCCACAGGCTTTTGGACCAGCCACAGGCTTTTTGACCAGCCACAGGCTTTTGGACCAGCCACAGGCTTTTGAGGACCAGCCACAGGCTTTTGAGGACCAGCCACAGGCTTTTGAGGACCAGCCACAGGCTTTTGAGGACTAGTCACAGGCTTTTGGACCAGCCACAGGCTTTTTGACGAGCCACAGGCTTTTGAGGACCAGTCACAGTCTTTTTAGGACCAGTCACAGCCTTTTGAGGACCAGGCACAGGCTTTTCAGGACCAGTCACAGGCTTTTCAGGACCAGTCACAGGCTTTTAAGGACCAGTCATAGGCTTTTGGGGACCAGTCATCAGCTTCTGAGGACCAGTTACAGCCTTTTGAGAACTAGTCACAGGCCTTTGAAGGACCGGTCACAAGCTTTTGAGGACCAGTCATGGGCTTTGTGAGGACCAGCCAAAGGCTTTGTGGGGACCAGCCACAGGCTTTGTGAGGACCAGTCACAGGCTTTATGAGGACCAGTCATGGGTTTGTGAGGACCAGCCACAGGCTTTGTGAGGACCAGTCATGGCTTTGTGAGGACCAGTCACAGGCTTTGTGAGGACCAGCCACAGGCTTTGTGAGGACCAGTCATGGGTTTTGTGAGGACCAGTCACAGGCTTTGTGAGGACCAGCCACAGGCTTTGTGAGGACCAGTCATGGGCTTTGTGAGGACCAGTCATGGGCTTTGTGAGGACCAGCCACAGGCTTTGTGAGGACCAGTCATGGGCTTTGTGGGGACCAGTCATGGGCTTTGTGAGGACCAGTCATGGACTTTGTGAGGACCAGTCATGGGCTTTGTGAGGACCAGTCACAGGCTTTGTGAGGACCAGCCACAGGCTTTGTGAGGACCAGTCATGGGCTTCATGATGACCAGCCACAGGCTTTGTGAGGACCAGTCATGGGCTTTGTGAGGACCAGCCACAGCTTTGTGAGGACCAGTCATGGGCTTCATGATGACCAGCCACAGGCTTTGTGAGGACCAGCCACAGGCTTTGTGAGGACCAGTCATGGGCTTTGTGAGGACCAGGCATGGGCTTTGTGAGAACCAGCCACAGGCTTTGTCCAGAACCAGCCACAGGCTTTGTGAGGACCAGTCATGGGCTTTGTGAGGACCAGTCACGGGCTTTATGAGGACCAGCCACAGGCTTTATGAGGACCAGCCACAGGCTTTGTGAGGACCAGTCACTGGCTTTGTGAGGACCAGCCACAGGCTTTGTGAGGACCAGTCATGGGCTTTATGAGGACCAGTCACGGCTTTGTGAGGACCAGTCACGGCTTTGTGAGGACCAGTCACGGGCTTTGTGAGGACCATTCACAGGCTTTGTGAGGACCAGCCACAGGCTTTGTGAGGACCAGTCACAGGCTTTATGAGGACCAGTCATGGGCTTTGTGAGGACCAGTCACAGGCTTTGTGAGGACCAGTCACAGGCTTTATGAGGACCAGTCATGGGCTTTATGAGGACCAGTCACAGGCTTTGTGAGGACCAGTCATGGGCTTTATGAGGACCAGTCACAGGCTTTGTGAGGACCAGTCATGGGCTTTATGAGGACCAGTCATGGGCTTTATGAGGACCAGCCACAGGCTTATGAGGACCAGCCACAGGCTTCTGTGGAGCAACCATACAAAGCCTGCGGAGGGAAAAGCAAAACACGTGAGGAGGAGGGGCCAAAGCGATGGATCGGTTTGAAAAAACACACACACAAAAACGTGACACTGCGGGATCACAGCAGAACACCAGTCTGAAACACGTGACAATAAGAGCTCTGGTACGTTTCAGGAGTTTCTGAAGAACACATGACTCACACACACACACACACACACACACACACACACACACACACACACAACCACTGCATACTGATAGCTCCACTTCCGCCCTCACCCACTCCTCAACCCATCACCTTTTCATCATCGCTGATGCTTCATTTCTTTCTGCACTGGACAAGTCTTACGTCCTCCCAGCAAAAGCTTTTAGGGATAAGTTGGTCGCTGCTGCAGCAAACTGCAGCATGGAGTCGTTCGTCATTTGTTGTTACTCTGTCCATGCTTATTTAAAAGCTCTAGTGTCCCCCTCCCTCCTCTGTCCATCTCCTACCTGTTCCTGTCCACTGTTCATCCCTGCTCATGTAGGCCTACAGCTTTATTTCGGTTCTCCATCAAAGCTTTTTGAAGGCTTGGTTGGTAATAACTCATTTAAATGTACCTCCCCCACCCCTTCCCTCCTCCTCCTACCCCCCCCCCCTCCCCTCCCCTCCATGCCACAGTCACTACCGTTGAGCAGACCTACTTTGTAAACTACGTGGTTAGTATCCTGTTCATGATCTGTCAAAACCCATGACCTCAAGAACTTGGCCACTGTGCTTTTTATACATGTTCAAAGCCGCTGCTAATTTTTCTGGTTAGATGTAAGGCTGAACTTCTTTCGCAAGCTTGGACCAAACAAACAAGGCGAATAAGCTGTTTCCGGAGGGAGAAGAAGGACGAGGTGGGGGTGGGGTAGGCAGACGGTGGGGGGTGCCGGAGAGTCCAAGATGATTGGGTTTTTTTGGGTTTTTTTAATATGTAAACCCCAACCAGACTGAAAGAAGAATAGAACCTAAACGGAGAGGATGTTTTGTGAATGTATATCTTCATTAAGTCTCTACCACACTTGAAAAATCTATTAAAATGAAAAGAACAAATAGATGAATGAAGAAATAAAATAAATAAATAAATGAAAGAATAAATTAAATGAAATTCATAGATGAACAAAAATGACAAAGAAACAAGATTAACGGAATGGGAGGATGGAGTTGGTATGCTAACTTCTTACTGCGTCACATGGCGATTGTTTTAGCCAAATCCTTGACATTATCCCCCCGGGAGGTTACACCCCACACCACACACAACACACACACGCACACACACACACACACACACACACCCCTGAAGGGACTGGAGAGTTAAAGAAGTGGGAGTGGGGGAGGGAGGGAGTACAAAGGGACCTATATAATCCCTCCCCAACTCCAGCCTCCTCCCCCCCTCCTCCCCCTCCATGTTCCGCCCCCCCCCCCCCCCCCCCCCCCCCCCCCCCCCCCCCTTTCATGGCAGTATTCAATAGAAACGTTTCGGAAGCTGAGAAAACTTGGATGTTGTTCAGTATGGGTTTTTACCAATAAACGGACAGGTGGAATCTTTCCTATACGATGCGAGGTTCACAATCATGACAAGGGATTACAACTGTCAGAAAGTCTGGAAAGATCTGAAAGACTCTGATGTCATAATCAACATTCTCGATGTCGGGGGGGGGGGGGGGGGGGGGGGGGAGAAGGGGGGGGGGGTACGTCAGAGGCCTAGGTCAGAGGAAGTAAATAAGTCCCTTTTCTTTTCCTTGCTGGAGTTCCATTGCCCATATTGAAGGCATTCACCACCACCCTTAGACGAAAAGACACACCTGAAGGTGCGGGTAGGGCCGAGAGAAGTACTGTCCTCAACTGCCGAACAACAGGAAGAATCCTGCACCACCTGAAAGCAAGCCTGCGCTGTGTTCACATAATAGTGTAGTCATCCTGTGACAAAATTAACTATGAACCAAAACTATTGTACAAAAAGTTTCTCTTTTGCATCATGTTTACTAAGATCATGTCTGCATATTCTAAAAATTATAATTGTGTGCACCTCTGCATATTTGATTTATGATGGTTTGATTAGGCCTACGTCATACATATTAACCATGTGACCCGACATATTTTGCTGAAAACCTTGTCATGTTGCATCTCATTCGAAAGATCTCAGGAAGAAGGTTCCAGATAACGAACAAAATACAGTTGTAATGTTAATGATTACAAATAATACCATTTAACATTGTCAGGGGCGGATCAGTGAGGGTCAAGGGAGGGGGGCAGGCTAGTTCGGTACATAACTTTGGTTGGAGGGCTTTTTTTTTTATAGGAACATCGTAAAGTTTTGGAGGGTGCAGAAAAGACGAGGATGGGATGCTGCACACCCAGCACACAGAGACAGCCAGGTATTAACTAGAAAGCTTGACGAAATCAAGAAACAAAGGAACTTACTTTAGTCATAGTCTATGGCACGTACTGGCGAGTTGGAACAGCTAATGCCGGAACATTCTCCGCAGCTAGGTGTGCACTTAAGTCCATGTTTTCTGCAGCCTGTTTACTTGTAGCAAGTCTGCTGGTGCTGCTGGTAGATCCTTGTGACTGGCACCAACTTCCCGTGTTCAAGTCCCCAACCACATTGTGTCGGTTCTACAGACAGTTTGCCTCCCAGCTTGTTCATCATCTGAGGTACAAATAGGCAGACTTGGTATAAGAGTTGTGTCCAGCTGCAGCAAGGTATGGGAGCATTTCTCGTACGACAGACAGAGAAGGAGCCAATTTCCAGTTCTTTCAGCCTTCAGAAAACGTTTCAGTATGTCAACCATAGCCATGTATTGGAGCCAGAGTTCACATCGTTCTGCAATGAGTGACAATTTCTTGCTGTTAAGTTTACTGGCAATCCAGTTGAGACAATCGTTGTTCTTGACTGAATCTGTGTGTCACTGCAACCCTTCAAAAGTTGACTGTGGAGGGCAGACACCATTTGAAGATCTTCCTTATCATGGAGTTCATTCAAGGCATTGATTTTACTGTACCCACATCTTCAGGTACGTCAGATGTGCGACTAGTTGTAGTTCTGTTTCACCATTCAGTTCCAGATCACTCTTTTGTGCCTCATTTTGGGAGAGGTCTGCCTCAGCTTGAATGTTTTCTGAAGTTTCAGATGGCAGTTGGGCATGCAAGGTTTCCTCTTTTTCACAATCAGTTCCTTGTGACTCATGCTCCACTGACATCGGAGAAGCAGGGAGAACATCTGTAGCACGTGCAGCAAAGTGGACTGTTCCTGGATTTCATTTTGATCTATTCAGTCTGGCATTTGGGATGTGGCAAAGGCACACCAAATGTGTCTGACATCAACAGTGCATTTAATGCTGCATCAAGAAGAAAGTGTCCACGAACTGCACGTTGTACACCCTTCCTTGAAGCATTGCACCTCACAGAATGTGAAGCGTACACAGTTGACAGCACTTCATGAAGACCAGTTTCTTCCATCAAAGGCCCAATACATGCAAGAAAACTCATTTCAAGATGAAACGGCCCAAGCCGAAGGACAATGGCTTGAAGGTCACTGTGTGCTGGTTCACCAGAGATGATACTCAGAGCCTTCCACCATAGAGGCTGATCAAATGTCAGCACTGGTGTTGACTTATTGCGCTTTGCTTCAGCACAAATGAAACACAGTGTAGAATATATACATGTTTTGTCACCGGGATTCATGTCTATCATCGGCATGAATATGACTGATGACTGTCCTGGAAAACTTTCATGGTGAACAGCTTGCATGACTCCAGACCAAGACGGTCTGTTTGGATGTAGCAGCCAGCAAGCTTTCCACAACAAGTCAACTTCTGATGTCGGATCTTTAACAAATGCATTTGTCAGACCCTCAAACTTCAGTGTCATCAAACCAAGGCATTCCTCCTTGTAGTATTTGATGTCAATCTTTGCCTTGTGACGATCTCTCTGTCCTGACATCAGCTTGCCTTCTCACCTGCACTGTGCTATTCATTCTGGGAGTAACCGAGGCAATAATTCCCATGCCATGGAAGGTGTGAATCCATCAAGTGTAGCCGTGTTGTGACTACATTGTCTGCCATGTACTGGATAAAATGACCCTCAGGTGCTGATGCAACATTGTGGTCAGACACAGCAGCATTCATCTCATAGGTCATGACCTCACTGTATGACACACTAAAACCAAGAGAGTACAAAGTGTCCACATAGGAACTTGGAATTAAAACAATGGTGCATTGGACTGCTAATCCAATCTGCAAAGGGCATATGAGAACACGTGGGCGAGCTGCTTGCATAATTACTTGGCCTGTTGATGCTACTTTCAAGTCTGTGTCCTTTCCACTGAAAATATCTTCAGCAAAGCTGCAACGAATCGGGAACAAAGTTAAGTTTGCTGAAAGTGACGCAATATCATCTTTGTTGGGATACAGTGCACGAGTCGTAGGCAAGGCTTTAATGTCACTTTTGATGAGTTCTGCTGCTGTTTCTATGATGCATTTCTTCTGTGTCTCCTCATCACACATTTGTTGTGAATAAAATGTGTGCAAGATAGATGATGCTGTTTTCCTGAATGTAACAACATTAGCTTTTCCATTCAGTTCTGTGATGATGAGTTCTTCCCCAAAATGTTTCCTAAGCTCTTCCTTCATCTTTGGATGACTGTAAGGAATCGCCGTCATTATATTCTTTCATTTCGTTGATGAGGTCACCAACAGTAATTTGTTCATTATCATTGTCAAGAATAAAACCAGCGACCTTTTCCAAGGCATATGCCTTTTTCTCCATCTTATAGGCCATCCAAGCTTTATTCTTTTTCATCTTTGTCTGAAGAAAAAGACTTAGGAAGTCTTTCCTACTTCTAAAATGAACACTACATGTCTGATGATAAACTGCATCAGCAGCTGGCAGATCAGAAACAAACTCTAGTCTGCTTTTCACAGTGTCTGCCCATTCATCTCCACGCTGTGAACATACTTTAGCAATTGAGCTTTGAAAGTCAAGTGTTCTCACTGGATGCACCTTCAGGCCACTGCGTGCATTGAGCTCTGCAGGAGTCCCACAAAAAAGACAACATTTGCCAAAGTCAAAGGGTTGGTTTTGCGAACGTAGGTTCTGTGCAATATTTATTGCAGATGAAGACTCTTGTTTTTTTCTTTGATACACTTTGAATGTTGTGCTTATTAGTAAAACTGCGACGGCATTCTTCATGTACTGCTTAGCCTTCAGACACAAGAATAGTCTCACCACGCTCTTCACTTGCTCTGTTAATGGAGTCTCTCCTTTAGCTGTTGGCACAACAATCTTCCCCCAGCATCCAGGGCACCTCCACACAGCACGCACACCTCCATATTCTGCTGAAGGCCCATTCCAGTAAAGATTTCACAAATTGTATCAGATATCTAGGTAAGGAAATCTTATTGTATATGTCATTTACTGGGTGTTTTGTACACCTACATTCTTCTCTGTCCATGCAAAAAATGGGTCACTTTTTTCATTTTGATACATGCACACAACGCGCGCACACATGCACGTACACACACACACACACACACACACACACACACCAAACAAACCCATCCACCCACGTGCACACGCCTGTCTCCATCCTATCAGCAAATCTCCATTTATAATAATATAATAATAATAATAATAATGTTTATTAAAATAATTTGAGTTGAACTATTGATGCAGTTAGTAATTTCATTCGAAATAATCATATCAAGAACAAAAAATGGTGATGAGCAAGATAATTATTACAAAACAACATAAAGAGGAAGCACGCGAAAACTTACCGATATTTTGATACTCTTGATTCACCATACTTATAGCAAAGACTTTTACTTCTTTTTGCTTATCAATCGCAATAATACAAAGACACGGCACTATTAGTGTCGTCTGGATGAGTGTTAACAAATTATAAAGCAAACTAGAGCAAATGGGAATGATATAAACAGTACTTACCAAGCATTTTGATGCGAACGGCTCCAAACGAAAAACGCGCGCTTGCAGGAAAAGTTCGTCTGCTATGACCGACTTGTTTTGGCGCTCGCTGAAACAAAGCAGTTGACCTTGGGTCGGCTGTGAAAGGCTACGGTGGCTGCTCTGCGTCAGAACAGCAAAATGATGACAACATCACATTTTCAAACCAAATTCTGCGATTATGCAGAAACCGTCGGCATTATAATTTGGTAGACCACGTTATGCAGTATATTAATCTATCATATCCATAAAAAGAAATTGTGTACCTTTTAGTTTTACACCCCATTATTTCTACGGTGTACACTATAAGGTGCAGGCACGCACGGGGTTTTCCATTAACAGTCCTTAATCTGACTGGCTCTCTGTCTGCCTCCTGTTGACATATCCACTGTCTGTGACCGCATTTCACCGCTGATAGCAGTCACGGCCGTTCCAACGCCAGGCAAGAGCTTATGTGCAGGCAGTAGGTTGCCCTTGATGAACAGCAGACGAGAAGCGGCTGGCATACATGGCAAACTTGAGAGGGCAGCGGAGGCAACTGAACGATCTTCGCTCAGCGCGTGATAACTGCAGCGCTCGAGGTTGTTAGTAACCTGAAGGAAGGAATGGGAGGGACCCAGCTAAGTGAACGGTGGGAAAGCGAAGCGAGATTTTAGCTTGTCCAGTCTGGACATGGAGTGGTGGAGTAGAGTTTTAGTGTTTTGCCCCAAACTGTAGGTGTCCCCAGTATGTGGGCGCCCTTGTCCATAATTACCCCAAGTACCCCAATATGTAGGTACCCCAATTCTGTAGGTACCCCATTCTGTAGGCGCCCCAGTCTGTAGGAACCCCAGTCTGTAGGTGCCCTAATCTGTGGGAGCCCCAGACTGCAGGAGCCCCAGTCTTTAGGCACTCCAGTCTGTAGGAGCCCCAGACTGTAAGGGGTCCAGTCTGTTGGTGCCCTAATCTGTAGGAACCCCAGTCTGTAGGTGCCCTAATCTGTAGGAAGCCCAGTCCTAGGTGCCCTAATCTGTAGGAGCCCCAGACTGTAGGAGTCCCAGTCTTGAGCACTCCAGTCTGTAGGAGCCCCAGACTGAAAGGGTCCAGTCTGTTGGTGCCCTAATCTGTAGGTGGCCCAGTCTGTAGGCAACCCAGTCTATAGGAGCCCCAGTCTGTAGGTGGCTCAGTCTGTAAGTGCCTCTATCTGTAGGCATCAAATTCCATAGGAACCGCAGTCTGTAGGCACCCAATCTATAGGAGCCCCAGTCTGTAGGCACCCAATCTATAGGAGCCCCAGTCTGTAGGCACCCTACTCCATAGCAGACCCAGTCTGTAGGTGCCCCAGTCTTTAGGTGCCACACTCCATAGCAGCCCGTCTGTGGGTGCCCCAGTTTGTAAGTGTCCCAGTCTGTAAGCACCCCAGTTTTTAGACACCCCATTCTTTAGGCATCCCAGCCTGTAGGAGACCACGCCTGTAGGAGCCCCATCCCTAAGAGCCACTGTCTTTAGGAGCCACAGTCTGTAGGAGCCCCGGCCTGTGGGAACCCCTGTCTGTAGGAGTCCCGGGCATGTAGGAGTCATGGTCTGTGGGGGTGGTAGAGGGGGAAAAAGGAGTCATAGCCTGTAGGAGTCATGGCCTGTAGGAGTCACGGCCTGCAGGAGCTTCAGTCTGTAGGAGTCTTGACATGTAGGAGCCCCAGTCTGTAGGAGTCATGGCCTGTAGGAGCCCCAGTCTGTAGGAGTTTAAGCCTGTAGGAGTCCCAGTCTGTAGGAGTTACTGCCTGTAGGAGTCCCAGCCTGTAGGAGTTCCGGCCTGTAGGAGCCCTAGTCTGTATGAGTCCCAGTGTATTGGGGTCTCAGCCTGTAGGAGTTCCCACCTGTAGGAGCCCCTGTCTGTAAAAGCCCCAGTCTGTAGGAGTCCCGGCCTGTAGGAGCCCCAGTCTGTGTAAGAGTCGCAGTCTGTAGGAGTTCCCACCTGTAGGAGCCCCTGTCTGAAAAAGCCCCAGTCTGTAGGAGTCCCGGCCTGTAGGAGCCCCAGTCTGTGTAAGAGTCGCAGTCTGTAGGAGTTCCCACCTGTAGGAGCCCCTGTCTGTAAAAGCCCCAGTCTGTAGGAGTCCTGGCCTGTAGGAGTCCCAGTCTGTAGGAGTCCCAGCCTGTAGGAGCCCCGGGCTACAGGACTTCCGGCCTGTAAGAGCCCCTGTCTGTAGAAGCCCCAGTCTGTAGAGCCCCAGTCTGTAGGAGCCCCAGTCTGTAGGAGCCCCAGTCTGTAGGAGTCTAAGTCTGTAGGAGCCCCAGTCTGTAGGAGTCTAAGCCTGTAGGAGTCCCAGTCATAGAGTCTAAGCCTGTAGGAGCCCCAGCCTGTAGGAGTTCCGGCCTGTAGGAGCCCCTGTCTGTAGGAGCCCCTGTCTCTAGGAACCTCAGTCTGTCTCAGCCTGTAGGAGTCCTGACCTGAAGGAGCCCCAGTCTGTGGAATCTCAGTCTGTAGGAACCCTGGCCTGGAGGAGTTCCGGCCTGTAGGAGTCCCAGTCTGTAGGAGCCCCGGCCTACAGGAGTCCCAGTCTGTAGGAGCCTAAGCCTTTAGGAGTCTCAGCCTGTAGGAGCCCCATCCTGATGATGTCTAGGGTTTCTAGCAAGGGATTTTTGAAAAAAAAAAAAATTAGGAATAGAGTTTGTTTAGAACTTACCGCCAATGACATTGACAAACAAAGCACATGACAAGACACGATGCATTTCAACCACTTTGGTCTTCTTCAGGCGAAAAAATAAATCACATTTAACATGTGGGACAGTACAAACAAAGAACGTTCTTTGTTTGTACTGTCCCACATGTTAAATGTGATTTATTTTTTCGCCTGAAGAAGACCCAAGTGGTTGAAATGCATCGTGTCTTGTCATGTGCTTTGTTTGTCAATGTCATTGGCGGTAAGTTCTAAACAAACTCTATTCCTAATTTTACTTCGTTCGCCGCCATCAGTCACTCCATTTTGAAATTTTAAAGGGATTTTTGGTCAGATTCATAGATACTGGAGGTCTAAGTGTTTTTGTTTTTTGTTTTGTTTTTTGCCCCATTTAATGGATGTGTAAGATTTAGACGTAGTGGGTTTTTTTGGTTTTTTTTTTTTGTTTTAAAAATAGATATCTGGTATGTAAGTTCTTCTAGATATTGGATATTCAGGTCTTATAGATATTGGATAAGTAGGTTTTTATAGATACTGGATATGAAGGGTCTTTTTCAATAGATATTGGGTTGGTGGGTTTTCTATATATTGGATAATTGTGTCTTATGGATATGTAGGTTTTATAGATATTGGATATGTAGGTTTTAGAGATATGGGATATGTAAATTTTATAGACATTGGCTATATAGGTTTTACAGTTATGAGATACGTAGGCTTTGCAGATATAGGATATTAGGTTTTACAGGTGTGGGATACATACACTTTACAGATATGAGATATGTAAGTTTTACAGATATTTTACTGATTCACTTTCTGGTGAGAAAGGAATTCTTCTTGTTATTCTTTGCCGTGCATGACCACGACCATGCCGAGGTTTGGGGGCCTCTATTTAGAGAGTATTAAAGTCCTGTCACTCAAATCCTAAAAGCACAACAAGCAAGACTTGAAAGCAGGAATTATGAGAGAAGAGAGAGAGAGAGAGAGAGAGATTCGGATTCGGATGATTTATTCATATAGGCCTTAGCCCTTTATGAAGGGGTGAGTGAACATAATATATGAACTGAGATAAATGCTCATGATTGTCAAACATTCTAAACATAAATCATTTTAGAACATCAAGAAGTAACTGTTTCTCTAAATCTAAATGCCTTATACAAAAACAATGAGAAATTTCGAACAACTTCTGGTGAGGTTGACGACATAAGTATAGTCAATTTAAATAGAGAAGGCTGTCTGTAAAATTTTGGCTGAATACATTTGGTTCTAATGTTCTTTAGGGCTGGACAGCAAAGAACAAAATGGATTTCATTTTCCGGAGACTCTTTACAAAGCGGACACAACAAGACATTGTCATCAACAACGGTTTTGTATCTAAACTTGTGAACTGCCAATTCTGATATTCCAAACCTAAATTTGGTCATGACATATTTCAAGTGCCTGTCCATTTCTAAAGTTAGATAAGGTTTCAGATCATGAAAGCTGCAAACATTTCTATAGAAATCAAACCTCTCACTATGCTGCACATGGTCTGACCATTTTTGCCAAGTGCAGTCAATCAATCGTTGACGAAAACAATGTAAAAACTGCTTAACATTTCCAACACCTTGACTTAACCACACGAAACCAAAACCATATTCAAAAAGACAAGTACGAACTTTACTAACCCAGTTGTTTTTTCCTCTAGCATCAAGACCATATAACATGTTATAAGCTTTGCGTGGTAATCTGTGGTCCTCCATATGAAGTAAATTCAGCCAATAACGAATGCATTTTACTGCTGAGACTATGTATATGGGGAATCTATTCGTATCACCATAAATCAAGTCGTTAGGCGTGCGCCTGTCCACACCCAAGAACCTTTTTAATGCGAACAGGTGCACAGACTCACAGTATACAGCAGCACCATCTAACCCCCATAATTCAGACCCATACTGTACAATTGGTTGAACCTGACTATCAAACAACTTGAGAAATACATCAAAAGACGTATTATTGAGAACATATAATTTCTTCATAATACAGAGTAAAGCATTTTTGGCTCTGCTAGCAAGATCCTTGCACGCACCAACAAAACTTAGACGTGTAGAGAAAAATATACCCAAATACTTATAAGCATTCACAACAGGCATTGCGTCATCATCATAGAACCATCTTTCTCGTGCACTTAGATAACCACCCTTACGAAATACAATGATGTTACTTTTGGACAAATTAACCCTTAGTTGGAGAGAAGCAGCTGCGCGTTGTAAACTATTCAGTTGAGTCTGTAAACCAATAACAGTCTCCGATATCAAAACCACATCATCTGCTAATAAAAGTATAAACAATTCAAAAGCATCCAGTGTCAGCAAAGCCCCATGTCTTCCATTGTTGATCACTTCAATGGCTAATTCATTAATAAAGAGCGAAAATAGAACAGGGCTGCAAGCATCACCCTGCCTAACCCCAGCTGTACAGTTAATAAAATCTGTCAGTTTAGCGCCACAACGAATCTAGCTCTAACTACATCATACATGCTCCTGATACATCTGTAGAGTTTACCCCTAATACCGTTTTTAATCATGACTGGCCAAAGAAGATTTCTATTTATGGAATCAAACGCTTTTTCAAAGTCTATAAAAGCAACGTACAATTTTCGATTATAGGAAAACTGTTTCTGAACGATAGTCCATTAAAGTAAACATGTGATCAACAGTCGAATAACCTTTTTTGAAACCAGCTTGGTGATCACCAGTGATGTTTTTTCCCTCTATCCATTCTTGCAGCCTATTATTTACTATCATTCCGTACAGTTTACTACTTATATTGCTTAGGGAGATGCCCCTATAATTGTTTGGATTATTAGCATCACCCTTTTTAAATATGGGCAAAATTATTGATTCTGTCCAGTTATTTGGAAACGTACCAGTATCAAACAATTTGTTAAACAATTTCACACAAAATTGCACAACTTGGGCAGGAGAGTATTTGAACAGTTCACCAATAATGCCATCGGGGCCTGCTGCTTTACGGTTTTTCAGTTTTTTAATAGCTAATAATACTTCTTCTTCACTAATGGGACGGTTCATATAGCTATCAGACTCATCTTCAAACCCCTCCAACCCTCTTGGTTTGGCTCATTCTCAGTATTTAACTCTAACAAGGCTTGAAAATGTTGAAACCACATCTCAGCTGAAATGTTGTTTCTAGGCTGAGTTCGTTTCGGCGATATTTTGCGAATTACAGTCCAGAAATTCTTCTGAGACTTTATTGATGTTACTAATTCATCTATTAATAACTTCTTATATTCTTTCTCTTTTCTCTTTAGTAAATGTTTATATTCACGTCTGGCTATAACGTATGCAGTTCTGTCAGCGTCCTTCAACGAGCGGCGACTTATTCGCAATAATCTCCTAGTCTTTCTTTTATTAAAAGAACATTCATGGTCAAACCAGTTCTTTGAAATTCTATCATGACCATGTATACATTTTTTCATACATTCAGCACATCCCAATATACATTCGTTAAACATATTAAGAGCTAGATTTACATCAGTGTCTATTAAACTTGTGGCAATATCAAATTTTTCACACGTTTTTTCAGCACATAGGGAATCACAAAACGAAGAAGCACATTCATCACTCCAGACAATTTTTTCCATAACATCGTCGTGTCCTCTTTTGTTTGCGCTGCTAGGTTTCCACAGGGAAACGAACATGAAGTGATACAGGGAAATGATCAGAGTCTATTCGTTCTACAACCTGTAATTCACAAGCATCACACAGAAGAACAAAAAGTTCATTTGACAATATGAAGTAATCATTCACACTACTTCCAGAGTCAGAAACATATGTATAGCAACCTTTTAGGTCGCCTTCACATACACCATTTAGGATGCACAAGTTCAAAGCAGTGCACATGTTTAATAACAATTTCCCATAATTATTTAGGTTTTTATCTTGAGAGCATCGATTAAGACTGAAAGATTGACTATCATGTTGTGTATCAAAAGGAAAAACTCTGAACTTTTAGCTAAGGTAGAGCAGTTAGAGAGAGAGAAGAGAGAGAGAGAGAGAGAGAGAGAGAGAGAGAGAGAGAAAGAGAGAGAGAGTTAAAGCAGGAATTGAGATAGAGAGAAAATGTCGGTGTTGGATCATCATGGTTTTCTGCCTTGCACGTACACCTTTGGTTTTCATCTGCAAGTCACTGGCCCTGACATGATTTCAAGTCGAGCTAAGCCCTGAAGAACCCCTCGTCTTGCGTTGCCGACTCAAACCAAGCTGGCCTATTACCGTTTTCATTATCCATCCTGAGGTGTGGGTGTGGGTAGCTATTGCTTGCAGAGAAGACAAACTGAGCAAGACTGTTCCAAAGAGTTTTGTGCAGATACAAAAGAAAAAAAAAAAAGAAGAAAAAAACCTTGCCCGTGGTCCATGTTTAGGTGGCCTTGCTGGCTGGCGAAGCACATCGGAATCAAAGGCAGGAAGATCTGTGTTCACCCAGGATTACCACAGCACTGTAGAGGGAGCCTGGAGCTCCATGCGTTACTGCGATTACCTGTGGAGCTGATGTTTGAACAAACTGCATGTTGGGCTGGATATCTTTGGCCTACAAACCCTCTAGTAAATTGGTATCTGATTTAGTTCAGGGAACGTTAAAGGTGGTTGAAAATGGGCTCCATGGTCCATCATAATGCTCCATACATTGGAAATCTCCAACAGTTCATTCTCCCTTTGGCCATTACTCTATGGAACTTCAACCTTCGCCTTTAAAATACAATGTTACTTACTGTACACTTCGAACAGTTCACTGCCCCTTTGCCATTAAACAAAGGAACTTCAACCTTCGCCTTTAACAGGGGATTTTACACTCGGAGTTAACATTGGTTCTGACTCCATTCCCCATACAGTCCTTGGAATGAGGCTATAAACCAAAGTTCCGTGTGTGAACGCACGCACAACATCCTGCACACACATAAAACCCCATCACCAAGTTTCTGAAGAGAAGGCCAGTTTGGCCGTTGGTATGGATGACACGTTACACATAGCATGCACCTTCCCCGAAGTTGGAGAATGGCTGGCTTATTGGCGGGATAAACAAAATGGTCATACACACAAAAGTGTCAGAATAATCAGCATGATGATTGTGGATACTAAAAGAAAGAAGAAGAAGAAAGGTACTGTAAACATCCTTAGGCCATTAGACTTTGGAACTTCAACCTTCGCCTTGAAAAAAAAAACTGTGTTCCCTATAGCATTTTAAACTGAGGGTCTTTAGGACCCTCTGTTGAAAAACCAGAGGGTCCTTGGGTGAAACCTGAGGGTCCCTGCTACTGAAATGCAATAATGCAACACAAGCACACTCATCCATCCTGCTACAAAGCACCAATGAACACAGCACACAAAGACAGCTATCAACATAAATATTCACTGAGCTGCTTTCAAACTGAAAGCATCAGAAGCGAACAAGAATTGTTAAAATCATATTTTGGAGCCCCCTTCCTTCAACATTTCTTTCTCCCTTGGAGTAACTTTTCAGTTTATTGAATGGAGACTCTTCATAGAAGGAACAAAGGGCAGAGAAAAGGGAGAGGAGGGAATGGAGGTGGTGGTGGTCTAAATGGGACTTGCTTCCAAAACCTTACTGCTAACCTAAGATTTCACCAAATCTTTACAATGTTCACAACATTCTTACCCTGGCCTTGCGTCATACTTGCATTAGTTGCAACCACTACTTTTTATCTGTAACGATTAACAATCACTGGCATTCTACCTCTTGTTTAAGACTGCCAGCTTCAGAACTTTGAAAGATCAGCTGCATAGTGTGCATGTGTTAATGTGTCGTTTTTCACATCCACTGGCACTTGATGGGCAACTCTTTCAAAAGATTGAATAGGTTTAACAAACATACATGCCTTTTTTTTATTTTAAGATCCAAGTCTTGGCAGGAGAATGAGAACCGCCGCCGCTCTTCAACAATAGAAACAAGATTGACAAACACAGTGGCAATGCCCACAGAGCTTTGTCAACCTCTTAACTAACGAATGTTGAAGAAGATAACCAATCTCTTCGATGAAATTGGAGGCTGACTCTCCCCTCTAGCAAGTGTTTCGTGGGCAAGATCCACTGAACACGATGTGCAAACTTGGATATTCTGGGGCCATAACTCTTAAATTAAAGCGTTTGTGAAAGAAACTAAGCCGCCGTTTCTCTCTGGAAGAGTAACGCAACTTTCGAGTTTGAACAAAACTATAGAAAAAACAATCGTATGCATGACCAGAAAAAATATGCATCCCGAGGTCCCTCTGTGTGAAAATCTGCCTCAAATTGCACAATCTGGACATAAAGTACCCCCATTTGTGTGTTTGGGGAACACTGAGATAACCACACCAGGTTCAAGATCAGCATTAAGTTCTTTATGCTGATACAGTTGTAAAGACTCCCTGCAGCAACAGCAGACAATTTCCATGTATCACAATGATACGATTTCAGTGCATCATGTACCATCCACTGAAGGCCCATACATTTTCCCCTGCTCTGTTGATGGATGACATGTATTTTACAGAGGTCCTCGGTGATCCAGCCTTTGTTAAAGAGACTGAAACACAAAAAGAAAGAGAAAGAGTGAGAGGAAAGGAATGAGAGAAAGAGATGTGCAGAACGAAAGACAGGGAAAGGAGGACAAGGAGAGAGAGGAGACAGAAAAAAAAGAAAGAGACAGAGAGAAACTAGAAAAAGGCTGAACCGACTACAAAGACAAGAGCACACAGACACAGGTAATCACAAAGGCTGGGATGTGGTTGGCAGTTTTATTTTGAAGAAAACTTCAGACTGTGAACACACACACACCAAATATCACTCCAATGCATGCCAAGACAGAGGTTCTGATCAACATCATCAAGAACACAGACATGGACACCGACAAACACAGGACTCAGCTTGTGCCAGAAACAATGCTTCAAGTGCAGAAATCAATCAGAAAACAATGCTGGAGAAAAAAAAAAAAAAAAAAATCTTATTTGAAGTGCCAACTATTTAGGTACCTACATATGCAAGCATTCTAGTACAAAAACAAAACAGTAATGACATAAAAATAAAAAGGCAGCACAGCATATAATAACCTTATAACTTGACATCCTATGAAAAAGTCAAAAAAAAACATCACAACGCCAGCTTCCCAGTCCGGCAACACAGACTGAAGTTTTATGAATATATGGTAAAGTCAATCTCCTAGACTTGAATCCATCTAATAAACAATGTGAGCCACACGGTGCAAAGACCGACAAGAAAACAAAACAAGATGAAACTGCCAACCACGCTTTATACATACATAAAACAATCTTATACAGGTTTTAAAGCAAAGAGCAATATCCATTGGGTTTGAAAACGTCTATTGGTAAGAAGATAGTGAGATACTGAAATGGACCTTCACCTAATCCTGTACACAACCTAAGTTCCCTTTAACACACAGCGCTGATAGGACAGTCAAGCACTAGACTGAAACAAACAATACTTGTGTCTTAATCAGCAAAGGATTAAAAAAAAAAAAAATTCTGATTCATGAGTTTGGTCAAATTCTGAGACTGAGTATACACACACTTTGATATCATGAGCACATGTATAGAAAGCAAAAAGTTGCATTTATTTATGATTATGATGAATTGCAGCCAAAATAAAAACACAATGTTGGTGCAATTGAAAGAAGTCCCAAATTCAAATAAAGTGACTCAGGGGAAAAAACAAACTGAGAAAAATCTCATTTCATCACTTTGACTTCAGTTTGTAGATGTGAAAATACCACATCAGGTGCTTTAAAAAATATTTTCAAATGAAATTACAGGTTACTTTGGAATCTACATAATTCAAACAATACCAGTCTATATTTCCATTTTCTAGATGAATTGGAAGAGTTAATGCCATCTACAAAATCCAAGATTCTACAAAAATTCAGGAAAGTGAACAGATCCCACATCTTACAGAATTCCACCATAAGGACTGGTTAGTTAGAAAAGCTACATGTAACACTGGTTTCCGTACTATAAATAACCCACAGCTTCACTGAACCCTGTAAGCTATCAGCACCATTTTGAAAACAACAAATCCAGCAATATTATAAATTTACTTCCTGTGAAATGAACAGAGTTGTTTGTCGGCGTAATTCTCACCCACAAGAGTGTGTTATCCCCCCTGGTTTTGCCCATCTCAAACTGTAACCCACCCTTCGAATCACCATGAACATGAAGGGACTTTGGAGAGAACTGAAACGGCCACAACACATGCACAACCAATGACACTTAAATCACACCGATCACTGACAGTCCACAGGAGTCACAACACAGAATAAAATAAAGCAGAAAAAAGAAATCTGGTGGTGCAATTTCCTCTGTCCCCTCCCCCCCCTTCTTTTGAACCCTTTCTGAGGGACAGACTTTCCTTGAATGACGACATAGAATATATACAGCACATATCAAAAGAACAGTCCTTCAGAAAAGAAAAAAAACAAAAATGACTGGTTCTGCTCGTTTCTTCTTCTACAACATGTACAATAATGGCTCTTCGTGAAGAGATGTGACATTCCCCTTCGCTTCCTCTAAAACACTGAGTGGCCAACAGACATCCATGCTCTACCAGAAGACATACACTCAGGCTGTCTACAGAGACATAAAAAACAAACCCATAGGGGGAAAAAAAAGAAAGAAAAGGGAATGTTCCCTTGATAATCTGCCAATCTTGTTTATTGGCCAGCACAGCATACTAATATGACCTGTTCCAAAGCACCATTCCAGCACGTGCACTCTCAAAGTGTCATGCTTTCTAGTTAACCACAGAACACAACCTGTCAACCTGGTGTGACGTCCCTTCCTGGGGGCTGTCATTCCAACACAAGGAGGGAACTGGAAACACTGTCCAACTTCTCCCTACAGAAAGGAACTGTTCACCTTTCAGAGGGTCCGGATCCACAGGACACAGACCCTCTGATTCTGGCATTGTTGGAGGTCTGGTCTTCACAGTCCTTGACCCTATGGACTGACAGAGCAACTGGTCTTCACAGATCTTGACCCTATGGACTGACAGAGCAACTGGTCTTCACAGTCCTTGACCATATGGACTGACAGAGTAACTGGTCTTCACAGTCCTTGACCATATGGACTGACAGAGTAACTGGTCTTCACAGTCCTTGACCATATGGACTGACAGAGTAACTGGTCTTCACAGTCCCTTGACCATATGGACTGACAGAGCAACTGGTCTTCACAGTCCTTGACCATATGGACTGACAGGAGCAACTGGTCTTCACAGTCCTTGACCATATGGACTGACAGAGCAACTGGTCTTCACAGTCCTTGACCATATGGACTGACAGAGCAACTGGTCTTCACAGTCCTTGACCAGCCTGCACTGATGGAGGCAGACCTCCAAATGATCTCCACATGCCACTCCTCAACACGCTAACCCAAGCACATATGATGTAGCAACACCCACACTCGTGCCTCCAGGATAATATCCGTGTTGCACATGGGGCCCCCACATCAGCAGGCAAATCTCTGACCCTGCCAGTTATGGCCGACATCCTGAGAGTCAGTACCCAACTCCAGGAATGAAGTAATCTAGTTGACAACCATGTGAGAGAGATCTTGTCTAACAATGAGATTACATCACCTCTCCTCCTCTCCATGTTACCTACCCCCACTCCCCGCCCTCCCCAAGGACAGAAGAAGGAAAGCTAAGCCTGTACAAGAATAAAGCGATATGATAAGTACCCTTGTTGAGTGTCACCTGACATTGCTCGACCTATTCACACCTGGGGACAGTAGTGAGACCATGAAAGAAACTGACCACAGAACCTGACAGCATTCTGCACCACCTGACACGACACATGGCAAAGTACACCTATTACACACATCCTGTGAGATGATGAAAGCCAACACGTCAAGACTCTACCAACAACTGAAAGCCAGCATGTAAAGCAGCCTGAACACAACAGCTGGGTGATGAGAATGGTAACGGGCGACCCAGGTGACAATCCCTTCTCTAGAAAGCTGGAGGTCTAACCACAATGAATGCACACAACAGTCAATGGTGCTGAATGCTGTGGGGAAGTCTGAATCAACAATCCGATGGAAAAGGACTATGTACATCTCTCACAGACACCCACACAGGACAGAACCAGACGACAAACACATCACCCCCACCCTCCCTCCCCTTCCCCATCCTTTCAAAACACATCAGGGATCCATCCTACTTCCTTTCTGTCAAACAACTCACTTCCTACATTCAGTCTGCTTCCCTGACCTCTGGCCTTTTTGTAGTAACCGACACAATCTGACCTGAACGTTCACAGCAGCTGACCTAAACATTCACAGCAGGGTTTTTTTCCCTATTCAATACACCAACTCGACCTCTAGCCTTTCATGATGTACCAACACGAACTTTTCTGAACATTTTGAACAGTGTTCATTTTCCATTCTGAATACCTCACTGACCTCAGGTCTTTTTATCGTACACCAATAGAAATAAACTGACCATTCTTCTTCTGTGATTCTTACTAGTGTACCTGTTCCGCTCACTCCCTTATCTATGTCCAGTAGAAAAGTCACAGTCACAGCTCTATTATGAAATCCCGAGGACCTCAGTCCTGACCTTGACGCAGGCCCCAAGCAGAGGAAAGAAGCAGGCTGAATGCAGGGAGCCCCATCATCACCTCCCTTGTTCGTCCACAAACAGCATGAACCCACCAACAATCACACAGTTCATCTGTACATGCAAACCACCCCACCCCCCTCCCTACCCCCTTAATCAATGATGGATACAGATCAGCGATGATGGTACCGACACAGGCACCACACAGGACAAGGAGCGACGCGGATGATGGAGCTGGGGGTGGGGTGGGGGTAAGGACAAGGTGGCGAGGGCAATGGCCTCAGATAATAACAGGGGTTAATGCTCCTCATGAGGTAAGACCCACACAAACAGGACCCATAACAATCCGTGGGCAGATCAGGAGCTCTCCTCATGATCTTGGTGTGTACGTTTCCTCCCTCCTCTCCCTACCCTCCACTATACCTTCTCTACTTCCCCCCATCATTCCTCCTCCTAGTGACCCCCCCCCCCCCCTCCCCCCCGTCCCTTCCTCCCTCCCCCGGGACAGTTCCCTGCAGACTGTCCATTCCCAGAGGACCAGCCAGCACCAACCCCATGCAGAGTGGAGGTACCATGCTGGCCAGCCTTTCAGAATGGGCATTCCTCCAGCACACTGGATAAACCACTCCACCCACCCCCACATCATTCAATAAATAATCACCAACTCTTAGACATGATTCATTTTTTACAATTACTATAAGCAACAAATAACAAAACATCTAGGTCTCTGGCAATATAAAGTCATTTCTTGCAATATAAAGACATACCATACCAATCATTAAAAGTAATCTGCTAGCTAGCTGATGATGAATCCTTGCTTAAAAGGTGCGTTAAAAAGAAATCACGAGCAGACTGACAGCCGTCCTGTTCAGTCTATGAATCATTCTTCGTCGGACATGATCGTTAGACCCACAGAGAAATGAAACACAGCTGGGAACAATGTGAAATAGGAAACTATAGACTTCAAACGTAGCAGCATATATTCCCGCACAACCACGAGATGTTGACACACTAGATAGAACAGCTACGGTAAACACAACAGATAGACGTACGTCCACTTCACTCATCCTCCCAGTCCCATGTTTGCCTCTCTCGCACGGTCCACTGATCCAACACGTACAATCTACAGCTAAACACTGATCACACAGGCCTGTCCACCGCGCATGGTTCTCCCAGTCTGCCAGGGTACGGAGGGAGGTGTGGTGGCACTGTCCTCACTACTACGCCCAGCAATGCGGCATGGCCTGTACAACTCTAGGCACCTCTCCCCATGTCTATGTGGCCCCGACTGAGTTTGATTTCAAAGCCTCACAACCAAGGTTTATTTTTTTCATTTTCATCTTGGAACATGACCTACTACATGATACAATCATGCATGTGTGATACAAGTCCAACTGGGAGCGTGTATGCGTGCACACGCGCGTGCGTGTCGTGTGAATATAGGCAAGCAGAGGAAAAATACTAGCACACAGCTATGCCAGCAGCAGAGCATTTCCAACTGAAGCTGATGTTGACAAGCCATCATGATTTTCACTTCCTGGCCGTCTTTCAAGACTTGCTGAAATACTGATGCTTGCATTCACAATATCAAAAAAAATGTTCAGTGTGCTCCAACTGCAGCACAGTAGGTTGTGACCCCCCACTACCCCCCCCCCCCTCCCCCCCCCCCCCCTCCTACTAGCCAGTCAGTCCC
This sequence comes from Conus ventricosus, assembly GCA_018398815.1. Lineage (NCBI taxonomy): Eukaryota > Metazoa > Mollusca > Gastropoda > Neogastropoda > Conidae > Conus > Conus ventricosus. Next base: position 78,036,146 of record CM031611.1, read on the forward strand.
TCAGTTCACTCACTGCCCCTCCATCCCCATGACCCCTGACCTCCAGGGAATCGGACTAAGAGATCATGACACCCTTCCTCCCCTTCCCCCCTGTCCTTCTCCAAGATGTAAGGTTCGTCCACGTCTGCCTCCAGTGCAGTGCCTCACACCATCATTGTGAGTGATGCCGGCCCATCTTCACACAGCCACCCCCCTCCCCTCTCTTCTTCATGTCACCCCTCCAACCCACCCTGCTTCCCCCCCCCTCCTCCTCCTCCTTCACCATGCTGGACAACACAGGACAGCTTAGAAGCCTAGGTTGGAGTGGTCCCATTCCAGGTCATTGTTAGGAGCCTTGGCAGGTACAGGCGCTTCATCCTCCGAGCTCTCTCCATAGTCGCCCTGCATGCTACTCTCGTCGTCATCAGTGTCGCTGTCATCATGGAAACTGGCTGAGTGTTGTCCTCGTACTCAAAGATCTGAGGACAGAAAAAAACATTTTATTCATCTTAAGATTCCAGATGCTATACAATGCTGAGATGAACCAGACTGAACATTCTGCATACCACATATCTTAGGATTCCAGATGCTATACAACTGCTGAGATGAACCAGACTGAACATTCTGCATACCACATATTTTAATGATTCCAGATGCTATGCAACTGCTGAGATGAACCAGACTAACATTCTGCATACCACATATCTTAGGATTCCAGATGCTATGCAACTGCTGAGATGAACCAAACTAACATTCTGCATGCCACATATCTTAAGATTCCAGATGCTAAATAACTGCTGAGATGAACTAGACTGAACATTCTGCATACTGTGTCTCTAGACCTTTGCCAAGCCAGCCCTGCACGTCAATATGAAACAGTTCTTATGTTCTAACAATTCCAAGTAAGTCACATCAATATAAACTGTCTTGTAAAATACTATAACCATGTATCTGCTGCCCGTCTGCCATTGCTGGCCATATGTGATCCACCAGCTTGAAAGTCCTATCTTTTGCATCCTCTACCACTGCTTGTCACCTCCTGATCTACAGGACAAGGTGTCACCATAGTAATCATTTGGAAGAGTTGAGCATTAAGACGCAGCAATTTAACAAATTCAGTTTTAATGACAGCCATTACATGACCTTCCGCACAAACTAAAAATTTTCAACAACAAAAAAAAGAGGGGGGGGGAGAAAAAAATCAAACATTTAATTCAACTGCGGGGAAAAATGATGCCAAAGCTAATCAACAGTGATGACTCATTCAGCATAACTGGATGAACTGTCCGCCAGACATCACCAAATCGATGAACATGACTCAGGCATTAGTGTAGACTATCCAAACCTGACTGAAAGCCACTCAGACCTGAGTGACGACGACTTACATGACCCAGATGTGGTGTGCCATGTCAAAGGTAGCACATGTCAGAGTGCACAATAGTCATTTGCCAACATGCACAACACACAGTGACATGCTCATCAAACCAAACCCCCACCAACAGCTTTTTACACTCAATTTAGTGCTGACTCACAGTTTTTTTTTAATTTGTTTGTTGTTGTTGTTTTTTTGTTGCAACTTGAGGGAAAAAAAAAAAGTAGCCAAGCTTGTCCTCCATTCCAGGAAATTGCTCAGATAAAGAAAGGTACTTAGGCTAGACATTCATGGTTGGTAAAAGCTGAAATAAGAAAACAAAATGCTGTACTTCACTGAAGAGAGAAGGCAGCACTGAGTAACCACAACGCCTGTAACATAGTTTCTTCTCTTCCTGCCCACACCCGCACACTATCCCCAATCCTGAACGGCACCTGACCTTCAACCTCTGCTGCAACACACTCATGCCCACACAGGGCTCTTTCACAGGCATGTGATGACCAGGGCACCATCAGACCAGCCAACGCATACCAAATGTCATCGATTCCCATTCATGCCTGCCTACGGGAGAACAGATTGTAGCTCCTTCATCCACCAAAGTGTCTGCATATGCAAGTGTGTATGTGAAGTGTGCACCCAAGAAAGAGTATGCACACTGTGAGAGTGATTTGCGTGTGTGCGTGTGCTGGCTGGTAAAGGAGGGACAGCCCCACCTCCTGCCCCACAGGGTTGACAGTGATGTTGAGGGCCGAGTTGCCCCACTCCATGTCCTGGTTCTCCTCCACGTGCACTACTTGGGTGCGGCGGTGAGCAGCGCGGATTCGAACCACCCCTAGGATATCATGAAGAGCAGGAACCCCACACACACCACGATGATGGCTGCCATGCCAAAGTCTGCACACAGGACACAGCAAACTTTATCTCTCTCCATGTTTAATAACACACAGCAACGTCCACCACTCCATGTTCAACAACATACACACACAGCAACCTCCACCATTCCATGTTCAACAACATACACACACAGCAACCTCCACCATTCCATGTTCAACAACATACACACACAGCAACCTCCACCATTCCATGTTCAACAACATACACACACAGCAACCTCCACCTCTCCAGGTTCAACAACACACAGCACATAGCAACCTCCACCTCTCCATGTTCAACAACACACAGCACATAGCAACCTCCACCTCTCCATGTTCAACAACACACAGCACATAGCAACCTCCACCTCTCCATGTTCAACAACACACAGCACAGCAACCTCCACCTCTCCAGTTCAACACACAGCACATAGCAACCTCCACCTCTCCATGTTCAACAACACACAGCAATAGCAATCTCCACCTCTCCATGTTCAACAACACACAGCACATAGCAATCTCCACCTCTCCATGTCACACACACCACACACAGCAACCTCCACCTCTCCAGGTTCAACAACACACCAGCACATAGCAACCTCCACCTCTCCATGTTCAACAACACACAGCAACCACTCCACCTCTCCATGTTCAACAACACACAGCACATAGCACCCTCCACCTCTCCATGTTCAACAACACACAGCACATAGCAACCTCCACCTCTCCATGTTCAACAACACACAGCACATAGCAATCCCCACCTCTCCATGTTCAACAACACACAGCAAAAGCAACCTCCACCTCTCCAGGTTCAACAACACACAGCATTGCAACTCCCACCTCTCCATGTTCAACAACACACAGCACATAGCAACCTCCACTCTCCATGTAAACAACACACAGCACATAGCAACCCCCATCTCTCCCAGGTTCAACAACACACAGCACATAGCAACCACCACCTCTCCAGGTTCAACAACACACAGCACATAGCAACCTCCACCTCTCCAGGTTCAACAACACACAGCACATAGCAACCTCCATCTCTCCAGGTTCAACAACACACAGCACATAGCAACCTCCACCTCTCCAGGTTCAACAACACACAGCAACCTCCACTTCTCCATGTTAAACAACACACAGCACATAGCAGCCTCCACCTCTCCATGTTCAACAACACACAGCACAAGCAGCCTCCACTTCTCCATGTTAAACAACACACAGCACATAGCAGCCTCCACCTCTCCATGTTCAACAACACACACAGGAACCCCATCTCTCTATGTTCAACAACAATACACACAAACTTACACACACGCACACAACTACCTCCATCTTTCTATGTTCAACAACAATAATAATAATAATAATGTATAATACTTATATAGCGCATTTCTTGTTGTACAACTCAATGCGCTTACATCCACCATTTGCACTTATTCATACAATATTCATGCACACAGCAAAAAGAAAATACACAATTGCAGACGCACCAGCATGCATAAACTGCCTCACCAAACTAGTTGTGGAGAAATTTAGGAGAGATCTAGTCATCTACAGAAGAGAAAGGCCTTTTTGAAGAGGTAAATTTTGAGCTGAGATTTAAAAGAAGAAAGAGTAGGCTGATTACGAAGGTCTTCAGGAGGAGTTCCAAATAGAAGGTGCTCTAAAACTGAAGGCTCTTCGCCAACAGATTTCAGAGAACGCTTAGGATTTTCAAAAGTTTTGTGAAGAAGAGCGAAGGGTACGAGAGCTTGGGTAGGTTGCATAGAGAAGAAGAGAGATAGTGAGGAAGAGATTCATTGAAGTGGCGGAAAGCAAGAACTGCCAGTTTAAATTGCCACCGATACTGTATGGGAAGCCAGTGCAGTTCGATCAGCATGGGAGTGATGTGCTCACACCTCCTCCTCTTCAAAACAAGTCGTGCAGCGCTATTTTGGACTCTCTGCAGCCAAGCAATCTGTTCTGTGGGAAGCCCAGCATAAACAAGTTTGCAGTAGTCCAATCTTGACATCACCATGGCACAGACTAGCCTGACAGCTACTTCCCTGGATATAAAGCGTCGGATGGAAGCAATACGTCTCAGCTCTAAAAAGGATGAGCCGACAGACTACAGATATTTGATTCTGCATGGTCAGACACTGATCAATGGTAAACACCAAGGTATTTGACAGACTTATTGAAGGTAAATTCAGTACCACAACAACCATTGACTCTGACTCAACGAGTTTGAGGCAGGAGGAGTTCCAACGGCAGACTTCAGTCTTTTCACAATTTAATTTAAGCTTATTAACTTGTCATCCACTCCTGCACACTGCTGAATACACCGAGACACCCCAGATTGAACAGAAACAAACACAAACAGATTGAACAGAAACAAACACAAACTTACACACACAGCTACCTCCCATCTCTCTTATGTTCAACAGCACACACACACACACACACACACACACACACACACACACACACACACACACAGAGCAACCTCCATCTCTCATTGTTCAACAACACACACACAGAGAGCACACAACCTTAATGGCCAGAACAGCCACTGATTTTATACTTTTTCTGCAACAAATTCCAAGATACCAAAAGCATATGCATGTGTATGCATGTGTGCGTTGTTGCGTGTGCGCATGCATGTATGCAAGGGATGACCACTGTTCTCAAGGCAGAAAGTGACCAGAAGTGACAGAAAGCTGATCTGCATCTGTTTAAAGGCAACAACGAGGCTGACAGATGGGTACGACAGACAAAGGGGACCACTGACTGGACGTGGAAGCAACGGTGGCGTGGACGTTATGCTGGCCAGAGGCAGTCAACAGGTTCTGCTGCCCTGCACCGGGTTCACCCCGGGCATGGCAAAGCTCTTGCTGTCCCTGACATCGTGAAGAGCAACCAGCTGTAAACACACACATACACACATGACACAAAGTTCTAACTGTCCCCCTCACATCATAAAGGGCCACCAGCTGTAAACAAATATACATAACACAAAGCTCTTGCTGCCATCACATCGTAAAGGGCCATCAGCTCTAAACACACATATATGACACAAAGCTCTTGCTGTTCCTCACAGCGTGAAGAGCCACCAGCTGTAAACACATACATGACACAAAGCTCTTGCTGTCCCACATGTCGTGAAGGGCCACCAGCTGTAAACACACATACATGACACAAAGCTCTTGCTGTTCCTCACATAGTGAAGGACCACCAGCTGTAAACACACATACATGACACAAAGCTCTTGCTGCCATCACGTCGTGAAGAGCCACCAGCTGTAAACACATACATGACACAAAGCTCTTGCTGCCATCACATCGCGAAGGGCCACCAGCTGTAAACACACACACATGACACAAAGCTTGTACTACCCTCACATCATGAAGAGCCCCCCCCCCCCCCCCCCCCCCCCGAAAAATGTTGATCTCTTCCAGAAATTCAAAAAATCAAATCAGGTAGGACATCTCTGATCAAGATTTTCATGCAGTGAAGTGTTTATATCTGACATCATGCAAGTCCCAATACTCTACAACATGTTTCACTGTGATCAGTAATCACATGGAATGTACCTTCTTCACCTTTTAAGACAGTGAAAAGTCACCACAAACACACAGAGCAAATATCTCTTGTTGTCTCTCACTTTGTGAAAAGCCACCAACTGTACACAAACACGCATACATAAATGGCACAAACCTCTTCCTGTCTGTCATCAAATCATGACTATGAGAAAATACAAGCCACACGAGACCCCTCTAAACATTTGTAGCATCAAGATTAGATAGCGAGACTATCACAGAAGTCTACAAAATGTTTATCGACCAAGATCAGACAGTGAAAGTTCATGGAAGACCTACTGAACTTTCAACCTTACTCTCCTCATATGCTTAGACAGACAGACAGACTGACAGACACACACACACAAATAAACACACACAAATATGCAAGTACATGCTCATGTACTCACGTAACTACATAGTAGATGACTGACACATGCAAAAATTGGTTACTGATGAAGTGACTATTTTAAGAACAAATGAACACACACACACACACACACACACACAGAGTACAATGACTGACCCTGACAACAAATTTGTTGCTGATAAAGCGACCATTCTGAGAGGAGCAGCTGAGGGTCAGCGTGCGATTGGACAGCTTGCTGGGCTCATTGTGGTAGTAGTGGATATTACGGATCACGTTCTCATAATTCTCTATCTTGTCGGCATCTGTCAACACACAACATGGTTCAAATCATCAGTGTTTCATAGCATTGTACATTACCTTCAAACACAACCTGTGGTATGAAATCTTTAAAGTACTCTCTCTAGCATAACTAACCAATCATCCAGCGTGCTCCAAGCTTCCTTCAAGCTCTGCTGACTGTCTTGCTGCATATTCCTTATCAGAATGCCCATACCAGGCCCGCCCACTCTGATCACAAGTAAACCTACATCTTTCCACTCTATCCTGAATCTTGTTTCTTTTCACTTCTGATCAGGAGGGTGGGGACAGGGTAAAACAAAATAAAACTGGGAGAAAACAAGAAAAAGCAAAGGATTCCCTCTTCACTACAACAATGACTTGGTGCAGTTGGTCTTTTCTTCTTCCTCCCCCCCCCCCCCCCCCCCCCCCCTTCTAAATGGAGAGGAAGGGAGAGGCAAGAAGAAAAAGATGGGGCTACAGTGCCACACGTAAACCTGTCGCTACATAGCCACTAAAAGACTTGGCATTGTGTCCTGTGAATTGAAGCACCTGTCACACATTTCTCCAGGCATGGTACAGGGGAACAACACATGTCCTTGAAAGTGAACTACACACACCCACCAGACTTCAATGAACATATTTGCCAACGTTGCCCAGGAGAAAACAAAACAAAGCAAAAATTTACTCATACTAATAACACACTTACTGTGCCGAAATCAGACAAAAAATCAGAGGGTCCACTTGACTGTAGTAGCAGAAAACTGTTTCTATTGGGTATCAGTGGTTGGGACACTGAACAAAAGACTCACCCCTTCCAATCCAAAAAAAAAAAAAAGCAAAAAAAGGTGAGACACTGAAAAAAAAATCAAGACAAAGGGATTAAGGGATTGTTCACACCACAATATTCAAGGGCAACACTTAGCTCTGGCTTGGCTCACTCTGAATTCTTTCTCCAACCCCCCCCCCCCCCCCCCCCCCCCCCCTTCTCTAAAAGGAGAATAAATTTCATAATTCTCATGTCAGCACCAGAAGATCATAGATTTAGCAAGCCCACTTACTTGAGATGACCACCCCATCGTTGGTCTCACTCCACTCCAGGTTGCGGTTCTCCAGCAGGCGTGTGGGCAGAGACAAGTGCTCCACAAACAGGTTGAGGGGAGGCTCTGCCACCACCGTGCACATGTCCACCAGCAGGGAACTCTTCTTCTGGCTGTCTTCTGCAAAAGACACCCGACATGTCAATCACTGTCTTCTATCCATCTTCTGCGACATCTGGGAATATCAACTACTTCTGCAACAAGCACTGTACATATCTGATTATCAACTACTATCCAGTCTTCTTTTGAAGAAGAAGTGAAGCCCCCCAAAAGTTTTGCTTGTTCTGACAGCCAGCAAACCAAGTCAGTCAGTGGGAGCGTCCCATGATTTGCCTGTGGGAGCATCACCTTTAGCCTTTTGATTTCAGAGGAATTTTGGCAGACTTTTAGTGTGAAACAAATTTATTTGTTGCACAAAAGCAAGCCAAAAAGGATGAACATAAACTCTGGCCTACATCAGAAACTGCCTCGGTTTATCAAAAAGCAAAGAAGAGACGGACACGAGGAACATCATCACCACAGTGTGTGTGTCGGGGGGTGGGGTAGGGGTCGACTGCTTAGTGCAATTGCGCAAAAGCTTAACCCTCTGCCTACCGCATGACTTTGTGCTATATGACTATGAGAATACCATGCCAAGAGAGGTAACTCCGCAACACATACACACTTGCCATAAAGAAACCTCAATAGAAAATTTGTTTTTAACTTATCTATTCTGTAAAAATAATGAAAAAAATTCAAAGACATCACTCCATCCAAAACAGCCATTTCCCCCCACATATAGTGAACTGGTACACGAGGAAAAAAAAAACAAACGAACAGACTAACTGTACTTCGGTATTCTCAGTGCTAAAACAATTTTCCCTAAATTCACTGTACCCACAGAACATCATGGATTAGGAGCACAGAGTGATTTTCCAAGTCTAAACAAAGTACTGAAACCTTCAGGAACAAAATAAAGTCATTCTGTATGGTATGCACACTAAATAATCAACTTTTATTGTGAAGCAAAAAACAACAACCCAAACTTCAACAATTTTTGTTAAACTGAAGGCATACACTACAAGAATTTGTTCGCTTCTACAAATCTGAGGGGAAAAAATAACAAGAACAGATTACTGAATACTGGGCTTTAGATTGTGATGGAATTCAACAAAAATGTGCTTTTGCACAAGTGCACTGAGCAACCCCCCCCCCCCCCCCCCCCCCCCCCCCCCCACACACACACACACACACTGTGGTGATGATGTACCTCTTGTCCGGCTCCTCTTTGCTTTTTGATAAACAGGCAGTTTTTATTTCAGGCCAGAGTTTATGTTCATCCTTTTCTGCTTGCTTTTGTGCAGCAAATAAATTTGTTTCTCGTTAAAAGTCTGCCAAAATTCTGATGAAATCAAAACGCTAAAGGTGATGCTCCTACAGGCAAATCGTGGGACACACCCACTGACTGACCCGGTTTCCTGGCTATCAAAACAAGGGAAACTTTTGGGGGGCTTCACTTCTTGTAGCCAACCACTCCAGTCAAGAATTAAAGAATCACCAGCCGCCGTGGCGAAGTGGTTAGCGTCGCGGACTCCCAGCTGGAAGGTCGCGGGTTCGAATCCCATCAGAAGTCATGTGGGTTTTTCTGCCCCGACCGGCTCCTACCCAGAGTTGAGTTTGCTACGGACTCAGTTGGGAAGACTGGGACCACACAGTCGAGTTTCATCCACTTAATGGATGCGTTTCTGAGAGTGTTGCTCAAATTTCCTGACCAACACTGCAGGTGCCTGTATCTCTCGGGCCTGGTTGACGCCAGGATATATATGAAAGGAAGCGTAGAGTACAGCCCTGTCATGTAGTCTCAGACCAAAATGGAAATCCGTAGCATCATCTTAGTCATCCTCATTCTCATTGATCAGCATTAAAAAAAAAAGTCTCAAATTCTGTGGCCCTTCATGCCATGCTCTCATCGTGACCTCGATTTCGATGTCCTCTCCACGCATGTGGCCTTGGTTTGGTTCCGTCGGGGTCACCGGTATCGGCGAGTCCATGGGGCTGTCGTTGGACGGACGTGGTGGCGCCCTCCGGAGGGAGGCTCACTCACGCCGGCTCCGCGACTAAACAATTATTGTCGTCAGTAGGGGGCTTAGTAGGTGTGTCCTGCGTATGTTAGATCAGAACAGGCGCCACTGAACACCACCAAAGTGACTCGGCAGCAGTGCAGTGTCTCCTCCGGTGGGTTGCCTCTTAACGACTTGACATTGACTGCTCCCTGTGGATTGCTGGTGCCGGGCTGCGGCGGGGCCGACCGGGCTGTGGCTGTGGACGGGGTGTCGGAATGAGCGGCGTGGGTGCACTGCCTCCGAGGTGGCGCAGAGGTTGGGACAGCAAAAAAAAAAAAAAAAATTAAAGAATCTCTAGCAAGTTTTGTTTTTCGAATTTTCTTTTTTGGGGGTCTGGGCCAAGCAGCAATGGGCTATTCGACATCGTCATTATCATCGCCTCAATCATTATTGATTCCGGCCTCAAAATCAGTCAGCAGTCGATCTTTATTCATAACTAGGTCAAGATTGACGTCCGAATCGTCTTGCTTCAAATCTCCTTCAAGAGTGTAGCCCGCAAATACGCTCTCTTCATCAATATCACTTCAGAAAATGAATTCTGCAAGTTGGATATTTTACTTGATCCGCCATTTTCCCAGAAAATCTTCGCGAAAAAAAGCCGAACTTTGAAAATTCACAGCAGCGAAACTACTCCACCAAAACTCATGCAACAAAAACCAAAATGGCGTCCAGAAACGGAAGTACCGAAGACTCTTCTCTCGCAATTGCATTCTGGGATATGCGATGGTGAAAGCGAAAGTCGTTGACCGAGTATTCAGCGGTCGATCTCGGTCGATCCGGTATTCAGAAAGAGGAAATCTCGCGGTCGATCTCGGTCGATCTGGTAGGCATTGGGTTATTTTGCGAGTTCCATCACAATTTCAAGTCCAGTATCCAGTAATCTGTTCGTGTTATTTTTTTCCCCTCAGTTGTTAGAAGACAAATGTTCTTGTATGTGATGCCTTCAGTTTAACAAAATTGTTGAAGTTTGGTTTTTTTTCCTTCACCACAAAAGTTGATTATTTAGTGTGCAGACCATATAGAATGACTTAATTTTGTTCCTGAAGGATTCAGTACTTTGTTTAAACTTGGAAAATCAATATGTGCTCCCAGTCCATGACATTCTGTGGTACAGTGAATTAAAGAAGAACTGTTTTAGCACCGAGAACACCTAAGTAGAGTAAGTCTGTTCGTTTGTTTTTTTCCCTCGTGTACCAGTTCACTATATAATGGGGGAAAAAAATGGCTGGTTTGGATGGAGTGATGTCTTTTAATTTTTCTTCATTACTTTCACAGAATAGATGAGTTAACTCTTGACTTCCCATACCGCACCGTTCCGCAACTGCCGCACAGTCCCAAACCGCACCACACCGCAACAACCGACATGCCTTATTTGGAGCCGTTGTTAAGGAAGCGAGAACTCTCTAATGCAGAGAGGAAGGTTTAACGACATCCGGAAAGCGTTCGCCTTCCGCCTTCTGCCCGCGGTTTTCAGCCTAGCTGTTTACATTGCGATTTTGAAGAAGTTTTTTCACGAAGGTTTTTTTCCAAGATTTTCTGGTCAAGATGGCGTCTTTCCAACATCTCGACAACGATGTTTTCATGAATTTATCGAAGATTTGTGCAACCAGCATGCGCTAGGGCTTGGAGATGATCAGCAGAGTGATGTGTGTGAGGGAACTGGAGTTAGTTCAGTTCACACGGTCAGTGATTGTCTGACGTACAATCGGAAATTTCAGATGAAGATTCGCCACCTGTGCTTACCTGTGTACGCTGTCATTACGCAATATGAAGCTCATCATCCTACTCCTTGTGTGCAGAACATGAACATTGACCACATGTGACTTTATTTCTGTGGTTATACTGTGACTTTGTGAACAAAACTGTGCAAAATACTGTAGGCCTACAAGGAACTGTGCAAATATTTTCTGTGCTTGGATTCTTACCTGTATATTACGTCATTACAAGACTACATAAAGGTCAGTTAACATTTTTCTTTGACTTGTATTGTTTCTATGGTCATGTGTGTGACTGTCTGTCTGCATTGTTTTACTAACAAACACACCACACATTGATTTTTTCAACCTTTATTGAACACACCTGACATTTTTTAATTATTCTGTAATTAATTACCATACTGACATTCAAAATTTTTTTTTGGTACATTTCACCGCTTCAGTATAAAAAAATAACATCACTTCCATAAAACTTCCAAATTTCAAAGCAGTCAATAATAATAATAATAATAATAATAAGGAACATTTAGTGCGCTTAATCTTAAACAAAAGCCCTAAGCGCTTACAGCAATAAACCCTAACACACACACACACACACACACACACACACACACACACACACACACAAACACACACACACACACACACACACACACACACACACACAACACACACACAAAACACACACACACCGCACACACCCACACACCAGCGAAGGAGCAGAAAAATTATGTTTTGAAGAGAGTTGTTTTGAGGGAGGACTTGAAAGAAGAAAGACTGTTTGAGTTTCGGAGTGCAGAAGGGAGATTGTTCCAGCAGGAAGGAGCCTGAAAAGTAAAAGAACATTCACCAAGTGTTCTGGCCCGAAAACGAGGGATCTGCATAATGCGAGTGTCAGAGGAAGAGCGAAGCTGTCTGGAAGGAGTATAGGTCGACAGAAGTTTAGAGAGGTAAGATGGAGCGAGGCCATCCAATGCCTTGTAACAGAGCAAAGAAAGTTTGTACTTGATGCTTTTTCAACAGGAAGCCAGTGCAAAGATTTAAGCAAGGGAGAAACATGAGAGGTTTTCGGAGATTTCGAGACAAGGCGAGCAGCATTATTTTGGACTTTCTGCAATTTTGCAAGAATATTCTGTGGACAGCCAGCAAGAAGAGAATTACAGTAGTCAAGTCTTGAAAGAATGAAAGCAGAAACCAGAGTCTTGGTGGCTTCTTCAGACAGAAGGTGGCGCACAGAACTGATTCGCCGAAGCTCCAAGTAGCAAGCACGGCAGATAGAAGAAATCTGATTTTGAAAAGAGAGTGTCTGATCAAGTACAACGCCTAGATTTCGCAAGTGGTAGAGGTCTGAATGAGAGAGGTACCAAGTTGGACAGAAGAAGGAACAGAGATTGTAGACATGAGCCGTTTTGGGAGAATGAAGATCAGTTCAGTTTTGTCATTGTTTAACTGAAGTTTGTTGCAAGTCATCCATGCCTTTATGTCAGAGATGCAGAGCTGTGAGCGATCAATGATGGAGGAGAGGAGAGAGATGTCACCAGAAATGTAGATTTGATTGTCATCAGAGAAGCAGTGGTGTGAAATCAACAAACAAGAAAGATATAATTATTTTAATGACCATACTCATTTCTAGCTCATTCTAGCCAATCCTTATGGGCTAGAGGACTGAGAACACACTGTTTCTTATGGAAGTAAGAGTTAAAAGCAAATTTTCTATTGAGGTTTCTTTACGGCAAGTGTGTGTTGCGTAGTTACCTCCCTTGTCATGGTATTCTCAGTCATGTAGCACAAGGTCATGCGGCAGGCAGAGGGTTAAATAGCATTGTGTGTACATTCCAGTGAAAATACCACCATTTCTGCTTATTATCCAAAGTTTTTCAAGTAAATGTGAGCTCTATACTATTTTCTGTGATTTTTTTTTTAAAAAGTAAGCGAGTAGGTGTTTTGTGCAGTTATTTCCCTTGCTCCGGGAAGCATACATTTGTATAAGAGCAGTCTATGTGGGAGGCTTTGGGTTAAGGCCCCTGGGGGGGTGCAGGGGCTACACCCTGCTGGGGGGGGGGGGGGGCGGGTCAAAGCCCCCCCCCCCCCCCCCCCCCGACGCGCTGATGAAAACTTAATATTTAAGGACAGTTTACTACATTCTCCTTTGATACAAACCCTTAATTCCATACTTCTCAGTACTGTATAGTTATATACTATAAAAAGTATGGATCGGAGAACCAGCACACGCATCCATCAAAATGCAAACGGGGAGAAAAAAAAATTCACCCAAACGCCAATATGGAAATCTGTATAATAAGGAACTAGAACGAGCACAAAATTCACCCAAACGCCAATATGGAAATCTGTATAATAAGGAACTAGAACCAGAACACGCATCCATCAAAATGCAAACGGGGAGAAAAAAAAATTCACCCAAACACCAATATGGAAATCTGTATACCAAGGAACTACTCCTACCCATGCATTAAGGCTTTCTGCCCGAAACTATCATTCAAGTGACCAATGACAGCAATGGGCAACATTGACCAGTAGACTGATTCGGTGACTTGGCATGATTTTCATATGTATCAAGTGGTGGCAGACCAACTCTTTCGTCTTCTGCTTCAATACAACCTGAAGAGGTGTTCAGAAGATGTGGGCATAATGTTCAGTTGTCTTGTGAAAACCCTGTATTCATGAAATGTTGACAGGTAACTCACTAGTCAACCGCCTTCTGGTCAGCAGAAATCTGTGATGCATACACATGGTTTTGTAGAGGAAGCTTGATGGCTCCCATGAACTGTCTGTGCTCACCCTTGCTGCGGACTGTGATGTTGAGGGCAGTAATGGCACTGACCCTCTCTCCTGGACTCTAAGCCTCCCTCCACCCCCACCCAACAAACTGCAGGTTAATGCAGCGACAGCCACACTGGACACACAATGCAATATACACTAGAATACCTGGCCTAGCACACAGACACCAACAATAATTTTGAAAAAACCATGTCTGTATATCTATATATATATATATATATGTGTGTGTATATATGTACATATATAAATATGTGTGTGTGTATTACAGACAGACAGACAGATTCATAGATAGATAGACACTCACGTTCTGATTTGATCTGGTCCACTTTCTGGGCATGCTGCGTGGCCTTGCTGTCCTCACTGCTGTCGTCTTCCTCATCATCATAGGCTTCCTCTTCCTCCTCCAGGAGCTGGTGGCTGGCTGGCTGGTGGCAAAGATGTGCACATCGTGGAAGATGCGCAGACCCCTCTCAAACTCGTAGACCAGGCGAGTGAGGTTGGCGGCTCCGTTGATGACAATGATGGCCTGGGAGGTTCCTGCACCATCACGTAGCTCTCCACCGCCGGCACCACCAGCTGCTGTCCATTGCACCTGATTCACCACACATCACGTCAAACAAGTCCAAATATATATCATGAAGTAGAAGAAAAAGAGCTGGGGAAAAAGAGACTAATGAAACACAAAACAAACTCACAAAAATTACTTGATCACTTATTAGCAGAAAGGTGTGTGTGTGTGTGTGTGTGTGTGTGTGTGTGTGTGTGTGTGTGTGTGTGTGTGTGTGTGTGTGTTTGAGAGTGTACGCGCACGTGTGTCTCTTAGTGTTTGTGTGTGTGTGTGTGTGTGTCTCTTAGTGTATGTGTGTGCGTGCATGTGTGCATGTTTCTTTGTGGGGTGTGTGTGTGTGTGTGTGTGTGTGTGTGTGGTGTGTGTGTGAACAGCGTGGGCGAGTGATTTGGCATCAGAACCCAGTTGCCAACAAACTGTAACTTAAAGACTAGCCACTTCTAAAACCTTAAATATCTACAGAACAGCCTGTATGGAAAAAAACGTTTATGATTAAACTTTTGCCTGACACACTCATACAGAAAACAAACCTACAAAATGTAAGGTATATACTGCCTGGATTTTCAAAAAATCTTTCATGCACCGTCCCGCATCTTCCACAGTTGGTTTGCCTTCACACTCAAATCTCTCTTGTAATGATGACTTTATCAATCACAGCTGTCGAACAGTGTGTGTGTGGCCTTCTCTGAATCTCTTCCACAACTGGGACAACACAACCCCTCTTCGTCCTGGGCAAAACAACTTACATCACAGTGGTATCAATGCGCAAGTTCCGACGTCCAGGGGTGGGGAAGGAGCGGGCGTTGACGTAAGTCACCTGACGAAGGATGTTCTCAACCTCGGTCACCTGCTTGCCCGTTACGGTGAATTCCGTCATGTCACCATTGAAACTGACCACCTGTGAAACACCACAGGGACTTCTGACACAAACCTGGATGCATCACTTGTTTGTTGCTGATGAGACTTATTGCTGACTTCCACTTCAGGTGATGTGACCTCCGCTATCAGGAGATGGTATTTGAAAATGAACTCTGAGGGATTCTTTGTGATGTTTGGCAGAGTGCAGTGAAAATGATAGGCCGTTCGTAACATTGCTACTTTAGTGGTCACTTTGAGAATCATGTACTTCTGTAACACATGACACATTCAGAAGTAACCAAGAAAACATCGGTTGTACCTGACAGCTCCAACAACCACACAATCAGACACATGCATAACACACGACATCCAGAGCTAGATTTTAATACACAATTTGGAGTAATTTTGATCCACAAATAGTGTGTGTGTGTGAGTGTGTGTGACAGTGTGTGCGGGAGTGTGTGTGTGTGTGTGTGTGTGGTGTGTGTGTGTGTGTGTGTGTGTGTGTGTGTGTGTGTGTGTGTGTGTGTGCGTACATACGTGTGTGAATGTGTGCATGCGTGCATGGGTGCGTGTGTGCATGCTTATATGTGTGTGTTTTTTTGGGAAAAAACATTTTGGAAATCAAATGTCTGCTAGATTTGTACTCTAAGAAAACATGCAAGTAGTAGTGTGTATGACACATTACCAAATTTCTCCGAAGTTGAAGGAAAAAAGTATATACCGGGAGGTAACATTGTCCATATCCTCCATGTAAGACAAGGTGGTGGGGAGGGGGGGGGGGGGGGGAAGAGGGAGATGGTGATCTTCCACATCTCCCAAACAAAAGGTCTCTTCTATACACCAGACACCACCTTCATGCAGTGCGGTCAGTGGCTGAGCCGCCATCATTCATCCATAGGCAGCATTTTCATCTCTATCAACACTAGATGCCATTCTCCTGACACATTAAGGATGCAATATCCCCATCTAAAACCTCTTCTCTTGACGCATTAAGGATGCAATATCTCCATCTAAAACCTCTTCTCTTGACACATTAAGGATGCAATATCTCCATCTAAAACCTCTTCTCTTGACACATTAAGGATGCAATATCTCCATCTAAAGCCTAACAGGTGCTGTAAAGAAAAGAAGCCGTAAATCAATCTTTAAAAAGTCTGATTTACAGAACACTGTAAAACCAGTTCTCTCACTGTCACAGTCACCTAACAACACTCAGTCTGGAACAGTATCACCAGGACAGAAAGGTTACTCACAGTTCCAGCGGACATGTCCGACAGGCCGCGGAAGTCCAGGTTCTCCTTGCAGTTGTGCAGGCACTTGATGACGCGCTCGCTCTCAGTCTTGCCCTTGAGCATGGACAGGCCGGCCAGGTAGCCCCGGAAGTGGTCCTTGAACTGCAGCTGCTTGCCCTGCCAGCAGGCCCCCACCACCAGCTTGCTGGAGTGCACGTGGTTCGACTTGTGCAGCGGCCAGTCATCAATCTCCTCGTAGTTGGAGTCATCCGTCAGCAGCAGATTGCCATCCACGTACAGGCGGACCTGCAACACCATGGGGTGAGTCAGACATCCCAACAACCTGGACATCAATGAGGGAGAGTAGAGGAAAGATCAGTTTTGTGTGTGAAATGACCACTGGACAAGTGTACAGTCTAATATTCAAACAACCTGGACATCAGTGAGGGAACGTGGATGGACTGGGTTAGCTTTGTGTGTGAAATGAACAATTAACCCTCTTGACAGGCGAGAACCCGCTAGCGCCCAACCGGAAATCACACGGCCAAAACGCTGAGCAACTGCCAGCGCCCGGTAAAACACGTGGCAACAATGGGCGCTGCCATATTTCTCGTAGAAAAGGAAGTCTCGCGAGAACGTGACTTCCTTCTTCCTATGGCCATTTACTTCCGTTTGCAAAAAACCACGAGGCGATACTTGCCGTAGTTCTCGAGTTACAATGTCTTTAATTTCGTGGGGGTCGAAATGCTGTGTTGTTCGCCAGCGCTAGCCGTGTTTTCGCCGTTCTATATGAATTTAGTGATGAGATACTGTATTTGTAGGATTTAGCGCATATCAATACTGTAGTGAAGTGCTGGTAATGAAGTCTTAGAGTGACCTAGTTTCGACTGCTGACATGTACCAGGTAGCTCATTCGGTAAGAACGTCTGAGATACCGCCCTCCCTCCCCCACCTCGAGTAAATGGCTTCATATGATATTCTTCAAACTTATGATATAGCAACATATATATTCGTAGGAATTTTTAAAATTACTTTCATTTCACTATTTCCTTTCCTCGCTTTTAAATTAATTTTTAAATTGGGTAACCATGTTCAAATTACGGAGTTACTTACCTTGCCGATGGGTTTTCGGCGTAACTAAGCTCAGGTAAGTGCATACTAAAGACGGTTAAAAAAAGTAAGGTCTGACATTAACACAACCTGAACACCAGAGAAGGAAAGCGGAGACAGAGGTTCAGTTCTATATTACAGGGCTTAAAACAGGAGGAGGAAAAACCCACTGAAACTAGGGGGTCCAGGGGCATGCTCCCCCGGGAAAATTTTTTTAAAAACCGAGTGTAAATCTATGCCATTTCGCGCTTTCTGGACATAATTTCAAGAGTTATTTAGTGCATAAAAATTGCTGTAAACACATAATTATTACAGGAAGACATATTTGGGACAAGGGGAGAAGGGTTAAACACATAATAAAATGAACACTTCCCCTTTAACTTGAGTGTTTTACAGGTGTTCACCAACTATAGTCTTTGGATGAAATCTCACTTCTGGGGTTGCTCAATAAGTTTCACTTTTCAGGTTTAAATGATCACACAATATCAAGTTTGAAGTTGGTGCACACAAAGTCAGTAACTGCATCAAACACTTTAAAGTTCAGTCTAAAAAAAGGATATATACATACAGAAGGGGCGTAAAAAGCCTAAATAGGCTAAGTTGTATTGATACAACGCCCTCTGATCCTGATCCTGATCCTGATATAACAGAGATCAACTGGCGGAATCAGCACATTTTAATAGTCACAATATCCAAATTTTGATAAATGAGAAACTTGTGGAATCAGCACATACTGAAAGTCAAATTTTGAAGTTCCTAAATTATAATAAACACTGAAATACAGGATTTCACAAGGACACACACACACACACACACACACACACACACACACACACACACCACACACACACACAGCTTTGTCATTTGGGCGTTTGGGTGGTGGAGGCATTAAAGAAACATAGCAAGGAACTCTGTTTCTTCTTGCTGCTTGCATTGTCTGCACTGTCTTTGCCATCCACCTTCTTGCTTACTTGAATTTCAACCCTATCTTTGTCTGCTGTTTCCTTGCTTTCTCCTGTCTGGCTTTCACACTCTACAATTTTTATTTCATTCTCATCCACCTTCTTGCTGACAACTTGACTTTGATTAGTTTGAACCCTCTCTTTTTCCTTGCTGCCTCCCGCCTGACTTGCACTCACCACATTTTCTAAATCACCCTCTTTTTTCCCCACAGGATTGCAATGTTCTATCCTGGCACGTTTTACTGCTGCTAAAGTGTCTTCAGTGACCTTTCTTGTAGTTCCACTCAGCGCCTTGACGTTTGACACGTGCTTCGCTGAACGAATGTGATCAAGAGCTTTCGACCACCGTAACACTTCCCTTAAGCACAGTTTGCACCAAGCTAAACCTGGTGCAATAACTTTAGCGAAGAAAGTCTCTAATGACTTCTTCGTCAACTTTCTGAAGCGTCCACTCCCATTTCCACTTGTTTTTAATTGCAGATTCGTCAAAAGATCGACCCGCATGAACAATGCCTGCGCGCTCCGCCATTTTGTTTTTTCCGGAAGTCCGACCGGAAACTTCTTCCAAGAATAATCAGGGGCCATAACTTGCGCGCAGTTGCTATGAACGCTTGCAAGCCGATCACAGATACCTTGCTCCTGTCGGGTTTTTTTTTTCGTTTTTTTTTTTTTTTTGACAAACCGAAATCGCGGAATTCCGCCCAGACGCGGAACGTTTTAAGCCCTGATATTAGTGTAATAAATTACACGCAAATCATCAGAGCTGTCAAGTGTGTTACTCACATCTGGGAAGTCCACACTGATGGCGTAATGGTGCCACTCGTTGTCGTTGATTTGAGGGATGTGCCAGCGGAACTCAGCAGGTTTGAACTTGTCCATGTCCTCTGGGAGGACGTCCTCCTGACGCAGCAGGAACACCAGCTTCTCTCCATGCACCCACAGAGCGTAGTGATGACGGTTCATCCCTGTCACACACACACAAGGTGCATCATCATCTTGTTGGCATAGACCAGACACACATCCACAGACATACTGTAAGTATTACTCAAACCAATTCCACTGTCTTAAAAACTCATTTCACAAAAACATTTTTCGTTTCAGATATCCATCTCTTTCACAATTGACAACTGCCAGTTGATCAATCAACTAACTGACAGCTTTTTCCCCACCCACAACCGGCCCTAACCAACTATCTCAACAACTTTATCCCTTCCACACCTGGCAGCCTAACAACCACCAAACGAAGGCAACAATTCTTCATCTAAAGTCAAATGCTGATGAGTAAAAAATATCCTCTGGTAACATAACCGAAGTGTTGGGACGTGTTCAAATTACAAGATGTAGCGTGGTAATAAAAGGATATAAATAAGATGAAAGAAGTAAAATAGCATGACAGCAGAACTTGGTAACAAAAGTAATTAAATTAGACGAAATATATGGAAAAGCATAAACGCAAAACTCAGTCCAAAAAAAAGTTGAAAATAGCATGAGATAAAATCACTAGAATAGCATGAAAAGAAAATGATCAAGTCAGCCACATCATTTTGCAACTCAGTACCAACAATCTGTGCTTTTAGTGAATCGAAATTATCAGTCTGCATCAGCCTGGATCATAACTTGTAACAGTGTGATGAGACCAAGACCTAATGAAAACCGAACTGTGGTAATTCATCACTGGACTTTGAAAGCTATGGCTACAATTGTTGTCGTTACACTACACTGTTGCCACTGACCGTCCCCATCGGACATGCAGACAATGTGTTCTTTAGGTGCATTGTGGGATTTGACAGGGCCCCCTGGAGGGAAGCTGTGCTTCATCCAGCTGGAGATGGTGAAGTGGCTGCCCAGGTGGTGGTCAAAGTGGCCGGCCGGCACCTCCACGGCGTTGTGGCTGCCATCAAAGGAGAAGATCTGGTCCATGAGGTGGCCGTCGTCCGTGGGCAGACTCTTGGTCCAGTCAGCCTGCCAAGGGGAGGGAAGAAGGTCGACGCTGTCTCCACTGGCACCTTGAGGGAGGAGAAGCAACTCTTTAGTACACAATCAAACTACAGCACAAACAGCCAGGGCAGCTACTTTCTCCTGAACAACTTGGTAAAGCCAACCAACTGCTCTTTGTTACTTTAAAAAAAAAAAAAAAAGCCACCTAACATGGGTGCAGCTGGCAGTGGCTGTCCTAGGGATCTGAGGTGTAAAGAAGGGAGAGAAGGGTAACAAAGTGGCCTCATGGCAAAATGGTTAGTGTCACACACTCCCAGCTTGTGGGTTCAATTCCTATCAGAACCATTTATTTTGAGGGATTTTTCTGCCCAAACCAGCTCCCACCCACTGCTTGCTGTTTGCTTTATTGGGAAGACTGGGACCACACAGTTGTGTTTCATCCACTTCTTGTATGCTTCTCTGAGCATATCGCTCAAATTTCTTGACCAACACTACAGGTGTCTGCATCTCTTGACCTGACTGACACCAGGCTATCTTATGAAAGCAGGTGTGGAGTACAGCCCCGTAATGCAGTCTCAGACCAGAATGGACTTCTGTAGCATCATCTTCATCATTCTCATCCAGCCATCCACAATGATCCTGTAAAAAAAAAAAAAAAAAAGTGACCCTCTCATGCTGATCTCAGTTTCAATTGCCTCTCCACATCTATGACCTTAGTTTTGTTGTCATAATCAACAGTAACAGCAATTCATGGAACTGTGGCTGGACGCATGAGATGATGTTCTCTGGAAGAAGAACTCACTCACACCAGCTCCACGAATAAGCTACATTTATCTTCAGCTGGGGTTTAACAGGTGGCGTCCTGCTTACGTTACATTAGAACAGACATAAACACACACACACCTAAGTGACAGCAGCAGTGCAGTGTCTCCTCTGGTGGGTTGACTCCTAACGTTTTGATTCTGATTGCTCCCTGTGGATTACTTATGCCAGGGCTCTAATGGGACAGTCCAGGCTGTGGCTGTGGCTGGAGGGTTGGGCACGGCAGTTCTTACTGCTACATTTAGTCGCTGGAGTCAGTCTTCACAAAGCGTGAGACGGAAAAGCAGAAGAAACAAATTGTGAGCAGTCTTGTATCTGACACCCTAGAGTGTCGAGATAAGGCCCGAAACGGTTCGCTTGAAGGGGCTTCGAGTAAGCGTGGAGAAATAGCGAACAACACATTGCTTTGCTGTCTGTATCGCGCCTAGGTACACAACGACTACACACAGGCGCGAGCAGCTTAAACCGCGAGAAAAGCGGAATTGTCTCTGTCCACAACACCCTGTGAGCTATTTTCTGTGCCAAGTGGCGTCAACTGCAAGACAGATCAGGCAGGCCAACGACGCACGCGCGCGCCAGGCTATAGGTTTTGGCGGTCGCAAAGTTCTGTCAGAAAGTTTTAAACACGAACTTAATTATGGTACTCACAGAGAAGAGCGAAATGCCAGCTTTTGTCACACTCTCAAGTACTCACTGCGCTATTGCTCTCGTACAGAAATTATAGTCTAAAAACCTCTGTACAGTAAATATAACTTAATGATGTTGCACCAGTCTCGAAGCGTCCAAACACACAAAGCGTGTTCGCTGAGGAAAGAATGAGCGTCTGGTAGTGCGGTGGCTGACTCGTTACGGGCCTAGCTGGGGTCAAAAGGCAAAGCGTTGAGTGAACTAAATGCTGTGGCTCTGAGTGGGCTGGCGCGGCCGTGTGGGATTAGCAGTGTAGGTGCAATGCTATTCAGACAGCACAGAATACAGGGCAGAAAAATAAACAACAACAAAAAAGGTTCACATGTGCCATGAAATGCCAAAGACTAAGATACTTTGTGTCATTCAACATGTTTGTCCACATCCAACTGCTGAAGTGAACAACTAAAGTAAGTATTGAAGTTTTCATGTTCATAGTTATATCTTTTTGCTTTCTTTTCCAAATTTCACATTTCACATATCAGCTCGCAGATGCTCAAGGAAATGCCTGAAATCCTGATTATGAACAGTGACAAACACATACAAGCATCAATAAGATGCTGTATGACTGAAATTGCATGGGTGTTAAATTTATAATATAAGCCCTTTTTTTCCAGAAAAAAGTGGATGGAATGGAGGGAGGAGAGAGGTGTCATACCCTCAACAAAAAATTCTAAGGCTTTCTTCAAAGACCTAGATGGGGGATTGCTAGCAGGGTCCAATTGCTTTCAACGAATTAGAGGTAAAAGCCACAGCTTGTATGCCAACTGATGTACAAAACTCTTCACAGATTTACAAACATTTTAGCACATACAACCAACCCGTTCAATTCTTCACTTTATTATCACTGAATGTAACAAGAGCCCTTGTAAAGTCAATAAATCTTTCTACAGACCTATTTACCCAAATTCATGTACCTGTAATATCTCAGACAAAAACCTGTAATTTGAAAAAAAAAAAAAAAAAAAACTCATCTTCATAATCACAATATTTTCACAACTTTTCAAGATTTGGAAAAGCTGGCCGTTGGCACATAAGACCGCTTCGTCGCCATCTTTGACAAGGTAAAAGACGCAAGGTACGCTGGGAAATGTCTTCTTACTGCTTTTGACCGAAACAGCAGCAGACGAAACTTCGCGTTTAACCATTTTCTTTCTTTGATTTTTTTCCCGTAATTTTTTGGGGGTGCCTTTTGGGGTGTCTTAATTCCCATCATTTTGCTTTGTTTCCGTAAAAATTACAGCAAAATCGTAAAGGTAAACAGGTCTGTTTCTATCTATGATTTTTTTCTTTAAACTATTCACACTCCTTGCTTTTTTAAATTCAGCATGTAATTTACCCCCATTTAAATGTAATGTGAAGCCTTGATTTCACAAACACATTCACAGACCCCACCACATAAATATAGAAAGCCAGCACGCAAAATCATCAACACTTACCACACAGTTTACGCTGAGAGGTGATGGAGTATGTGTCCCGGTCACACCCTTTCCCAATGTGCTTGGTGGTCAGAGTGACCTTCACTTTCACTTCCTCGGGGGCACATGACTTGTCGCACAGGCGGAGCTGTGCGCTGTCGGCTACTCGCTTCTGTCCCTCTCCTGCAGTATAGCGCACTGTGGCGGGGATGTTCATCCAGCCGCTGCGGCACTGCTCCTTCACGATGACGTTGACAAACACTGGCTCCGACTGTCGCTGACCCCCGTCCATGGCCACCACCTTCAGGATGTAGTTGCGATGCCTGGAGTAGTCCAAGGCCTGTGTTCTGTAGCACCCCGTCCTTGCTGATCATGAAGGGCACGTTGGGTGTCAAGATCTGGAAGCCCACCACCTGACCATAGGCATCAGAGGCATCCTCATCTTTGACACGTAGCTGGATGAGGTTGGTGAACACTTTGCCTTCCTCCACCTCCACAGTGTAGGTGGTGTTTTCAAAGCGGGGAGCAAACTCATCCACATCCTTCACCTTGATTAAAACAACAGCCCTGAAAAACAAACCACAACCCTCATTTTTTTAAACAGAAGCCAATATCCTTGGAACTGAGAAAGAGTTTTTCTTCAGAGTGATCACTAGAATATCCACTCTAATAAACACAAGCACTGTCACAACTGTGATAAGATTTGTGCTGTACTTGGCCTGCCAAACCAAGACCTACCCTTTCCCCCCTCTTCCAAACTAGCAAACACACAGATGCAGTGTTAGTCTTAGCATCAATGTTCCCTCGACAGTCAAAGTGACTCTGTCAAGGGGAAACATAAGTGAAGGTCAAAAGCTGAAAACTGGGGAAGGGTGGGAGAAGAGCTGTCAAACATAAAGTTACACTAACTGATTCTGTCACAAATCATATGTGTGGGTTTTTCTTTAACATCCTTATATGAGTTTTATGCAATTCATTTGGTTCCGATTTTTTTTTTTTAAAGTACTGATGAAAAAATGCATGTACTTAATGGAAAGAGAAGCTCTGCTGACCATATCAAATAGGAGGGGTGGAACCACAACCCCCTGCCCCACAAAACAAAGCCAAACACACACACACACACACACACACACACACACACACACACACACACACATTCTCTCTCTCCTGCTCTTTCTCTCACACATACTCTGAGGGAGATCTCTTTGAAATGAACATGAAAGTAAACATAAAAGAAATGAGAATTAATAAAACAAATACTAATAATACATAAAGAATAACATACTCATAAACTTGTCCTAGCACACACAGCAGTACACAGAGGGGTGTTAAGCAATGACAGCTGCACACAGTTTGCCACCCTTGTCACCACATCGGGGATAACGTCTGCCTGTAAGCCTCACTCATACTTTAAACCTTTTTTTTTTTTCTATGTTGGGGTTTTTGTTGTTTTCTTTTAATGTTCCAATTTTCTACAAGTCTCTTTCATAAATCTACCATTTCTTTCAGGATGGTCTTGAACATTACATTATCATAATGAAGAATGGAAGCAACACTGCTTGCAAACTAAAGATGAAAGTAGCATGCAGGGCAAAGATGACCTTTTTTTTTGTTGGGGATTTTTTTGTTTGTTTGTTTGTTTGTTTGTTTGTTTGTTTTTTTTTGTTTTTTTTTTTTTGGGGGGGGGGGGGGGGTAGCAGATCAAAAGGAGAGCCTGTGTGAGTGCTGTCAGCCAACGTTCAGTTCTGTCCACGGCACAGCAGTATAGAACTGTTGCCATATTGGCAGGAGTTCCCACCACAGGTATAGAAGATATCAAACCGGATGTGAAATGCACTATGCCAAAATCTGAATTAAATGGTGGGTTCAGGACTAATCAGCTAGATAAACTGATTTAATACAAATTATGCAAAAACTCTGAACTGATTTCAATGAAACTTGGGGGAAAGATGGAACGTGGAACAAGAGCAAATTCATCCAAATGCTGTAACAGAGACCAGGTACAGATCCCAATTATGGCAGACCCAGCACATTGGTGACAAAAACATATATGTTCCCCAGACTGCCAAGTTACTGTTACAAATTATCAACACACTATGAAATTATCTATATTAAGACTTTCTAGTAAAACGTCAAGTTGAACATTTATACTTCTGCCTGTTTTTGCATGTCCTGATAAAAAAAAGATAACCAGGAACAATCTCCATCAGTCCATATTAACTATTACTTCCCCTGGTGGTAAACAACATTGTTTTCACCCTTGAAGCTACTACTCAAAGAAGGAATTCCAGATTTGCAGGACCTGGATGGATGTCCCCCCCGAGTGCCCTTTTAGTTTCTTTCTGCCTCTGCCTCTGTCCCTCTCCTCACAGAGGACCAGGCTTTATACATCACAGACCTGCCTACCTCATGTTATGCTCATCAGTACTAACCACGGAGATTTTCAGTAATTTTGCATTTTCCTTCAGTAATTCCACGGACGCGTAATACACGGCGTTTTTGAACAAATAATGTGTACAAAAACCCATTAAACAGTAAAAAAGGAACAAAAACAACAAACAAATTACAATACCTTGGTAATGCTATACGGATCAACAAGTTCAATCATGAAATATATATTAAGAAATAGAAAACCAAGTGATGGTGACCCTGAGCCTTTGTCATGTCCTATGAACTAGAACAATCTCACAGTCCATATTAACTATCACCCTGGTGGAGAACACATTGTTTTCACCTTGAAGCTTACCAAAGAGATCCAGATTGCAGGACCATTGATGATCCAGGGCATCCTTCCTGATCTTTCTGGTAAATCTGACTCCACTCGCTCATAACAGGCAACTTCAAAGACTGCCCCTCATGTGTACCATCGATATCAACCAGGAGCTCACTGGCGAAAAACTTACCCTCAATTGCCGAGCACACCAATACACGCTGAACCACACTAATGTTCACGACCATTACAGACGGACAAAAACAACAACACAGAAAATACCTGGTTCTAATGTGCCCAAGAGAGATCCAAGTTTAGTCAATTCCAAGTCAACTGCAGTTTGTAACTTACACAGCAGTCACCACAGATGACACCACTGATGAAGAACCTAATGTACACCCCCCAACCCCCCCCCCCCCCCCCCCCCCCCCCAAAAAAAAAAAAAAATGTGTGTGTGTGTGTGTGTGTGTGTGTGTGTGTGTGTTGCACTAAGCCTTGTATTGTGCCTGCTGCTTGGAGTAGGCACTCTTGAGATGGGACAAGGGACAAGTTGTTTTCGCAGATCAGCTCACACAACAGTCTTTCTGCGTTGGTGATCTTCCGTGTGTGGGTCTGACGGCTGCTCTCGCTGGATTTCGTAAACAACGATGTGATCTTCTGACTGAAGGCACTCGCAGCTGTCTCTTTGTGCATTTTCCCCCGAGATATGGCGCTTGCAGTCATTTGCTCCCCCATGTCCGATGGAGAAGTCTGAATTGCACACCGAGCAGTATACAAATCCAGGTCCATGTTTTTTGGATTGCAAAAGACAAGGCCAAGTCCGCGTGTATTTAGGCCTACTTCGGAACACTTGCTTCTTCGCCTTCTTCCGTTGTGGCACAGTGGTTTTCGAACCCTCGTCGTCGGTTTCATGCAAACGTTTAGAAGATTTCTCCGCCATTTTCACAATCGCCGGCAAAAAATCGGTTGAAACTTTGTCTTACAATGGCTGAACAAAAGGCTTCGAATGGCGCGCACAGATGTGATGGCGCGTCGTGTTGGCCCACAGCACCACATTGACCAATCGCAAGTTCCGAACCATCTGTGGTTTCGGAGTCAAGGGAAGTTACTCTGTGGTCTCGGAAAGGTCTAGCAGTCGACAATTTTTCGAGTCTGGAATTTGCATAGTTTTTCAATTTTCTTTTCCGTAATTTCGCACGGAAAATCGTACCTCCGTAATGGGGGGTTAATTTCCGTAAGATTACGGACGATTACGGAAGGGTAGGCAGGTCTGACATCACCTCATTTCAGAAATTAGTCTACACATGCACAAGTTTTACTATCCTCACTGACCCCTATCGTCCTACAGCCCACAGGGGCCTTGCAGCACTGAAATGGAGAGCACTACTCCAACTGTCTCTACCTCCGTGCTGCAGACAGGACAGTTAAATCAGGATTAGTCATCCACACTACCCCATTCCCATGCTAACACTGCACAGACTTCCAGATAGAGAAGAAACTCGACTGTCACATTCTTTCCCCACCTGTCAGACAATTCAGCCACCAATCCCGATTTTTTTTTACCCACCTGTCAGATTCTTTTGGGGGAGAGCCGCAGTCCTCGGCCACGACGTAGAAGCGGTAGTGATTGCGTTTCTCGTAGTCCAGACGGATCCCCTCTTTGACTCGGATCACAGCCTCCCCACTGTTGTCATCTTTCAGCTGCACCTCAAAGGGCAGTTCATATTTCCTTGGCCTTTTCTTGTTCTCTTTGATCTTAAAAGCGCAGATAAAAGCTGAAACAGAACACTCTTTCTTTAGAACTTGATGCAACATGTAGGTTTCTTAGTATGCGACAGGTTTCAGGCTAGAACACATACTTGGGTAATCCACAGAAACATTTGTGGCATGCGGGTCTCTTTATTTGGAAGACTTGATTTTTGTCTGCAATGCATGGGCCATTATGGTATTAAAAAACACTGTTTGACTTAAACTATAACACTTTTACTAGCGCTTATTTTCTGCTGCTGTTGTTGTTATACATAAAACATTTATGAAAAATGTATGCATATATCATATGTGACATGGAAGATGCACACAATAACCAGCCCTTTTCGTGACCCTTACATTAACCCCTTCACTGCCTTACCCTGAGTCTACTAGAATGAAATTTATCTGTGAGTTTCTATCAATCTATGTCACAAGGACAAGTTTCAGAGAACAGTCCACATGTACTTTTATTATTAACACAATTAGGCATACAAACTGTTATAACTTATATACAGAAGCAAACTTGATTAATCATACATGACAACTAGACACACACACACACACACACACACACACACGCATAAACCTGCGATAACATAAAATAAAGCTTACCAGCACCGCCAACATCATCGCTGTCAGTGGCCAGCAATGGAGTTTGTAACGTGACTTGCGTTTCATCTTCACGGATGATTCCGTGGAACTCGGGGCGCCCATAGTCATTGAACAGTTGGGCCTTTATCTTGGGCTTGTGAACATTGGGTTCTGCAAAAAGATCATAGGGAAAGACTGAACACAAAAGAATGCTCATAACATCTTTCAACTGCAATTCATCAATTGTAATTTTGTACAGATCATTAACTCATTGAACATGATTTATTTCAGGTTTATAATCTGGATGAAGAGATGATCAAGATGTTGTCTTCACAAGTACACAAGTGTAACAAAGGTCCATGCAGCATCTGAATGATCATGGTATCTTTAACACCCCAGCCCATCTCCTCTGTCCAATCCCCTCTATTTATTTTGTTTAGCATAGTGTGGTTGTGGTGGTGGTGGTAACAGAGGAAAGAGGGGTGTGAGAGGAAGAACAGGGCAAAGGCACAACTGTAACACTGATCATATTTACCAGCAAGGAAAAAGTCAGTTAATCAACAATTGAAAATATCAGTATTTCTGTTACTGAAAAAGAAAATTGAATAATCATTAGCCTTACAATTTCATGATGCAAGAGATCTTGGGATCAGAGGGACATATGCTCTGTGCCCAATACCAGGTGTATTATCAGAAACCTCTACAATAACAAGATTGGTCTGAGTGGGATGTCCACATAGCCAGAGGGAGATATATGCTCAGTGCTGGCAATCACACGAATTGACTAATATTATCAGGAACCACTACAATAATGAGATTGGTCGGTGTGGGACTTGAACATGGCCAGAGGGACACTTGCTACTTTCTTTTTGTCTCCAGAGATGCCCAAAACTGTACATTCCCTGTATTTAGCATATAAAAGATAAGCTTGATGGAAAATCTCTGAAGGTATTTATTTTGAAGATGGTGATGAATCTACATAGTACATGCCCTCCCCTTCCTCACCTACCCTGTGCCTTTTATCCAGAGGTTGTAATGCATTCATTACATGTTCAAATAGGTAAACAGCCTCTCCAGACTCCTGTCTCTTTTTTACAGCCTCTCCTGTCTCTTTTTTTTTTCTATTTCCTCTAAACCACACAAGACTGGGAAAAATATGAAAAGTCTCATAAAGTGTTTTGTTTTAAATTATCAGAACAGTGATAAATGTTTATCACTTTATGTCATAGAAATTTGATACAGAGCCACAACTAAGTTTCTTTATACATGTATAAATGATAAATATACAAAATAAGATTCTTCAATTTAGCATCAATTATGTTAAAAAAAAGAAAAAAAAGAAGTAAGTCAACAATGCTGACAGCGGGCTGAGATCATGGATTCAATTCCCATCTGTGCAATTTTTGTGTGTGATTTTCTAGCCCTAACCGACCCTGATCTGGGCCGAGTCGGCTTCGGGCTCAACAGTGAAGATGGGAATCACACAGTTGAGTTTCATCACCTAAAAGGATGCATTTCTGACAAATGTTTCTCGAAGTTTCTGGACAGTTGTCTGCATCTCTGGTCCAAGCTCTTACTGATGCTATGGAAGTAAGATTAGATTACAGCCATGTCATGCAATCTCAGAATGGAACTCCGTAGCATCCTCTTCTTCATCCTCACTGATCAATGCAAACAAGTCTCAAATTGTGAGGCCCTTCATGTTCTACTCTCATGGTGACCTTAGTTTCAATGTCCTCTCCACGTCTATGTCCTTGGCAAGTAACGTCAAGGTTGTTGGTACTGGCTAGTTCATAGAACTGTTATTTGACAGACATGACGGCGCCCTCCACTGTTTAATGGGGATACTCATGCTGACTCTGCAACTAAGCAATTATTGTTGTTACTGTTAGTAAGGGTGCTTCGTAAGTGGTGTCCTGAATATGTCTGATCGGAACAGGCACCACTAAACACCACCGATGTGACTCAACAGTAAACTTGGGGGACTGCTTCATGATTGCTTGTCAATGACTGCTTCCTGAGGACTGCTAGTGCAGGAACTGTTGTGGGACAACCGGGTGTGGGCAGGACTCCCTATTCACATACATGATACAGATCTTTATTTCACTGTTTTCTCTTTATGACTTGAAAATACCCTCCACTAGACTGGGTGACTTTCACCTAGTATCATAATCAAAGCTTACACCAACAACTGTTATAGTAGGGCATCAGACATTTTAGATGCTTAGGTTTATCTCTGTAGCCCCAAACTTGTGTTGTTACAGTGCCTTGAAAGCAAGCACACAATGAAAATGAATCAGCCCGTGTTTCCGGAAGCAAAAGAACTTTAATAGAAAAGTATCTCGATCAGCCCGTGTTTCCGGAAGCAAAAGAACTTTAATAGAAAAGTATCTCGATCAGTCAACGGAACACTGGGCTGTTCGCAATGATATGGTTCCATCTAAGCATTGTTTCATGCTTTGTCAAAATTACTTAGTATATCTTTCTCATGTCTTAAGGGTCGGACTCTCTACCACCTTTAGGAGGAACAAGGAAAAAATCAGTTTCTTTCCAAAGAAAAAGAGGAAGTCTGAGGACTATTGCAGTACTGGGCCCCATGGCTTTCCGAATATCACTGGCTCTACATCATATTGTCTCTACAGGCTCTCCTTCATAATTATCCTCTCTGCTGGCTCTACTGTGTGTGGTGTGTGTGTGTGGGGGGGGGGGGGGGGGGGGATGTCCGCATGTGTGTGTGCATGCGCATGCTGTTGTGTCCGTTGTTGTGTGACAGTCTGTGTGGGATCATGTGTTTTTGTGTGTGTGTGTGTGTGTGTGTGTGTGTGTGTGTGTGTGTGTGTGTGTGTGTGTGTGTGTGCATGGGTATGTTTCAATATGCACCCTTGTTTGTAGATACATGGTACTTACTGCAATATTCATCTTCTTCTCGGTTTCATTTATGTTTTCTTTAACCTTTTATGTATTTGTAAGCGCTTAGGGTTTATGATGTAAGACTAAGCACCATAATAATTCATTATTATCATCATTATCATTATTACTGTATCATTTCTGCATTGATGCCAATTTGACCTCAAGCATCAACATGCAGAATGAGGCATTTTTGTTGATGACATGACAAAGGATCCATAAATTTCTAAAGATAGGCCCCAACTCAAATAAAGAAAACAACGGCCATCACAGAGTTCACTCAGTAGATCACAATTCTCTGAAACCAATCTTTTTCTATTCTACAGCCTTACCACTGGCAAATTTGAGTCAGTTAGAACGCATTAGTCCTTTTTACATGAAAATTCATAAAACTCTCTCTTTCTGTGTGCTTGCACATGTAAGACAAAGAGTCTGTTTCTTTTGCATGTGCAAATTTGAGTGAGTGAGTGAGCATGTGTGTGCGTACGTGCATGCCTGTGTGTGTGTGTGTGTGCATGCGTGCATGTGTGGGTGAGAGAGACAGACAGACAGTCAGAAAGAAAGAGACAGGGAGGAAGAGAGGCAGAGAGAGGGAGAGAGAAAGAGAAAGAGAGACAGGCAGACAGACAGAGAGAGAGAGACTGACAATCTTTATTCGAGAAAGAGAAAGAGAGACAGGCAGACAGACAGAGAGAGAGAGACTGACAATCTTTATTCCCAAGGGTAACAGATAAGCAAGACGATGCTTTTTATCATCTAGCCCTTGTTCTTTCAGAGAGGAAGGATACTAACACAGAGACAGAGAGAGAGAGAGAGAGACAGACAGAGAGAGAGAGAGAGTGTGTGTGTGTATGTTGTTGTTGTCTTCAATCTAACGTCTATCCACATAGTGATATTAGACAGGGGGGGGGGGGGGGGGGGGGGGGGGGATTGGGAGGAAGAGGAGGGGGGGGGACCGTATTGTGTGTTTATGTCTCTTTGATATGGGGGAGAAGAAAAAAAAAAGTCAGAAAAATGAGCATTAACAAAAAATGCAATCAACTAGTCTATAACAAATGTCCTACAGGACTATGAAGTAACCATTTCGCAATATTAAACAAACTATATAGCATTTTTGAAAACGCCTTCAAAACAATTTCAGAAATCACTGGTAAGATAGGTCTTAACCTCTGACTTTCAAAAATGATGTGCTTGCTAGAAATTTGTTCACCACATAAACATCTAACATTTTTCCTATATTTTGTGATGAACGCATTAAGTTTTATCCTGTAACTTGTGTAAGATAGCGAACTAATCTGTCTGAATTTGATTACACCAGTATGATTCGAGTATGATTTGTTATCCAAACCACGAGAAACAATATGCTTATTCTTGGAGAGTCTATCTTTTCTCAGGGTATAGCCTTTAATTCTACTCCATACTGCTTGTTCCAGCAAGTGATAACCCTCCTGAATGGATAAGGGAACATGAATTTCAGTGGATTCTGTGCCTTGCCTTGCGCCCTTTTTTGCTACTTTGTCAGCCCACTCATTTGAAGACAATCCAAGATGTGAAGGAACCCAGCAGAAGGAAACGTTGGTCCTTTTATTAAAGTTAAGATATGAATTAACTGACTGATTTCTAAGTGTGTGTATGTGTGTACGTGTGTGTGTGCGTGCGTGCATGCGTGCGTGTGTGTGTGTGTGTGTGTGTGTGTGCATGAATGCATGCATGTGTGCGTCCCTGTATGTGTTTAAGAGAGAACAGACAGACAGACTGAGAGAACTGAACCCGTGCTTATCTTCAATGCAATCTTATTTTAAAGGCTTATTTGTCATGGGGGGAAAATGAAAACCCTATTGCTGTATTAGATCTTGGTGCTCTTTCAAGATCTGAGCCGAAAGTAAAAACACCCTTTATCATGTCTACGGAAGGGTGAGCCCACTCCTTATAACAGCCCTGAATTAGGAGCCCTGGCAGGATTAATACTGCCACTGAAGTGACATGGGAGATCGAACTGGGAAAAAACTACAATTTACATAATTTTTCTTTCCCCATGGTTATTTGTTCTCTGCTGTCCTCTATTCTTTTTCTATCTCCTTCGCTTTACATGGATATTACCTCACACTTACAGGCAGTTTGTTTCTTTCGTTCTCTGAACAAAATTCAAAATGAAAATAACTGTTTTCTCACATCTTCTTCTTCTGTTTTTAATACAAATTAAAACATTTGTGATACCGATAGAGAAGGTGGTGGTTCTGACAGTGAGAATACAGATTCATCACTTTCCTTTATCTTATTTTCTCCCTATCATCTATCTTCAAAGAAATATATACCAGACATATCTTACTGATAAAATTCACTGAGATATTTTTCCATCAAAATCCTCTGTGTTAACAAGCGTTTAGTAAATATACCCAATGCCCTGACTGACTGCTGACAACTCGTGACGCTGTAATGACAGCATGATGACAGGTGAGTCTGAGATCTGACTACCTCCAACTTGGCCTATAATTTTCTATTCACACTCACATCCGCCAACCTACCCACCCACCAACCCTACTGCCACATTGCTACCCCTAAAATATAAAGCTTCATTGCAAATGAAAAGTTTTTTTTTCCCCAACTTCACTGAGTGTGTGTGTATGTATGTATGTATGTGTGTGTGTGTGTGTGTGTGTGTGTGTGTGTGTGTGTGTGTGTGTGTGTGTGTGTGTGTGTGTGTGTTGTTTGAAACTAAGACTAGTAAAACTAAGACAGGGGAAGAGAAAGAGACAGACAGACTGACTGACAAACACTAAGATACAAAGATAAACAGTGAAAAATCTTCTTGAATCAAAGACTTTGACTATGGATAAGTCATCTGCGAGAAAGTCAAAAAGCATGAGAAACAGAGTGTGTGTTTTAAATTTGTATGTGTGCCAAAAAACCAAACCAAACAAAACAAAACAACCAAATCAACCAACATTTTAAAAAAAAAAAAAAAAAAAAAGGTTAAATAGTTATGACTTGAGAAGTGTTAGAATTTGTTTGTGACAATTTAAATAAGAAAACAAGCTGATTAAAGGCTCTGTTTTTTTTCATCAGAAAAACATCTAAAGGAAAAGAAGAAAGAGTACATGAAACAATGACAGAAGAAAGAACAGTAAAAAAATAAATAAAAATAAAAATAAATAACTTTAATGAGAAAAAGAAATCGTTATTTATCAAGTCAGGTAGAGAGATGGAGATAAAAGGAGAAGGAAAACACATAAACCTGTGCTACTACTAATGGTCAGGACTGAATGCTCTGCATATTTTATCCTTATTTCACATGGTCTGGTTTGTTAAATCGATGTTATATCGATTTCACAGCACATTATTCAGTCAGCTAGTGTGCTAGTAATTCTCAAAATCAAAAAGTCTGTACAGGCAAACAGGTCTAGCACAAACAGCAGACTGTCAGAACAATGGGCAAAAGTCATTTGCTTTGAACAAAAGGTCCCCTTTCCTGCATCCAGTCAAATTAAGTCAGCATGCAAATAGCAAGATTGGTGGTGACATTTTTGTTAGCCAGTACTAGAAGTTACTCGTACCAGTTGTTACCAGGTCCAGAAACCCATACACAGCACTTCACAAAATTACAGTACAATGGATAATTACAATATCTTCTTTGGATGCTTGGGCATAAACCTAATTCACAGATCAATGTAGTCATTACTTGCATAACAGGCTTACTCATTCAACATATTTTACAATACTTTGCCTTTCCATCAACATTTACTCATGCATAAGATAAGATAATGTTGCTTATAGCCCAGCCGACCGCAAAGGGCCACATCAGGGCTGCTACTCATGCATGCATAGCTACCAGTTACAGATTTATGAGAGATGACATTAAGCTTGTCTCAATGCTGTGAGAGAATACATGAGAATGAGCCACAAATGTAATTTGTTCAATGGAAATGAGGCCTGGAATGGAATGAGAAATTTCCACTGTCTTTGTTATCTGCACGGGCCTTGTGCAACATCACAGATGACAGAAAAAGGATGGAGTGGAAAGTTGAAAGTCAGTTCTGTCAAGAGTTCAGGAGCCACAGCAGAAATCATTTCACATGTCCAAACTTGGCGGATGGACTATTCTACAGACTCATTTTAAAAGGGTGTCAGTGGGACGGACATTATTTCTGGAGAAAAAAAAAATTCTCATTTAAAAAGAGAATTAAAAACAAAAGAAAGAATCAAATACACTACTTTACGTGTAACGAAAGTCATAAACTATATAAGTTACATAATTAGAGCTTTTATAAGAACACACACACACAGAAAAATTATCTAGTCATAAAGATGACAGAGTGACACAACCTCTTGAATACTAGCTGAAGCTTGAATGAACCTGACTGTTCACACCTCAAACCTGAACTTGGGTTCTCACTAAAAGAGCTTAACACTCTGAAACTCAGTTGTGAAATCTTGTCAAAATCAGAAGTTTAAAAAATTCTTTCTAAGAATACAGGTTATTCCTGACCGTTTTTCTCAGGTGGCCAAAACTCAATGTCCCATCCCAGTTTGTTACTTTAATTTACACTGCCTCTCAGTCGGAGCCACATTACTAAAAGAATTTAATATCAATTTTGCTTGTTGTTTAACTCTCAACAGTTTTTGACATTTTGCATTTTGCATGATGGATGTTCTTTTTTCGTAACATTCTGCACAATATTTCTAAAATAATAATATCTTTGTGATGAATGTGTCTATTACAGGGTTTTTTAGGCGATATATTGCAGCAGTAATTGCTTCAGAAAACAAAAATGTTGTTTTAAATACCATAATTCCGGGAAGAAAACCATCGATCACCGGTAATCGAAATTCCAGGGAAAGAACTGAAGAGAGTTAAAAGCCTTTTTCTCATTCATGTGCATTTTCTTTTTTTTTAATTATCAACTTCCAGTGAAGGGTCTACAATATCAAAGAAAACTGTCCCAAACATTTTGCCCACACATTCAGTCACCGACAAAATTCTGTGTTTTCATCTTTAGATAGTGTAAGTCATAGCTGGTGATCTTCAAATGCAAAATGAGTCATTTTCATGGTTCTGATGGTCATCTCGTTTCATTATAGTACACCAAAACTGATGAATAGAAATCTTTGATTTCTTCTCTTTATTTAACAGGCACAAATAAAGAAAAGATTTCCATGCACAATGGTGACGATATCAGGTACCATGAAGATCTATGGAAAAGTCCCTTGATTTAACTGATAAAGGCTGTCCATTTTGATGACTGATAATAATTTGTGCATGCTTACTACACAGACAGAGAGAGAGAGAGAGAATGAGAGAGTGGGGAGGGACGGAAGTAGGGAGAGAGCACGGAAGTAGGGAGAGAGCGAAGGAGATTGGGGAAGGATGGGGAAAGAGAGAGAGAGAGAGAGAGAGAGAGAGAGAGAGAGAGAGAGAGAGGGGGGGGGTAAGAAGGGAGGGAGAGAGAGGAAGGGGAGTAGCACTAGCAGAGTCAGGTGCCAAGCACTGGATAAAGTGCCAAACTCGGGAACTCGAAGTCAATGGCAGCTACATCTAGAAGGGCACTCGATAGTGATGAAGATCTCGGAAAATGTCACTGACGTAAGGGCTTATGCTGCATGCATTCCAACTGCATCACTCAGCACGGTTTCTATCAGACATCATGAATAAATCCGCAACTTCATAGCTTAACAAAAGCAGAAACATCATGATCCTTCGACCAAAATAATCTGGCTACCCCCAATCCTAATTCTTTTTTTTTTTAACGATCACAGCTCTCTATGTTCACTTGTGTCAGTGTAACTGTGTTGTTCATCCAGTCACTTGCTGCACATTGTACTCAGGAGCTTGGTAGTTGTGCAAACAAACATAAAATTAGGAAAAAAACAACTTTGGATCAGTGACTGATAAAAATCTGCTGTAACAGAAAATGTTCAACCTCTTGGAAACCCATTTGTGCAGAAGCTTCCAGTTCCACACTTCTTTTTTTTATTTAGTTCTAATAAGTTCCTTCTCGTATGTTTATAGCCCAGCCTCTTCAGCAAAATAGAGGTTAAGTTTTATCTTATCAATTCTGCACAGAAACACATAAATGAAATATTTTTTCCAGCAGAATTAGTAGCATATATCTGTTTTCTCATCAGTGCCAAGTAATAATTAATATCATCTCTGCTTTTTTTTTTTAATGGAGAATTGGAAACCCATTTGTGCAGAAGCTTCCAGTTCCACACTTCTTTTTTTTATCTAGTTCTAAAAAGTTCCTTCTCGTATGTTTATAGCCCAGCCTCTTCAGCAAAATAGAGGTTAAGTTTTATCTTATCAATTCTGTACAGAAACACATAAATGAAATATTTTTTCCAGCAGAATTAGTAGCATATCATCTGTTTTCTCATCAGTGCCAAGTAATAATTAATATCATCTGATCTCTGCTTTTTTTTTTTAATGGAGAATATTCCAGTGTGAAGATTTAATCTTAAATCTAGTTAAAATTCTTTCCAGAAACTTGAGAAAGTATGCATAAATTCACATTCCCGCAAGTACTGGCTGATCCATGATCCAGTCTTGTTCTCTTTACAAAAATTACACTTATCCAGTGACTTGAATACTTTTCATATAACTTTTGTAACCTAATTTCTGATACCTTTCGCTGGAACCATATAACAATATTATAAGCTTTGTTTCTTTCATTTCCTTAACTCAGGTTTTTATCCAATCAACAGACCTGTATGACAAGATGTATCCATTTGACAAAAGCAGTACTCTTAAAAACTTTGATGTCTCACATCATATTATCATCATAACAGTAATTCTCTAGAAACACTATTTTTTTTTAAAACTAAAGTCATTAATACAAATTCATTGTCAAATTTATTCTTCTTTTCTTGACATAGTCTTTTACTAGTTTTAGTTTCTACCAACAGCACACAATTTACCCCAAATCCAAGATTTTTTTCACATTGAATATTGATTGTATTGCGATTTCTTTAAAAATTACCCTTACTGTCCAGTAAATAAATATGTTTTGTCCTGCACCCATTCAATTTCTGGTAAAAGGACTGCTAATCTCCCACTCTGAACTTTTTGTTACAAAAAACAAGTTCAGTAGCAAGTTCTTAAAAATTGTATAATGCCTGAAAACATTATAAATCAATAAATGCATAAAAAAGACTTCTTTCCAAAATGTACTCATTTTGCTATCCACAAACCTTCTTCTAATTCTTCTGACACTGTGATAGGTATCAATTACTATCCTGCCCAAGGCCCTAGGCTCAATTGTAATTTTTCATGTAGACCATTATTGGTGCACATGATGTAGGCATACTTGTCGTCCATACCATTTCCTCAGCTCATACAACTACTGTCACAGCATCTGCTGAATTTCATCAGCTAAATAAGATTTCCTCCTTTTTTCTCAATGCTTCGTTTTCCTTTTTTTTTCTGTTCTTTTTTTCTTTAAGCGGAGGGGAATCACCATCATCATCCAGTCATTAGTATAGTAGTAGTAGTAGTAGTAGTAGTAGGGACTGGCTTCATTAGCCTAGACCTCACGGTCTATCATGTGTCCCCTCTAAATTTCTTCACTTTTTGGGTCATATGGCATGCTACAATTAATATCTTCATTGCAATCCATCATAGTCATGAAACAATTCTCTAAATTTTGAATCATTGTCTAGAAAATTCTTGAAAGTATTAATATCAGGTGCAAATTTAATGGTAGTAGGTATTTCATTCCAGTGGTTAGCAACTCTATAAGAAAATGAAAATTTACGTTGATTAGTGTTACAGTGCTTTATAAAAATCTTTCCTTCAGAGTTTCTAGTACTCGAAGTTTGTGCAACAGAAAAGAATGTCTCAATGTCAATATCATCATAGCCATTAAAGATCTTATAAACTTGAATTAGGTCACCTCTGATCCTTCTTCCCCTCAGCGAGTGCAGATTCAAATATTTCAATCTTTCATTATATGATAAGTTTTTGCAATGCTTCAGCAATTTGGTAGCTCGTCTTTGAACCTTTCTAACATTATTGATTGACGCTTTAAAAAAGGGCTCCAAATCACATTAGCATACTCCAAATGTGGCCTGACAAAAGCTTTGTATAATTTCAAAAAAGTATCTTTATCTAAATAAGTAAAACTCCTTTTTATGATACCTAACATCTGGTTAGCTTTATTTACCACTCTCTGTAAGTGAGGGTCAAATGACAACCTGCTATCGAAGGTAACACCCAAGTCTTTTTCTTCAGTAAGAGCCACTACTTGGTGATAAACATCATTCTCCATCATTTTATATTCATTATTTTGATTATATTCCTGATGTGCAATACACCACACTTGGTCATGTTGAAATACAGATTCCACGACTCAGACCACTCTTGCAGTTTGTAGATATCGTTTTGAATACAAGTACTCTTTGATGTACAATTGTAAATCTTAGTATCATCTGCGAATATTTTACATGGACTGACAAGGTTGTCTGGTAGATCATTTATAAAAATAGTGAAAAGAACCGGTCCCAATATACTTCCTTGAGGGATACCACTAAGTACATTACATTTCTTTGATTTGGCTGCCCCAACTCTGACTTGTTGAGTTCTATCACTCAGAAAGTTTTTGATCCATTTTAATAAGGTGCCACCAATACCGTATGCTGCTAGCTTTATAAGGAGTTCTTATGCGGAACCGTATCAAAAGCTTTTCTAAAATCCATGTATATATATCAATTCCTGTCTGCCATCTAGCATTGTTGTTATATCCTCCATAACCTCTAACAGCTGTGTGACACATGATCGTATTTTTCGAAAACCATGCTGACATTAAGAATATAAATTATTATCTGTAAAATAACCTTGGTCCCTTGTTAGATGGGCTGTTGACTAGTGTTTCTGTCAGTTTTGATATAAGCAATCTTTCTAATGTGATCAATCATAACGACTAAATAAAAAATAAAGGAGGGTGAGGGTGGGGTGGGGGTTAGGGGTTGGGTGGAGGTTGGGAAGCATTACAATTAGGGATCTTTCAACCAGAGTAATCAACCCTGTCAAAATTATATCCTGTTATTCAATGTCCAAATATCCCTGTTCTGTCTGTGATCAATCCTTGATTCGCGTGATTACTATCTTGCCATCGCCATAGTAGGATGGTATTTTAAAAAAATCTACATTTTCTGATTTGTGGGCATAGGCCTAGTATCACGTTATGTTAATATCAGTAAGCAGTAATAATAGAATCACGGCATTAGTTAAGGCAAAACACAATGTTCTTGGACGGAATGTATGCCTAGATGTCTAGTATAGATTCGGGTAACTGACTCACATACTAGCTGAGCTGGTGTGTAAATTATAAATTTCGTAGATCCATTATCAGTCTAGTGGTAGTACAATTCCAGAACCAACACCATGGATGGAAAATGACAACTTACCAGACATCGCAATCGCTGTGCTGGCCAGAGCCAGCAAAGCAAAGATTCTCCTCATCTTCTCTTCAAAACCAATGAAACAATGTAGAAGTAGACAGCTTACAACTTCACAAAAGTTGACGTACTGATCTTAGTAGTCTCCACTACCCTACCCTTGCTCGCCGCTAACAACAAATATGGCTGATCCAGACTGTGTATGTTAATGAAGCTATAATGACGTCAGTGGTACTTCCTTATGCAGTTGTCATCCACGTTCCCCTCTACATATTAATAGCAGTGATGATGTTAAAAGAGTTTTAACCAGAAATTTTCGGAAGATCTGTAAAACGTAAGAATGCGTGAAGATTGACAAAATTATCTCAAAGCTGGTTTTCCCACAGAAACTGAAACTCACAACCACGACGGCGTGAGTGTAAAAGAAAGAACAGCCGGAAGTATGATCTAGGAAAAAACGGAAGTTAGGTGCAGCTGCTGAATTTCATGGCCGCCAACAGAATCGTGTTCAAAGGTTAGGACTATAGATTAAATTGTGCAGTATTAATGATCGCAGACACAGAATTTGTAATTCGTGTTGTCATAGATTTTTTTTTAAATACATGAAGTGGAAAGAGTTGGTTTAGATTATCTTTTTGCCAGAGTTGAATATGTTCTGTACAAGTTGACCAGACGATATGTAATTTTGTAACAACATTAAACTTAAGGAAAAGCCACAATGACTCATGACTCTTTGTCGAGAGTAACAAACATCACACTGATCACAGTCGAGTTAGTGAATAACTGCGTCAGATAAACAAACAAAACGGTGACTGATGACAAAGATATGGCGATGACGGTCTGATAAAAACTTGAACGGAAAGACACTTAGCTTCTGTGGCAAGATAATCAGCGTGTTGATTGTGGCCACACAACAGAAGAAGAAGAATTGAAAAAGGAAAGAAAGAAAAGAATTAAGGAGCGAAGGGGGACGGGGTGGAATGGGAATTGCGAGTTGGGCTCCTGTAACTTAGGCTGAAACCGTGAAAAGTAAATTAACACTTTCACTCTCTTCTTCTTCTTCCTAAAATACTGGTTCACTCAAAAACGAGTAGGTCACCAGCGCGCATGTTAAAAAGTAAAATAAAATAACATAAAACAGTGCGACTCAGACTGTTGGCCCCTGGAGCAAATTTAGCAACAAGGGGTCGCACTCGATATTCAAGAAGATAAAAGCAGTGGCCAAATTCAGGCCCAGGTAATAGTAAAATATCAGGGGAAGTAAAAATAGAAAATCGTCAATATGCAGATCTCAAAACTGTCGAATCAATTTGTTTTTTGAATGAGATTGCATTTGTGACAATCTTGATGGCACCCGGCAGTGAGTTCCACAGCCGTACAGAACTGGGATAAAAAGAATGTAAGTGGCTGTCAATATTTGATGCAGGCATGGTATAACATTGACCGCCACTCCTGGTGATACTTTTATTCAATACTAGTTGTTCCATTGGAATATCAATTACTTTAGCTCTGCCTTTGAAAAAGGTGTTAAGTTTAATAAAAGCTCTTCTCTCTTCTAAGGGTTTCCATTCTAATTTCCTCATGTTCTTCCTAGTATTCCCCTTTTCTCTGATGTGGTTCCCTGTTACGAACCGTGCTGCTCTCTTCTGAATCTTTTCAAGGTTATCAATGTCCTTTAGATGGTAAGGATCCCAAACTGAGCAACCATATTCCAGTACTGGTCTAACCAGTGTTTTGTAGCAGTCGTCTTTAACCTTTTGGGGGCAGTCATTGATATTCCTGTGTAAGAAAGCTAAGATGTTATTTGCTTTCTTACATACTAAATTGTAATGTTCTTTCCATTTGAGACGACTCTGCCTTCACACAGCGTCTGCCTGTGTAATCGTCCCAGCCAGGCATGTTCTGGCTGTTCAGTTGGAAAAGTTGGTCAGCTTGACTCAAAAGTCAAATGGTCATAACTGGATCAGAACATAAAACTCAAAGCTACAGAATTTGTTTTCTTCAATGCATTGAATTTTCATTGTGCTCAATTGATCTTGTGATGAATGGGTCCTTTATAAACAAAGGCTGAACTATTCCGTCATTGGCCTACTTATTAGCACAATTTATTCTGATAGCCTGATAGGTTTCAAGTATTATTACATTTGTGATAAAATGCAAATTATGTGATTTGATTGTATCATGGTGAATTATAATTTCAACATCATTTCAATTGATATGGCTTTTCTGTTTACAATCATATTCGTAGTTAATTGCTAGGTGAGACTGCTATGATTTAATGTAAAACTTGTCTCACACTAGTCATAGTAAGGTAACTTTCCTGGCTCATGCAGTCATGGTGTTGAAAAAAAAAAAACACTGAGGGAAAAAATGACTAAGTCCTTTGAAATTCGTGTTGTCAAAGCAGCACACATTAACAGATGAAGAAGAAAAACAGCTTTGAAATATTCTCTCTGTACATATTATTTTATATATGGCATAGGGGTTTTAAAATGTGCTAG
Source organism: Conus ventricosus (assembly GCA_018398815.1). Taxonomy (NCBI): domain Eukaryota; kingdom Metazoa; phylum Mollusca; class Gastropoda; order Neogastropoda; family Conidae; genus Conus; species Conus ventricosus. Next base: position 78,079,737 of record CM031611.1, read on the forward strand.
ATTTGAACCCAGACTGACACCCAACTTCTGGTTGGGCGCAGGAAGCATATATGCATTCACCTGGGCTGACCAGAAGTCAGGCGCCGGGCTCCAACTGTCAAAAACGTTTTGGTTTAATAATGTGGTCTGTATGCTTGGCTCAGTGCAACCATCCTATCAAATCTTTTAGATGCATATGGACTGTCTGCTCTTGTCTTATTTTGCATACTGGTAAGGCAGTTTTCATTAATTGGTTTGTACTTGTTGACCTACTTTAGGTGCAATGTTTTATCACAGTGACACTTGTCATGCTTGTCAATGATTGAAGTGGTCCTACATTGACTGTAAGAGGTGACCCTTTCTTTAAAAATCATATTTTTATGAGACGTTCCGGTTCTCTGTGGCTAAAAACTGCAACAAACCTTCACAGTTTATCTTGCCTCTCTCACATGTCTGCTTAGCCAGGCTAATGATAATGCCACACTGGTGTACATAATTATGCTTACTGTTGACCATCAGGAATAAGGTTAACTATTTGTTGAGTGACTGCCACTATCATGGTGATTAGTCTGTCATTTTTAGAAAGGGCCTTTAGCACTTTCGATTAGAAACACTTTTTTTTTTTTTTTGCAGTCTGAAGGTCATTAACACAAAAAGTGTAGATGGTCTGAGTGACTTCCTGGGGCAGCTTGTACCAGCCTCTGAAAGTTCTCAGCAGGAATGAAAACTGCTAGCACTGGGGTCTGCTGTGTAGATCTGAGAGCTGTTTACTGTATATATAATTCATTGTTCACAAAGTGATGGTGGTTTGTTCAGCTTGTTCTTGATGTCAGCTGCATTGATGTGGTGCATAAATGGCTAAGTAGGTCCTAGACAAGACTGGTTATGGATAACAACATTGTCATCAAGCAGGCAGACACTCAGGTGTGCTCCAAGAAGACCTTCCCCTCACACCACTAGGAAGAAGTAATGGTCCAAGAAATTCCACCAGCAAAAATGCTCAACCATGAGTACTACTTCCAAGCGAACAAAGGTCCTTCCAGAATACAAAATAGATTGCCACATACTCGAAAATGTCGACATAGCAAGAAACCTAGATGCCAATATTCAAGATGACGTCCTTAGCAGATCCCTTGTAATAAGTTCTGTCATCAACAAAACCAGCAGAACCCTTGGCTTTTTTCAGGCACAACTTGAAGATAGGCAACTAGAAAACAGAGGAAACCATGTCAGTAATGCGGTACACAGCCCCTGCATGTGACCCCTACACCGTCAGTCAGATCATGACAATTAAGGAAATCAAACATAGAGCAGCAAGATATGTCACAAGCAAGCACTACCACTCATCAGATATCAGCTCCATCCTCAGATATCTGGATTGGCAGGCAATACAAGTCTAAGAAAAGTTAACTTGCCTGGAGATGTTGCACAGGTTCCAACTGGACTCATCTCCAAAAACTTGACTACCTCATGTACTTGCAAGACCATCAGGGAAGAGACTGAGCTTCAAGAAGAGCAATACTTTTTCTGTATAACATCCCATCCTCATGATCATGCAAAAACAGTTTTATACAGACAGATGTCCTTCCTCAGATCATTCCAAACTGGAACAAACTGCCATAGAAAATTATGACAGTGGAGCCATTGGACTACAGCTCAAGATTGGTGTCCCTCCTCTGACACTGCAAAAAACATCTTCCCACCCCTGTCCCAGGAGCACTCCATCACTCATACAGATAAACTGGTTAGTGTTTTGTTGAGAAGGGTAGCAAGTTAGGGTTTTCTGCAAGAACCAACATCATGTTGAGGTCTGCTGAACAGACCCTGACTGGTTGGTCAACAATTTGTTGTAATAATAGTGTGTGTGTGTGTGTGTGTGTATGTGTGTGTGTGTGTGTGTGTGTGTGTGTGTGTGTGTGTGTGTGTGTGTGTGTGTTTTGGCTGGAAGATGTGAACTTTCTTTTTTCATTCTTGAAGAGAGGTTCCTTTTAGGTCTTGGATCTTGGCAGAGGAGTAGATTTAGGCTATATGTTTTCATTAGTCAATGTGGACTAGTCCACGGGCAGTCACATCTTTTTGACATGGCTGTTGAAACTGAATTAGACGCCATATAGACTGCCACCACAATTAACATGTTGACTACTTTATTGTCTTAGATCTGTCATTTTTGTAAGTAAGTGTGTCAGGAACTGGCATTTCCAACTCTGAGAAACTATCTTCTGAAGATAAAAAGCTTAAGAATTCAGAAATATTGTACACATTCTTCTTCATCATCTTCCAGTTCATTTTGAAAGCTCAGTTAAGATGTTGGAAATAAACTTAATTGACTAGCATGCCAGCTGAGCAAGCCCTCCTTCTCAAAACACACACAAAAAAACAACAACAAAGAAACAGAACCAGAGAGAAAGACAAAGTGGGTGCATTTGGTTATTCTAGATGTCCCACGAGTACCCCTGAGCAGCACATTCCCAGCCTATGACAACAATACTTTTCATTTCAGAGAGAGGGGGCCGGATAGCTCAGTTGGTAGAGCGCCGGACTCGTGATCCTAGGGTTGCGGGTTCGAATTTCGGTATAGGGGGATTTTTCCCTCGGAGTTAACATTGGTTCTGACTCCATTCCCCATATAGTCCTTCGAATGAGACTATGATCTTGAAAAACTGAGGTGGTTTGAAAGAACACTGACTTTTTTGTTTTGTTTATTTGTTTTTCTGGTTACCATTTTGTTTGTTGATTTCAAGACATCAACCTTTTTCGCTTCTTATGTAATGTAGGCAGTGGTGGACACAAAGGATTGATTTTGTTTTGTGTTGTGATCAGCCTACTTGTCTGCAGATCATAGAATGATAGACTATGAATCAAATAGTGTCATATTGAGAAAGTCACAATAGAAGAGGGCCCCCTCAGTATGACACTGTTGTCATAATATGATTAAGGGCAGTAGGGTCATACTGCAATGGCTGTGGAATGTTTTTACAGACACGCCTGACAGGCCTGTTAGCATCCAACAAGTTTAAGAAATATGTCAAACAAAAGTTGCCAGGGTTTTTTTTTTTTTTCCAATTCTAGCTTCTTTGTTTTTCTCTCATTGGTTTGAGAGAGTACCTGTCCCTGTATGACCAGACTGTATCATTGTGTGACTCTTAGTCATGAATCCCAGGCTGAATCAGAGGATATAATTTTCTGTACCAGTTGAACAAAGGCTTTGTACTGTCGTCTTATTCTTTGATGCTAACTGAGCCAACCTTCAGCTGTGGTGAAGAAACTTCGGAAAGCCACCTGGGGGTCTTGCTGACTACGACACTGGTGGTGTGGGACATGTCGGTGGACAACTAGACCTGTACTTTGTCCCGTAGCTTGATAGTGACAGGTGCGCTCACAAATGCAACAGTCTTCCCCAAAATCCCCCAAGATGCTGGAGACTTTCTTCCAAAGACTTTGTTTAAGAGTTGTCTGCTCTGACCATGTGATAGGTGGATCATGGTGCAGACAGCCCTGGAGGTGTCCACCAGTCTGAGGGGCAGTGTCAACAAGGCATCTGTCCATTCGGTCATCTGTTCATTTCTTGTCATGGATCATGCACACAAGCATGTAATCTGTTGTGGCCTGTTCACTGCCTGAATTGAATCACTTGGTGGGCTAGGTTCAGATTGTATTGATCACCTTTCACACAGGTCAAAGTCTGCATGTTGCTCGTGCCATTTGTCTGGCACAGAGTCTTGGTAAATAGCCATGCATTTTTAAAAGGTTGTCATGGTGATCAACATATTAGACTAATTACTCTTTCCCCCCCTCCCTCCCTCCTCTCTCTCTCTCTCTCTCTCTCTCTCTCTCTCTCTCTCTCTCTCTCTCTCTCTCTCTCTCTCTCTCTCTCTCTCTGTCTGTTCATCTGTCTGTCTGTCTGTATTTGAGGGGGGGGGGGGGTGAGAGAGAGAGAGAGACTTCAAAGTTTGTCAATGACTAGTCATTTTCAGCCATAGGCATATATGGATCTTTGTCTGAAAATGTGAAATTTGTAAAATACGAAAGACCTTTTGCAAGAGATATATGTGCAGTGGTGCTTAAGTGAAAATGCTGGTTGATCTTGCACTTCGTACTGTACTGTCATAATGATTTCTTTCTTTCTTTTTTTCTGCGTACGCTGGCTGATACTCCTGCGGACACTGCCTGTATAGACAGGCAGTGGAGTTTTGTGTGTATGACCCTTTTTTATCCCGCCATTAAGGCAGCCATACTCCATCTTTAGGGAAGGTGCATGCTATGTGTAACATGTCATCCATACCAACGGCCAAACTGGCCTTCTCTTCCGAAAGTTGGTGATGGGATTTTACGTGTGTGCAAGATGATGTGCGTGCGTTCACACACGGAACCTCGGTTTATAGAACCCGCAACCCCAGGATCACGAGTCTGGCGCTCTACCAACTGAGCTATTCTGGCCCCCTGTCACAATGATTGACCGGTACTATTTTAATGGGAAACACAGCCTAACATTCCAATTTAAAATTGTTGATTGGATATGGAGGTAGTAATGGATGGTAACTTAAACATTTCCACTGAATGTGTGAAGAAAGAAAGTTAAATACAGACCTTAATTTTTTTTTCCATTGACTATAAATAATTAATCCTTTTTTTTTTCTTTTTTTTTTTGGTGCCATTGCAACTTACTAAATCAGTATAAGTAAATAAACAATTTAAAAACATGTTTTTCTTTTTGGTTTTGTTTGTTTGCCTGTTTTACAGTTTATAATAAATGAGGGATGTTGGGGGTGTACTGGCATTTGGGCAGGGGTAGGGGGATTGCTGAACAAAAACACTCACGTCAGGAAGACCAGCAGTCTGCATTTCAGGTCTTTGTACAGTTCTTTTTTCTTTCTGTCTCTTCTAGGCATCCAGCAAGACCCCTTATTTTAACATGACTTTATAATTTTGTGCCTGTATGTACTTTGTAAGGTTATCCAACAATTTCTTCTTTGGATATATGGCATACCTCATTTGTGAATGATGCAGAACACTGAATTGTACAACATGCAGTTGATTTTAAGTCAATCCCCCAAGTAAGGCTTTGTCTTCTGTTCGCAGGCCATGCATACGAATCCCTCCCAGAGTCCCTCTGACCCATCCTCCAGCTGACATGGAGAAGTGAGGATGCTGCAGCTGGTGCCACTGGCGGTGGTTCAGCTACGTGAGAGGTGATGGAGAGTGCAATGTGGAGTGCCTTGGTGCTGCTGTGGGGGCTGTGGGTGACCACTCCGCCAGTCAGGTGCTGCAGTCCCAACCAGCCCCCCACTTGTCCTGCTTTATGTCCTGTGTGTGTTCAAGCCCTTCTCTTGTCTCATGCAACATCACTCAGCATTTTCAGCAGAAAGTGGATGAATTTAATCAGTTTTTGCAATACCGGCACGTGGATCCGGAGGCTCTTGTCCATTTTCACACAACCAACACACATTTACCTGACTTCTTATCCAGGCTGCCAATGTTACGCAAACTCAGCTTGGCTGAGAACCAGATCCATGTGGTTCAAAATGATGTCCTTCCTGGACTGCGATTACGGGAACTGGATTTGAGCCGCAATATGATCAAGAACATTCAACCTGGAGCATTTGAGAATTTGCAATATTTACAAGTCTTGGACCTTAGCCATAACAATCTGACCTCTGTGTCTAAACATCTATTCTCAGACATGCCTTTCCTCCAGATGCTAAATCTAGATTTTAACCAGCTCATGTATTTCCCCGTAGATGCCTTCAGTATGGTTCCTAGATTACGCAAGCTGACATTAAATGAGAACAGGGTGTCCTACATGATGCCAGGTCATCTGAGCAGTCTTACAGCTGTGCAGACTCTGAGCCTTCAGAACAATTTGCTGCACTCATTTGTTGTGGATGTGACCAATGAGATGCCCAGTTTGGCAGTGTTGGATGTGTCGGGGAATCCCTTTCACTGTGGATGTGCTGTGATAGGCTTGAGTGCTGTCCTCAACAGCAGCAAGGTCTTGCTGAAAGGGATCAATCAAACCACCTGCTCCACCCCTCTAGCCAGTCAGGGCAAACCTGTTTCAGATGTGGTAATAGAATATGACAATTGCACTGCACCTAAAGCTACACTTGAATTTGCTGCCCAAAGCGTGCAATACACAGCGGATGTGGAGGTGGCTTGTGACGTGGAGGGAGATCCTGATCCTGCTGTATTGTGGTCCACCCCCTGGGGTCACCAGTTCGCTGATCCCTCGCACTGGAGCTGGCTGAAAGATGACTGCCACTCATGTCAGCAACAACGCCGGTATGAAGGCATTGGTATCAGCCTGGTGTCCACGGTGTCGGTGCTGGGGAACGGAAAAAAGCTACACATAACCAACTTTCGCAGTTTTTTCAATGGCAACATCACCTGCCACGCCTGGAACTTCCTTGGTAATGTAACCATGTTGCGGCAAGTCAAAGTCTATTCCCGTGTCTATTCTTGTGTTCACTTCAGCATGGTCATTGGAGGATTTTGTGCTGCTGGCTTCTTCTGTCTGGGACTCCTGATTGGCTGCCTCAAGCTCCTGGTCCTCATCTGTAGGAAACGTTTTGGAAAGAAGAAAAAGTTGGCGCTGACACCACCGCTTGGATTCAGTGAGAGTGAGGAAGACCACAGTGTGACGGAAGATACTCACTGCAAAGAGGACAGCATTGATATGAGCGATGACTTCTACCCTCCAGAGACCCCCTTCACCACCCCAGTAGCCGTCAGTCCCAGCATGTCTCCTCGCAAGGACCACTCTCCTAGCGACGGCATGGATACCCCACCTGGAGGATGGCTGCCCACCAACATCTTGGACACCATGGAAGAAGTTCGCTGGCGCCTTCGCTACGGCATGGGCAGAAAGATGCAGACAGTGAAGCGCAACGTCCAGTCGATCAAAGAAAGCAGCCTGCGGAACGTGCAGTCCATCAAGGAGTCGGGAAGCATGTACGTGCACAACATCATGGAGTCAGGGTCGACAGCGGCCAACAAGGTGAGGGCCGGGTGGTGATGGGCATGGAGACGGTGAAGTATCACGTGCAGTCCATCAAGGAGTTATGTGGCACAGGCGACATGGGCGCCCAGACCATCTCCATGATCTCCGTGGAGACCAACCTGGATACTAACGAAACACGCGAGGTGGTCAAATCCATCACCATCGTCTAGGCTGACCAAGGGGATGCATACCTCATAGTTTCACAAAAATTCTGGAAAATCTACAACAGGGGAATGATAGAGGTATACTTTTTTTTCTGATTGATTTCTGTTCACTGTGTGAGAGTGTTCATTTAGATTTTGAGTTAGATGCATTCAGTGTTTCCTGGTGAAGACTGATTTTTTAGTCTGCAGCTCTCATGTATGATATATTAGCAGCATTCAATACCATCTGGATGGACACTTTCAAACTGCTGAACAGAGAATCTTGCTTCAGATTGGAAGTTCAGAAGAAACCAAAGTCAATATTACGTCTCTGGTATACTGCTGGATATACTTTCATGTTGATTAGAATGTTAAACTGTATTCATCGCTTTCTTCATGTTTCATTTATTGTTTGCTTTTTTTTTCATTGAAACAGCAGCAAGTGTAAACTTTTTTGGTTTTCTGAAGAGACTCATGGCATAGGAAACAGATTCAAACTTACATACCTGTTGAAACTTAGTAATCAGCTTACAAAATGGCATTGATGAATACTGGCTTTGCTGGTTTGGTTGGATTGCATTTGAACGGAGCTCACATTGTGCAGACATTGACAGAGAGTGACCCTAAGTGTTCCATAACATGGGCTGTCAGAAAAATTTGCAAAATTGTATTATCAAGTGAACATTTTTATTTGATGGCTGCCAGTTTCTCTGGAATTTTTCTGGAATTTCCTTTTTTATATTCAATATTATTTCACAAATCCCAAATTTTGTGTAGCTGTAAGTATATTGTCCATATTTTGTCTCAATATGTGGGGGTTTTGTGGTCCGTTTTCGTTTTGAAAAATAGGGTATTGCAGAATAAAGCCCAGTTGATGTTTTGTGAACGTCTAGGACAACATGTAGAAAATAACCGCATGTCCGTCTGCTGAAGCAGAAGGGGTTAGAAATATGTTCAGTCAAAAGTAAAAAAAACCCTTCAGCCCACCCCCACCTCCTTCAACTTCTGCTGAATTTTTGACACCAGAAGGTTCATAGCTCTGTGTTTTTGATTGGCTATGCTTGCTTCCACTATTAAGTTTGTCTCATGCCTACTGGTAAAATAAAGCACATCTTATTTCCCCAATTTATGATTCAATGTCCTCTGGAATTAGTGGAAGTAAGCTGCATCCTGTTTTGCCCAGTATATGGTCCAGTGCCCTCTGGAATTAAGTCACATCCTATTGTGCCCAGTGTCTAGTTATCACTAGTATGTGTCAAGGTATGACAATCATCAGCAGTGAAACTTTACTACGCAATCATCAGCAGTGAAACTGTAGTCTGTAAAAATAGTTCTGATTTTCATCAATGTGTTCATTTTGGGGTTCAGGTTTCTGTCATACGGTATTTAAAAGAAAGCTTTGTTGTAAAATCATATGGTGCTTCAATTGTAAATTGCATTTTATGTGATTATTTTGTGACTATTAAAATTTTTAGCCTGGTTCTGTCAGTCTGTCTTTTCTATAAGTCTGATGAAGTTCAGAAATCTGCAAGCCCTTCCTTTCTGTGACTGGGACAGTGTGAGGTGGGTGTTCTGAGATTTTTTGGCATTTCATGGAAACTTTGTGAGCATTAGATTTTTATATTGTTTGTCTTGATCCAATAAGGTGCTGTTTAAAATGCAGGTAGAACAAAAATTATCATGGCACTTAGCTGAAAACTATCCTGTTCAACAGCTTATCAAGTTGTATTGAATTTGTTCATGAAAGAAGGCAATCTGAACTTGATATTGGGAAATGTTCAAATATATAGACAGGTGCTAAAGTTCAGACATGTATTCAGATGCCATTGCCACTGGTTCGCCTTTTTTGTTTCGAGTTTTCCTGACTTTTTTGTTGTTGTGATGTACATCATGTAGCTGTCAAAGTATGGTGCTACCTAAGTTTAACTGTCAGACTAACAACTAGATTAAGCATTTTTTGTTGTTGTTGTTTGGTTTGTTTTTCTTTCGTTGTATCCCCTTTTTATTTTTACAACATTTGGAATTGATTTATTTTTTTACATAACACATGGCACAAAGCTCAATATGTGGCACTGTAGAAGTTCTGATTTAACAACAAAAAAGTTACCTGTTGATGAGCATGTATCTGTGGTAAAAAGTCTCTGAAAAGACAATCTGTCTGACATGCATGCATGTGCAGACCTACTTATGAAATACACATGGCATACAACTATCAATCACAGTACATAACTTTTGCTTTTTTTGTTGCTCTAGTAAGGCTAAATGGGCATCTTTCTTTTGGTAGACTAAGTATGATAGTCTTACTAATCAGGTACCAGTACTGAGTTAGTTACTAAGACACTGCCTTTTTCAAACCAGAGTCATCACACATACTGCTTCCATAGTTTTCCAGTTGTTGGTTTTTTTTGTTTTTTTTATACATATATCAGAAGGAGGGAGGAACACATTCCAGACTGTGTCAGAGAGGAATAAACTAGGTTAGATCTGGCATGACAGGGTCGCCATTAGACTTTAGAGCTGATTCAGAGGTGGTCCTAGAGACCTTCTCCCTGGAGTGATAGGGAGCCCTGATAAACCTATGGAGGGTCCACCCCTGACAGACAGTGGGCTAACTTAAAGCAGGCAGAGACAAATCAAGACTAATCTGTTTTTTCCATAGATCTCTGCTTTCAAAGCCTCATGTACAGTAGCAACAGGTTTAGACTGGTTTAGATGACACATTTGCCAAGGGATTGTTGCAAACTAATCAATCACTGACATGATTTTGGAGTGTACATGTGCATGTATATACATGAGTAGAAACTGCTGCTTTAGTTCTGCATTGTAGTGCGTCCCTCTTGATCCTCTTGTGTATAAAAACATTGCCTCCCTGATCATCAAAGAGAGCTAGGAGTACACATGAATATTACTGGAGCCCTGTATCAATAATAGTGGTATGATGTATAGATGTTGAGTTTCATATTACTGGTTTCTGTTCAAGACTGTAACTAGTGTAAGAAAGCATCAATGTTTTGTCAAGAAAACAAAATGAGCAAAGCAAACCACTGAGTCAGTAAAGTGTTCAGTCACATTTGGGCAATGGTTTACTTTTTTGTTGTGATTTGTGGGGCTGTTTGGTTTTAGATCTAAAACATGTTTAGTTTATCTTCTTTACTTTTTTTGTGCTCTCTCTCTCTCTCTCTCTCTCACTCTCTCTCTCTCTCCTCTCTCTCTCTCTCTCTCTCTCTCTCTCTCTCTCTCTCCGTCATTTACATGTCTCCAGAGAGTTCCTTGTCCAGATAGTCAGTCATTGATACTTGAATTCAGTAAGCAAATTTCAGTGAAGTTATTCTTGTTTCCTTTTACTTTTAGTTTTACGCTTTTGTAGAAGTTTTAAAAACTGTCGGTCTCTAACCTTATCTTGACCCAGCTCACTGATCACTCAATCATAGTCAATGAGAAATTAGCTGAAAAAAACAACACCTGAATATATTTATGCAAGTAGCTTAAATTCTCAAATATCATCCTTCATACAGAAAATGAGAAATGGACCTCAGTGTCAGCCTAGTTCATTGACTGCTCAATGTGGAAATCACCAGGACATGTAGCTTGTTAGAGTGTTGGGTGTGTCCAGTCATGCTTGAAGTTCACATCCAATGTGACCCCACTCTCAATCCAGTTCATTGCCTGCTCAATATGGACATAACCAGAGTGTATTAATGTGTGTAGTTTGTGTCATCTGAAAGGTCCTCCTCAGCGACCGTTCTGACCTTCAAGACGGTGAGAGTTGGGTCTGGTCGAGTGTGTGTTCAGTGAGTGGAATCCTTAATATCAGTATAAAGATTAAGTCTGTCTGACCTGCAATCCCATTTCAGATTGTGTGTCTGGAGATGTACTGTCTGTGGCTGTGCCTGGAATTATCATTAGTATGATCAGTTAACCAGAAATTCTGTCCATGGCATCATATGCAATGTATGTTTTGTATTATGTTTTGTATATTGTAGAACTTTATGATATTCACAAGTTCAAATGTATTCTTGGATGAATTGGTACTGGGATTGAACTGGGAACGTCTGAAGGTAGTTTTAACTTACTGTGTTTTTCCATGGATTTGTTGGAGTGTCTTTTAAGGTACTCGCACTAAGATGTTGATTGATATTTCATCCTGTAAACAACGGCATAAATTCTGAACATGCCAAGCCTGGCATGAACTGTTGGTGGTATTTAATTTGGGGAGAATGTTTGGTGTAAGCATCTTTGAATATTTCCTGAAATGAACGCATTGACATCTTTTCCCAGCCTTCTGTTTTCCTGGCTTGCATTTTGCCTTGACTGAATGTAAATTGTGGATGGAACCATGTGACAGTTGAAGTATGTGTGCTGTTCGTGTATGATTTGATTAATCAGTTTATTGTCATTATCGTTTTTGTTTTTTATTTTGATGTGTTTTGATGCATCATTGCAGTCAGCTTCTTTGTGTTATGAATCAACATTCCCAGAGCAGGGAAGATTTCCTTTTGATTTTGCATTTAGATATTATTGGCTGGCTGAAAAGATGATGTTTGTCTGTGGCATGAGGTTTGACTTGTTTTTGTTTGATTCATGCCCTCCTGTGTCACGTGTAGCTGTTGATTGAGTCTTTTTTTTTTTTTTTTTTTTAGTGGAGACTGAATGAATCTGAGGTTTTCAATTTCATGCATCTCTCTATCTTTGTCACTGTCTCTGTCTTTTTGATGGAATCAGAGCGTGTCATGCATCTGTCACTCTCTGTAATTGTGTCTCCGTCTCTGCCCCCCACCACCCCTCTCTCTCACACACATGCATACGCACACACATGCGCAGGCACACACACACACATGTAATATACACACACATTCATATCCCTATCCCTCCCTCCCCCCCCCCCCCCCCCCCTAAAATTTACACAAATATCTGATCTATACGCATACACACGTGTATACGAAAGTTACATTCACACACACATACACATGCATGAACGCGGACATGTGTACATACCTGCTCATCAGTGCAAACTGGTCTTTACCATAAGTGCTGGGCCTTTATGGGATGTTTGTTTGTGTGTTGTTTTTTTTCTAGTTGGGATTTTTTCTTACAAAAATGAATGTCAATGACAATAATTCTTGTTAGATTCTTTAATTCAATTAAAAAAAGAACAAAATTGCAATATTGCTGATGTATTCTATAGTGCATACTTGTATGTATTTACAGGTCACAAATCATTGGTCAATTTACTTGTATCGCTAATTGTACAAAAAGTCATTTGATATATAATTTGTAGCAACATGATTAATGTGCACAGAGAGAATCAGCTGGGCGTTACAATCATTTCCCAGAGTCATTAATCGATGTTTGTTGTTTTTTTACGCAGAGTTCATATGTGTATCATGAGTCATGTATTTTTGTTTCTGCCCTGTGGTGAGTATCTGTGTATGATATAAGTAACAACTTTATGGGAGGGAAGACCAACATAGCGTGCTTCAGTTCAGCCGTGTTTGGGACCAAGAGTGTTAAGACAGTTTCCTTATGCTTTTCTTTGTGTGGTGGGGGAGACGGATATTTTTTGCTTTGTGTTACTTTTGTTGTGTTTTTTTTTTCTTGCCAGATCTCAGTCAGGGTATTTCTATTATTCAGAACCATCATGAACACTTCTGTATACATATATATGTAGAGCTCTGCAAAGACTTGATTATATCTAGATGTAATCCTGTGTAAAGACTTGAGAATCTTGATTTTCTGAATGTTTGTGTGATGAGACATGTCTTCTTTTGTTGCAGAACTTTATATTTAGTTGCATGACAGCACAGAACAGTCTGCTTTTCAGGATGAAAATGTCAAAAACTGTAACAGAAATCTGAAGAAGTTGGAAGATAGGCTACCTGAAAAGTGAAATCCCCAAACCATTTGTTCACAACTGAATACCAGCAGAAGTGAAGTGTGAAGTGCTCAGCGTGTTCGTTGTACATAGCGAAAACTCTTCCTTTTGTGTGGCTCAGTTCAGCCATGGTGTAGTTGTGTGCTGACAGAGAGATTGTCACACACACACACACACACACACACACACACACAACACGTATCGCCCCCTCAGAAATTAAAAAGTTTAGATCTTTGAGATCATCTTCAAATGATGTTCATCCACCGTAAAAAGTTAATCAAGAAATACGTCTACTTGGAGAAAGGCTTCAAAAAGATTTTAAAACAAAACATCACAATGTTCTTTTACACCCACAGACTTCATGTGTGATAGTGCCCTTAACGGTCAGCCAGTTGCCATACAGTGATCTATGATGGGAACTGTTTTTTGAGTGGACAGTTGACATGTTGGCACATGTGTTGGGGTTCTTCATTTTGGCCAAAAGGTGTGACATGAGTTGTGGTCTGTGGACAATTGTTGACGAGCTGGCCCATGCGTTGGGATTCTTCTTTGTAGCCAACAGGTGTGATTTGAGAACTCTGTAATCTGCGGATAATTGACGGTTGGCACATCATGTTCGGGTTCTTCTTTGTGGCCAACAGTGTGACGTGAGTTGTAGTCTGTGGACAGCTGACTTCATGGCAGATGTATGTCACCATGTGTCCAGAGTCTTTGATTCACCTTTCCCAAGAGTCCTTGCAGATGTCAGCATTCTTTGAGGTCCTTTGAGTCTGTAGACAAGCTTTGAGAATAAGGAGAGAAAAAAAAGGCCCCATACATGAAATGTCCCCCAGTATAAATGATGTGTCTGTTATTATGCAAAGTTTTTGCTCTTTATTTCTGTCGCTCTCTTCTCCACAAAGATGGTGAGGAGGCTTTCAACAGATTGTATCATCACTGCCTTTGGGAACATCTGTGCTAGTCATGCCCTCTTTCCTGTCACTGAATTCTTTGGCTCTGTCATTATGTTTGGGTCTTTCTTTGGCCTGTTTCTGCCCTTGATGTCATTATGTTTGGGTCTTTCTTTGGCCTGTTTCGCCCTTTGATGTCATTATGTTTGGGTCTTTCTTTGGCCTGTTTCGGCCTTTGATGTCATGTTTGGGTCTTTCTTTGGCCTGTTTCGCCCTTTGATGTCATTATGTTTGGGTCTTTCTTTGGCCTGTTTCGCCCTTTGATGTCATTATGTTTGGGTCTTTCTTTGGCCTGTTTCTGCCCTTGATGTCATTACGTTTGGGTCTTTCTTTGGCCTGTTTCTGCCCTTGATGTCATTATGTTTGGGTCTTTCTTTGGCCTGTTCCTGCCCTTGATGTCATTATGTTTGGGTCTTTCTTTGGCCTGTTTCGGCCTTTGATGTCATTATGTTTGGGTCTTTCTTTGGCCTGTTTCGGCCTTTGATGTCATTATGTTTGGGTCTTTCTTTGGCCTGTTTCGGCCTTTGATGTCATTATGTTCAAAATGGGTCTTTCTTTGGCCTGTTTCGGCCTTTGATGTCATTATGTTTGGGTCTTTCTTTGGCCTGTTCCTGCCCTTGATGTCATTATGTTTGGGTCTTTCTTTGGCCTGTTTCTGCCCTTGATGCTCATGCTCCTTGTCTCATCTAGAAAGTCTTTGACCTTGATTTGCCTTAGAATGCAGTTAATGACATGCCATCTTTTTTTTTTCTTTCTTTTTAATTGCTGTTGTTGTAATCAGGAAGATTAGGTAGGAAGACTGTGTGCACAGTATCCAGAGTGGACACTGCTCTACCCATGTTCTGTAGTGTCTGTCTGCCTGTATGGCCTGTTCATGATGGTGGTGGTGATGATTTGGGTTCTCTCTCTCTCTCTCTCTCTCTCTCTCTCTCTCTCTCTCTCTCTCTCTCTCTCTCTCTCTCTCTTGTCCCTCCCTCCATCCCTCCCTCCCCCCCCTCTCTCTCTCTCTCTCTCTCTGTCTCTTTCTCTCTTTCATGCACTGTTTGGTTGGTTGTTTTTTTTTTTTTTTTAACTCTTGATATACTGGGAGCAAAAATATCCAAGGTTCTCAGCATGGCCCAGCCTTATCCGACGTTACAGGGGTGTCAGTGGATAGTTTGGTCCAGTTAATTGATGTACATGTGCAGGTATTCACCTTATTTTGTGTTCTGTCATCCAGACAGGACGTTGTTCTCCCATGTGGTGATGACCCTGAACAGGCTGTGTGTTAGGGGGCTGGGCCAGCAGGATGTAGTAACTTCACTAAACTCTGTCAATGACTGTCTGACTGTCGCCCTCCCCCTTCTCCTCCTTTCTTTTTGTTTTTGTTTTTGTTGCTTTCTTACAATGTCATCTTCCGTTTTTTCTGTCACTGTGACTCATGTGCCTCTTTGTCCTGGAAGGTTGTCGCCCTTTCTTTTTTTCTCTCTGTGTCTCTCTCTGGTCCCAATTTATGTTACACCCAGCATTCTGTTGTCATCGGGCATGTCAAGTCTTTCCTGCTGGGTGAGCAGGTTGTCTGTCATCTGAGCTAGAACAGAAAACCATCAGGCATGTCAAGTCTTTCCTGCTGGGTGAGCAGGTTGTCTGTCATCTGAGCTAGAATCCTGCCTTGGCTTAAAGCTGTGTCAGGCCAATTGACATGGGCTAGAACACCAAGGCTACATCAAAATGTTGTTATGCTCTGCATAGTTATGCGGGGATTGTCTTCAGTTGTGACAAGCTCCTAGCATAACATTATCAGTCTCCAAAATCCCCCGAAGCCGGAGTGTGGCTGCCCATGTGGCGGGGTAATAAAAAACGGTCACACACGTAATGTTCTCATCCCCAGCTGATGCATTTGTACCATAGTGTTCAAGTGCTTCGGCTGTTTGGATGATCCCTGGAGTCTTTTAGCCAGGGTACGACAACAACAACAACATCTGAGCTGGAACAGAAAACAATCAGGCATGTCAAGTCTTTCCTGCTGGGTGAGCAGGTTGTCTGTCATCTGAGCTAGAACAGAAAACC
>CM031611.1:78100726-78105726 GCA_018398815.1 Conus ventricosus
CGCATGTGCGTGTGAAAAATCCCGTGGGTTCCCTTTGAATGGAGAGCAAAGGGAAAGAAGGCTTCGGTCGCGGTGTCACACACACACACACACACACACGTTTGATCGCTACGTCACTGCTCTGTCAGCTTGGGCGGTTGTCGGTGACGTAAGTACATTGGTTGTGGTTGTGACTTAGCTATTCTTGGGAGACAAAGCCTATAGTCGACAGTTCACGTGATGTTTTTTTTTTTTTTTTTTTTTTAAACCTTCACGTCAATAAACTGCTGTCGCGGTCTGGGTTGCTTGGTTTCTCTCTCTCTCTCTCTCTCTCTCTCTTAGCAAAACAGACGTTAAGTGAATGGATTAGATCATAGCACGTGAGTGGGTGCAGGGTATTAGGGATTAAGGGTTTAACTGGTGCAATAGCCTAGCCGCTATAGGTGTGTCCTGCATTGAGGACTGGACATTTCCTGTGGAGGAATATCTGGTAACAGGGCGACTACAATGGAGAAACTTCATCGTCACTACCGATATCTCTGTGGGATATTCGAGATCTTTTTCCCACTTTGGGGGTACCTGTTGATCAGTTCTCTCCGACTCCGAGTTTCTGCTGAGTAGCTCTCTCCGAGTTTGGGTATCTGCTCATTAGCTCCCCTAAAAATTGGGTACCTTGCCGTTTTCTCTCTCCGAGTTTTGGGTACCTGTCGATTATCTCCATCCCAGTTTGGTTACCTGCTGATTAGCTGTCTCCGAGTTTGGGTACCCGTTGATTATCTCTCTCCGAGTTTGGGTACCCGCTGATTATCTCTCTCCGAGTTTGGTACCCGCTGATTATCTCTCTCCGAGTTTGGGGCACCCGTTGATTATCTCTCTCCGAGTTTGGGTACCGGCTGATTAGCTCTCTCCAAGTTTAGGTACCTGCCGATTAGCTGTCTCCGAGTTTGGGTACGCGTTGATAATCTCTCTCCGAGTTTGGGTTCCTTGTAGTTATCTCTCTCCGAGACTGGGTACCTGCTGAATATCTGTCTCCGAGTTTGGGTACCTGCTGATTAGCTGTCTCTGAGTTTGGGCACCTGACACTTAGCTCTCTCCGACTGTGGGCACTTGCCGATTAGTTGACTCAAGAGTTGGAAAGCTGCTGATTAGCTTTCTGCGAGTTTGGGTACCTGCCGATTAGTTGACTCCGAGTTGGGTACCTGTGATTAGTTATCTCCGAGTTTGTGTACCTTCGGATTAGTTGACTCCGCGTCAGGTACCTGCTGATTAGCTTTCTGCGAGTTTGGTACCTGCCGATTAGTTGACTCCGAGTTGGGTACCTGCGATTAGTTATCTCCGAGTTTGTGTACCTGCGGATTAGTTGACTCCGCGTCAGGTACCTGCTGATTAGCTTTCTGCGAGTTTGGGTACGTGTTAATTAGCTCAGTCTGGGTTTCAGTACTTATTGATCAGCTCTCTCTGAGTTTGGGTACTTATTGACTAGCTCTCTCCGAGTTTGGGTATTTGCTGATTAACTCTCTCTCTGCGTTTGGATACCCGCTTATTAGCTCTCTCTGCGTTTGGGTACCCGTTGATGATCTCTCTCGAAGTATGGGTACCTGCTTGCCAGCTCTTCCTGAGTTTTCAGACCTGTTGATTTGATCAATGGTGGCCAGAGCATGATTTAACATTTGTTAACTTGTGGGGTTGAATCTGGCTGGCGCCCCACATTGATCACAAGGACTGTGTTCACTGCCTGTCTACACACACACACACACACACACACACACACACACACACACACACACACACGAACGCGCGCACGCGCACACAAACGCGCGTGCGCGCGCGCGCACGCATACACACACACGCGCACACACGCACGCGCGCGCGCACACACACACACACACACACACACACACACACACACACACACACACACACACACACACGCATGCGCGCGCACTCGCGAGCGCGCAGAGAGAGAGAGGCAGAGAGAGAGAGAGAGAGAGAGAGAGAGAGAGAGAGAGAGAGAGAGAGAGATGAACAACAGAGAGCAAATGCTGTTTAAGTCTCTATGACATTTTGAATCGTCCTTGCCACTCCTGCTGCCTTCTCCTTCCTCAACCCCCCCCCCCCCCCCCTCCCCCCTCCCCCCACGCACACATCATTTTTCCTTGGTTTTTCTTTCAAGCAGGAAGTAAAGAATTCCACCGGTTTCGAAACTCTGTTGTTTCGTCGTGCTGTTTGTGTTCGATTTCCACGTCGGAGTTGTCTTATGACGCACTATACGCCCCCCCCCCCCCCCCTCCCCACTCCCCCTCCCCATCTGCTCAGGTCGTGTCAATATGCCATACAAGGAGATGCATTATTTATAGTCCGTAGGTCAGTGGTGGGGGTGCACTGTTTGACAGAGGTGCGTTTCATGTACTGTAGACTGAATCTATTGTGCTCCCTGTATATTAGAAGTGTGATGTTGATAATCCAAATAAATTGTAGCAAATCCTATAGTACTCTCTATCAACAGAAGGCTGCAGCACTGGGTAGAAGAAAACCTCACTGGTGAATGCCAGGCTGGAATTAAGCGTAACTATTCTACAACAGATCACGTTTACTTTTATGGCATATTGCAAAAAACAGTTTTGTTTGAATTGTAAATTATATATTGCTTTTATCGATTTTGAAAAAGCCTTTGATTCTGTTACTAGGAGTATTTTCTGGCATATTTTATCCAAAAATGGAATAAGAGGAAAAGTAGCCTATATCAATGTGTTGTGAGCATATACAACTCTGTAATAGCTAGAGTGGGAAGTGGTGTGTCTATGACTGATTACTTAAACTGTCCGACTGGTGTTAAGCAAGGTGATGTATGCAGCCCTGTATTGTTTTCCTTATTTATTGATGCATTGACATTAAAGTTTATTAATTCTGGACGACATGGCGCAAAGTTCATGAATGATTATTTCTTTCTTTTTTTTTAAATTAGATTTTCATTCTTCTCTTAGCCAACGATGTTGCATTAATGTCTGAAACTATTATTGGTTTACAAACCCAGCCGAACAGTTTGGAAAGAGCTTCTTCTACAGCGCAGTTAAATATAAACATGAATAAAAGTAATATTACTGTATTTAGAAAGGGTGGTTATCTTGCCGCCAGAGAAAGTGGACATATAATGGAGTCGACATGCCCGTGTTCTCACCTTGAAAATAACTTTGCGTGTTATGCAATACTCGCAAAAGAAAATGCAACAAACAAACAAAGCATTTAACATATGTTTCATCAATTTTTAAGCATAACTGATCACCGTTTTTATAGAAAAATGTCGCACATTGCTGAACAAGTTGATACACGGCCTTCATCATCCTATGACATCTTTGTGGGTGGCTGGGAAGGTGTTCGCAATATTTATCGTTTTGCCATGTTCTGTACTGCTAGCAGTTGTCATTGCTGTGTAAAAGGTAATATGAAAGTTTCACACACACACACACACACACACACATACACCATCATCATCATCACACACTAATGTGAAAGCTACACACACACACGCACGCACGCACGCACGCACGCACGCACGCACGCACGCACGCACACACACACACACACACACACACACACACACACTAATGTAAAAGTTTCACACACACACACACACACACACACACACACACACACACACACACACACACACACACACACACACATATACACAAAACAGACTGATCACAAACTCAGTTTGTCACACACGTCAGTGAAACACGAAAGTATTTTCTGTCATCAGGTCTCTTTGTATCATGCTGAGTCAGCCCCAAACACTCCCTGAGTCAGTGGGCTCTCTATCAGTGGGTCAGGCAATTAAGCTGACATGCCGGTTTCATTTTTGTATGTGTGTGTGTGTGTGTGTGTGTGTGTGTGTGTGTGTGTGTGTGTGTGTGATGCTCTCATCATATCACGTTGATGATGGGTTAACCCCCCCCCCCCCTCCCCCCTCCCCCCAAACCAAAAAAGAAGACAAAAAAGAAGAAAACCCAGTTTCAGTTCCTTGTTGAGTGAAGTTGGTCCTTGTGTGACTTGATGATCTTCAAACATCAGTTTCAGTTCCATGTATGTATTATCAAGGTCTGTTATTGTGTACTGCTCATCATATTGAAAGACCAGTTTCAGTTGCGTGTTGCGTGAGGCCTGTCATCCTGTCACATTGGTTACATTGGAAAACCATGTTCAGTATCTGATTCAATGATGGCTGTTACAGTCATTGTGTAATGCTGATCATTTTGAAACACCTGTGTCCATCTTCTTCTGCGTACGCAGGCTGATACTCCTGCGGACACTCCCCGTATAGACAGGCAAGGATTAATCCCATCTTCCCAATAAAGGGAATGGAGTTTTGTGTGTATGACCGTTTTTTTAAACCCGCCATCAAGGCAGCCATACTCCAACTTTGGAGAAGATGCATGCAATGTGTAACGTGTCATCCATACCAACGGCCAAATTGGCCTTGTCTTCCGAAAGTTGGTGATGGATTTTACGTGTGTGCAAGATGTTATGCGTGCGTTCACACACGGAACCTCGGTTTATAGTCTCATTCGAAGGACTGTATGGGGAACGGAGTCAGAACCAATGTTAACTCCGAGGGAAAAATCCCCCTGTACCGAAACGGCCCGGCGGAGATTCGAACCCGCAACCCCAAGATTACGAGTCCGGCGCTCTACCACTGAGCTCTTCCGGCCCCCACACCAGTTACATGTGGAGTCAGATGCGTCATTGTGTAATGATGAGCACGTTGAAACACCAGTTTCGATTCCATGTCATCGTGTCGCGCTGATCTGGTTGAAACATTGGTTTTTAGTTTCAGTGTGTTCAGGGTTTCTTGTCTTACCTGTCCTGTCTTGTCTTGACCTTATTTCTTCTTCTTTCATGTCCATAGACGATTTGAAAGTTGGTAAACCACACACACACACACACACACACACACACACACACACACACGCACGCACGCACGCACGCACGCGCGCATAAAACACACACACACACACACACAC
>CM031611.1:78110726-78115726 GCA_018398815.1 Conus ventricosus
GGGCGACTGTTGTGTGGGGTGAACGGTTGTCAGGATCTGATTGTAGATGGCGGTGGGGGGGGGGGGGGGGGGGGGGGGGGGGGGGGGGGGGGGGGGGGGGGGGGGGGGGGGAGGGGAGAGTTCAAAGCCTTGATCTCTGTTCAGGCTGGGGCGTCTGGTCTTAATTTCGATGATTTCTTTAACTTTTCTTTTTGTGAGTAGGGGCTCTGTTGATAAGATCTTGGTTTCTTTGGGGGCTGAAACTGTGGCCTGTGGCTTGTAGATGTTCATGTATGGCAGAAGTAGATCGGTTTTGGTGTTCGTGTAGACGGGTGGTGAGTGGTCTTGCTGTCTCGCCAATGTAGGTATGGGCACAGTCTTGACAACCTACCTGGTACACTACACCACACTGTTTGAGGGGGTCTGTTTTGTCTTTGACATGGGTCAGTTGCTGGCGTAGGGAGTTGGTGGGTTTGTGGAACACTATGCATCCATGTTGTGTGTTCCACTTTGCATCCATGTTGTGTGTAAGCCATCGAAATCAAGACCAGACGCCCCAGCCTGAACAGAGATCAAGGCCTAGAACTTCCCCCCCCCCCCATCTACAATCAGATCCTGACAACCGATCACCCCACACAACAGTCGCCCCACCAGGCCTCGCTGCCACAACAGCAACAGTGAGCTGAAGAAGACAGGGCGACCCTGTCGAAATATTCTCCAATTAAGTTTTTGATTCTGAGTCTAACTACTTTTCTAATGTCGAATCCAGAATCCAGAAACTGTTATTCTTATGTGTCTGATGTGTTGTTGTGTGTGGGGCGCATGATCGTCTCTGTGTGCACGTGAGTGTGTGCATGTGAGTGTGTGCATGGGAGTGTGTGCATGGGAGTGTGTGCATGTGAGTGTGTGCATGTGAGTGTGTGCATGTGAGTGTGTGCATGGGGGCCGTCGTGTGACAGTCCCCTGTTCTCGTTGCCCTCTGCTTTCTGTTTCACTCATGGTGTCAGTGTCAGGGAATGAGTCAAGATGCGCGACACAGCTCCATTTCAGACTCTCTCTCTCTCTCTCTCTCTCTCTCTCTCTCTCTCTCTCTCTCTCTCTCTCTCTCTCACACACACACACACACACACACACACACACACACACACACACACACACACACACACACATACACGCACACGCACGCGTGCGCGCGCGCACGCACGCATACACACACACACACACACACACACACACACACACACACACACACACACACACTCACACACACACACACACACACACACACACACACACAACACACACACACACACACACACACACACACACGTGCACTCGCGCGCTTGCGCATGCCTGCACGCACACACGCACGCACACACACACACATACAAGCAAGCACACACACACACACACACACACACACACACACAAAACACACACACACACACACATGCACACACACACACACACACACACACACACACACACACACACACACACACACACACACACACACACACACACCACCACGCACGCACGCACGCACGCACGCACGCACGCACCACACACACACACACACACACACACACACACACACACACACACACACACACACACACACACACACACACACACACACACACACACGCATACACACACATGGGCACTTCTAGATTGCTCATTGGTCTGTAGATAGTGGAGCATGTAGGCCTATACAAATGCTCATGGTCGATACAATGTAGAAGTCGTATCACAAATAGGAATCAGTACAAGCACATGAAAAGATTCAAAGAACACACACGAGGCAGCTGATCAACATACAAATGAAGTATTGTACTTGTGCACTTCAACCGTCACGTGTCAGTTAGACCCTGATTATATTGCGGCTCTTTCGAAACCTGATTGTTTCTCCTCAGTGACCGCGGTTTCGAAATATCGGTGTCTGAACAGGAGTTATATGTTAGTGAGTTTCCTCCCCATTGGAGATTGTCTCCCCCTTGGAGACTATAAGCTTGCTGAAGGCTCATTTTGAGAAGCATTTGTTTTATTTTTCCACATTCACCCACTCATGCACATACTGTTAGTTAGGCAGAATCATCTGCCACTGCAGATATGAATGCGTATCTCCCCCTATTTCTTCAATCTAAGACATAAGAGCAAGCTTTGTTTATAATGTGGAAAGCATCAACTGTTGTCCCTGTCCCCAAGAAACCCAACCCCAAAGGCCTGAATGACTATCGACCTGTCGCTCTGACCTCCATCCCATTCAAGTGCTTGGAAAAGCTTGTTCTGCGTCGGCTCCTAGAGCAGACCCAAAGCCACCAGGATCCTCTACAATTCGCATACTCAGCGAACAGAAGTACAGAGGACGCGATAAACACCTTTCTGCACTCGGTATGCAAGCACCTGGAGAGGCCCAAGTCATATGTGAGAGTGCTTTTCCTTGACTTCTCAAGCGCTTTCAACACCATCCAGCCTCACCTGATGATGTCCAACTGATGCAGATGTCTGTGAACCCACTCTCATCCAGGGGGTGTTCATTTTTCCTCACTGAAAGACACGCGGGTGAGATTTCAAGGCTTTGACATCGGTCCTCTGAGTTAGAGACCAACACGGGAGACCTCAGGGCTGCGACTTTCACCTGCACTTTTCACACTGTACACCCTGACTGCAGAGTAAAAAAGGGTCCCCCACAAATTCTCAGCCCATACCTCTCGTCTGGAATGATTGCTGATGGGGAAAGGGGGAATCCTAAGGGGCCAGTGAAACAGGATGGGCCTGGGGGTTACAACAACTACCTTTTCCCAACTCAGCAAAACGAAGAGCTGATCGTCACTTCAGGGGGAAGAAACCCCGCACAAATCCCATCCAGATCAAAAGGGAAAGGGGAGATTGTTGAACAATACAAGTACCTTGGCTCCAACTGACAACAAACTGCTGGGGAAGAACACGCCCCTCCGTGAAGAAAGGGCACCACTCTTCACTTTTTGAAAAGCCCGGTCCTTCAGGTCAATCCAGCCATCCGCATATGTTCTACCCCACACTGTGCAATGCCAAAAAACCTTCAACATCGTCTTCTTTTTGGCAGTCTGGGGGGGGGGGAGTCGGCAAGCTGACCAAGCTCACTCGCACAGCGAGGGATGTGATCGGGTCGGACGGGGCCCGGCCTCCACGATCTCACGAGACGAAATGCTGAGACGGGTGCAGGCAATCCTCGGTGACCATCACCCCCTTGCACAGTGAGCTGGACTCTCGGGTCGGTGAGGGACTCTGGCAGACTGCTGAGTGTCAGAGCACGGACAGACAGACTCTCCAACTCATTCCTCCCCAGTGCCATCAGACTGTACAACAGGATCCGCCCATGAACATGATGAACAGCTGATGTCGCTACTTTATCTTTGCCGGTTCTTAAAACAATTTGTGGGGCGTGCGCGCGCGTGCGTGCGTGCTGTGTGTGTGAGTGTGTGTGTGTGTGCGCGCACGTGCATGTGTGTGTGTGGTGTGTGTGTGTGGTGTTGGGGGTGTGTGTGTGGGGGTGTGTGCATGCGTGCGCACGCGTGGTGTGGTTGGTTTAAATCGTATGTATCGAGGGATGCCTGTCTTAAATAATCATATTTATTATTTCAATCTTATTAAACTGAATATATTTAGATAGAGTATGTTGCTTGCTTTCAAGATGATGATGATGCCCACTTTTAAAATTTTAGGTTCCATGTTTTAAAGGGAGTGGATGTGTACTGTAGCTGCGCACGCACATGTATTTGTACGTGTGTGTGTGTGCGTGGTTTTGTGGTGTGTGTGTGTGGTTGTGTGTGTGTGGTGTGTGTGGTGTGTGTGTGTGGTGAATGTGTGTGGTGTGTGGGGGGGTGGTGGGGGGGGGAGAGAGTGTTTGTGCTTGCATGAAGATATTTTACGATGGGATTGATTTACTATGGATTCTTACACAGGCATTTTACGCCTTTTGTTGTGTGGGGTGTGTGTGTGTGTGTGTGTGTTTTGTGTGTTGTGTGTGTGTGGTGTTTTGTGTGTGTTGTCCTGGTATATGGCTGCTGTGCTGTCGAAAATGAATTTTCCATCTCTTGGACAAATAAATTGTTATCCTGTTATCCTTATCCTTACCCCTTATCCTAATTCAATATATTTTTTGCAGTCATTGCAACACCAAGCTGCTCTGTAATGCTGGAATGGGCTCGGTACTTATCCTTGGGAATTTTTTTGGTTTGTTGTAATTTAGTCCTGCGGATTCATTCCAAGACTGCCCTCAGCACTTGTGTCCTTAAGAGGTTTTCCTTTTTATATTTTTCTACTTTCACAAGAAAATGTAGCTTGTTTTGCTCTTTTAAAGATTTCGTTTGCTTCTAGGTGGCACCTTTGGTTGGCTTTTTTGAAAACTCAACAAACATACTACGGTATTGCACACCAGCATTTTCTGGGATAGCATTCTTCTTAAAATCGAAAAGGCAGAGGAGTCAAATTATCACTTTCCGCGGTCACTGAGGAGAAACAATCAGGTTTCGAAATATTGGTATCTGACCAGGAGTTACATATCAGTGAGTTTTCTCCCATTGGAGATTTGTCTTCTCCTTGGAGACTATAAAGTTGCTGAAGGCTCATTTTGAGAAGCATTTTTTTAATTTTTCCACATTCACCCACTCAAGCCATACTGTTAGTTAGGCAGAATTATCTACCACTGCAGATATGAATGCCTATCTCCCCCTATTTCTTCAATCTAAGACATAAGAGCAAGCTTTGTTTATGATTCAATATATTTTTTTGCAGTCATTGCAACACCAAGCTGGAATGGTGCTCGGTACTTATCCTTGGAATTTATTGGTTTGTTGTATGTGTATATATATATATATATGTGTATAAATAAACGCGCGCGCACACAAACACACACATGCGCGCACACACACACACAGATATATACATATATTAGAGAGATAGATATGATATGTTGAACAATGTAGTAGTGGAGAGAGAGAGAGGCGCACACACACGCACACGCTTCATGGCATCTG